>JAHHFK020003219.1:0-600000 GCA_024533555.2 Aedes koreicus | reverse complement strand
CATTTCAATTTGAGTGTTTCCGATTGGTTTTCAAAGTGTTATTTGCTAATTTCACGTTTATTGTGATAGGGTAGGGAACGGCTTAATCAGGGGTTACCATTTAAATCAGCTGTTAGGAAATAGGTCAAAGGCCAGGCGCCCACTGATGTGGCGCATGTGTGACATCTGCTAGCATCCCGAAAAAAAATTCTCATAGATTTACAATTAAATGTATTGTAACCATACAATAGAATCAATAGTGTGTACAATTAATATTATTGTTCATGACAATAAGATGACTATAGGAGATATTGTTTCCACAATAGAATTTGATGTTAATTGAGACATCGAAAATAGAATAAGGGGGTTGTTATGTATCTTAACTATAGAAAAAATGATTTTTTCCCGAACAAATCTGAGTCAATTATTGCTGATTGCAGTTAAAATTGAACTCCGACAAAAACAGAAAAAGTGTGATAAAAGTGCACGTTTACGGCAAATCGTTTCCTGTCTTCAGTAAACTTATACCTTTCAGCACAAAGGATAAGTGCACCGAAGACAACAAAACGATTTGACGTAAACGTGCACATTTATCACACTTTAAAATGCGCAAAAAGCACTTCTAGAGTCCAATCACAACTGCAACCAGCAATACTATTGATTGTATTGTTTCACAATTGTTGAAAATTCTAGCATGTAGGGTGAATAGTAGATCTATTGTAATGACAATATGCATTTTTCATTTATCCAATACGTGAACAATAAGATTCATGTTCGGCAATAGATTTTAATGTTATTTTATATTATTGTATTGTCATTGTATGGTTATTTTTATCCGGGATGCCAAAATACTTGTCGACGTTCGCCACACGCCACAATACTTTGACTTCATATTTTGACATGCTATGTGATGCCACACATCCGCCACATCAGTGGGCGCCTGGCCTAAGACTCCTACATTTTCCAAATCATTCCACTTTTAATTATACGAGCATAAGCTTTATCTATCGGGCTAATGATTCGAAGTATACATCATGATTATTACCGTCATTTTGAAGATTTAAAATACATGATCTAGAAAACCGTCAGTTTCCTACCAGCTGAAGAAGTTTGCTCAAATTTTGCCTTTGTGTATGTTGCATTTGATCGCGTGTACCGGGGGGAATGTCTTCATCACCTCCTTCTCACATGACAGAGACGACCCAGCCAAAGGCTGGAAGTCCCTCAAATATAGAAATCCAATCCAATCCCTCCTTCTCACATCTAGGCTTGTTGCCAGAATGTGATGTTAAACATTGAGTTAAATTTATTTCATACATAGATGATCTGAAATCACTATTTATTTCATGTTTCTTACAGTCATTTGAGGTTGATCTATGCTTATGATTATATTGTCCATCATCTGGCACTATCATATGCAATAAAAAAAATGTTTCGGAGCTGTTCAATAGTACTCAACTATAAACAATGCTTCGCTGTTGAGCGGCGGCTATGGCATCACTGTTGCTTTTGAGAGAGCCCATGTTTCATCTCTTCTTTATTAACCATGGATATAGCGCACCGGTATTGTAACGTGAAGCCTGCTGTCTTTTTTTTTTTTTTTTTTTAAAAGAAGCCCCCCCTTTTGCCCCCCCCCCCTTTTTTCCCACCTTCCCCGGGAGAAAAAAAAAAAAAAAAAAACACAACCCCAATCCAACCAACCAAAACAAACCAAAAGTTTGGTCGTGTAGGTCTGTCTCATAACCTGCACGGAAAGAAATGACGGGGGATTGAAATAACAATATCGATAGTTGATACCTCTAACAAACACTATTTTGTTTCAACCACAAAATATGTTCAGATCAAAGAAATTTTTGAATTGAATCAACCATACTTCATAGTTAAAATAACCAGCACTTTTACACAGCTGTCATAGGGTTAAATCAAATCAAAAACGTTATAATTCCAAATAGTGTGTATGCTAGAAGCAACTATATAAAAACTAAAAACAACAATCTGGTAGTTTTCGGTTTGCTTTCAAGTCCATCATGGCGCGTGACATTGAAGTTCTTATTGAGTTTGTGTTGGGTGAGGAATTAGTTGAATTATTGAATTAATCATTCCAGTTAACAGAAATTGAGGTTTTCATTTGTGAGTATTTTTTTTAATAATTCGATCATTGTACTAAGAAGTTTTGATGTTTTTTTCAGCAAATTCTACGATGTTTAAACATGTGGCGCTGTTCTTCTAAACATAAACTACGAATGAAAATTGACCAGATTGAATCAATACTGAAAAAAATACCGTATCAGTACTATTATTGGAACAATAAAAATTTAAAACAAAATCGGTCATAAACTTATCCCAAATTGTGTGATAAATTTAATTGCATTCTCATTCATATTTTGGAACTGAAAATCTCATTCAGTAAAAAAAATTGAACTGACCCCAAGCATATTCAAATTAACTATTTTTATTCAGTTGGTTCAACTATAATCATGGTTGAATTTACTGGCACTGTAATCCAACTGTCAAAATATCAACAATATTTTTTTTTCGATGCAAGCATTGTATAGTTGAATCAACCATATTTTACTGAAGTTTATTCAAGCATACAATAGTTAAATCAACTTGAAATGGGTGATTGTAACAATTATGCACATGGGTTATCGAAAAATCAATGCAACAATATAGTTGATTTTAGATGAAATATTATTGATTGAATTGTACTTTTTTCTCCGTGTGCTGTAGATTTGTTTTGACCACAACACACCATATTTTTTTTTTTTTTTTTTTTGATAGCGTATAAAAAAAAAGGGAGAGATGAGTGAAAAAATGTGTTTAGCACCACGTGGACAGGATTTTTTTTTTTCCCCCCCCCCCCCACCCCCCCCCACCCCCCCCCCCCAATATTTTTATTTTATTTTTAAATTTCGGGTTTAAAAAAAAAATTTCTTGATCGCAAACCAAACCCCATCCTCCCCCCGCAACCCCAACCAAAATATTATTGCACTTATTCAAATAATTTCAAATAAAAAAGCGTTAAATTAAATTTAAAAATTTAGTGATGCATTACCAACGCAATAATGCTACTTTTACAATTTTTTTTTGGCATTACAAAAAAAAAAAAAATTTTTTCCTTTTTTAGGGGCCCTTTTCAGCATTATTCCAACTTCAATGATGTGATGCATATGCCCTATATATGCATGCTATTATAGCCTCGTGGTTACTTGGGAATGCTCTGCGGAAAGCAATCCACATACTTATCCCCTACCAGAGTTGAAAAAAATCAAATTCACTTAACTGACGCAACACGAACTGAATCAATAATAAATTTATTGTCCATCTTTCCACAACTTCAACCTACTGAACAACTATTTCGGTAATGATTTTTACTTTATCTTCTTCTCCACTTGCCATTTCACGCAATCGTTCCACACTCATTCGTTTTGCGATTCAATGACAATGAACAAGAACAAAATTCAAATTCATCGTGCTTTATCACAGGGAATGAAAAGTTCATTCATTTCACTGAATATTTAGGCAATCAATTTTCAAAACGTATCCAAAGCCTCTCTCTAATGGTTTTTGGCTTCTTTGCCGTTGGATCGTTGGATTCAACAGGCCATTTGCGTTTGCCAGCTTGTTGTGCCGAAGTCGGAAATGACGGGTGAGATTCCCTACGTCGAACCTGACTTAAACGTAGTTGCAGTTGCCAGCTGCCTTCGGGATCGATGTTGCAGAAATATTTTGCTCCATCCCTCAAGAAAAAACGTGGACGTTATATCGATGGCTTTTCTTGCTGTTTTGTCCATAAGTCGAGGCCATTGTAAGGTGATGATGGAGCAGATGAGTAATATAGGATTAATAATCAATCTAACAAGGATTCTAAGAAACTGTGCAGCACTTTCGAAACTGGTGCTACCAATAGCAAAGAACATTTGCACATAGCGTTGGAGCAGTCACCGAGATAAGCCTAGCCACTTCCACTTTACATTTCGCCAAACATGTTGAGTGACGTTGTCCCGCTTTTCTCTGCGCACACGGCCACGCTGAAACTGGTGAAAAAGATCAGTGTGCCTAAATGACTGTGAGTTTTTTAAAATCAGTATTCATTGATTGCAAGATGAACTGACTATTCTGTTTAGAGAATGGGTATAAGAGAGAGAGAGCTAAAACTGACAATCTTGGATGAACAGCAAGAACTCACGCATACTGAATGAAAATAATTACAACAAAACAAATCAATAATAAGAATTTCGACGATACGTCAACTCGCAGTGACGTACATCAGAATAAAAGGAAATGAATACCATTTACATTTTTGCACTGAGATGTATTTCGAAGTAATATTCAAAATATAAATTCAACAATTTTCAACTCTGCCCACCCACATTTATTTATATAAAAAAAAAAAAAAAAATATACTATACACCCAACAAAAACGTTCGCAAACCAAAATTACGGATTTTTATAATATTTTTCCCAAAAATTTTTTTTTTTACAAATAACAATAAAATATCACCACAACCCATAAAAAAAAATACTAAACGATCAACTATTTAAAAATAAAAAAAATTTTTATAAATTTTTTAAAAAAAATCTAAGTGTGTACTATAAGGCTTAGTGACCTTGAACGCACGCACACTAAAGCGCCATTTAGATCACATGAGAATCTTTTGGAGGAAAATCAACCATCATTCATCTGCATGTGCCAGAAAGGGTGAGGTGATTAAACGTCAAAAAGCCTAATTGGGAACTTTATTCCATGGCTATGAAATTTTCTGAGTCTAATTCTCGTTTCTGAAGGTATGTTCCGATAGATCAGAAGTAAGCAGAAGGATTAACGTCTAAATATTGGCAGTTCTTATTATATATTACATACAGCTTCATCAAATGTCCCAGATGCTGAATAAACTGCTTAAAACCCGTCCCTTACCCCATGTTGCGAAAAAATGAGTGCATCAAAACCCCGTGGAAGGAATTGGAGCAACAAAACAACGAAGTGCTTTGCAGGGCTTGGCTGGATGTTTACCAAGATCCAATCTTTGGGACAAACCAGAAAGTCGAAAACCTGTAGGGTATTGAAACTATACATTGCACGAAATATTTAGCGAAACGAAAACCGGTGCGAGAATAAATTTTAATCTTATTGTGTTACCTTTTTATGAACGACCGGTGCGAAAAAGGGTGGCTAAATCAAAATAGGAACACTCTCTGCCATCAAAATATTACCCAGATACGAACTCACCGGTGGGGATGGTCTGATAAATAATTGTTCGTACTCAATTCGTCCACAATATTTATAGAAGTTAGGCTGATTAGAAGAAGCACGAGAAACATTAATTGATGTAAATATAATATCATGTTTAGAAAAGCCAGGCACAGCTACCTGATTGAAATTAACCACGAACTTTTCATTATTTGTCAACAACAAATCAATAAGAGAGCAACCTCCAAGTAGAAATAAGTTGGCTCTTGGTTTACGCAACTAAAGCCAAAATTATCAATCACATTGCAAAAACGCATGCTTTTGTTGTTTCTTTTGCATAGGTTCGTGTTGAAATCGCCTATTAATACACCATTAGAATAGCGCAGCGAAAATTTAAATAATTTGTGATTCAAAACATCAGCACAGTCCACTCTAGGACAGAAAAAATACCACGATAGAACTTTTCGTGAATCGTCTGAATCTCAACAGAAAGATATCCCGTACGATTAATAACATCAACATCAACAAATAAATCGGACTTCGAAATCACGTTACAACTCAAATCAGGCTTGAATTAAACACAGATACCTCCACCACGGCTGTAAATTCGATCATGTCTAAGCAAATTATAGCCAGAAACTGCAATAGTATCGTCTGATATCGAATCGATAAGTCACGTTTTAGTCACACAGATCACATCCATTTTACTATTAACAAATAAATCTTTAAATTCTTCAAATTTGCTCATAGCACGAGCACACAAGCTTTGAATGATCATAACATGTGTAACATAAGTCCTGGGAATACTTTCAGGCGTTTATTTGACAGCATTAACAAACACACAGATGTCAACCAATGTACTTGTGTTCATCTGTGTTCCTACTGAACTGTCAAACTCAAATTGCGCAGTAGTTTCCATTAAAAATGTCATACAAGCTGGATTTACGAGCACAAGTCGCCAACCTTTTTGGACGGCTTAGTACAAGTGAAATTTTGAGCGTGTTCAAAGACGAGCCAATATCAAAATCAACAATATACCGTGTTTTGAAAGATTGCCGTGATGGTAAAGAACCGGAAAATAAAAATAAAAGTGGTCGCCCAACAAAATTGAGTGCCAGAGCAACGAAAAAACTGCTGTCAAGCGCTGAAAGGTTGGCCAATCAACACGCAAATTAGCACGAAAATTTCAGGTTTCAAACATGACAGTCCATCGGATTTTGAGAAACGTAATCTATTGGAAACGTCAGCGTGCACCAAAATATACACAGCAACAACTCGAAAAAATACCAAAATGCTGCCGTGCACTTCGTCGCGAGCATTTTGCAAATGGAAAGTGCATAATTTTGGATGATGAATCTTACTTCACGTTTTCGCACCATGAATTGAGTGGCAACGATGGTTTCTATACTGCTAACATTAAAACAACACCAGACGATGTTAAATATGCCAGCAAATCGAAATATGAGCCAAAGGTGTTAGTGTGGGCAGCCATGTCATCGAAGGGTATCACGGCGCCTTTTATACGCCCAAACAAGGCCAAAGCTGTCAATTCTTACGTGTATATCAGCCAATGCTTGCCGAAATTGAAGCAATTCATCAACAAATATCACGCTGACGACGAAATCATGTTTTGGCCGGATCTTGCAAGCTGTCATTACGCGAAAAAAACATTAGATTGGCTAACTGAGCAAAACATACCATTTGTACCGAAAAAGGACAATCGACCTAACGTGCCTCAGGCTCGTCCAATTGAAATTTTTTGGAGTGTTCTCAAACGTATGGTGTACGACAATGGCTGGGAAGCTAACAATGAGCAACAATTGGTTAATCGAATCAAGCGGAAGATGAAAGAAATAGACATAGACACCGTCCAGAACATGATTCAACATGTTCGCCGTACACTGCGTAAAATCGAAGATAATGGTCCATTGAGCGTACTGTAAATATATTTTTCAACAATTTATTATTAGAATAAAATACCCTGAAAAGCATTTTAAAATCCGATTGTTTGATTTCAAGTACCATGCTTTTGAATTTTTCCCAGGACTTATGTTACATTATTTGCACGAGCAAGACCTGTTTCACTAACCGACATCAATAAAAGAGAATGAGAAGGACACTCACAAATGAATTTGACTAACTATTTGGAAGGAATAGAATACTAAGATATTCTACACATTATCAAGTAATGATAATGCATCACTATATCACGCAAAAAAATACGTAGTTAGTGACAAAATATTTTGTTCAAGCAATAAATTAATCATTTGAGTTTAAAAATAAATTTGATAGTTATGAATCACATATTATTTAAATTAATATACACAGCGGTGATTACTTTAATTAATTTTATTGATTTGAATTGAATTTAATTTTGAATTGATTTGGAACTTATTTTATGAGTTGCAACAAATAAAAACTTTGTTTTGAATACCAACAAAATATTTTGTTGACTCAAAGCAGAGTGATTTCTTTACGTGATGCTTAAAGGTGCTTAGAGCATCCGTATCGGGCGCAACTACCCAAGTAACCACGAGGCTATAATAGCTCACATATATAGGGAATATGCATTACGTCTAGTGCATCATTGAAGTTGTATTAAAGCTGAAAAGGGCCCCACTAAGATCGAAATAATGCTATATCTTTTGTAATGCCATGAGAAATTGCTAAAGTAGCATTATTGGTAATGCATCATTGCATTGGTAATGCATCATTACATTCTTAAAGCTAATCTAACGCTTCATTACTTGACAACTGTTGAATTGATGCGATCCAGCATTAATGATTTTGATTTTATGTTGAATAACAGCAATAATATAATGCTTGTGGTTACTTGGGTATCTGGGCGACTAAAATACTAGCGCATCGAGCTGTCATTTTAGTTTAGTCACTCAATCTCACACCGGTCGCTACTATATGTTGTTACAGTGTTCTGTATGGACGGACGAATCCGGGTTGAAAAAATAAGAAGACATCGTGTGGTGATACATCTGACAGCTCCCATGATAAAGTATGGGACGAAAGTTTTAAAATGCTTCTAGAAAATTCAAATGAAGTTCTAATTAAAAGCGGTTTGTTGTATCATGCAAGAAAAATCCAAAACTACTCAATTAAGACATTTTCAGCAAAAAAAAAAATTAAAATAATGCGCCTATTGTGCAGTTTTGGATATTTCTTACATCATACAACAAACCGCTTTTAATTAAAATTTCATTTGAATTTTCTAGAAGCATTTTAAAATGTTCGTCCTATACTTTAACAAGGAAGCTGTTAGATTTATCACAACTCGGTGTTTTCTTCTTTTTTCATGTTGGATTCCTCTATCGGTCGCTGCTAAACTAGTGCTCCGTCAGCAGTTTGACAGATTCGGTGATCGTCATAAACATAGTCGATTGCGATGGCTCTTTTTTCGTGATTTCTCTTGGAGAGACGTTCGGTTGGCATGAAAACAACCGTTGATTACAGTGGTCTCTCTGTGAACCACTGGGGTTTGGTATAAAAATATAAATGTCCTTTACTATAAGTTTCTCCAAATCACCCCAGAGGTTTCTGAAGGGGCCATTGTGGTAAATTATTCTTTTCATGCCTACCGAAGGACTCTCCAGGTGAAATCAAAAAGAAAGAGCTGTCGCACGGTCTGGTTTGGTGCAAAAACACAAATTTCCCCTCCTACAGGTTCACTCGGGGCACCTCAGAGGTTCCGAGAGAGGCCAATGTGGCTAATAGTTTTTTTTAGGCCTACCGAAAGTCTCATGAAGAAAAAACCGTCGCATCACGTGGTTTGGCGCAAAACATGTCCTACAGGTTCCCCCGAGACACCCCATAGGTTGCCAGAGCGGCCATTGTGGCTAATGGTTCTCTTTCATGCCAACCAAAAATCTATCCAGGAGAAATCATGAAAAAGCCATCGCATGACCCTATTGATAAAATTTTTATTATTAAACCAAATTGACTTAAAATTGATAAAGCAATAATTTTCTTTAAATCAAATTCAAAATTTGCCCCTAATCCTGATTGCGTAAACAAAAATAAACAACAAACCAATCGAAGATTTTTGACAATTGGCAGTCGAATAGCAACCCTCTCTCGCGCCACTATCGCGTTGCTAAATTTGAGCGCCTGATGCTTGCCGCGCCGCAAAATTCCACATAATATGCATTTGTTTTATGTGTGAACCCTCAATTTGTGTGAAACACAAATGAAGTTTATGTGAAAAATGAAAAGTATGTGTGACCACACATAGTGGTTATTTGTAAACATAGGAAGTATGTGTGATTACAAATAGATATCATTTGTTTATCATGTTGCAAAAATTTATGTGTGGGACGCATAGATATTATCATTGCTTTTTTATCAGTGTATGCAAAAACAGTCAAATTCACGCAAAGGCATCCGCAGCGTATCAATTGTGGGTGAGTCATAATGGCTGGCCCACAAATGATACATAGTTGATGCGTTTGCGTGAATTTGACAGTTTTCCCATACTTTTTCTGTAAAATTTACGTCAACGGAACGCAAACGTATCTATTGTGGTCATGCCTTAACTGACCGCGCGAACATGAGTGAGAAAAGAGATATAAGTAAAAGCGAGTCCTTCATTGAGTAACTTCCTGTGAGTGTGAGCCAGCTCATTGTTTCCGCAGGGTTGTCAGTTTGTTGGAAATAGTCAGATTTTCCCTGGAGGTGCTACACAAATCAATATTCAAGATTATCGAAAAATCTCATGCTAGCAAATCAATCTTTGATTTTTTTTAATCAGAATTTATTAACTTGCATTGACCTCCACTTTTTTTAAGTAAATCTTTAAAATTAAACCTCTCATCAATATTCTTTCTATCTCCCAAGCATGCGCGCATCGTATAAAAGTAAAACGAAAATTTTCTTGTATCTGATACCGTTTTCGTTTTTGAACCTACCCGAACATAATGTCAGTGCAAACCTCAACCCGATACGAGTTACAAATTAAAACAAACACACCCACGTCTGACACACAACTAGTCGACCCAATATTGATACCCTATCTAGGTTGGAACGGAATCAAAAACGAATTCGCTATTAGATAGAGTCGCACTCCTTCGATTTTCCATAAATGTGAAAGTCATGTATACACGGTATTTTGAAGCTACTCATTTTTTAGTCAAAAATCATGCAGTCCTGCCTGTAGGGTACTGACCCAGAAATGGGAAAACATAACTTTACTCAAATTTAAGTAAACATGCCTGTGGAGGAAACTGGGTCAAATTAACTTAAATATAGACATTTGTTGCAAGGGTAAACTTCACATATTTTCATTAGAAGGTATATGGTAGTATGCGTTTGCAAAAATTCATGCGAAGCTATATGTAAGCTATACACGGAGAAAAAAATAAAGTCATATCAATAATATTCCGGTCCCGATCAAGCATATTTGTGCATTGACTTTTACATAATAATTTTTTGAGATTGTTTCACGCATAATACAATAGATCGAAGAATAATGGAAGCTTCAATTAAACAGGATTGATGATCTAATTAGAGCATGAAATAGGGTTGAATCAACCATATTATGCTAACATCAACAATATTCATTGTTGATGATTTGACAGCTCTCTGATTCTCATGATAAATTCAACAATGTTTATGTTTAATTTGACCTTATTTTGAGGGTTGAACTAATGGTATCGGATGGTTGGTTTAAGCATACACAGAGATTCGTTCAAATGATGTTATGGTTGGTTCCAAAAATCAAAAAAATCGTTAAATTTACGATAAAAGTTCCTATAATGGTGGTATTTTAGTGCAATATGTTCTAATTGGAACATTTTGCACTAAAATACCACCATTATAGGAACGTTTACTCAATTAGCACATATTCTTTGGATATTACGAAATTAAACAACATATAACAATGTTTGAAAATTGGATATATCATTCTTATCAACATGCGACCATAGGAGTGGACAGCAAATTGCAAATTCGTCGATGATTAGGTGGGTAACAAAAATTCGATCCTTCCGTGACAGGATCTTTGTTGTTTGGTACGCTTCGCTAATCAACCGCCCTTTTTTTGACCTATTGATCAGAGCTTGCGCCGTCCAATGTTGCCGCGGCAGATTACCGAGCGCAATTCTCGGTGGATCAGATGTCTGAATATTTCTGCCTTTCAGCGGCTAGAATACTGGTGGTAATCCCTACGGAGTAAATTGCACATAACTTACTATTTTTCGAAATGAAAATGATGAGCAAATTACCAGAGACCGACGCCAGTCATTCAATCCTCGAATGCACTTGGTTCGGTCTTCTAGTCGCGGTGGAGGAAGAAGCGCTTCGACTTCTTCACGCTCGATTAATTGTAGCGCATCAATGTCGTACCCGTTAGCTGAAATCAAAATTCATTAAAACTACTTTAAAGAATAGTTACAATTTGCTTACATACCTACAAACTCTTCGATGCCCGCCGCGGATAATCCAAACGATTTCAATAATTCTACCACTTCTTCGTCAACATAAAACTCTTCAACCAGGTCGTCGTCCAAGGCAACCGAGTGATCTGCCGCCGCCATGATATTTTTTTTCCTTCGCTTTGTCGTTGAGTGCGGATGGCAGCCACGAGGCTCAGTAGAGCTGCTATATGCCCTATTTAACCTTCCAGTATGAGTGATTCAACGATAAACACGGATTCAAATAATGACATGTATGCTTGATTTAAGCATTTAATGGTTGATGTTCAATAACGTTGATTCAAATGAAATATATGCTTGATGTAAACATGAGATGATTTTCAAACAACCATTTAAATTAACTATGTCAAGAATATCTTCGAAGCTTGGGATAACTATGGCAAAAGTTATATCAATCATGCATCGTTTCTGTCCATGTAAGCTATGCATAAATTCTATAGAAAAAAGGTATGCGATCTTTCAGAATTTCATAATAATTGTTAGTTTTGTTCTTTATCGAAAAACATTAGACCCGTTTTTTTTTGTCATTAGTGTGACCCTTCCTGCGTCAGGGTAGTTCGAAAAATTGACTTTTGTTATAAATGCATTTTTTTAAAAATTCATAACTTTTGAACCCGGCTCAGTGGTTCTACTAAATACGCAAATATATACTTTGACCTGGTTCCACCAGCCGGTACCAATTTTTGCCAATTAGCGCCAACATTAACAAAATTTTGCCAATTAGCGCCAACATTAACACTTATTTTGTTTTCCACTTATTTTGTTATTGTCTCTTTTCTAATTTCTTTCTCTCTTCTCTTCACTCTCTTGTTTTCGTTGCCTAGATCACAATAACATATGAATGTTATCTGACAGAGGTTATGATCATATTACAGCACACAAAGAGAAGAATCATCAGTCCTAAGTAATTTTGCAACCATTCGGACATCTCAATCCAAGAACACTACGAACCCCTTACCCTAAACTTCATCTTATCCCCTACCATGGCGATCATTTAGCCAGCATGTGGCGAGTCAACCATTATTCCTCCTGCACTATAAGCCCAGTGAGTGCATTATACAGGTGTCGCAGAGAAAGGTGTTTGTCGGTATTAGTTACGAAAAATATGTAATCATTTCATGATTTCGGATAGTGCACACTTAGAAAATTTTACAGTATTCGGTAATTTTTTACCGAACTTTCAACAGCTGAACGTTCGGTAATCCGATTTACCGCATTTCGGTGAAATTTTACAGTATTCCGGTAAAAAAATTACCTGAACTTGTCAAATTTTACCGAAATCCGTTAAATCGGATTACCGAACGTTCAATTGTTGAAAGTCCGGTAAAAAATTACCGAATACTGTAAAATTTTCTAAGTGTGTGACGTAGGACTTCAAAAACAAGCGAATGATAACAGAGCGAGTTTAGTTCCGTAAAATTTTACTGCACAAGAAGGCATTTTTTAGCCGAAACCTTTTAAACACTATACTATATACCGAATATAAACATTCTGCCTTGTTATTTGCTGTTGTTGTGAATTGTTGTTTTTGGAGATCTGCGTCACGCATGTTTACAAACAACAGGCTGTGCATCATGTCAAGAACACAATGACGGTATTTTGCTTTACACTAATACAATTGAAACACTACTGCTCCACCTATATACACTCATTCCTACCAACCTTGAATTGACTACCGCCCCACCCTGTGCTTTAAAATGAAAATGAAAATATATGTATGACCCATCTGGCAAATGAGGCCATATAGACCATAGATCGTTGCACGATGGCGTCATCAATGCATTTCTGACAGTTCAAAAGAAAAATAATTTAAAAAATTAAATAATTTAATTTAGAAAAAAATGCGGTAATATCGGAATTTAGGTTAATACCAAACCGTGCAGTGATCAATTGAAGCATACAATTGAAGCATATTATTTCTAGACAAAACAGTCAAAAGGTCGAAAGTAACATTTGTAAACAATAAATTCTAGTGTATTTTTCTGGAATCTGCTTGCTCCCACAAACAAAATAGCACCAGTAACAGTATTCCGGTAAAAAAATACCGGAACATGTCAAATTTTACCGAAATCCGTTAAATCGGATTACTGAACGTTCAGCTGTTGAAAGTTCGGTAAAAAATTACCGAATACTGTAAAATTTTCTAAGTGTGACCTTCCTTGGTGGAAATCTTCAGATCGAGATCAGCGAAAAGCTGATTGTCTTCCGGCAGTCAACAGTGAGTTTGCTAACCCTATTTTCAGCAAATCACTGGACGGAAATCCTAATATGCATGGCATATTGTTCATGTCCTGTAATAATAACGTTTCGTTGGAAGAAGATTTTCTATGCTTTCCGTGGGTTTCGAGTACGTGCTTCTGATTTCAGCTTCACACGCCCGTTTTTGGCCCTTTATACAACGGATTTATGCAAATTACAGGTATGTACAGTTTGACCTTGCCATTGGGAGGAACCGTACGTCATGGCAAGTCCTGCACGGGTAGTGGCTTTCTATCACATCAAATAACATCACCAAATCAACGAACTATTCAAAAAAAAGATGATGTAAAAGATTCTCGGAATTTCGCCCACACCATGATAGTTTACACACTTAGAATTGTATGCCGAGTCTCGGCTTTCTGAAACCGAGATCCGCACAATCGACCTCTCGGTTTAGATCTCGGCTTTTTTTATGTTAACCGATAATCACGGTTTGGGTCGAACTGAAAACTCATATAGTTAACTGGGAATCTCGGCATAAGCAAACTGATATATTAAAATTCGAAACAAAAAGAGTTGAATTTAACCGAGATTTCGGTTTAATTGTGTGTAAATATTCGAAATTTTGAATTAGATTTTCATCGAAATATTGAATATTTCATGCCTATAGCCAATACTCTACAAATTCGGCTGGTACAGGAAGACGTGGAGTACAGCGAGCTAGACGGGCGGATCAGGTATACCAAGACTTGAAAAGCGTGGGTCGCAACCAAGGATGGAGAGAGGCAGCCATGACCCGGGTGAATCGGTGTAGAATTGTTGACGAGGTTTTATCAATGTAATTGATGTAGTGCCAATAAATGTATGTTTTTTCACCGTTCCATAAACAACATACGATTTACTCCACTTGCGAATGAAAACAATATGGCGCATGGCGGTTGACAGATAAAAAGCCGAGCCTCGGCTTACAAAACTGCTAAACCGATATTTTGGCACGATAGGCCGCTGACGTCGGTTGAAGTTTGGTTAACGTTTGTGCTCAGCTCCTAGTGTTGCCGAGAATCGGTTTAATAATGAAGTTACCCGATATTTCAGTTTCAAGTGATGCTCGGCATCGTTCGATTTTTTGCCGAGTTATCAGTCAAATATGAAAATGCCGAGTGAATTCAGCTAAATGTTTAACCGAGCCCGTGAATAATGTTTAAGTGTGTAGGGCATAACTACCACCGCTTCTGCTATTGTGTTTGTCGTTGCTGCGGTGGTGCTTATCCTTGTGTTGTTCTTTGTGATCCTTGTCGCGGCTCCTACTTTTCGATGAGCTAAGAAACCGATCAAAATTGGCCACTTCCAAATTAAGTCAAATGAAGTATTGAGCACTGTATGACTAACAATAAAGTTTCCTTGGAAAACTAGGAAAATTTTTACTCATGCTTCACTTGATCATTTTTTAAAGAATAAAAATTTAAAAAACTGAAACACTTTTTCAAACTATCACTAGTAAAAGCGAGCAAATTACTTTAAATTCCACTAGAAAAAGCTAATCATTTGACAGATAAGCCTATTCTGTCTACGTCTTACAACCTCCTTTAGTGTCGAGTGCTCGACTTGTTCGTGTTTCGGAACATGAGCATATATTTCGAATGTTGTAATGAGCGCATAGTATGACAAAGAATGAGCGTTAAATTCTTATGTGATTTGTGGTGTCGTATGATGAGGTTCGTTGAATTCTAAATTATACTACTCCTTCGGAATCAGCTGGTAAATGATCTGATGTCTCAAATGTTGCCATGGGCAATCGGTATGATCAGCAATGAACTTTTCGTTAGATTCTCATGTGTTTAGAGAGAGGGGTAGCATGCTGAGGTTCGATGAAGTTTGAAATTGGCCACCAGGGCACCTGGAGCATGAACGAATCATTCAAATGATAACATGAGCATTTAGTATGACCACTATGACAGCAAATGTTGCCATTGCAATTAGTATGGTCAGCAACGAAATATCCGTTTTATTCTCATGTCGGTGTCGCATGATGAGGGTTCGTCGATGTATGAAATTGGCCACTTCCCCGGGGGCACCCGGACCATGAGCAGTGCTACCAAATGTTGCAATGGGTGCTTGGTATGACCACCAATGAACTTTTCATCGAACTCTCATCAATAATCAACCACTGAAGCAGTTCACGATTTAGGACATGACACTTGACTCTGACTCTTCATGAAATTGAAAGGCGACAATTGTAAAGGGTCACCCACAATTGATACGAAAAACAACAGAAAAACGAAAAAAAAACAAACACCCCCCCCCCACCCACACATGGCCCCCCCCCCCCCACAGGAGAGGTCCCCCCCCCCCCCCCCACAAACCCCCCTATTTTTTTTTTCTTTTCCATTTTCTCACAAATTTTTTTTTTCTCCCTTTATATCCCACCCTTTAAACCCCCCCCACCACCCACCCCCAAAAAAAAAAAAAAAACCACAAAAAACAACATTTCAAAATTTTTTTTAAAAAAATAAAAAGCATGTAAAATGCATATAAGATTCGTGGAGGAGTGAACAATTGTTAAATTGTACGAAACCCGAGTAAAGTCTAACATCATAAAGATAGCAATTCGAAAACTTATTTTGAAATCAACATCAAATTGAAATCAAAATTTGATTTCACTTTACAGTTGTAAAATTTGATAACAAATTTAGTTTTCATCTTGCTGTAATCTTGAGTTCACTTTTCTTTGTGAAAAGTAGTTTTGTTTTCAATGTATTGTATCAAGTGGAATACTCATTTTCCTTTCAACGGGAAAAAATTTACAGCAAATTGACTTTTCAATTTGCTCTCACTGATAGCAGGATCAGTTGTTAATTGGTTGTCACAGGAATAAATGTTTGCTATAAATTTTGATCTTTTAACCGTTAAAACGACCAAAACGACAACAACCTGAGTAATCATTATCAACAACATCACAACTTCATATTAAGTTTTCTATTTGATCTCAAACTCTACTCGGGATGGGTACCAATTCCCAACAAACCAAACAAAAAATTTTCCACAATGGGGGGCGCGGGAAGCAACACAAAAAAACCGAAAAAAGAAAAA
This sequence comes from Aedes koreicus, assembly GCA_024533555.2. Taxonomy (NCBI): domain Eukaryota; kingdom Metazoa; phylum Arthropoda; class Insecta; order Diptera; family Culicidae; genus Aedes; species Aedes koreicus. The sequence continues at coordinate 583,101 of JAHHFK020003219.1, read as the reverse complement.
AAAAATTATTTAATTTATTTATTGCGCAATAAAATATGCCAACCGAAATCTGATCGAAAGACCCTCGAAATTTATTTACATTTGAAATGTCAGCCCAGTGCACTTGCCCAGTTAGCGAACGGTTGCTGTACCATTTATGCATTAGTATGATTGTGTGGCAAGTACAATCATACCCTATGCCCAGGGAGTCGAGAAATTTTCCTTAACGAAAAATTCTTGGACCAGACCGGGAATCGAACCCAGCCACCTCCAGCATGGTGTTGTTTTGTAGCTGCGCCTTTACCGACTGAGCTAAGGGAGGCCACCAGCATGAGAGTATAGCCAAAGCTAATCGACAACTTGGATTTATCATCAAGATCTCTAACAAATTACGAAATCCTTATTGCCTTGAAGGACTATAATGCGAGGATCGGTGTCAACTCTAAGGTCTTGAGACCCTTGAAAGTAGGAGGACTATCAATCGGGCATCTTTGCAGCAAAAGTGCTAATGGACGAAATTGATGCTCCGGGTATTCCGTCTGAGTTTTTCGTTCTTTTGCTTTTTTGCTATTTAACTGGAAGCTTTCGTTACCGGATTCAGAGCAGTTTGCTAGGCTGAGGATCTGTCCGATTTATCTAAATCAGATTAATTTTACTACCTGTTTACATTGTTTGTTCCCGATCAAGATGACGTCCAAGACTTTACGAATCCACGAAAACTGCATGGAAACAGAGGTAGTTATTAGTTTTTTTTTCTGGTTATAATTATAGTGATTGCATTGTGATATTTTCTTTGTACTTATATTTATACTATTCGTACTTTCAAAACATGTGGCATTTTTATGACTTTTTGTCATACAGGGGTTTCACCATCAATCTACATTAAGACAACAGTCTGATGGAGTAATTCTTAATAAATAAATAAATAAATATATGAGAAGCTGATTTATGTTGTCCTGTGCGTTTCTCGATGTTTAAATTTTTGACGACCTTTCCTTATCTATCATTTTAATTAGCACACAAATAGATTCATAGAGATTCATATGGGTCCTCCATTAGCTCAGTCGGTAAACGCGCGGCTACAAAGCAACACCAAGCTGGAGGTGACTGGAATCGATTCCCGGTCTGGTTTAGGAATTTTTCGTTAAGGAAAATTCCTCGACTCCCCCCTGGGCATGGGGTATGATTTTACTTGCCACGCAATCAAACTAATGCAAAAAATGGTACCTGGCATCGAAAGCTTTTAATTAATAACTGTGGAAGTGCATTTAGAACACTAAGTTAAGAGCAAGCAATAAGCTTGAAACGCTAAGAAAGAAGAAAAAGATAGATTCATAGAACTTCAAAACCAATTTTTGATTCCAGTTTTAAATCCAATCAAAAATAAAACATAGTTGTCGAACAGTTATAAATTAGTTTAAAACATGTGTTCGAAATATAGAACTGCAACGGAGTAATGTGGATGATGGACTGCTGACACCAGTTATTATTTACAACGTGCTAAATACAATAAAACTGCATTGCGACAGGCCATATGTCAAATCTTTTTCTAACTGGCAGAAAAATAGTTTCACAACGTTGAGGAATTTCGGAAAATAGCGCATTCTGTCGGGCGATCCTTTTTAACGGGTTATGAAAAAATAAATTTTATTACAGTTGTGGTAAGATTAATGTATGCATCATAAATAATTTATTATAAACTCAACTGTTTACTAACTGGGCATCCAGTTAAAAGGTAAATAAACATCAAATATCAGCATCTGACTATTTTCGAACAAAACTCTAGAAGGACATGGAAGATATTTATTGATTATAAATGAGTAAATCATCGCAAATAGAGAAATGATTATATATAGATTAAAAAATAGTAGCAAAGTGGGTACATTTATTGAAAAAGCCACCAAAAATTAAAAAAAAAAAATTATGATACTTTTAAACTGATATGAGAAAGTTAACAATATCTTTAAAATATAGAACGACTTCGTGCTTTCCAACTCAGATCACCTTAAAAAAGGGATACGTTATTTAAAAAAATCTTTATTTCTAAAGAAGAACGCTTATCATACCATGCGAAATATAAGACAGAAACAAGGAAGTTGCTGTTCATTTACAATTTAAATGTCACCCCAGTTATCAAACGACATATGCTCACTAGGGCTGTTCACTTAGCCCAGTTAGCGAACAGTTGCTGCAACGGCGAAAAATAAATATTAATATTAATCATTTTCCGGCATCTTCCTTCAATGTTACTGTTCTATTAAACACAAAAAGTCCTTCACGTGTGTCTGGATCTACTGAGAAGTAGCCGATTCTCTCAAATTGATATTTGTCGTACACCTTCGCATTTTTAATAGATGAATCTGCGTAAGCGGCAATGACTTTCATCGAGTCTACATTGCAATCATCCAAAAATCCTCCCGGTACTTCATTGATGTCTTCAGGGTTTTTGTGCTTGAATAGATTTTCATACAAGCGTACTTCAATCTCGGTGGGTTGTGATACCCATTGTATGTAGGCTTTTGGTTTTTCTGTTTCACTGTTTTCGCAAATACAAACCAATTCCTTTACAGACCCATCTGTGTTTTTGAACACTTTCTCTACTTTGATAACAAAACCTGCGTACCGTAAGCCCACCGGTTGTGATGGCGTTAATCGACGATATCCCTTGATTGGGTACTCTGAAAAATCCGATCGTTCAATAAACAACACTCTGTCGAGCCAAATGTTATGAAATCCCTTGTCAGGATTATTTGGGAAATCAAGAACCGACAGTTTCAGGGGGTTTTCGAATGGAAAGTTAGAAAGCGTGACTTTAAGTGGCTCTAGTACGACTAGAGCCCGTGGAGCAGTAACATTGAGTACATCACGAACACATGCTTCCAAAGCTGAAGGATCCACAGAGCTCTGAGCAGCTGTTACGCCCATTTGCGCACAGAAATTGTTGATAGCTTCTGATGGGAATCCACGACGGCGTAATGCGGTCAATGTAAAAAGCCTAGGGTCATCCCAGTCCTCAACGATTCCTGAAAAGTAAAAAAAAATAAATAAGTAAGTACAGATGTACAGCTTTATTCAGAATATAATAAACCAATCCATGGGGACGTATCTCTTTTGGGAGAAGTGTTGAAAATTACAAGGGAATTTGAAAATATGAAAATTATGGCTGTTGAAATAGACCCTTAAAATATCATTTGGTTTTTGCTGTTCTGCTGTATACAACAATAAGCTTTCATTCATGAAATCGAAATGCTAGCAACAATATTTATTTATTTTTAGAACATTTGAGACTTAATATACAAGCTTGACTTTTAAATTGACAAATAATGATTTGAAAATAGTTTATTTATGCGAGATGCAATGAGTAAACCAGGGTGTGGTAAGAATGGTACGGCTGCAACTTTAAAACACGCCCACAACTTTAAAACATGCATAATTTGTTTTACAAAACCCCATTAATTATCTTCATTTTTTGACAGACACAATTTCATTACAATCGAATTATGATATTTTTAAGATTACACTTATGAAAACACATGATTTCTTTTGAAAAATTACTCCTGCGTCAAACAATGTTTTTGATAATGTGGAAAAACATAGTCCCATATTGAACAAAAATTACATCCAAATCGGAGAAGGTCATGGAAGATAAAGATTATTTTTGGCTGACTGGATATGCTCAATTAGAACCAAGAAATTAATGAGAAATTAGTAAGATCGTTCCATATTTGTTTTAATTAGTTCGTTTATTTATGAGGCTCAGACGAGTGTAACACTTTGCGGAACCGATATTCCAAATTGTTATTAACAATAATTTGCTTTATGGTGTTAGTAAGTGGGGCACCAATTACTCGCGACTGGCTCGAGGTTAATGGGTCACATTATCGTTTGCAAGGGTAACTTATTTAAGCTATTATATGCTGCTCATGGTTGCGGCTGCTATCAAATTCTCGGTTCCTACAGTCCCTTTCAGGAGCTATGCGCAGATGGTTGACCAAGAGCTTGCTGGGCTGGTACAAGTAGCACGGAAAGAGAGTATAACTGGATCACAATGGCGGGAAAATAACTAGAATAGGGACTGTGATAACGTTATCAAAGGAATTCATAGATCGCTTGCATGTAGGGAAGATCACACATTCCCAAAACATCTCTTACCTCGTGGAAGAGTTGTCTACCTAGGGCCACTAGGGTATCCAATAGTCGTGCACTGGAGGCATCAATATCCGGGCAATACCAAACTGCGTGATCGATGTCATCATAACCGGTTCCGCACCTACATATGGCGTGTTCGACGAGGTTAATTCTGTAGAGATGTGCGTCTAGCGAGTAGTGGTTGGACATGAGTCTTGACATCACACGAATGAAACCGCGACTTACATCCAGACCTTTGAACCACGATCTAGACGAAACATTTGGAATAATGGAATGTAACCACCACCCAAGATAATAGCTTGTCCGATCGTTTTGCCAACTTTGAAGAGAACTCTGACGTACTTATGGGAAAAAATCATCAAGTGAAATTCTTCTTTCAAAAATCTCGCCTTCTTGTGCGCACGGCTTTGCCTTCTCATTACCTGGAATTGAACAATGCGAGGAGACCCATAGAAAGGTAATCCTAATCGATCTTTCGACCAACGCACACATTTGCTCTCTTATTGTTGAAAGAAAGTAAGATCAGTGCCTCACTGTTTTCATCGACCGGAGGGACTCAATATAACTGAGACAACTGAGACTACTGAGACTAACTGAGAAGGCGAAATAATGATCTATGGGCATGTCGGCAATCATCCCCAATGCGAAATTGATTGCTGCAGTGCCAGCTCAGCAACATATACGGAACAAGAAGGTTCCTGAAGTTTCCGGAAGGCAGATGAGTATTCATTGTAGACACCGAAACCAGTTAATCCATCAATGTGCGACCCCCCATCAGTGAAAATTCTTCTATTGCCATGTTGGTATTTTTTAATAAAAATTGGGAATTAAAATAAGTCGAAGTTGATATGGAACTCCTTGAATAGCCTGTTTCATGGAGAGATCATAATCAATGGAGAAACTGTGATAACTGAAGGAATATTACAGCATGGAAAACTAGTATCGGATAACATATTCCACTATATTGTTATTGATCAGCCCCCACCCTGGCAGGTAACTACCCACCGATCTACACTTAAGCTGAGTGAGAACCTACATAGCTTAAGCGTTCGTACATACAAATCCGTATAGCATGCCGCCACTTTCACTAACGGGCCCCGTTGTCCCATTAGCTTCCTTGCATTGGTTGGGGATAGGAGGAGATTGATAGGGAAAATTTAGTGAGAAGGAGTTGTGACTGAAAAGAGACATAACGAAAAACCAAACAAAACAAAAACAGGATATTAGATATTGTCTTCAAAATTTGGTAGAAATAAATTATTTGTTGCCTGAAAAGAAACAATATGAACAAAATTTCAAAAAAATGTATGGAGAATAGTCTACGAGGGGGGAACAGGCCCTAACGCGCTATGCCCTATAACAAAATAGTGAATAAGAAAGAATCAACGCAACCGTTCACATCAGATGCTCGAAGAACTCTTTTTCCGTGAACTTTGAATATGTACAACTACATTCTACAAACAATCCTACTACTGGAATTCACATCTGCAACAAGCAAGTTGAGCAAGATTTTGTGAAATTAGCGTCCCTGGAAGCATTTCGTGCCTTCTGGCAACTTTCGGCTTACCGGTTTGTAGGGAGCGAAAACGTGGGCAGGTTTCGAGTAACGTTGGAGTTCGGAATTTTGTGTTAACTTTAATGGAAGTCAGTCCGTCGTGCACAATGCTAATGAAGGATATGCGCTTCCGTAAAACTACACGTGCTGCTTATGAGGCTGGTCAGGAACAAGCACTCAACTCCCATAGCGATTCCATGATGAAATTGAAGTCTGAAATCATGGACGAATTAAAAGCCAAGATCCGGACAAATTTCGCAAAGTTGATCAACTCTAGCTCGTGTACTCCGAAATCATCCAAACGCGTTGGTATCGACCCGAGATTAACTAGAAGTCGGAGGCTGTTTAGCACGGTTGCTAATTCAATCCCGAAAAAGCAACCGTCTCTGTTACTCGGAACAGGCAGTACGCCCTCCCCTTCAATCGCTATTGCTACTGTTGCGCCAGCTCAACCTAAGCTATGGCTTCATCTGTCTGATAGCGAAAGAAGTCTCAGCCGAACAGATTTGTGCATAAGCAAAGAAACGCCTTGGTATAGAGGATGTACAAGTCGTACGGCTGGTGGCCAGAGCATGGACTTGAAATTCAAAGCGCTGGCTACCTCAACATGGCCGAAAGGTATTATTTACCGGGAGTTCTCCGATGACAGAACGAGCGAAATTTTTTGGCGACCTCTAACTGCTGCCGCGTCCAAAGATCCACTGAGCCTCTCAGTGGAAGAAATTGTATCAATGGAATAAACGACCATAAACCCTGCGTTTGGTTTAGGCCGAAACGCACACCTGACACAAACCTTAACGAAGCTCGTAATCCTCTGCTTGACCTTCCTCTACACTCGTCGAAGGTTGTACGCTCTACTTCTACAAATTCGTGCGCTGATAAATTTGCTGTTTTCAGTCAAGCTTCGTTACACCACGTTCAGTCATCTTCTGCAATTTGGATACCGGGACGCACACTTGCCCTAAGCCTCAAGGGAGCCCTTATTTCTCTCATCGCAGTCGAGCCTCCGCTGCCAGCGATCTGTAGTCATCCCGGACATGCGTTTGAGTTGGAAGACGGGGTCTTCCGAACTCCGATTCCAGGCAAGTACGCTGCTATCTCGAACATTTCGTGCGCTGATGAATTCACAGTTTGCAGTTCACCTTCATTGACCTAACTCCACATTATCTCAACAAATTGGCGACTCAAATCTGCCAGACTCACAGTAACCGACGTTAACGAAACACCACTGCTAGCGATCAGCAGTTGTCAAGGCCGCTCACGAACCTTGCCCAATACCGCTTACTCCTCCGGGACCTCTCATCGTATGGTTGGTAGCGATCTCAGTGTGCACGGACTGCAAGTTTACTACCAGAATATCGGCGGTATGAACGTTGGTCTAGTCCAATACTTTCTGGCTAGCTCGGATTGTTCATACGACATAATCGTCATTACTGAGACATGGCTCAATGATAACACTCCCCCATAGCTGCTTTTGGTTCGTCTTACAAGGTATTTCGGTGCGACCGAAGTGCACTAAATAGTCGTAAGGTTTCCGGTGGAGGCTTTTTGATCGCTGTACGTTACGGTCTAGTATCGCACATCGTTGAAGATGAATATTAGAAGTCGGCGGAGCAAATTTGAATCTCGTTGAATCTCAAGGATCATACCCTGTATCTATGTGCCGTTTAATTTCCTCCTGACAGTGTTAGCGACGATGATTTCATAAATGTGCACCTTCAGTCAGTTGAACAAAATTCTGGAAATGCCCCCTTTAGAGACGAAATCGTAAAAATCCCCGGTGTCCCAAGGCGGCGTGGACCCGATAGCTTCCTTTATCCCGACCTTTCTCAATCGCGCATCCAAGCGAGGTCAGTTTCGATGCTTGATCATTATTCCGTTGCATCTTTACGTCAGATTATCGACATTATGAATGAAAATTTACGATCTTTTGACCTTTGCTTCGTAAATGCCGACACTCCACCAAGCATCATGCTAGCCCCATCTACACTAGTAAAACAGATGCCTTATCATCCACCACTTCTTCTCAATCTCGTGACTAGTGAACTGATAGAACCAGCTATTGTACCGCCATCCACCTACCATGACTTCTGCAATGCAGATTACGACAGCATTCTCGATGTGCTTAGCAGTATTAACTGGAATGAAACCATCGATAAGAACGGCGTTGATAACGCCACTACCACGTTCTCCAACATCTTGAGCTACTTGATCGACAGACACGTTCCAAAGAAAGCCTCCAGCCTCGAAAAAAGTACCATTGCAGAGGGCTGCCCTGCGCAGGCTGAAAAAAAGGGCGACTGGTTTTCGAAACACCAGTCGATAGCATTACGGAACCAATACGTGACGCTCAACCATCGATACAAGCAGCTGCTTCACGGCCCACCAACGCAAGCTGCAAAGCAAACTGAAGCATAATCCTAAGGTGTTCTGGCGACACATCAATGAGCAACGCATGGAGAACGGTTTACCTTCATCCATCTCTCGGAACGGGGTTATCGCTGAGTCCGTTGTCGACATCTGTAGCATGTTCTTGGAAAAGTTTGCAGATGTTTTCCATAACGATTCCCTCTAGCAACAGCAAATCGAGTTTGCTTCGAATAACGTCCCTTTTTCTGACCGGTATTTCAACGCAATCCCTATCGACGATGCAGATATCGTTGCTGCTGCAAACAAGTTGAAGACGTCAAGCAGCACTGGACCGAACGGTATTCCATCCGTGTTTCTAAAACATTGCATTGCATCGCTGACTGCACCATTATGCCACATCTATCGGTCATCATTGACGAGCGGGAGGTTTCCAACACTATGGAAGAAAGCGTACATGTTTCCCGTGCACAAAAAGGGAGTTAGAAGAAATGCTGATAACTATCGCGGAGTTTCGAGCTTGTGCACAGCCTCTAAGCTGTTTGAACTGACCGTTTTGGAAACCGTATTTTTCCACGTGACGCAATATGAAGCGTTTAACGACCATAAACCATCTATCAATCACTTCCTCCATCATGAATGAGATTCCATCTGGTTCACAAAAGGACGTTGTCTACATGGACCGATCCTCTTCTTTCCCCGCCTTGTCCGGCATTCCCCAAGGTAGTCATCTTGGACCGCTGATTTGTCTCTTGTATTTCAACGATGTCAACCTGTTGCTGAAATTTCATCGGCTAAGCTTTGCTGACGACCTTAAAATCTACACTCGCGTGGATTCGCTACGAGACGCCTTACAGTTACAGGACGATTTAGAGACAGTACAAGGGTGGTGCGAGGTGAACTGTATGCTCTTAAATCCGAGAAAGTGTACCGTTGTCACTTTTTCTAGGAAGAAGTCTCCTATTACCTTCGGTTATTCCTTGGCTGGAAATTCTCTGCAAAGAGACAACGATAAACTCTCGCACAAAACTCATATGTTTTACATCATAACGAAAGCTTCCCGAAATCTCGGCTTCGTTTTTCGTGTGGCTAAAGAATTTCGAGACGTGTACTGCCTTAAGTCGCTGTACTGTTCGCTGGTGAGGTCCACCTTGGAATATGCTTACCCGGTCTGGAACCCTCATTTCCATAATGGCGTCAAACGTATTGAGTCAATTCAACAACGTTTTATCAGATACGCTCTTCGTAGACTGCCTTGGAGGGACTCTTTCAACCTTCCGAGTTACGAGAGTCGCTGCCTTATGATTCATGTGGACACTCTTCAAATTCGTCGTGGAGCCGCGAAGGCACTTCTCGTCGCGGATTTGCTGTCTGATCGAATAAACTGCCTTCACTGCTCGTCGATATTCCACTCCAGGCCCGTAGCCGTATCTTACGAAACACCTCCCTTAGAATTCCACATAGGGGAACCGTCTACGGGACGAACTCTGGAATGAATGCTTTGCAACGTGCCTTTAATAGTGTGTTGTCTGTTTTCGATTTTAATATGTCGCGAAACTATACAAGAAGACAGTTTTTGTTAGCGTTAAGATAGTTTTTTTTTTATCATTTAGACACCAAATTAGTCTATTGATAATTAAATCAAATAAATAAATAAATAAATAAATAAACTACAAGTCAATTTTTACATGCAAATTACATGAATCGTGAGCGCGGTTACTGAGTTGTCGTGATTCACGTGATTATACAATCGACAAATGCGAAAAGGCGGATGCAAATTGTTCAATATTTACCGTCGATGTCAACGCTAGGTGGCTCCAGTTGACAAGTTAAAAGTGTTTCAGGTAAATATTATTTATATTTCAACTTTTCTGCCCTGAATTGTTGAAGAAAACTGATCCTAATGACTGCCTTGTTTCGGAATGCGCCAAAAAACTCAGCGATAACGAAGCGTTCAGTACAATTTGCAGTAAAGCCATATCCAAAGGTTTCCAGGCTTTTGAGTAGAACGTGCTTACTGCGAGGCATAAAGAGGGACAGATGGTTCTTCGTGGTCCAAGTCAACTGCGGCTGTGTCGTGATCGCGAATCGGCCACAAACAGCCCTCCTCATCGGGTGCATCGATTTCTCAAGTGCGGCTCTGAAGTACACGAGATGCAGTAGCTAAGGCTGAGTTGATATGGCTATTGAATGTAATGCGTCTGATGGAATTCGTGATACATTTAGTGCTATGGTGCCTACAGATTTTTAAGTGAGCAGAACTAATCTCTTTCTAAGAGATTACGCCGAAAAATTACCTTATTTTCTGTACACTTCATGCTACGATGAGACAACAAATTCGGCTGGGAAAAAAATTATTAAAAACAACCATTCGCTACTGGGCCTAGGTTTTTTCAACGCAACGTCAAACGTTCTTCATAGATTCTGTCAAAACCGAAGATATCATTGATAAGATGAATGATGCATTGCAGAATTCTGCATTAACGCGGAAAAATCTTTTCGTGCTTGATAGTTATTTCATTAATCCAATGAAATGAAGCATCTCTTATGTTCAATAAATGAAATTTGCAGGTAGTGACGCTCCAAATGCCAATTAAAAAGTGGAGCGGCTTATCAACGATCAACTTGTCACACATCACATAGAGCTTTTGGAGATTATCGGATCCTGCAGTATCATATCTATACAAATATCATCTTCCTGAATGGTGTTGAGGAATTGGGAGAAGCCGCGTCAGAATGGATAATTAAAGTTTACTTTTTTTTTAAGGTTGGCTATCACGATTAGAGGAGTTTGAGAAAATACAACTAGAGCTTGGATTATAGTCACACCGTTTTATTAAACACGTCTCTTCATTTCGTGATTGACTCTGCAAGAAGCAGCATAAAGAATTATTGAACAGTGGCCTGCACTGGTTAATTATTTCAAGGGTCATATTCCCAAGAAACGGGACCCGTTAACCAAGGCTAAGACGTAGCGTGTGTAAAATTCCATAACCATCAATTTAAAAGAAATCACCAAATAAAAATAAGCAACTAGCAAATCTGTCAGTTTTGATGCAAACAATGTAGCATCTCTTTGCACGTCAAAACATCGTGTCAATAATGCGTGGCGTGTGGCGAACGTCGGCATGATATTTTGTTATGCTAGCCGATGCCGCAACTTGGCCACATCAGTGGGCACCTCGATAAAGTGAACTACGTGGCGTTAGTGAACAAGCGATTGCTAACGCTAACGCGTGCAAGCGATTTGAAAATTTACACAAAGTTATCCAATAATTTTGTTCTTGATTAAGCGTCTGTTAAACCCTGAACCCCCGTTAGTTTGAATAGCTAAAATCGCAAACACTCGGCGTACAAAGTGAATTTCTGCAACTAGTTTTAGTACAGTGGTACTATAAGCGACAAGTGGCACATAAAGCGGCATTGTGGGTATTGCCATTTTTATGGATTGGCAAACGTCCGGGAAAACGCCGTCAGATAATGACATGTTGAAAATAATCGACACATGGAGTGTTCGCTACCGACACGTTAGCTCCGGCAGATAAACAGGCGGCGCAAGGCGCGCAAAATATTCTACACCACGTGAATATTCTGCGTTGCGCTGTCATCATCGGCACGACCTACCCCGGAGAGAGAGAATGTAAACATCAACCAGCCGAGAAAACGAGAGAGCGCGCTATACCGACGCTGCTGCTACCGACGAGCCCGACGACACCATCATCATTGCGCACAAGGGAATGATGACAGCGTGCGATGTACTGGTTCCAGATTCTTCGTGAATGTTCTTTTTCTTGTCGTGCAACATTTTTTGTTAGCTATATAAAGCAGTTGGTTAGTGGAGCAGTATATTTTGACCCGGCTAACCGTCAAATAGTAAATAAGTAGTCTGAGCTGGCTAAAGCTCAATAGGAATAAAGGCTTGTAAAAGCAACTACCGTATTCTTTCTTTGCGAGGAAAGAACCTTCCCATTGAGGCAACCAGGCGCCTCAACATTTGGTCCATCCCGAACCGGATACCATCCTGTGGAGTGTAACCGGCCTACAATCCCCGGTTAACTACCGAAGCCTTTTGCTGGTCAATTAGGCGACTAGTGGAAGCAACCCGTCCCTTCTGGTCAACACGGTGACCAAGCGAGGTCCCTACCGAGCCAATCAGTACCTCAAGCCTTCTCTGGTCAACCAGACGACCAGTAGAAGCAACCCTTCGCTTCTGGCCAACGTAGTGACCAGTCAAGTGAAGCCTGCCGATTAGTGCGCTAATCGGTACCACTGGTGACATGCGAGCAGCCTGCTAGGACACCAGAGTGTGAGATAGTGTGTCGACCAACCGTCGGTCATCCAAAAAGTGAAATCGCGTGTGGTAATCCGAAACCATCGCGATTGTTCCGTGGAACCAAAAGCGTTCGCGTTGCTTCAACAACGCGAAGTTATGAGTGTTATAAAAAGCGTTCGCGTGGCTTCAACCACGCGAAGTTGCGTGCGAAGTGTATACAAGCGTTAGCGTGGCTTTAACAACGCTATTCGCGTACCGTGAAGTTGTTTTGTCGCGAGTGTTGTGCATGTGTAACGAGGCACAATGGGACTCGATCACACACCGAAGAAAAGGGAAGAATACACGATCGACGTGAAGTTCCTGATCCATCAGCGTGGCCAAGTCAAGCGTAGGGTCACGCTCATCAGCCGCAGCCTGGAGGAAGGCGAAGACGATCCTTCGAAGGTGACTCCAACGCTGCTGAAGGTCTTCGCGAAGAAGCTCGATGTGCACTACCAGGAATACACCGCAGTGCATCGAGAAATCCTGGAAGTTACTCCGTCACCGAAGTTGGAAGAGTAGGATGAAATGCTGATTACGTTCGACAAGCTTCATACCGAGGCGCTTGATAGGGTCTAGCGGCTAGTTGCTCCAGCAAATGGCACCGTCAACCCCCAGGTAATCATCCAGCAACAGCCTCTGCGACCACCCATTCCCAGCTTCGATGGGAAAGTGGAGAATTGGCCGAAGTTCCGGACGATGTTCGAGGACTTCGTCGTTCGCAGCAATGAATCCGAAGCCATGAAGCTGCACCATCTAGATAAGGCCCTCGACGCCTCCGGATGGATAACGGCGAAGATGATCCAGGACAACAACTTCTATCAGTCCTGGAAACAGCTGAAGGACCAGTTTAAGAACCCCCGCGTTATCGTCGACACCCATCTGACTGGTCTGCTGGAATTGAAACCCATCACGAAGAGGAACCATAAGGATTTACTGGAGCTGGTGAAGACGGTCCACCGGCACGTTGGAGGCCTGGAGTACCAGAACATCCAAGTTGACGCGATGTTTGGTTTACTGCTGACAAAGATCGTCACGGCACGGCTGGATGATCAGACTCTTCAGCTGTGGGAGAGGACACAGGAACACGGTAAGCTGCCGGACTTCGATCAGACGATGAAGTTCCTGCAGAGCGAGTGTCAGGTTTTGGAAAGATTCCAGAATCGACCCCAGGCAGCTACCGTGAAGGAAGGACACCCCAAGCCGTCGAGCGTGAAGCCCCCAAGCCAGAACGCACACACTGCTACCCCTATAACGAAATCCCAGCCCTGCCTCGTGTGCAACAATGAGCGTTTCCACTTCGAATGACCTACGTTCATCAAGTGGGCACCAGCGCAACGTATAGTAAAGGTAAAGGAGTTGAACCTGTGCTACAACTGCCTTCGATGCGGCCATCGATCTAACAAGTGCCCGTCGAACAAGACCTGTGTCAGCGGAAGCACCATACCCTTCTGCATGAGGAACCCAAGAAAGCACCCGAGAAGTCCGCCCCACCGGTGCAGAAGGTGAGCACGACTCCAGCAGTACAACCAGTATTGCAAGCGTAAACATCTGTTCACTCGTCGTTAAATACCGTCGTTCCAAAAAGCCGACCGTTGGAACAGAAAACAGCAATGCTCATGACAGCTGTCGTGAACCTGAGGGACCTCTGTGGCAGGAAGATACCCTGCCGTGTGCTGCTAGATTCTGGTTCTCAGGTGAGCTTCATTTCGAAGGCCATCGCTGACCGCCTGTCCCTCCAAAGAATTCCGACGCTTGTGCCCATCACCGGAGTTGGCGCAGTCAGGACATGTGCCCGCGATAAGATCGTTATTGCAGTTGGATCCAGATGTTCCGACTTCTCAACGATCGCCGAATGCCTGGTGATTCCTAAGGTGACAGGAGTCATCTCAACGACCCAGCTGGACGTGTCGAAATGGCCACTACCAACTAGCATATTCCTAGCCGACCCCGAGTTCCATACACCTGGTCAAATCGACATGCTGCTTGGCGTATCCCATTTCCTACGTCTGCTCAAATCAGGGAGGATGCAACTACGAGAGGATTTGCCTGACCTGCAAGAGACGCACTTCGATTAGGTCTTCGTATGAGACGTCAAGGAACAGCAGAACGACCAGCAGTGATGCATAGCCACCACCGCCACCCTTTCCGAGACCATGAAGAGGTTTTGGGAGGTTGAAGACATCGAAGACGACGTCGAACCCACGGAGCATGAGGTATGCGAGAAGATCTTCCTGGCCACTCACTACCGAGACGAGGACAGTAGATACGTTATTTACCTGCCCTTTCGTGAGTTCTCACCCCAGCTGAGGGACAACCGAGAGCTGGCCCTGCGACGCTTCCTCTCACTCGAATGACGAATGAAGAAGGACCCTTCTCTGAAGCTCCAGAACACCGAGTTTATCGACGACTACGAAGCCCTCCGACACTGCCGTGAGATCATGGAGAAACTTGACGAACCGAACAAGGCCCGTTATTACATGCCCCATCATGCGGTCCTGTGGCCGTCCAGCTCCAGCACAAAGCTTCGCGTGTTCTTCGATGCATCAGCGAAGGCCTCAGCATCCAACGTAGCTCTCAACCAAGCCCTTCTGGTGGGAGCAACCGTGCAGAACGACATCTTTTCATCCTCGTCCGCTTCCTGAAGCACTCCGTCGTATTCACGGCTGATCCGAGAAGACTGTTACGTCGACGACATCCTGTCTGGAGCCAACCCCGTTCCGGAGCTACGAAGCGCTCTTGAGCTCATCGTGAAAATCATTCAGCATGAAACTCTGCTGATGAAATCCATCGAGTGGAAACCAACGAGCCGTGTAAACGGATTTATGCCTTGCATCCGATAATCCTCAACGGCATCCTGTGTGTTGGAGGGAGACTTCAGCACTCCGACCTCCCACTGTCCAGCATACACCAGATCCTGCTGCCGAAGCATCCGATCACCAACCTCGACCAATCTACACCAATCTACCGACGAGCGGTTTCTCGAATTTCTATCCTGCCGATCGAAGACAATAGCAAACAGGATTGCAGAGCTTCAGAGGAATCTTTCCAGCCCGGGGGTGTATGTTCGCTACCGACACGTTAGCTCCGGCAGATAAACATGCGGCGCAAGGCACGCAAAACATTCTACACCACGTGAACATTCTATCAGCAGTTGCGCTGTCATCATCGGCACGACCTACCTCGGAGAGAGAGAATGTAAACATCAACCAGCCGAGAAAACGAGAGAGCATGCTATGCCGACGCTGCTGCTACCGACGAGCCCGACGACACCATCATCATTGCGCACAAGGGAATGATGACAGCGTGCGATGTAGTGGCTCCAGATTCTTCGTGAATGTTCTTTTTCTTATCGTGCACCATTTTTGCTAGCTATATAAAGCAGTAGGTTAGTGGAGCAAATGAATCAGTATATTTTGACCCGGCTAACCGTCAAATAGTAAATAAGTAGCCTGAGCTGGCTAAAGCTCAATAGGAATAAAGGCTTGTAAAAGCAACTTCCGTATTCTTTCGTTGCGATGAAAGAACCTTCCCATTGAGGCAACCAGGCGCCTCCACAGGGAGCGAAAGTAAGATGCGCACTGTTTAAAGAACGCCGGTGGCAGGCGATCTGGTCCTAAACTTTCGACGTGTCTACAGTCGAGAGTGCCGTAAGAGCATCATTAGTGGATACTTCATGATGAGGAAGATGGACAAAGCTCGAGAAATCAGGCGAATAGCTGCAGCCGCACGTCACTACAGACGCTACTGAAGAAGTCTGCAAATAAATTGACGAAGTCACAAAGATTGATGGCTGTCCCCGATAATGCATATCCAGCGGAGTTTCGTTGTCATGCTTCCTGCTCTTGACGAAAGATCAAAACGAGGACGGATCGTGTTTGAGATTGACTTCCAGACGTTGTGAAATGCAGAGTTCCACTACCCGTTATAACAATTTTCTGCGTTCACAAGAGATAACTTGTTTTCCTTCGACCGATTTTTGAAGTAGCGCTCACGCTTTTTCGAAGACGGTTTCTAGTTGATCCTCATTCTTTTCTCCACCAAGGGCACTTGTGGTGAGAGCGCCAAATTTTCTTGACCGGAACTCATTCTGCAACTGCGCTATGTACGACTTCGTAGAATCGTGAAACAGCAGTGTTGACTGGACCGTCTGATAAAAGAGATGTACAGTTCACAGTAGCTAGATATACATTCAGCGCTACGTCATCGCAATGTTTAAAGTCGTAACGGAAGACATCGTCATGTGCTTCAGAGGAGGAGGATGAAACGTCACAGGTTAAAACGAATGGTCTATGATGTGCGTCAATTTTCATTAGCGCAGAAGGAGGCTTCAGAGTTAGGATTCGTTGAGTATCATTCACAAATGAATCAAGCAGACGGCCATTTGTATTAGTTAGGTTACTAATTTGAGATATGTCAGAGTCAAGAATCGTTTGCGTTAATGTTAATTCCTGCCCAGAGCTGGCGTTGGCGGGTAAATATGCGTTCAAATCTTCGTCGAAATGCCAAGACATATTTGGCAGATTATAATCGCCCAGAACGATGACCATGTCAGCATCGTTTGCGATATCAAGCAAATGCTGGACGCTGCGAGAATGCAGCCTGTATATCTCTGGATTACTATTTGGCCTTATATAAATGCAACAGATGTAAATCGACATATTTGAAAGACTTGCTTTAACAGCGACTTGCTCGAGATGAGTTACGTTTGGAGCTACGATGGTGCTGCACTTCAAGTACTTGCCATGTCTCCTTAAAGGCAATTATGTCGTAGTCGAACGAGCTTAATTTGATGTTAAGGTCGTTCGTTTTTGTTCGCAGCTCGCGAACGTTTTGATAATATACATTTAAAAGCTTCGTTAGACAGGTGGCGGAGAGATCATATGGCGTACCGTCATGAATTACGTCCGTTGGGTGGTTGGAAGGTTGTTGCAATGTCTAACGGCATCCAGAAAACCGGCTGGATTGAACCGATGGATTTAAATTCACGGAATTCGACGCCAATCGGCCAAGTGTCGACGGACATAGCAGTATCCTTCAGTTCATCAGGCATTCTAACCTTGAAGGAAATGAAAGTCAGCAAACGTCAGCCTCTAGGAACTAACTTTGCAACGGTGCGTTCGGTCGTTCCCAGCACTTCTTGGGCAAGCGTCTTGATGTGCTCGTGACAAATAAGGCTAGAATTGCTCTTGAAAAAACTCAGAGATAGCAACCGTCGGGACTGCAGGATTTATAGCGGCATTTGTGCCACAGATAAATTTGGCGGGATGACGATGAGTACCTTCATCAAGCTCCGCATCACAGCGACGCTCTTTCCTGCTGAAGAGCGGAATGGAGTTCATTTGTGTCAGAGGAACGAAGTCAATCATCTCTTTGAAATTCGTACGTATCGCGTTGCAAATTTCAGCTAAAATGCTGTCGCGAATATCCGTTTTGAGAGTTTCGATTATGTCAGTGTTGACTACCCTAACTTATGTCATAACCTTCTTGAATCTCGCATTGTTCAGGAATTTTTTTGCAGGCTAGATGCTTGTGCAATTTTACAGACGAGTGAATCTCTGACGGGATCGACAAACATCTGAAGCAAAATTTTCCAGAGCAGAACCCACCACATATAATGATTTCACCGCTTAGCTCATTAGCACATTTTTCACAAACGCAAAAGCCGGGCTTGAAAGGGCTACGAGTGAATGAAGCGAGTGTCCGACAACAGATGGCGCAGCGCACGAGAACAAACAATGGGCGTCCTGTTGGCAGATACGACCGTGACAGTAGATACGAATGTGTTGGTTACCTCCTAGATGATCAATGATCGATTGCGGCCGCAACACTTCTTCTTCTTTAGCATTTCAAGCTTATTGCTTTCATAATTAGCTTATTGCTTGCTTTCAACTTAGTGTTCTAAATGCACTTCCACAGTTATTAATTAAGATCTTTCGATGCCAAGTACCATTTTTGCATTAGTATGATTGTGTGGCAAGTCCAATCATACGCTATGCCCAGGGAGTCGAGAAATTTTCCTTTACGAAAAATTCCTAGACCAGACCGGAAATCGAAGCATGGTGTTGCTTTGTAGCTGCGCCTTTACCGACTGAGCTAAGGGAGGACCCAACACTAGTACAGTCTAAACACACACAGCAATGATAATTCACTTTTCAGCTGTCTTCATTGTTGACAAAACAACGGCGGATGGATTCGATCCGAAGAATACGGAATGTCGGTCGATCTGATGAAACAAACATTATTAGGTTCTCAAATAAGGGTGGGTAGTAATAATAAAATTGTTCGGCTTCATTTGATGGCGAGGGCGACGGTGGTATTTGGCGGGGTGTTTACTGACTATCTGAAGACAGGACCATCAAACACATAAACACACAGAGGCGGAAGGCGAAGTTGGACGAGAGTGCAGAATGGCGGCTTAATCTGTGGGTCTATCACTCACAAGCCTTCTCAGAATTAAATGTAATTATATCATCCTACCCGGGACGATGATCGCGAAGTCACTTCCGTTAGAAATGAAAATGGACTTGCTTGAAAAATAATCGTTTTCGATCGGAATTCACATTAAAAATGTGCCAAAGTGCTTCGGGTTTTGCTCACTGGAGTTGAACAAATTTATGCATTTCCGATCGATTTTCAGAGGAACTTACATATCCGAAAAACTGAAAAACGGCAAAAATTTTGTTAAAAAGATTGAAGGTATAAAGTTTCGGTCGTTCGGAGTCGATTGGTGATATTTTTCAGTCCGGTCGCAACGTAATAGCAGTGGAAAAAGTGCCCATTCTTGGGTCTGCTGTCTGGTCGTTCAAAACGAACGGCACGAATGACTGAAGCTGCTTGCATCAAACCTGACCTGGCGATTGCTACGTTTGAGGAAGAATATTGACGACGGAAAATCTGCAGCTGCGGGTCCAGCAGGACTTGGCCGAGATCTAGGATATCGAGGAGAGCTGGTTTGCAAAGCAACTAATAATTTATTTCTACCAAATTGTGAAAACAATATCTAATATCCTGTTTTATTTTATTTTGTCTATTTTGTTTTGTTTTGTTTATCGTTATGCTTGTCTCTTTTCAGTCACATTGGAGCGGCCCATTGCTTTTGGCGGAAAGTGCTAGATACTTTCAGCGTATCATTAACCAAAACGAACCCTGCTGCTAACCTTTCCCCAACTACCCAACATCCCAGTGATTTCTCGTGGAAGTGCAGAGGATTTCTCGGCTTCCTCCAAAGCGAGTATCATGTCAACACGTTCCATCCTATTCCCTACTTGACCAGCATTCGGACATGGCCGGCACTGGTATTGCTTTATAATGGGTCACCAGTTTTTACACATTGATGATGTATGTTAGTCCCAAACATCATCTGTTGGTTCCTTGTGTAAATACAGCTGATCTGGCAATAACGGAATTGCATCCGTGGGTGGTCAATCATGCTCATGCTCATGCTCATTATAATTGCATATTGTTTGTGGAAGCAAACACGTGCTTCAAAAAAGCCATTGAGAACCATAATATGGTGGAAGTGGAACTGGCTTAAGCTATGTTTGAGGAAATGTCAACTGTGCTGCCGATCATGTTCAAGAATCTGCACAGAAAAAAAAGGCGCGTCTTATCACAAGTTTCTTTGCTAAGAAACTAAACAAATAGCAAACGTTCAATACCGTCAATTTGAAATAATTTTTAACTATCCCAAAGTAACTATTTGGTTACTTTTTTTATTACCCCTAAGATATAAAGGTTGTACGGAATCAAACTGCATCACTTTTAAATGGCTGTAACTTTTTACCCGTTGGATATTTTCTTTTGAAATTTTGGGTGGAATTAGTTCAATGTGTAATTGTTTACGCTGTGTAAGTTTCACTAGCAGATGGAGTCGGAAGAACAGTAGCGGCGCAATTAAATGAGTAGGAACTCAATAAGGGAAGGTCCATTAATGTCACGCAGTATATGGGGGGTTTGGAAAACGTGACAATCCATACAAAAAAATTTGAAGGTCCATACAAAAAACGTGACAATAGGGGGAGGGAGGGTTATAAAAAGTTACGTTTTGCGTGACATAATTAATGGACGTTCCCTAAGGCGTTTTACTACGTTTTTCAATGGTGCTTCCGGTTTTGAATAACTATATGACCGCATTTATGTACATGTATTTTATTATTTGACCCTACGCTTTAACTTAATTTATTTTCAACATCATTGAGACCACATCCCCTCTCGCGGGTCAAATTGTTCACCTTGTCGACGGTGAGAGGGCTTATCTCATGCTATAAACATGCATGTGAGACCAAGAATTGGACCAGTAGTGAAAGTATCACATATTCTGCACATTTATTTCACTGCCACGTCGTCGAACGTTTATATAAAGGCACTAACATCAGGTGTAATACTGGCGGGTTATGCCGCAATTCACTCTTAGACTTCTTACTTTCAATCAAAGGAAACGACTAAAAGTACACTTTTCATTTTCGTGGCAACTTATGTTGTTGTTTATCCATTTGTTTTATGGAAGGAATAACCAAAATACCTGGTTTGCTCATGGTATAATAAGTGAAAGTAATTGCAAATTTTCGAAAAGGGTGAATGTTTTGATCATGGTAAATATCTGACTGTTCGAAATGAAGCACATAGCCACAGAGAAGTGGTACTTTAGACTGACGATGACAAGCTTGTTTATTAAAGATAGGACGCGGAGGGCCCGCTTAGGAAGCACGAGCAGTAGATTAAACCTTTCCCAGTAGTTTATTTCAGCAACAGTGCTGGGGTCCGTTCAGTGAGAGTTTAGTATTTTACTTACTTTTGAAGGGGGGAGGGGGGGATGTTTTAATCATGGTAGTTCCATTTCAATTCCGGTTTCGGTTCTATTTCGGTTCCGTTTGGAATCCGTTTTGCATCCATTTAAATTCCAATTCTATTCCGTTTCGGTTCCATTAAAAACTAAATAGCTCGGGGCTGTAAAATGAACGCCATTAGCATAAGACAGCCTGACTGACTGACTCTAATATCACACTTTGAAATGGAAGCTCAGTACATACTAATTCAAACTTTTAGAGTTATTATTAGAAGATACCGCAGTGCTGTAAATAGCCAACATAGGCTTACCATTGAAATTGAGGATTGTCTAGAAATGTCATTCGACTACTAGTTGTCAACATAGACTAAATCAAAGGCCTGAATGTCGTCCCAAAGAATTATTGTTTGGCAATTTACAAATCAAGTTACTACTGCATACGGGCTGGAGATGACTTCAGGACTGGGGCAGAACTTAGACGGCAGTTTTCCCCGGATTATCATCTCTAGGAAACATTAGAAATCATCAAACAAAGCTCGTGACAAGTAAACAAAATAACTATGGAAACTCTTCGAAATCAACCTAGGACACAGGAGCACAGGAAGATAAGTATAGCCAGGACCAAGTAAGTATATACTAAATCAAAATTATATTATTCACAAATTTCTTCAAAAAGATTTATGGTAAAACACTCACTACTAGTACCGATTAATATACAAATTAAACATTTCAGACCATTTTGTAGCACCGCAATCATCTCAATCCAAAGACACTACAAACCCCTCCCCCCAATCCTTATCCCCACCCATGGCGATCATTTAGCCTGCATGTGGCGAGTCAGCCATTACCCCTCCTTCTCTATCAGCCTTGGATTGACTTGCGCTCTTACTGCCCCACCCTGTGCTGCAAAATGAAAATGAAAATGATATAAATAACCCATGTATTCCTAACAGTACCAATTTCGACGAAAGCAAACAAAAATTTGAAGTCTTACGCAACAACAACACTTCCTCGGGGAAAGTCAGTCTGGCGGTGAATTGCGTCTTTGTATTGAATTCCTTTGAAGACGAGATCAACAATTGAATCTTGTCACACACACACATGCTGTAAGTGAATGAACCGGTCATGAACATTTGTGCTTTCAATACATTCATTGATATGCGTGTTGCTCAAGTTACTCTCACTGAGAGAATGAAACCATTGAAATGATTTTGTCGTTATATTTATTTCCCGCACTGTAGTTGAAGTTAGTATTGGACCGTAGTATTTTTCTAAATTTCAGTTTCAATTTTCCCACGATGATGTTTTGTTATGCAGTCGTAAAATGGAAGCTTAAATTAATACACTATCCTATAGCGCGGCTGGGTTGAAATGCCGTGTTTGAACTTTGTAAATAAGGGGGTAAGACGAAAACCTTGACCCTATGATATTGAATATGGCTCACCAATCATACTGATATAAACCACGACGAAAGGTCTATTCCATTGCTTCAAATGGTGTTTCCTAAGCGGGCCCTCCGCGTCCTATCTCTAATAAACATGTTTGTCATCGTCAGTCTAAAGTAACCTTTTTCTGTGGCTATGTGCTTCATTTCGAACAGTCAGATATTTACCATGATCAAAACATTCACCCTTTTCGAAAATTTTGCAATTACTTTCACTTATTATACCATGGGCAAACTAGGTATTTTGGTTATTCATTCCATAAAATAAATGGATAAACAACAACATAAGTTGCCACGAAAATGAAAAGTGTACTTTTAGTCGTTTCCCTTTGATTGAAAGTAAGAAGTCTAAGAGTGAATTGCGGCATAACCCGCCAGTATCACACCTGATGTTAGTGCCTTTATATAAACGTTCTACGACGTGGCATTAAAATTAATGTGCAGAATATGTGATACTTTCACTACTGGTCAAATTCTTGGTCTCACATGCATGTTTAAAGCATGGGATAAGCCGTCGACAAGGTGAAAATTTGACCCGCGAGAGGGACTTATGTGCAGCGAAAGTCTTTTTCAACAGTTTTCTTGAATCAAAAATGTCGTTGAGATATTTGAATTCTACCAGTTTTAGTAATGTTTGATGTTACAAGTCCCAGTTTGCTGATGGGACTCATGAGAGAGAAGATTTCTCGTTGTGTCTCTTTATGTTATTTAATTAGTCAGTCAGTGTTACGTTTATATGCTCAAGAGGACGCTTCGTAACTTCTTTAGTCTAGTTCTTATGTGCTCTGAAAGTCATCGATGCATACCTCGTCTTACCACGTTTAATTCACTTATCACTTTGTCCGCCTTAGTCAGTTTTTGCCTTCTGCGTTATTTAGTTAAATCCTATAGTTCTATTGTAGAAAAGTTTAAGTTTACTTTTCTGTTCATTGCCTCCTTTTTATTTGTCAAATCCTAATCTCTAAGTTGTTTAATCGTTTCAAAGCCGTCATGCATGTGTAGCCTAACAATAATTATTTGAGCCTTGCTCAACTATAAGATTCACTTTTCGGTGGCAAAGTAAAGCTTCATCACGCCTATTCCCTATCTATTATTATAAAATTATCGAGAATGAATCCGTTATAAGATTTTTGTATACCATTGTTACAATGTGTGGTATTTTTGTTATGGCTCTTTGAAGTGAGATGTAACAAAATAAGATTGGCGCCACGTTCCTAGTTTTAATAAAACTTCTACTCAGTAAACCCAACAGTCGATTCCCTACGAATGTCAATAATTTTGAACACATTGTCTATCAACATATACCTATCTAGCTAGATTTAAATTTAAGCGTGGCTAAGGCTCATCATGTCAGGGAACGCATAAGAAAAGTGTTGCAGCCAAGAGGAAATCCCACATCAATATTACTGAGGAAAGAGCCCCACCTGACTGCACCAGCATTCAACGGTCCAGGACAGGATGTCCGTTGGATCACATGTGTGAAATTAGTGCATCAATGCCAGATATGTGACGCGGCATTAAATCAAA
Source organism: Aedes koreicus (assembly GCA_024533555.2). Taxonomy (NCBI): domain Eukaryota; kingdom Metazoa; phylum Arthropoda; class Insecta; order Diptera; family Culicidae; genus Aedes; species Aedes koreicus. Next base: position 558,980 of record JAHHFK020003219.1, on the reverse strand, counting down.
ATAATCAGCATGTGATACCACCACGTCAGGATATGTCTTTGGTTGCCATCTCAGTGGAGATGACGTAGGCCCACCCATCGCGTCCAGATCACATATCCAAGGGGAGGGCGGAATACATGGGTTATTTATATCAGATAAATATTGTTCATTATGTTTTTTGTTGTTGGATTTGCAGGAAAAATGCCGAAAAACAAGCGATTGACTGAAATTAAGCGAGGATAAGTAATTATCGTCCATGAACAAGGTCTGACTCTTCGGGAAATTGGCAGAAGAATAGGAAGCAGTAAGGATGTTGTGCATATAGACTGTTCCAGAAAGTATAAGCACACTTTCAAAATAACAAAAAAGTCATGTTTTTTTTAGTTTTAATAATTTTATTTGGCAAATCATATTTGTATTTGTGTTTTATATGATATTTTACTCTCGTTTAATCAAAGCCAAGACTCCTAACTTTTCCTCGAACATGACCCATCAGCTTCTGCACAGTGGTACTTCCCACCATTTTGACCACTTTTGGCCAATCTTTTTTAAATTTTTGGATGTCGTCCGCTGGTTTTATGAATTTTCGAAGCTTTGCTTTGGTTAAAGCCCAAAAAGTCTCGATTGGCCGTGCCTCCGGGCAGTTCGGCGGATTCATGTCTTTCGGCACGAAACATACATTTTGACTTTTGTACCATTCTAAAGTGTCCTTTGCGTAATGACATGACGCCAAATCAGGCCAAAACACTACTTGACCTTCGTGCTGCCTGATCATCGGCAATAATCGCTTCTGGAGACATTCCTTAGCGTATTTCTGAGTGTTCATCGTCTCCGTTGTGATGTACGGACTAGATGTTTTACCACACTCGCATATTGCCTACCAAACCATAACCGTCTTGCCGAATTTTTCGGTAAAAATTGCCTTCTCCGTTCCGGGGATGTCTTTGTCTTCGCTGACAGTATAGAATTGTGGTCCGGGAAGCGTTTTGTAATCTAGTTTCACATACGTTTCATCGTCCATTATTAGACAGCCAGAATTTCTAAACAATAACGAATCGTAGAGTTTGCGGGCCCGTGGTTTCACGGACGTGGCCTGTTTTGGATTCCTTTTGGGTTTTTTCTGCTTCCGGTATGTTTTTAGCCCAAGTCTTTCTTTGGTACGCATGACATTACTCGACGAGGTCCCTAGTTTTTTCGCAACATCCCGAACGGAAGTCGCTGGTTTTCGCTTGTAGGCATCCCTGATCTTTTTATCGATACCCGGACTAACAGGACCGGATTTCCGATCACTCTTCGGCGCATCTTCAAACGTACACTGTTCTCTATATTTTCGAATCGCAGATCGTACCGCTCCGACGCTTACACCCTCTTCCTTGGCCAATTTTCTCAAGGAGAGTCCGCTCACAGTGCACCATTTGTGCACGATACTTTTTCGTTGTTCCGGAGTAAGACCGCACATTTTGATAGGTAACACAAAACTGAGCACTTTTTTGATGCTATGTCATTCAGAAATGTGCAAACAAAAGGACGCAGCCAAAACATGTTGAAATATTTCATTATATTCAAAGTGACCGTTAAAATAAAGTGTGCTTATACTTTCTGGAACAGTCGTTAATTACCTACGGTTGGGTAAGAAATATGCCACTAAGAAGCGACCCGGACGTCCGTCTATTCTGACACCGAGGATGAAGAGGAAAATCAAACGACTTGCAGTCCATCAAAGGCTGTGTCCGAGTGACAACGAAGCCGAAATGAATCTTCCTGTGTCCCAACGTCGGATTTGTCAGATTTTGAGTGAAGATCCCAATATTTCCTTTAGGAAAACGGCACCTGCACCACAACTTCTTGATTGTCATAAGAAGGCCCGTTATGTCTTTGCTGAAAAATACCAGTTCTGGGAGGATGAGTGGTCAAATGTGGTTTTCAGTGATGAAAAGAAGTTCAAACTAGATGGGCCGGATGGTTTCAGCAGTCGCTGGTGTGATGAAAGGCAAAACATGCCAACTAAAGAAAAAAGGAATTTTGATGGAGGTACCGTTATGATTTGGGCAGGATTTAGCGTATCTGCAAAGACAACCGTTTGTTTCATTTCAACACGGATGAACTCGGAAATGTCCCGGAAAAGTCCCGATTTAAATCCAATCGAGAATGTTTGGGGCTTGCTTTCTCGCAAAGTTTATGGTCAAGGAAGAAAGTATGACACGGTGAAAGAATTAAAGTTAGCGATGCAGGATGAATGGTCTAAACTTTATCCGAATGAATTGAAATCGTTCATAACTTCTATGCCAAAAGGTCTGCAAGAGGTTATTTCTAAAAAAGGAAATGTTACACATTACTAACTTGTTATTTTCTGGAATTGAAATTCGATAAATAAATGATACTGTTGAAATATTTGATCTTGTCTTTATATTTATTTCCCATGAGATAAAATTAACTTTTGGATTGTTTTGAAATGACTCGTCTCTAAGGGAAAACTACTGATGATGAACTTTTAACTTACTGCTGAGTATGTATTGGAAAGCATTTGGTTTACACAGAATAAAATGAATATGAAAATTTTCAGAAAGTAGTTTGTCTTTATAGGGAAGCGGTACCTATCTTGAGCTCAATAAGCAGACCTCCAGTGGAAATCGGTGAATATGCACTGAATACCGAACACTAATTACACAAGTTATTCACAATTTATTCGTCCACTTACCGTTAATCGTTTAGCAACGCACAAAACATTCGATTCTGATAATTTTCTTCCAATTTAATACGGAAAAGTTGCCACTGTTATGTACCTATTTTAATAATATCACGAAAAACCTTAATCCCATCTGTGTAGATATGTTAATCGTACTGATTTTAATCATGAAAAAATCTAAACAAGTTAACGCTCTCCTCTACTACACCCAAAATTGAATTTCTCGCATGAAGTAGATCATTTGACAGCACTTTAATTGTGTTGGATAGCCTACATATAACCAAGACAAAATGAACGGGTTTGTTTGTTATTCTTCCCTGAGAATATTGACAACAAGACTCACCATACGTTGGGCATAGAATGCTCTATGAATTGAACTAGTGTGCGTGTTGATGTGTATGCTATACAGTATGTGAGCAGTGCCGCCAAATTCAACAGAGATGGAAAAATATTATTAAATGTGGGATTTTATTTCTTGGTAAATATTGAAAAAATCTACAATTAGAAGCATGTTATTATTTATTTAATCTATGGAAGAATAAAATAGTTTAACTTTGGGCGATTTGTAGCACTCCCACAAAACAGGTGATATTGGTGTACTGCCAAACCCATTTCATTCGAATAAGAGTCATAATAAAATAGTTTGGCAACATCAAGCGATTACGTCGATTGTAAACACGGTTCAGAATAGGTGCAAGCGTATTTAAATTATTGTGAAAATTAATCCCATAGTTTTCTCGTATTTTATCACGTATTCGTAGATTCTCGTGTGGCAAGTGTAATAAGTGAAGTGTGATTTTTATGGTTTGTGCAATTACGCAACGAAAATGTGTGAGAATATAGTGCAATTAAAGAGAAAACTTGGAGTCTGGCTCGGGTATATTTCCTAGTACGGTTAGATCAATACGACGAATTTGTAGTGCAAAGGTAAGAAATTGTGTTGAAAATCTGACTGCTCATTATTTTTACGAAATTTAAGTCTCCGAAACGTTTTTGTAGCTTTTAATTATATTCAAGACCTAATTTTATTTGCCAGGATTATATATTTTTGGGTACTGCGTCCGTTTATTGGAGAAATTAAACATCTTTTTACGTTTGAAGTTGGATGACTGCAGAATGTGATAAATATATGTACTATGGTGAACATAGGTTCCGCTTCCCTACTTCCCCCCCCTCTCCCCCCCCCCCCCCCCAAAAAATAAAAAAGGAGGAAAGAAAACAACTAGAGTGTTCTATCCCCCCCCCCCCCCCCCCCCCGCAGTTTTTATAAAAAAAAAAAAAAAAAAAAACAAAAAAAAAATGGGGCCCCCCCCCCACCCCCCCAACAACTTTTACACCACCACAACAAAAAACCCCCCAACTTTTAAAATCACCCCAAAAGTTTTTTATCCCAACCCCCGCACCCCCCGCAGACTCACCCCCCCCAGTTATCCCAGGACGCGCTGCATGCCGCACTATGGGAGACCCCAAGCCACTCAGTCCAGTCGCGCTGGCCGTTTCCTGCCATCAAAGTCTCCCAACCTCTTCGTTCAGGCAAGTATGCATTCGTTTTCGACAATTCTACGCTCAATCATCCTCCGTGTTCTAGTGCCTGAAATCGACATCCATTAAGCCAACTACGACTAAGTTTTGCAAACTGGACACCGGGACGCACAATTGCCACAAGCTGTATTTTAGCCCCTAATCCACTCAACGCAGTCGAGCCCCATCTGCCAGCGACCAGCAGCCGTCCCGGTCCTGTGTTTGAGTTGAGAGACGGGGACTTCCGGACCTCTACTTCAGGCAAGTACACTGCTTTTTCGGAAAACTCGTTCCCTGAATCGATTGTTGTTTCCAGTCCATCACCAACAAGACAGCCTCGATCTATCTCTACAAACCGGACTTTAAGACAATCGAGGCCGAACGTTGAATACGATAAGAAAGGCCCTGCAGTGAAACGCCGATGTCAAGACCTCACAATTTACTACCAAAATATTGGGGGAATGAACTCTGACGTCGACGACTATCGACTGGCATTATCGGATCACTGCTGATTTGATTGTACTAACCGAAACTTGGCTTGATTCCCGAACGGTCTCCTCTCAAGCGTTCGGGAGTGCGTATGAGGTCTTTCGCTGCGACCGAAATTCCGAAAACAGCCGTAGGTCTACTGGAGGTGGTGTTCTCGTGGCTGTTCGATCCAACTTGAAGGCAAGAGTCATAGAAAGTGAGGCGTGGAACTGTGTGGAACAAGTCTGGGTCGCCGTCACTCTGAGCGATCGCACACTGTACCTATGTGCGGTAGATATTGCACCTGACCGGGTTCGTGAAAACGATCTAATCGAAACCCATTGCCGGTCCGTTTTCGCGATAATGGAGAATGCAACTCCTGTTGACGAGATGATCGTCCTTGGCGACTTCAATCTAGCTGGTATATCGTGGAAACCGTCTCACAGCGGCTTTCTCTATCCAGACTCAACACGCTCTGTATTCAACATAGGGTCAGTTAGTCTTCTTGATAACTATAGTGCAACCACGCTATCTCAAATCAATCACGTTGTAAACGAGAACAACCGAAGCTTAGACCTATGCTTTGTAAGCGCTCATGACACCGCTCCATTCATCTCTACGTCTTCTACTCCACTAGTAAAGCTGGCTCCACACCACCCTCCTTTAATTGTCGCCGTGGAATGTAACCACGTTCGAGACTTTGACGGCACTTCTGCTACTGTGTCATACGATTTCCGGAAAGCCGATCACCGTAGTATTGTCGGCGTGCTGTCTAACATAGCCCGGGAGAGCATCCTCGATCCTGAATACGTCGATTCCGCTGTGCAAACTTTTTTACACGTTTTGGCGTATGTCATTGACAGGCAGGTTCCGAAAAGAGTCCACCAAAAAGAGTCGCACTTTCCTTGGCAAACTAGTGAATTTCGAAAACTGAAATCGATTAAGAGAGCAACGTTGAGAAAATTTACTAAATATCGTACGCTTGCGCTGAAAAACCACTACGTCAGGCTCAATTATGAGTTCAAGCGAGTCAGCCATCGATGCTGCTCGTCATATTTACGAGGGATTCAGTCCAAACTCAGGTCGCATCCGAAGACTTTTTGGAAGCACGTAAACGAGCAGCGCAGAGAGTCTGGCCTAACATCATCAATGGTGTTAAACGGTGAAGTAGCTTCATCCCCCCAGGAGATATGCCGCCTGTTTTCCGAAAAGTTTTACAGTGTTTTCTCCGGCGAGAGATTGACTGATGAACACGTTACATCAGCAGCTAACAATGTGTCACTATACGGTCAAGCTCTGAGTACAATCGATATCAACGTCAACATGATTACAACCGCCGCAAAACAACTCAAGTCGTCATACAATCCTGGACCCGTTGGTGTTCTGTCAGTATTCCTGAAGAGACACATTTCCTGCTTACTGACACCGTTTCTTCGCCTATTCCAAATGTCCGTCGCAAGAGGAGTGTTCCTGTCCTGCTGGAAATTTGCACATATGTTTCCGGTCCACAAGAAAGGAAGCAAAGGAAACATGAATAATTATCGTGGAATCACTTCGTTGAGCGCGATCTCGAAGCTATTTGAGTTAGTCGTCATGGAGCCTCTACTTTCTTATTGCAAACAATATCTAAGTTGTGATCAACACGGATTCACTTCCGGTCGTTCCACCGCCACTAATCTACTGTGTCTTACATAGTATATCACGGATGGTATGGCTGAACGAGCTCAAACTGACGTCATATATACCGACTTGTCAGCAGCATTCGACAAGCTGAACCGCGCCATTGCGATTGCAAAACTAGAAAAACTTGGGGTTAGCGGCAACTTTCTGTGATGGTTTCGCTCATATCTGACCGATCGACAGCTGATGGTTGCCATTGGGAACTGCCAATCCGGCATTTATCCAGCCACGTCAGGGATACCTCAAGGAAGTCACCTCGGACCGTTGATCTTCCTACTTTATTTCAACGATGTGAATTTGGTCATCGAAGGCCCACGACTATCGTATGCTGACGATCTGAAAATCTACTTTCGGATTCGTGCGACTGACGACTGCATCTTCCTCTAACGTCAATTTGATGCTTTTGCCAGCTGGTGCAATTTAAACAGAATGGTGGTTAACCCTGCGAAGTGTTCGGTAATCACGTTCTTCCGGAAAAAGAACCGATCATATTTACCTACAGACTCGAAGGATCAACAATAGATCGTGTTGATCAAGTAAAAGATTTGGGAATTATTCTGGACTCTCAACTTTCATACAAGCAACACATCTCGTATGTGGTTGATAAGGCGTCGAGGACATTGGGCTTCATTTCAGGATAGCAAAAAAAATCTCCGACATCTACTGCCTCAAATCACTGTACTGTTCGCTGGTGCGATCCTCATTGGAGTTCTGCAGTTTGAAACCCAAATTACAACAATGGTGCTGAGAGAGTCGAGTCCGTTCAACGACGCTTTCTTCGATTTCCTCTAAGGAACCTGCCGTGGAGGGACCCGTTTCATCTGCCCAGCTATGAAAATCGTTGCCAGCTGATCGATCTGGAGCTTCTCCGTACCAGAAGAGAAACCTCAAGGACGCTTTTTATTGCAGATACATTACAAGGCAGAATAGACTGCTCTGCAATCCTGGAGCAAATAAATGTTAACGTTCAACCTAGAGCGCTTCGAAACAACATGATGCTAAGACTACCTCTCCGCCGTACCAACTACAGCATGAACGGTGCCTGCGGTGGATTACAGCGAGTATTCAACCGGGCCTCTCATCTGTTCCACTTTCACCTTTCACGCCAGATGCTGCGTCGGCGTATTACTACGTTTTTTAATGGCGCTTCCGGTGTTGAATAACTATATGACCGCATTTATGTCGATGTATTTTTTATTATTTGACCCTACGCTTTAACTTAATTTATTCTCAACATCATTGGGGCCACATTGAGCCTGTTGATGTCAACAACAAATAAATAAATAAATTGCTTCTAAGGTATTGGTCGTAGTAGAGGTGACGTTGGGAAAGGGTCTAGTCTTGACAACCAAGCTGTCATGCAGCTCCAGCTAGATACCCTCAAAAAAAACATGATTGGGGCAACAAATAAATAAATAAATAAATAACATGCAGTCCACGGCTATATCGAAAAATCGATTTGAAACGTCTCGAATAATGTTCGAAGGTTCTTCTTAATATATTCCACAGCCTTCCGTTTCAGTTCAGCTTTATTTTTTCGAATGTTCAATGGGTTTAATAACGTCGAGATTTTTTATTTCTTTCGAAGTAATAGTGGGTGCCATTTAAAAGTCGTATATTCGTACGATTTTTACAGGCCTCGTCGTGTTTTTAGAATAGGTTCTGTATAGTCGCGTATCGAAGTATAGAACCGTATTATTATCCTGAAATAATGTAACACGAATAAATAACTGCTTGTTTATGTTGGAAAAAAAATCCATAATACCCAGCATCTGCTTTTCTTTCCGAGAAATAACCAATTCTAATTCTGTCACTACCGCTTCGTAGAAAAACCCTCTGAACTCGTCTTCATCACTGGCACTCATTTTCTTCCAAATAATTCAAGTTTTGATGAACTCAGGTTTTTTCTTGTGCATGAAGATCCTCACTGTACCGATCAAAGAACAAAAATTAATCGCACTGCCTCACTAGAAACGATAATGCTCTAAGCGTTTCTTTTTCATTCAGTTCCTGTAACCTATAAACTTTTACATCACTTGTTTTTGTGTTGCTTGCATTCACAAAAATGAGGCATGAAGTTTACACGCCTAAAACGATTAAGTTATTTTGTATTCCCTTTGAATTAGCTATTTAAATCTGAAATATGATCTGAATTTACTAAAAAATCTACATCAAAATACTTATTCTTTGAAACATTTTTGTTATCCATTTGAGAAATCAAAATAGTTTAATTCAACCTAATTGTACAAAATTAATTCTAAATTGAATATAAAATCAAATACAAAAGTTTGATACATATCAATAACATCGTCACATCAATCACTCGGAAAAATAAAACATTCGTTTTCTAATTTTTCAACCTGAATTTACCAATGTCTTTTCAGCTTCTCAGTCACCTAAAAAGAAATGAGTTTATTTAACGTATCTCAATACGGGCTATCGCGCGAGACGTCGATGAGTACTCTTTGGAACACGGCGCGAAGATTGCGTAACCGAACTAAGAACAACGAAAGCGAGGAGTACTCGGACCAATGGATCCTCAAGTTCGCGCGAAAAGTTTGTCCAGATTCTGTGCCGGCACGGATCATTCCTCGCGAAACCGAGAATTCGATAGATGAGATCAGCCAACCTTTCTCAATGGTAGAACTCTCTCTCGCGCTCCTTTCGTGTGGCAATACGGCTCCAGGAGCTGATAGAATCAAGTTCAACTTGCTTAAGAACCTTCCAGACGTCGCGAAGAGGCGCATGTTGAACTTGTTTAATCAGTTTTTGGAGCTCAACATTGTACCGGATGATTGGAGGCGGGTGAGAGTTATCGCCATTCAAAAACCTGGCAAACCCGCGTCCGACCACAACTCCTATCGACCCATCGCGATGTTATCCTGCATTCGAAAGTTGTTGGAGAAAATGATCCTCTTCCGTCTGGACAAATGGGTTGAGACGAACAACCTGCTTTCAGATACTCAATATGGTTTCCGTAGGGGTAAGGGAACGAACGACTGTCTCGCGTTACTTTCCACAGATATTCAGCTAGCTTTTGCTAAAAAAGAGCAAATGGCTTCTGTATTCTTGGACATAAAGGGGGCTTTTGATTCAGTATCTGTTGAAGTTCTTTCAGATAAACTCCACGCTTGTGGCTTTTCTCCATTAATGAATAACTTTTTGTACAATTTGCTGTCAGAGAAACATATGAGCTTTTCTCATGGAACCTCTACAGCTTCTCGATTTAGCTACATGGGTCTCCCCCAGGGATCATGTTTAAGCCCCCTTTTGTATAATTTTTATGTCAAAGACATTGACGGTTGTCTAAGTGACAACTGTACGTTGAGACAACTTGCAGATGACGGCGTAGTGTCGGTCACTGGACCCAATGGGGTCGATCTGCAAGGACCCTTACAGGATACCTTAGACAATTTGTCTACTTGGGCTCTAGAGCTAGGTATCGAATTCTCTACGGAGAAAACTGAGTTGGTAGTTTTTTCAAGGAAGCATAACCCAGCACAACCGAAGCTTCAAATTTGGGGTACACCGATAACTCATTCTATGTCCTTTAAATATCTTGGGGTCTGGTTCGATTCTAAGTGCACCTGGAGATCCCACATTGAGTATCTGAAGCGAAAATGCCAGCAAAGGATCAACTTTCTCTGCACAATTACCGGGACCTGGTGGGGAGCAGATCCGCAAGATCTTCTAACGTTGTACCGGACAACGATTTTGTCGGTTATGGAATACGGTAGTTTTTGTTTTCAGTCGGCGGCTCGGTCGCATATCATTAAACTGGAACGTATTCAGTATCGGTGTCTTCGTATCGCGTTAGGTTGTATGCACTCGACTCATACGATGAGTCTGGAAGTGCTGGCTGGCATGTTGCCACTCTCGGATCGATTTTCAGAATTGTATCTCCGGCTCCTCACCAGGTGTGAAGTTATGAACCCCCAGGTAATCGAAAACTTTGAGAAGCTTCTCGAGTTGAATCCTCAAACTCGCTTCATGACATTGTACCATTGGTACATAACACAGGATGTCAGCCCTTCGCCAAATATTCCCAATCGTGTTTGCTTCTCCGACTTCGGCAGTTCGGTTCATTTTGATTTATCCATGAAGCAAGAGCTTCGTGGAATCTCAGAGCATCATCGTCCTATGATTGCTCCTGTGATATTTTCTGCAAAGTTTGGCCAAGTTAATTCCACTAAATCGTTCTTCACTGACGGATCATTGATAGAGGAGTCTGCAGGCTTTGGTATATACAATGAAATTTATAGCGCCAATCGTAAACTTCAAGCTCCTTGTTCCGTATATGTCGCCGAATTAGCGGCAATACACTTTACGCTAGAAATCGTTGCCTCACTAACACCGGATCAGTACTTCATTTTCACGGATAGTCTCAGTTCTATAGAGGCTATTCGCTCTTTGAGGCCGGTAAAGCACTCCTCGTATTTTCTCATGAAAATACAGGAGCTTCTAAGTGCTTTATCTTCGCGTTATTTTATCATCACCTTTGTATGGGTCCCTTCTCATTGTTCAATTCTGGGCAATGAGAAAGCGGACTCGCTTGCAAAGGTGGGCGCTATAGAAGGCGATATTTATGATCGACAAATCGCCTTCAATGAATTTTTTACTATTTTTCGTCAACAGTCACTCGTCAGCTGGCAGTATAAATGGAGTAAAGGAGATTTGGGGCGATGGCAACATTCTATCATCCCTAAGGTGTCGAAGAAATCTTGGTTTAGGGGGATGGATGTGGGACGAGACTTCATTCGTGTCATGTCTCGCCTCATGTCCAATCATTATTCTTTGAACGCTCATTTATACCGGGTTGGGCTGAGCGACAGCAATCTCTGTGAGTGTGGACAAGGCTATCAGGACGCAGATCACGTTATTTGGTCTTGTGTTGAGCATCGTGGAGTCAGATCGGAGCTTAATGATTCCCTTCGGGCTCGAGGTAGACAACCCAATGTGCCAATTCGAGATATTTTGGCTTTGCGTGATTTGGAGTATATGCAATTAATTTATGTGTTTTTGACTAACATTAGCATTAGATTGTAGTTAGTTTAACCTGTATGTTTACTTTAAGTTTTTTTTTCTTTTTTTTTATCTGTGTTTGTGTGTTTTTTTTTCTTTTTCAAAAAAATGTTCAAGTTAAAAGAAATCCATACATTGTATAGTTTTAAGTTTTTTGACAATTTAGAATTTAAAATTAATGTGTTATGTATACCATACTTTAAATTCCCACCCATCTTCCCATCCGTAATTTGTTATTCCTATTAACCTCGAGACGGCCGCGAGTAATCGGTTCTATCCCCCTAACTTTAGTTATAAGATAAATAATGTAAAATAAATATGAAAACTTGGCTCTGTAAAGTTGATTCGATTGAGCCTGTACAAATAAATGATTAATAAAAAAAAAAAGTGAAAACGAAACCCAACCAAAACAAAAAAAAAAAAGAAAAAAAAACACCCCCCCCCAACAAAAACAGCCCCCCCCCCCCCCCCCCCCTTTTCCTCCTTCCCCCCCCCCCCAAAAAAAAAAAAAACAAAAAAACAGCTTTTTTTTTTAAAAAAAAAACCTCAAACGCATTATAAAAAATATATTTTTATAATTTTTTCCCCCCCTTAAAAAAAAAAGGGAAAAAAAAAAAAACCAAAAACACCCAACCCCAAAATTTAAAAATATTTTTAGGTTTATATTATAACAATTTCCCCACCCCCCCTTGAAAAAAAAAATATTATTTCAAAAAAAAAAAACCCCAACCCGCTCATACCCATAAGAAAATCCCCCCCCCCACCACATCCCGTTTTTCCCCCCTTTTTTTCTTCTTACCTTGGGATATCAATTTGGCAATCTTCCGCTTAGATACAACAGTGTAGTTCACGTTCAAACGACCGTACTCCCATTGGACCGGACAGTAAATGTCCAATGCATTGCAAAGCCAATAGTAAGAAGATCTTCGCGACTGAAATTCCTTAGTACATAACGAATGTGTGATGTCTTCGATACTGTCGCACAGGCAGTGCGTATAGTCATAAGTCGGATAAATACACCAATCACTTCCGGTTCTATGATGTGGAACAAACTTGATCCGGTAGGCTACGGGGTCCATTTTTCCTTCTTCTAATGTTATTTTCATACGTAGAGTTGCAGCGCCCTCGTCGATTTTCCCATTTTTCATGTCTTCAAACAGCTGCAAACTTTCCTCCAAGGGACGGTTACGCCACTTGGAAGGTTCTGGATTAAAACCTTTCATTTTATCTGCCGTTTGGTGACAAACATATGCCAATCCCTTTTTAATTAACAGTACTGCCCAATCATATAACTGTTGAAAATAATCCGATGAATGTGTTATTTGGTATGGCTTATAACCGAGCCATGCAACCATATCTTTAATGCCAACAAAAAACTTTTCTTCTTCTTTCTCTGGATTTGTGTCGTCGTAACGCAAAAAACAAAGGCCATTTTTTGTTTTGGCATACCCAAAGTTAATATTGATGGCTTTAGCGTGACCGATGTGCAATATACCGTTAGGTTCGGGAGGAAATCTAGTACGAACCAGTCCACCTGTACGTTTCAAATGCTCTTTAAGTAGTTTGTCAGTTTTCTCAGTAATAACATAGCCATCCGTTTTATGGTTATCACCCGGAACGTGAAAATGAACTGACTTCATTAGCTCTGAAATTGATTTTGCATCATCTAACGGAAGTTCACTAGGTAAATCGTTTGCTGTACTGATATTGCTTTGAGCAATGAGCTTGTCTCCTTTCTGTTTCTTATCAGATTTTGATAAGGGGGCTAGATCGGCATCTGTTTTCGGACCAAGTAAGTCAAAAATTTGTAACTCTACTTCGTTTTTAATAGCTTTTCCGTCTGCCCACGGTAGTTGACCGCGTATTTCTGACAGCAGCTTTCCAACATTGAAACGGTATCTTTGAGCCTCAATGATTCCTCTATTTTGGGTAATCACATTTTCGACGGCTTGTTCAATCTCTTCCGGTGTGATTATAATGCCCACTCCACAAGCTTTTTCAAAATCGTCAACGTTGACAGTTTTAGTTGTTCCATGAGCCAATAAAAAATCCAACGCTGCATCAACGCGTGTTCCAGTATCTAACTTTTGTTGCAGAATGTTCTGTATTAAAAAATCGAGATGATCCATGGTCTGTTTCTTGATCTTAGTACACGTTTGGTAAATTAGCAATCCTTCGCCTTCGTGAAAAACGTTATCGGAGGGTACAAATGAAAGAGCTGTCATTATCGTTTTACTCAGGGCTGCATTCTTCAAAGTTTCTCTCGCCTTTTGGTCACTAAGTCCTAATGCTTTCAGTTTGGTGACGTGTTCCTCCGAACTTAGAGGCACCATTTTACGCGATCTGAAAAAAAGAGGTCGTTTAATGGTCTAGCTTTTGATTTTAGATTATTCGAGTAGTCAGATAATGGATTTAGGTTCTCGAGTTTGGGTTTAACATAAAATAGTACTTAAAGGATTGATATAAATGAAAATATTGATCAAAGTAGTGACTTCAAAAGTCAATGGTGGCAGTCTTAATATTGATATTATACTAAGTGTTTAACCTTTAGGGTAACGAAAAAAAGAAAATTAATTGTATTGAAAACGATTTAAAGGTTATAAAGAAACAAGCTTACATAATTTGTATAAGATCAAGAGAATTATTACGAAATAATCCACGGTAATCGGAGAGATTTGAACCTACAGTGCCCATTCAGTACACAAGTGTATTACCAATCGTGAGCGATGTCGATGCGATTTTTATAGAATCGATATTGTTAGTTACCTCAATAAATTGATTTTTTTTCATCAGATCTTTTCTGTTCGATGTTTGACATCATTTTTTAAAGATGAAATCGATGTTTTTTAATTTTAAATTGCAAAGGAGAATACATAATCGCTTGTTTTTATTATTTTGACAGCTTTCACTGTAGCTCTGCGCCCAGCGAGCCCATTCTTATCATACACCTCCCTTGTATACTAATTGGCATTGACAGCACCGTTTTATTCACGCAGACTTGCAGTTGTTTGTGGGATTTTTCGTTAGAGCGTAAGAAAATAAGAAAATCCGCCATGATTCACGTACAGGATAACATTTGGCTATGGGATTCTCCTGCAGGAATCAAAGCGGATTGATTCATACATTCTGCAGTTGTTGTTATGCATATATAGACAAGACTTCAACTTTGCACATGCAAAAGATTAATTGTAGAATGGGAATGTACTGAAAACTGTCGTAAATATTCGAATTACCAAAAGTAAAAAGTAATGGTGTTTCAATATTGTTTTTTAGCGTTATATTTAAGTGGACGTTATCATAAAAATTTTCCAGAGGGTAAGTCACTCCGCCACCATGTGTTAAAAAAACACAATTCGACACACTTCAAATACATTCGCCACCACATGAAAGATAAATTCATTTCTGGTATCACTCGTCCCGTGCACGAATCGATTGTTTGTTTTCTCACTGTAGGAAGAATGTGTAATTTACTATGTACAATCAATTACCTTTTGATAAATTGGGAATGGTTTCTACCAAAATACCTGCTTAGCTTGAAGTTAATTCTCTTAAGAGTTTGTTCTCTCGTTCCGCATGTTGACTTGTTGTCCCGTTCCGTGGATTGTTTGAAAACAGTTTCGCGGGTTTGTCTTAAATTTTATTTTGAATTCTTCAGCAAAACTTCCTCTTGATGACGCAATTGTCCATTGCCGATGCGCACTCTAAAAGCTGCGTTTTTTCTTCAAAACTATGTATCTAGAATTATGTAAGCAACATCACAATAAAAGACCATTCCCATTTTCATCTCACCACTTTGTAATTCGTGGCTATTCTAAAACAAAAGATTGACGCATAACTATCTGATTTCTTACAATTTATTTCTTTTTAATTTTAATTATTTTTATTTGTTGATGAATGTAAGCAAACTTAATCATAAAAGGAACCAATTGATTCATACATCAAACCTACATTTTCGATTAGTATGAATATTGGAGCATGGGATGAAAGTGGAAAAGTCTCCCTATGTTGTAATGTTTTCCAAAAGCGTGCTGATTTGTTATAATAACAAATATAAATAATGACATATAAGTTTTTTGGTAAAGAACCAGACCAGTGCTCAGGGAACTTGGTCTTGCAAGAGTTTATTTAAACTATATGTAAAAAAATGTAACCTCATTACTTACAGTAGAAAACATAGCAATAAATCAAGTGATCAAATTGTGTTCATAATTTAGGAATCATTTGAGACTCTAAATTAACGTTAAGTTTGTGGATCATTGTAACACGGTAACTCAGAGTAAGCAAAACAATTAATTCACTCACGCAACCATCATGCAACAACACCGCAGTAACATACTACTGTTAGTTCCTGTGGATGAGTTTAAAGCACCGAGGTTGTAGCCTTGCATCACCATTGTTTAAACAATGAATAGGAAAATAGTGATTGAAAATTGGCTCATTGCTTGTTCTTTTGACCGAATATTTCTATAGGGATTTTTTTTTTCATTAGGGCGAATCTAACGTTGAGAGACTCTCTTTGATTACTTTCTTTTCCATTCATATTCCAATCACCTTAACGTTTTTCATTCTACTATTTGTAGGGTATGCTAGCCAGCACTGTTGTGTTTCGATCTGTACTAAAGAATCCTTCGAACTTTTTATAATGGCGCTGTAATAAATTAAAGAGAGCGAGAGAGGAGAGAATCTCTCATTGTTAGATTCGCCCTATTGAAAAAAGTTCCTAGATTTGAATATTTGATATTCGTTGTGAGTTATGATTTTGAGGGTAATTCATTTAGCTTGGAACCGATGCCAATGGTACTGCGTGAGCCACAAAAAAAGAACTTCTCTTTTTTCTTCCTTGACCATTTATAAGACCCCCCTACGGACTTGCCTCGGGATTTGCCGAGTTGTCTGGAAGCGGAATTCTTTCTTTCGGGAAGTGTCTCTGAGTGAGCATGCAGCCGATGATTATTAATACAACTATCCAGCTAACATTTAATACAATCATGGTATATTTATTTGGTGGCAGCATCTCTTGCTGGTGATGTTCGTGGACCAATGAACATAATTTTTATTTTCGGAAATTTTTATAGGGAAGATGTACCTATATTAATCTCATTGTTCCTATATTCATCTTACTTGAAATAAAACGATATACACGTGACAGGATTAGTTAGTAATGTTTGTTGTAGTTATTTAACGTGAGCAAACATTATTAGAAAACGAAACCGATCCTTCAACTGCCCAATTGTTTGATTCATCGTAGGATGAGTATAGGAACAATGAGATTAATATGGGGGCAGTTTCCCTACGTATTAATTTCAGAAATATGAGTGAAACTATCTACATGCAACATTTTTATCAATCATGTATCTATCATTCATCAAACATTTCATAAAAATTAACTTTCAAACTGTATGACAAATCTCTAACATTATAAATGTTAGTCTTGAGACATGTTTTTTCAATTCTCTTTACAGAAAAGGCCATACGTACCCGCTAAGAGCATCTTACACGGCGATGCAAATCGTGGATTGGATTTATTTGTTTAGACCATACGCAAAAACATCGCTGCACCGGTGTTGTAAATTTTGTTTTATACTGAATCTATTTTGCATCATTTTAAAACTGGTATATGTTTTGATTTGACCTTTTCTTGCATCAATTTGGAACAAGAAAAATACCATTCCAAAACACTACACGCTACTTGATAATACCAATTATTAATTAAAATTTCAGCTTTTACTAAACAATAACTCAATTTTATTGAGTATATTCTGAGGTATATTTGTGAGCCGAAAAGTAACCTGTGTGTGATGCTGGCAGCAGACAGAAAGTTGTGTTGCTCGCCTCGGAGGCTGATAATTACCTCAAGTTTCTCCCGGTGCTAGTGAATTGCCTTTTCGTTTCATTCTTAAATAACAAATGCTTGTCTTAGTTTTTTTTTTATAGCCACTGCATTTTCCGGAAAACGCTGACTAGATCGAAGTGCGGAGGTTCCGAGATTCTGAATAGTATTTCGATTGCTCGGACATAAAAAGTAATTAAGTCTTCAAAGTAAACAATCGGTTTATTGATAGATTGGTCATGATAAGCACTTGCAAATAGCTCATATAGATAAATTTTGGAAAATCCTCTATTTGACTCTAGTTGTCGCATAATGTCCAGGAACACCTCCCTTACCATGCGGAAACGCAGAAAGTGCTTCTCGATGTAGGTTTGCGTGTCGCTAAAGTAGACCTGGAAAAGCTTCTGATGACCGGAAATCACGGTCGACGTTGGGGCGTCATCCAGGACGTGAACCTCTCCGTTTCGACTCTTGTTTATCCGCTGCCAAACTACAAATCAGCGTTATCTAATATCGTTTTAATGAAATGCACGCATTCAAACACTCACATTCAGCCAAACGAAAGAATAAGTATTCCTTGTCGTCAGCTAACGACGCACTACTGGCATTAAAAATTATTTGGTAAACCAATCAATGGCAAAATGTTTGTGAAAAATCTGCGATCTCTGAAACTTCTGATCTCTGATGTTGAATTATCGACAGGATGTTAGGTGTTGGCGGGTTTAACAATAAGAAATACAACACCGGTGCGGGGAACGCAAAGTTGGTCTATTTTAGCTAGTTCTATTCAAGTTTCGCTGATGCAAATCAAGTATAAAGTTGATCTAAAAATAGACCGCCGCTGAAGATGCCCTGTGAAAAAAGTGCTCAACTGAGCAGTTAAGCGTGGGAAGCCAACGTTGGGTATAATTATGATAACCTACCGTTGGGTACAAATAACTTACTTATATGTGAAATTCTACCCAAAAGTAAGTAAGTATTACCCAACGGTAGGTAAACATAATAATAATCAACGTTGTTTTCGCACACTTAACTTATCTGTTGGGTACTTTTTCCTAAGCGGGTATGCATACGAGTATTACTATCAACTTAATTTTTTCAAAGTTAAGTATTTATATTATCTAAAATCTGGAATATACTTTCAAAGAGGCGTAAAAGCTAATTGAAATTTGGTTTCCACTCGCCTGCTATACTGATGCTGTGATAACCTGCAAAATTTCTCATTTTCAGTCGTGTGTAGTTATTTTGGCTAAAAGTCAGTTAATCTTAAACTATCAACGTTCCCGATGGAAGTTTGCTATATGCATTTTAATGTGCGGTAGTTTGAGATTCAACAATCGTCTTATTGATGTATATTAACTATTTAATTTATGTAATCTGATCAACATATGATAGCTTCGCTTAGGCAAATAAACTTCCTTAAGGTAAAACTTATGAACGACATTGTTAATTTCATAAGCATCACTCATGTAAGACATTTCTGTTACACGAGATTGTTCGTGTTCTTGTTGCCTGCCTTATTTTAAAGTGTTGTTAGACGACTGATCCAGACACATCCCAACAAACAATTTTAGTACAAGAACACCCATTTTCGCTAGAAGTGCCTCTCCCCATTTAATGGGTAAACTTGATTTACCCATTAATGTGTAAAAGCAGTTTATGTCACAAAATGGGTATTTATTTACCCATTGCAAAAAAGCCAGGTTCCCACAAAATGGGTCAAAAATTACCCATTTTTGCAAATAGATTATGTAGCAATTTGGTAGATTGTAAATTCATGGTATTCATGGTACTTAATCAATAAACGTAAAAAAAATTAAACAAAAAATACTACACGGTGTTCAATAAGTTCGGATACACTTTCAAAATTTGTTAAAAAAATGAAAACATGTTTTTTTATTTTTTGGATTTATGTTATTGAAAGCTATGTTTACAAGGAACGTTTACAACATTTCTCTTGGAATGACCCCCCCTTTGTACTCCTTAACGAGCTTCAAACGTTTCTCGAACGCGTCGCAGGCGGCACGCACGGACTGCATGGGCATTTCGTCCCAGATTTTGAGAATTACCGTCTTGAAATGATCCAAAGTGCTGACCTTGTATTCGTTCAGCTTCGCCATCATATAGGACCAAACAAAAAAGTCGAGAGGATTCAAGTCCGGGGAGCTGGGAGGCCACAAAGTTTTGTCCAGAAAGTCGGTTAAATTGTCCCGACACCAGGCTTGAACCACATTTGCCGTATGGGCTGGTGCACCGTCCTGCTGGAACACGTAGTGCTCATCGCCGTAGAGGCTTCGGAGACTGGGGGCAACAACCTTTTCCAAAACCTCAGTTTTGTAGTACGCCGCGTTGATTTTGACGTTTTTTTCAATAAACACCAAGGGTAGCTTACCACGTTTGCATACTGCCCCCCAAACCATCACCGACGCGGCACTTTGGAACCGAGGGATGTTTATATTGGATTCAGGAATGCTGTCCCTCGATGGCGCCCACACCCGGTCATTTTGCACATTGTGCGGCTGCTGCAGCACGAACAGTTTCTCGTCCGAAAAAACAAACTCCTGACCAGCGTGCCGAGAGAGGATCCTCTTAGCTCGATCCAACCGCTTTTTGCTGGTAGCCTCCGAAACGCCATGGACCTTACGTTTTCTGTAAGGCCTGAAACCAAGGTCCTTGGTGAGTATGGTGTGAGCGGTTCCAATGGAAACGTTGAGATCTGCAGCCGTTTTCCGGATTGAGCGGTTCTTTTTGCGCCGAATTCGCTCCCTCACGATCTTGATGACCCGTGGCGTCCTCGCTGAACGCGGCCGACCGGATCTCGCACGGTCATTGGTCGAGGACGTCTCCCGGTATCGCCTGATGGTCGTGTAGACAAAGTTCCGCTTGACCCCATGCGATTTCAGCAGCCGGAATATATCGCCGGGTCGCTCACCGTTCAAAAAACGCTTAATTACGAAGTCCCGATACTCTTTCATCGCGCGTAACAAACAAACAACAACTAACAGAATGTCAACACCGCGCACATTCGGTAGCGTATGAATGAAGCTAAAGCTGACACCAATACCAATGCAGAATATGTACATGGCGCATACCTACGCAATGATGAAAACTTGTATTCGAACTTATTGAACACCGTGTATTACTTTATTTTTATTCATGTCTTTCCTGGTCGACGAATCCATCAATAAATCAATATTTCTGCGTCCAACGTCTATCTAGGTTCCTCCATGTTCCGTGCACATAAAGCGATTATCAACGCAACCCTAATAAATTTCGTATGGTTATTTTTCTTAACGACTTATTTGGGGTAGCATCCAAACAATTAAATAAATGGTTGGAGGATTTGTGATATCGTTCGTTTAAGGTAATTTTTTATCAGGGAAGTTTTTACAATCGACGATCTGGAAGCATAAATTTGATGCATTCGATTACTTATATACCAAAAATTTCATTTGTCTTACTTGCGTTGTTCCGAGAGTGTAAAGTTTTTAATATTATTTAAGTTTTAATAAAATTAAAAAAACTGAAACAAGCTGCGCTTTTGTTGAACTAATTTTCACCCATTAATGTGTAAAAACATAACCATTTTTTTTATTGAATGAGGTTTCCTCTAATGGGTATTTTTTTTACCAAATGCATGATTGAGAAAATTCCCCATTTTATGACAGATGGGAATGCTATTTGAAAATAGATATTTTTTTACCCATTAATGGGTTTTCGGAAACAAGAGCAAATTTTCAATAGGTCTTAAGTAATATATTGCTATCATTAAGAAAATCAATGTAGAAGTTTTGGAAATTAGTTTCAATTCATATTTTTGAACCAAGCCATAATATTTAAAGCAAATATGTGGAATCAACAAAGTTAAGCAAGGCTTATCTTTGCATCAATAAAGATTTCCATTTAGTTGAATTCCAAATCGATTTTTTCAATAAATTCAATTTAAAGTCTTTTAACTTTAGCTAGGGAAAATACGACCACATTATAAGTCGTTCGGAAAGTTATCATGTTACATCCGCCGGGTGCGTTACGTCGTGTCGCAAAATAATTTGTCGCATTCGTCTGTTTCGACATGCAATCACCTGTCATGTTGCTTACGCTAAAATATATAGGTCAGTGAAATAGATAGGTCGGTGCGGAGCAAAGAAAAGCACTTAAGTCAAACTGTAAAAGCGACGAATGCGACAAAAGTTCGTTGTGGAGTAGTTCGTGACTTAAGCCAATTTTGTTAAAAAAATATATAGCAGCAATTCGCTGCAATTCATATTATGTTGTGTATAGTTAATATTGAGGAGTACCCAAGCTATCATTCCGTGAAAAAATATCATTTTTGTTTACATTGCTACTTATGACCTTTTGAAAATTTGCTCTAGAAATATAAATTATTTAATTAAATTTAAAAATAAATTATCGAAATTTTTGTTGTTGCTTTTTTCTCATCCTCGTTTGGACACAGAGAACAGACATGGATGTCCATATACCTTTTCTTGAAAAACGTGTGTAAAAGTATAGGAGGGCAGCCAGTATAAGAAGCAAGTGTAGAGAAAAACAAAGAAAATGTTCAGGTTATGTGCTTGGCTTTATATTGACGATCATTGACATGACAGTTATCACACAACTGCAGCGCCGCCTACCAGGAGCATAACGACATACATTTGAAATGTCGGTTTAAAGTTTTACACAAGTTGCAGACCGAAGATGGACGTCTGTTCTCTGTGGTTTGGATGTTGGATCTGAATCATTGAAAAGGATTTGATATTTTTTTAAGATTTAAAATCTTCTGTACCAGTTTGACACCGGGTGCTGACTGATTCAGTGAAGTAAAATAAAATTGTGCTTGTTTCGCATACTTTTGTTTGTTCTCATAAATAGTTATTCTGTTTCCTCCCTTTTGATTTATCATGTCAATGAACATATTTTGAGATGCGATCGACCTCTGGTCCTCACAAGTTCCTACCTCACGCCTCCACGATTCATATGATCACAAAAGACTGCCAGCTGAAACATGGAGATGCTGGTTGGCCTAGCCTGGGCAATGTTGTCAATTTGACAATAGCGAAGTGAGGGTGTGCGACTAAAGATCGTGTACCTATAAATCAATGTGTATACCCATACCTGTGAATCATATCATATTATTTTCCATTCTCATTTAATTTATAATTTCAAGATGCTTTGGATCATCTTTACATTCCAAAACCATTCCATATCAAAAGCCTGGAGCAACATGACAAGCATCAAAAGCTCAATTTTTTTTCAACATTTCAGCAGCATAACGTTTACTTTAAAATTGAACTTTTGAAATTCAACTACTATATTCATAAAAGACTGGCATTCGTTCATAAGCAGTATAGGATTATATTAAAATATTTTTTTACTGGTATTCTGATTAGACAAGCCCTTTATTTCAGAAATCATCCAACCGGGCTCTTCGATCACTCTAATTGCTATCTTTAAAATGAAACTAGAACAGTATGAAAAAAATTTCAACAACGCTTTTTACATGGTCAAGCAGTTTAATTTGTGTATTAAAATTCAATGTACATCATTCAAGTTTAAAATTTGTAAAAATAGCATTTTTGTCTTTTATGATATCTTAATTTTTTATGTGAGAAAAGTAAGATATTGTAAAGAACGAGCAAAGTATATGTATTAGGTTTTTAGCCATTTCATATTTCCATTTACATATATCAGCTTATAAAAGCACGAATAACAGGCAATAAAAGATGCGTATGAAACTTTTATTCTTTGAATATAGGATGCAATATAGAAATTTGTATGATTTTATAGTAAGTCATTTAAATTTTAATGAAAAATTTTACTAGGAATAGTAGAAATTTGCAATATCTTCGCACATTCACTAGTACAAATAAAAACTAAGATATATGTGTTATGGAGAGTGTGAGCTGTTTACTGGAATACCTGTAACTAGAAAATAAGAAGAATGATTAGTAATTTCCATTTAATTCCAACTACCTTTATTGCTTATCTTGACAGATACGCGTATTTCGTCTACAATGTGCAGACTTCTTCAGTGTCGTGTACTAAGTCGAGTATTAGTACACGACACTGAAGAAGTCTGCACATTTTAGACGAAATACGCGTATCTGTCAAGATAAGCAATAAAGGTAGTTGGAATTAAATGGAAATTACTAATCATTCTTCTTATTTTCTAGTTAAGATATACACACTTAGATTTTTTTACAGAAATCTGTAAAAGTTTACCGAATTCTCAACAGCTGAACGTTCGGTAATCCAACTTAACGGATTTCGGTAAAAGTTTACCGAAATCCGGTAAATTTTTTACAGATATCTGCAAAATTTCACCGAAATCCGTTAAATCGGATAACCGAACGTTCAGCTGTTGAGAATTCGGTAAACTTTTACAGATTTCTGTAAAAAAATCTAAGTGTGTATGTGTTAATTGAATCTAAGCTTCAATATATCCGTGACATTTTCTACATTTTGTATCTTAACATTTTTTTCCACTGTTCCTATAACAACTATATAACTGGGATTGGGGGGGATTAGCTTAAGGCAGTCAAAGGATTTGTTGACTGGACAAGGATTCGTGGAGTCGCCAGTCCCTTGTTATGTGAAGACACGCGATTCTGGCCGTAGTCTTCCAAAGGTCCTCATTGATATCGACTGGCCCTGCTACAACAAGCCATCACGTAAGCTATTCTCTCGGGGCAACCTGCTGAGGATAGTCCTGTAGAAATAGGTAATCCTTGCCCTGATGGTGGGTTCTTATCACATCACACATCACATCATAATGTAAAAGAACATATTTTTGCTTTATACATTTTGTAGGACTGAATAATATTGTGTGTTGTCCCGCAGAACTACAAACTATTTATAGATGATTACCCTTATTTTTTATAACCATTTCCATTAAAAAGTTCCTGCAAACTAACAGTCACCTGAATGGTTTCAACAATATGTCAGATGATAAAAAGCGAAATAACATTAAAAACTAATGGTTATTTTCGCTCTATTGTATGCCAAAAGGTTGGTATATATAGGTTGGATGTGACACGTGATGCCGAATATGCAGCGATAGATAAATATATTTTTAATAACTGCGGTACATTTTTTCTATTATGATTTTATGCAATGTCCGTGTGAATGCAATGTCGAAAACCTGTATTCACTGTTCTCAACACTAAACTTCACAACACACATTTTAATAACACTTGGATAATTTTCACATATGATCTATCAGATTTTCAATAACGAAAACATTATAATGCACTTTACACAGAGTTTGATGCTTAGGTTTATATTTAGATAAACTATTTGAAAAATAAACCACCGCATTTTTCATTGATTTTTTTTTTCAATATCATTTTTTTACTACACTATTAATACAACAGGCCATAGTTGGGAACATAGAAACCAATAGGTCCCTGACATTGGTCCACGGTTTTCTTGATAAATCAATGTTAATGTACACTCAAAAAAATCAACACGTTGTTTCCACATGAAATTTCACGTAACTTTCCCCTGAACACGTAAACAAATCTTCTTCAGTAAAATCAAGTGAACATTACACATGCAAGTGAATTGTACGTAAAAAATCACTTAACATTTATGTGATTTTCACGTAGAATGTGGATTCACGTGGAAATCACGTAGCTCTTACGTAAATTCCACGTGTTTATTACTGGTTTTAGCAGTGGACGAAAATTACGTGCGTTTCACGTGGAAACAACGTGTCGATTTTTTTGAGTGTATCCATGTGATCAGTTATAACTATAGTTTATAACGTGACTATTTTTTGTACATCTAGGCTACATTACTCGGATTACCGGTTCAGTTCAAGAACCGTCCAAACATGTAAATTCGAAATGTCGCTAAAAGTCCAAGGTGTCATTCGGTTTTGTGCAGAAAACCATGAAGCGTGCTGGGCTACGTGTTTGCAAGATACAAAACAACCCCAAACAGGAATGAAAAGCAAAACATCACTCCGAAAACCCACGCCCGGTAACTTTACACGAAGTTGTTCAGCAAACCGTGTTGCATCGTGATTGGATGCCGAAACATACGTCAATGTCGACTTCCGTCAACTTCCAGGGCAAGAATATTTCGTTGCCAAGTATAAGTTCGATGTTCTGGAGGATGTCGAAAGAAAAAAATATCGAAATTTGTAACTTGCAAGTTCCTTATCTGGCAGGCGATTTGCGGATGAGGAGATATAAGCGCTTCTTTCATCACTTCGGAACAATCAATTTATATGGAAGAGTCCCTTAAAAAGCGTCTCTTGCCGTCTATAAGGAAGCACAAATTATCAACTCCCCCTGATATAGCTTCCTGCCAAAATTTCAAGAAAATCTGATAATCGGTTAAATTGTGGTGAGTAACTATGTGAGTGCCATTTTTTATCAAATACACCAATACATCAAAACATGGTTTTTACACAACTTCCATATAGTTAAGGTGAGTAATTTGAGAGAGAATGATGTTCTTTTGCCAGCTTATCGCCTAATACATACAACAATCGCCTAATACATACAAAAAGGTACAAGAATGAAGTACGGTGGGTAGCAAAAATCAATGTGCAACTAGTGATTTGAAATTGGTTCACTCTTGTAGAACCCCTACACTGACGAAAAACCCTAACGAAGTTCATTCAAAAACCTTATGAAATTTAGCCACAAGGAATCGGTTTGAATTTCATACTTTAACCTTATGAAAGGTGTTATGCGTTGTCTCAATCTAGAAAATTGTTTTATATACGATAGTTGTATAATTCTCATTACACAGCCTTATGAAACATTGTTATGGATTATTATAACCAAATGCATAACGCATGCATTTTGTAAGCTAATGTAATATTTTGTTTTGTTTAGTATTTTGCTTCTACATTTAATATTATCAACGGCTATGCCTTACTTAACCTCGTAACAAATGAGAGAATGTAGATACGATCATATTTATTTGCAAATCAATAAGTGCCTCTCTATAAACCTGGAAGTTTGGTAAAAATCATATCAATCAGTGTTTAACCCACTACGCCGTTCTACTGCTGCCATTGCAGTTGTTCTCTATAAACGATGAAAAGTTTCCTGCCATGTATGAGAAAGCCATGCGTTTTTGTAGATTACGACGTCCATCAGGAACTTTATCCTCAAAAGTGCAAACCAACACGATGAATCTGTAGGGATAAAAAGCCGCCGTGACGACTAGAATGAGGAATTTGCGTAGATGAATTTCCTGCAGCACCCTGGTAGTTCATTTCGGTTCTGTTGAGGATGGATACACAGGTGGTGGCTACACCATATCACCAAATGATTTGAAATATTTAATTTAGTTTATAATTTGTTACCTCGCATAAACTTGTGTTGGATAAAAGATGATTTCATCTCGTTGCGCCATTTATATTGTTTTATAAGATTGTCTTATGTGTTTGCTGCCACCATGTGACGATTGCGAAAATCATAAGGTACTCTATGGAAGAACTGTTAAGATAGACGTATAAACATCATTTTGAATAGATAACGGTACCATACGAGTCCTTTTGAAAGTTATAGTACCCTTATGAAGTAAACAATGTGCGCGTTTGTGATGTTTCATAAGGCATAATTTATGCATTTCAAAAGGTTTTTTCGATCAGTGTACCCGTTGATTGTGTGTTTTTTGCGCCTTTCGGGTCTGTGTTTTTTTTTGTTTTGGTTCGCCCCCCCGGGGGGATTTGATAGTTATTTTTATCATTATTGGGGGTTGGTGTATTGGAGTTTATTTTTTTTGGACCGGTATGATCGTGGTTAAACCACATTATAAAATTTTGTACAATTTCTGCTATTATGGGGGGTAGTTTTTGTTAGTATGATCATAGTCAAAAATGCCATGAACGTGGTGATTCGACCATTTTTTTGGTTATTGTAACCATTTTATGCGGTAGTCATCCTGCCATGATTTAATTGTCGGTACAACGATGAAATTTTTCTCAGAGTATGTTATTTTGACACAATTTTTGAGGGTGTGTTGAAGTGAGTTACGTTATTAGGGGCGAATCATTAAACTTGAGAGCGGTGTACTTCCTGAACCAAAAAATGTATTCGTTTTCTTCATGACTATCCACCCGCTGGTGGTAGATTTTCCTTTAGTTTTTACCACAATAGTTTATTAACCACTTTATAGTCAATTTCAAGAACATTGAGGAATTTTGATAGTTATTAGCAAAAACATATTTATGTCTGGATAATAAAGTGATAGTAACAAAAGCTTAAAAATTATATATTCGAAATAATTTTTAAATCTGTATTATTCAACTGTATAAATTAATGGCTCGTTATACCATACCTTAGCTTAACTTAATGGTGTAGTATTATTTAATAATCGCTTGCTTTTTCATTTGTTGTGTAAGGACGTAAGGGAGGTTGGGAGGATTGTTACTATCACTTAAAATTAAATTTACGAGGATTTTTAATAATGCAACAAGAGCTAGGTAAGTTAACGGTTGGAAGTGCATTGACTTACTATAGCTGCTTTTTACATGGTCAAGTAATTTAATTTTTATAATGTAAAATTCCTTGTAAATTATTCAAGTTTGAAATTTGTATAAATAGCAATTGTGTCTTTTATAATACTTTTTAATATGAGAAAAGTGAGACCTTGTAAAGAACCAGCACGGTGTATGCATCTAAGTGTTTGATCATTTGATATTGGATCAACCTATACACTGATAGGCAAAATAAAGTGCCCACCTCTTCGTTTTTTCAATTTCTCTCATTTACTTGGTTCAAATTAAAGTAAACATACTGTATTTTTTTTATTATCTTATTTTTTATATTCTTTTTAAGTTTCACTTATGGAATATGCTTTCGAAAGCAATTCCCTTGTGTATCCGAAAATTGGTCGTTCGTGATGTTCAAAACGGTGAATCCCACCGGGCTGTCGCTAAGAAGTACAGTATCAGTAAGGCAGCGGTTGGCAAAATTCTTCTGAAGCTTAAAACGTTTGGATCAGTGGTGGATCGCCCTGGCAGAGGCAGGAAGCGGAAAACGGATGCGAGAACGGACACCAAGATCATGCGCGAAGTCAAGAAGAACCCGAAGGTAACTGTCCGCGAGATCCAGGAAACCCTTCAGTTATCAGTTTCCGGTCGAACTGTTCGTCGCCGTCTCGTAGCACAGGGGTTGAATAGCAAACTTGCCCGGAAGCGCCCATTTATCAGCAAGGCAAACAAAGCCAAACGACTTAAGTTTGCTAAGGAGCATGCTGATAAGCCCCTAGAGTTCTGGAAAACGGTTCTCTGGACGGACGAATCAAAATTCGAGCTGTTTAACCGAAAGCGGCGGGTTCGTGTTTTGTGCAGATCGGGAGATCAGCTTCAGGAGCGCCACATCCAAGGCACGATGAAGCATGGAGGAGGAAATGTGATGGTCTGGGGGTGTTTTTCGTGGGGTGGAGTGGGAAGCATTGTGAAAATCGACGGGATAATGACGGCAGATTCTTACATCAACATCCTGCGAGAAAATCTGGAGGTTTCGCTGATCCAGACGGGCCTTGAAGAGAAGTTCGTATTCCAGCAGGACAACGACCCGAAGCATACTACCAAGAAGACCAAGTCTTTCTTCCGGTCTTGTCGGATCAAACCGCTGGAATGGCCTCCACAAAGCCCGGACCTCAATCCCATCGAGAATTTGTGGGCGATTCTCGATGCCAGGGTTGACAAAACTGGTGTTACCAATAAAAATAACTATTTTGAAGCCCTTGAGCGCGCCTGGGAAGAGCTAGATCCACAGCACCTAAAAACCTGTTCGAGAGCATGTCGAAGCGCCAGCAGGAGGTCCTGAAGGCCAAAGGAGGACACATCAATTAGTGAAATGCTTTTATTTTACTTTAATTTATGTTTTCTGTAGCCTAAATGAAGTGGGCACTTTATTTTGTCACTGTTTTTTTTTTCAACACAAATTGATTTTTTTTTCTTTAAGTAAAACTCCTTTTTTTCAGTATTCCATAAGTGAAACTTAAAAAGAATATAAAAAATAAGATAATAAAAAAATACACTATGTTTACTTTAATTTGAACCAAGTAAATGAGAGAAATTTAAAAAATGATGAGGTGGGCACTTTATTTTGCCTATCAGTGTAAAAGCAATGAAGTCCTATACGAATAACATGCAGTGGAAGATGCGTTTGAAAGTATTATTCTTTGATTTTATGATGCAACATAAAGATACGCTTTTATTGTAAATTATTTCAATTGTAATTTTTTTTGGTGAGGTCTTATCCTCATTTTTATAGCTCACAACTATTTTATTAGGAACAATTAGGAAAGTTGCAATATCTCAGCACATTCACTAGTACAAATAAAAACTAAAATAAATGTGTTATTTTTTTGTCTTTATTATCGAGATTTTCAGCCTCGGGCTGGTTCATCTCCCGTCGTAGTCACTCAAATACCTCCTTTGGGTATTTTCGTAACTTGTCCGGGGGTGAGATTCGAACTCGTGACTTTGTCGTGAGAGGTATGGATGTTAACCACTACGCCGGGGTGGCCCCTCTAAATGTGTTAATTGAATTGAAGATTCAGTATAGCCGTGAAATTTTCTTTTTTAATTTAACATTTTTTATAAATCATCATTATGCTAAAAATTTCCAATGTTCCTATAACAATTATACAACGGGGATTGGGGGGGTAGTAAGGCAGTCGAAGGCAAGCATGGGAAAATTCATTCGGTCGCATGAGCACCACCGATATAAAATAGCAACCCTCGGTTGCTAACAGAATAGTGAAGGAGTGTGATGTTTCCTATAAAACGATTCTACACGAGTCCTCGTAAACGAAAACTGTACACCGTGTCCAATATATTCTCATACACTTTTTCCTTGCATTGGTGTCGTGCAACTACTCAAAATGCGTCACGTATGTGTTGGTGTAGTTTTGCACTATGTTTATACAAACGCTTTTAGGTTATGTCCGATTGTTTTCATTCGGTGTTTATTTTTTACCAGCGATAGGCCAGTATCGACCTAAAAAGTAGAGAGGTTACGGAATTTTGTTCAATATTACCAAGCGGAATTTTGACAATTGATCTGCATGGAACGAAATGTCACCTTCACTTACGGAATAATTGAGCGGGATATTTTTCCGAAAGTAAAAGTGACAGCTCCCATTAGTTTGCCTGGAAACCTTACAAATTCCAATTTAATTTTAAGTTCTTCTCAGGTGGATACTGCTGCAGAAATTTCTTATCGATTCTTTACTTTTCCGTTTCAGTAAACGGAATTTAACATGGGATTGAGATAGAAAAAGAAATTTCTTTCGAACACGATACCGACCTGATGAAGGAGTTTCGTGCTGTGGTGATAAAAAAGTTTTTGAAAGGTGAGCGCCCGGGCGCTATTTTCAGAAATTTGAAAAACCTTGGAGTAAAGCGGGATTTTGTGTACCGAACCATCCGAAGGTACCGTGACACCTGCTCGTTGGATGACCGGAAGAGATCCGGTCGTACTCGTACGGTGCGGACTGCACGAGTTTTTAAAGTGGTCAGGGAACGGATTAGACAAAAATCATAGCGCTCTGTACGTAAAATGGCCGCAGATCTGAATGTTTCCAGATCGTCAATGCACAATATACTGCAAAATGACCTCGGATTCCAAGCTTTCAAGAAACGTAAGATTCACGGAGTTTCGGAACCTTCCAAGCAGAAACGACTGTCGCGGCACGGTGGGGAAGAATTTATTTTTTTCGACGAAAAGTTATTCGTCTTGCAAAAATCCCATAATGTCCAGAACGACAGATTGTGGGCTCTCTCTTCGAGAACTGTTTCAGAGAGTGATAGGTATATTCTACGGTTCCAAAGTGCTGCGTCAGTGATGGTTTGGGGAGGAATTTCGTGGAGTCGCCAGTCCCTTGTTATGCGAAGACACGCGGCCTTCTGGCGTTGTTTTCCGAAGGTCCTCACTGAGATCGACTGAACCCGCCACAACAAGCCATCACGTAGGCTATTCTCTCGGAACAACCTGCTGAGAATAGTCCATAGATTAATCCTTGCACTGATGGTGGGTTTTTATCACATCACATCACAGCTTCCATATAGTAAAGGTTTATCCATAATTCGGTGAATTTTCACTGAAACTTTGAAAATAAATTGAAATGTGGAACGACCGATTTTCAAGAAGATGTTTGTCTTATTCTACTTATTTAGACTAATTCTACTTTAGTGTGAAATAGTTATTTTTTTTATAATTGGTCATTAGTCACTGAGCGTGCTAATGTGACATCTGTTTTGTTTTGATTTCTAGTACCACTACGACGGAGGAATTCTATTGTATCTAGAACCGGATATCAACAATCAAAAGGAAACTTGCGATTTGAAAAACGATCACTGTTTTAGAACCCCATGAGTCCCAAGAGTACCCATTCCAGGGGCAGGATAGTTAAGGAGAATATAGATTTTGGCTTAGAAAGTACCATCAAATCGGTCCCAAGCTTAGGGCCTGTTCATAAACCACGTAGACTCATTTTTGAAAATCTCAGAGCCCCCCTCCCCCCTCGTAGACTTTTCACCATACAATTTTTTGAAATTTTGTATGGAGCGTTGACCTTGGTCAAACCCCCCACCCCCTCCCCCCAGAAAAGTCTACGTGGTTTATGAATAGCCCCTTAATAAATCACCCCTAATAACATAATTCAGAACGAACAACCTCTCGAAACAAAAACAACCTAAAGGGTGATACGGTCAAAATTTGGTCAAGGGAAAACGCGTGTAAATCGGTGAAATCGTTTATTTAAAAAATCAAATTAAATTTCTTTTTCAAGTTCAATTAGTATAACATTCAGGAAAAATATTCAGTTAGGCTTCCGCTTTTCCAAATCCGAATTGCCGGGCCTTACGCTTGACCCCTGCCATCAGATTTTGTACAGCCACCTTGTCCAACTTCTTCGCCGCAGAAAGCCAGTTTGCCTTGAACTGCTGCTCGTCCTTAGCAGTTTTTTTGGTCTTCTTTAGGTTCCGCTTGACAATAGCCCAGTATTTCTCAATTGGGCGGAGCTCTGGCGTGTTGGGAGGGTTCTTGTCCTTGGGAACCACCTGCACGTTGTTGGCGGCGTACCACTCCATGGCCTTTTTACCGTAATGGCAAGATGCCAAATCCGGCCAAAACAGTACGGAACAACCGTGTTTCTTCAGGAAAGGCAGCAGACGTTTATTCAAACACTCTTTCACGTAAATTTCTTGGTTGACAGTCCCGGAAGCTATGAAAATGCTGCTTTTCAAGCCACAGGTACAGATGGCTTGCCAAACCAGATATTTCTTTGCGAACTTTGACAGTTTCGTGTGCTTGAAAATATCTGCTACCTTTCCCCTTCCTTTTGCCGTATAAAACTCCTGTCCCGGAAGCTGCTTGTAGTCGGCTTTGACGTAGGTTTCGTCGTCCATTACCACGCAGTCAAACTTCGTCAGCATCGTCGTGTACAGCCTCCGGGATCGCGCTTTGGCCGTCGTATTTTGTTTATCATCGCGATTTGGAGTCACTACCTTCTTGTAAGTCGATAGTCCGGCTCGTTTTTTGGCTCGATGCACGGTTGTAGACGATACACCCAGCTTATTTGCGGCATCTCGGAGAGATAGGTTAGGGTTTCGCTTGAAACTACCGGCAACTCTCTTTGTCGTCTCAGCGGCTTCCGGTTTTCGATTTCCCCCCGATCCAGACTTCCTGGCTGTCGACAAACGTTCCCCAAACACTTTAGTTACATTTGTAACGGTTGATTTGGCAACTTTTAGCGATTTTGCCAACTTTGCGTGCGAGTAGCTCGGATTTTCGCGATGCGCGAGCAAAATTTTGATACGCTGCTCTTCTTGCTTGGACGGCATTTTGACAACTGAAGAGTGAATTCCAAAATCAAAATAGGAGCAACATTCTACACACACACACACCTTCAAAATGAGGGGTGTTCAGGTTTTTTAAATGCAAAATTGAAAGAAATACGTCAAGTTGATATTGACCAAATTTTGACCGTATCGCCCTTTACTACCAGCAATCACGGAGTTCTCTTTCTGCTTTCGATTGGTACGGTTGAGTTTTGTTTCTTCGTGCGATAGCCTTTTTCTATACGGCATTGTAATCAGTTTGCATTGTTCTTTCATCATCAACCCGGTCGCCTTTATTATAGCAGCAATGTGCGAGTTGAAAAATACTGTGCGATTTACCTTCGGCAATGGAGCGGATAAACCAAGCTTAGGCGAAGTGGAAAATTTCGTCAAAGGCTTGGATGCGGAGCTTGATGAAATTGAAGCTGCATATAGGATAGCAGATGAAAAGTCCCTTCTCGTCAAGTTCAAATCTGAGCGGTCGATGTTGCACGCGCTGACCGCCAACTCTGGCGAGCTGGTATTCCATTATGCGAATGGAAAAAAGGTTAAAGTACACATGTCGCATGCCCAGGATCACATATGCTATGTGCGAATATACGATCTCCCACCGGAGGTGCCCGACCAGGAGATCGTTACGGTGTTGTCAAAATATGGACACGTGAAACGCATCGTGCGGGAGAAGTTTCCGGCGGAGCTGGGCATTCGCGCCTACACTGGTGTGCGAGGCGCGTACATAGACGTGAAGCAGGAAATCCCGTCATCGCTGCACTTCGCCAATCGGA
This sequence comes from Aedes koreicus, assembly GCA_024533555.2. Classification (NCBI taxonomy): domain Eukaryota; kingdom Metazoa; phylum Arthropoda; class Insecta; order Diptera; family Culicidae; genus Aedes; species Aedes koreicus. The sequence goes on along the minus strand of JAHHFK020003219.1, from coordinate 525,189 downwards.
AGGGTAACATGTATTACGAAGGCAACAAGGATAAATGCTTCAACTGCAAAGAAGTGGGACATCTGATGGCTTCTTGTCCCAAGCGGAATGTTCAGAGTCAGCCGAAAGTCCGTCGGCAAGAAAATGAACAGAACGGTAAATGGAAGAAAACGCACGGATTTGCAATAACCGGAGACACAGCCAGCATAGGATCAGAAGCTGAAGGTGATAGCGAATTGGAAACGCTAGAGGTGCTGGAAGACAAAATGGAGGAATCTGTCATGATGCCGATGGATAACTAAATCAGTAACTGTTATCAGCGCGCGCCTCCACTGGACTGGCAACGCTTCCTAATACAGTCGTAGCTACGGAAAAGCCGTACCTCTATTCCCGTTTCTACAATAATAACAATCGATGAATAGGTATGGAATAGTAGAAGGAAAAAAAAAATAACAGCAAGAAGAGAAAATGATAAGGCGAAATGTTTTGTTGTTAGTAAAAGAGAGTGACAGAAAGCAATCTGCAATTGATTTATGATCGTAATTACTTAGTGAATTGATTAGTACCTATCTAAACTTATTACTTATATAATAATTAGTATCCTAGTTTGAATTCAACTTAAATTTATATGCTCCAACGCTTAACCTAAACTTTCCGGTCTGCAATACGGCAACGACCAAAATCATTAGTAGAACCCCTTATAAACTGTTGGCATTCCAAGTTAAACCTACCTAAGGTTCGCAATTTCTGCCAGGCCTATCGGAAACCAGTAAACGATTTTTATAATCTCCGTTTCCAACTTCACTGGGACGAAATAAATAGATTATAAACGCGAAAATTGCGTTTTACTTCGGTGTGCCAACACTAACGCTGAACCAAAGGATATGGATACCCGCGATCGCGCATTGTTACAGTTTGCTGCATTCATGTCAACAGGGATAAGTAAACAAAATGAGATGGCTAGAATAGCAAAAGAACAAGAAGAAGGCGCCATAAAGTCGCCCCCAAGTAAGAAGAAGAACTCTAGTTTGTTTAAGAAATACTTTTTTTTGTGTGTAACCCACAAACATTGCCTGTGGCTCTGTAAAGCTAACGCGATTGAGCCGTATAAATAAACGAACTGATTAAAAAAAAAATACCAGCATTCATTATGAAACTAGTGATTTGAAATTGGTTCACTGTTGTAGAACCCCTAGGTCCGAAGTACACCTTGCAGTCTGCACCTTGCAATAAACTCTTGCGCTTTTCGGCACCTTTCGGTACTAGTATCTTTGTTTTTGTTCTGATTCGCAATGTTATTTTTACACAATATTTGAGTGTTTTTTGGAGTGAGTTACGTTATTAGGGGCGAATCATTAAGCTTGGGACTGAGCTTGGTAGCGGTGTGCTAGTACTTCCTGAACCGAAAAATATATTCATTTTCTTCATGCCTATCCAGCCGCTGCTACTACCGAAACGCTGGCAGCATAAATGGAGTAAAGGAGATTTGAGGCGATGGAGACATTCAATCATCCCTAAGGTGTCGAAGAGATCTTAGTTTATGGATGGATGTGGATCGAGACTTAGTTCGTGTGATGTCCAATCAACTTTATACTGCGTTGGCGGCGCGACAGCAATCTCTGTGAATGTGGCCAAGGTTTCCAGGATTTAGGATTTCCTTCGGGCCCGCACACAAAGAATAATGATTGTTAGAATTTTAAAAAAAACCATAAATTGAAAAGTTGCGTTGGTTCTTTTTCGTAGAAAGCGGTTCGCTTTCACAACAAAAACGTTCAAACTGTCAAATCAAAAAATTTCTGCTTGGTTCATCTAAAAGTTGAAACTTTCAAAGCGAATTGTAGAACTGTCAAATCGAAACCGTGGCATCGTTGAAAATAAAAACAAATTATTTTTATTCCAAAATAAACTTTCAACGAGAAAGTGTCGTAATAAAAATAAAAATGTGCCATTTGGATTGAAATAAAAAATGGTTTTAACATTAAGAGGTTTATTTTTCAGATAAATTGTAGAATTTTCAAACTGAAAGCGTGGCATGAAGGCAAATTATTTTTATTCCAGTATGATATGATGTTTGGATTTTAATAAAAATGGTTGTAACATAAACAGGTTTTTCTTTTAGATTAAGCTTTATAACTTTCACAGCATGCCTTAAACAAACTGCAGGTAGTCTGTCTGACCGATTCTTTCTAGCACATAATTGCTAAGGATTCTTATATGTAAATCGAAGAATGTCATCCGCATTCGTCCACTGGAAAGGCAATCCGCATTCGTCCATCCTCATGCAGTTATGACAACAACTCGGCTAATAGGTTCTCCGAAGGTACTCCCAAATCACGAACGAATTTCTTCAATGTTTGTTCCATGCGCAGTCAAATGTGATCGACTAGCGATTGTAGCATCTCAATCGGATTCAATAATCACCCTTCGCCTGGAAATTATAGAAGCAAAAGAATTACTCACTTTTCGGAACTACTTTAATCGAAAATACAGCCGACGTACTTTTTTTTACAGAAAACGAACACGAACAAACCATTTTCCTCGCAATTTTCACCCAACACGTACGAAAGCGAACGGCAAACATTGAAAAATTGCAAACGACGACGACAACGACAACTTGCTTTGTGTTGGTGGATTTGACAGTTCTACAATTTTCTTTGTAAGAGAAAACACTTTTCGATTTAGTTTTCTTTTCTCGAAAATGTTTAAGTCGAAAGTAAACCAGAAATATAGAAATGATTTGGCGATTTTAAAATATATATGTGATCTCAACCACTCTTTAAACTGTCGCCCTCTTCTCATCCGTGGAATTGTTATTTGTATTATCCTCTAGACAAGCAGTGTTACCACCCCTTACTTTAGTTCTAAAATAACTTATATAAGATTATTTCCAAATTCGGTGCTATAAGTTAAAACATAATTCAGAACGAATCCGTCTTAACAGCTAACATATGTGACAATTTTCTTTGACAGTAACTCGAATACCGTTTCCCTTTGTTTGGAAAAGGTTCACTACAATGTCTTGTTTCAAGTTCCATTTCAAATCACAAACTTAAGACGGCTTGAAAGATACTTTTGCAATGATGTTGTGTTTATAAAATGTCAATCTATTCAAACGCACATATATATATATATATATATATCTTACGTACTTTTTCTGCACCCGTTCAATTGGAAAATATGCGCTACGTAGTACGGAAACCAAACCGTGGAAGCATATTCTAGGGTGGTACGCACCAGCGTGCAGTACAGTATTTTCAAAACATGTATGTCAGTGAATTACTTTTTTAATATTTGTATTTTTTCCACATTATATTTCATAATGCAAATTAATGAAATTCATACCGATTTCTTATAGCAAATAACCATATTGCAAGTCGCTATTCGCTAGTCAATATTCATAAGTATCGAAAGTTTATGCTTTCATAAGCCGCATAAAGGGATGTTCCGATGAATTTGGTCAAACAGTAATGTGTGTGAGTCACTCAAAATTTTTATCAATAAGTCAAATTCTTTTTCTTTTTCAAGTTCAGTTAATACAGAATACAGGAGAAATATTCAGCTAAGCTTCCCTTTTACTGAATGCGAATTGCCGGGTCTTTCGTTTAACACCTGCCATAAGATTTTGTACAGTCTCCTTGTCCATTTTATTCGCCGCAGAACGCCAGTTTGCCTTGAACTGTTTCTCGCTCACAACAGCTTTTTGATTCTTCTTAAGGTTCCGCTTGACGATGTCCCAATATTGTTCGAATGGGCGGAGCTCTGGCGTGTTGGGAGGGTTCTTGTCCTTGGGCATCACTTGAACGTTGTTGGCAGCATACCACTCCATGGCCTTTTTTTTCGTAATGGCAAGATGCCAAATCCGGCCAAAATAGAACGGAACAATTGTGTCGCTTCAGGAAAGGCAGTAGACGTTTTTGTAGGCACTCGCTCAGATAAATTTTCTACCGGAACCGTGTAAACATTGTTCTTCAAGCCACATGTACAGATGGCCTGCCACACCAGATATTTCTTCGCGAACTTTGACAGTTTCATGTGCTTGAAAATATCCGCCACCTTTCCCCGTCCGGTTGCCGTATAACATTCCTGTCCAGGAAGCTGTTTAAAGTCTGCCTTGACGTAAGTTTCATCGTCCTGTACCACGCAAACTTCGTCAGCATCGTCGTGTACAACTTTCGCGATCGTGCTTTGGCCGACGTGTTTTGGAGTCACCACCCAAGTAACCACAAGCATTATGTTATTGCTCTTATTCAACACAAAATCAACATCGTTAATGCGGGATCGCATCAATTCAACAGTTGTCAAGTAATGAAGCGTTAGATTAGCTTTAAAAATGTAATGATGCATTACCAATGCAATGATGCATTACCAATGCAATAATGCTACTTTTGCAATGTCTTATGGCATGACAAAAGATATAGCATTAATTCGATCTTAGTGGGGCCCTTTTCAGCTTTAATCCAACTTCAATGATGCACTAGACGTAATACATATGCCCTATATATGCAAGCTATTATAGCCTCGTGGTTACTTGGGCACTTTCTTGAAAGTCGTGTTTAGCCAGAGGACTGAAGAAACCGTTAGTTCTTGAAGCCTGCCACTTCTGGTGTGACGCTAGTGACGATTTTAACATTTTAAGCTCGGTTCACAATGGATTATATTTCTTCTACCAAACTACTAGTATAAGTAATTTAGATAAAACATTATAATACCTGGCTGATAAACAATGAAAAAATACTATCGTTGTGATAACCACTGCACAAATTAACGACAAAACACGACAACTGCCGCCGCGAATATTGTGTTTGCTGTATATAGCCTTCAAGATAACCGAGCTGTCAAATTAGCACCACGCGCAGCAAGTTTTGGTCTTCACGATTGTTGTTCGTGGATGACAGCCGCTTCAGTCCTGTGGTTTTAGCTCTATCCACGGTTGAAGGGGTCACTCCTAGCTTTTTTGCGACATCTCGGACGGAGAGGTTGGGGTTCCGCTCGAAATAGCGGGCAACTCTTTTTGTCGTCGCTGTGGCCTCCGACTTTCGATTTCCCCCCGATCCAGCTGTCCTGGCTGTCGACAAACGTTCACCGAACACTTTTAATACGTTGGTAACAGTTGATTTAGCCACATTCAACAATTTCGCCAACTTGGCGTGAGAGTAGTTTGGATTTTCGCCATGCACGTGCAAAGTTTTGAAGCGTTGCTTCTCTTCCTTCGACGACATTTTGATAACTGAACTGCTAATCTCAAAATCAAAATAGAGGCATGATGCTACACGCACACATCTTCAAAATGAGGGTTGTGCAAAATATTTTAATGCACGGTGAAAGGAAATGCGTCAAGTTTAAGTCGACCAAATTTTGATCGAAACACCCTTTATTCATTTCGGACATTCAACCTGAGAACCAAACACTCTACAAAAACACACTGGCGCATGTAAATCACAAGATAATTGGAAAACTAGGAAAATTTAACGGAATACTGCACTTGTTCACCTTTAAAAATAAAAAAAAAAACATGAGAAACGGAAACACATCTTCAAACTATCACTAGTAATCGCGGAATTTCCTTCAAGTTCCACTAGCAAAAACTTATCTTTTGATATAGGCCTATTTTGCAGTCGACACTGAAAGGGTCCGTAAGTCGCATACGCAATAGAGCGCTCTGTCAGAGGATAAGCTCTTTCTAGTGGAATTTAAAGGAATTTGCTCGCGTTCATACCATAATTGATAACGTTAAAAAGCCATTTAATCAGTGCCGATATATATGTACATATATTACCTAGAAAACTTCCTACAAAACAAATGGTGGTCATTTCGCCCGGTATGCCCGTATCACAAGGAATTTACTTTTCTCTTATGTAAAAAGTACCCATAATAACATTTAGTATTAAAAAAACAATAAAGATTAATATCGTGGCTCATTTATAATCTCGTGGTTGAAGATTTGTTTTGATGCATACTGGTTATAATGCGAATTAATAAGAAAAGATTCATTTTCAATCCTGGAGAGTGTGAGCTGTTTAGTGGAATACCTGTTACTAGAAAATGAGAAGAAAGATTAGTAATTTCCATTTAATTCCCACTACCTTTATTGCTTATCTTGACAGATACGCGTATTTCGTCTACAATGTGCAGACTTCTTCAGTGTCGTGTACTAATAGTCGAGTATTAGTACACGACACTGAAGAAGTCTGCACATTGTAGACGAAATACGCGCATCTGTCAAGATAAGCAATAAAGGTAGTGGGAATTAAATGGAAATTACTAATCTTTCTTCTCATTTTCTAGTAACAGGTATTCCACTAAACAGCTAACACTCTCCAGGATTGAAAATGGATCTTTTCTTATTAATTCGCATTATAACCAGTATGCATCGATACAAATCTTCAACCACGAGATTATAAATGAGCCACGATATTAATCTTTATTGTTTTTTTTTAATACTAAATGTTATTATGGGTACTTTTTACATAAGAGAAAAGTAAATTCCTTGTGATACGGGCATACCGGTAGTTGGAAATAAATGGAAATTAACAATCTTTCTTCTCATTTTCTAGTAATACATTTTAAGGTAAAATTTGAAATGATAGAACAAAAAAGTCTTCCACCATGATGTTTCAATAGTTCCTTAGTTTAAATATAATTAAAAAATCTAACTTTTTTGATTTGCAGATATAAAGATTAACAATTTTCAGTTATTAATTACCAAATTTTAAATTTATGCTGTAGCACCTTTATTGACCGAATTAGAGCAGTTTTTAGTCAGAAACAGTAAATTTTTTTAGCAAAGTATTCAATTTTTTTGTACTGGTAGACATTGTATACATTTATATTCAATTCGAATCGGGCTCTTAAGGCTGGATCACAATAGCGCGTTGCGCGTTGCGTCGCGTCGCACTTTGTCGTCAGCGTTTTGTACTACAACGCGCTTTCGACGCGCTTGACGCGTTTGCCGCCACAATATACCTTCAGCGTTGAGGCGTTTGTTTTGATTTAACATAATCAAGATTTTGTTTCCAAGAAAATTTGCGAAAAACTCGCTGCCCGAAATGGATATTGTAAATTCTTCTAGGAATTGTTCGAGAAATTTTTTCAGGAATTATTTTGCAAATTGCTCCAGAAATACCTCCTCCGTGAACTTCCACTGGAAAGTTCTCCAACTTTGGGGGTTATTCCAGCAATTCCTCTGATAATGAGAAATTGTCTTTCTTTCGTGGGAAAATTTCTTCCGGGAATTACAATAGGAAATCTTCCGGAGATTTCTTCAGGACTTCGTTCGAATTTTCCCTGGAATTCCGCCTAATATTTCTCCCGAAGTACAACCAGGAATCTCTCCTAGATTTCTTCCAGATTTTTTCCGGGAATTCTTCCAGAAATTGTTCCTGGAGTTCCTCCATGTTTTCACAGGAGTACCTTCAAAAATTTCTCCTTGCAGGAACTCCAGATATTCTAATCTAATCTAATCTAATCTCACACTAACGCAGCCAATTCTTGAAAGCATCCTGGAAAATGACGTCTTCTGGAATGCATCATTTTTCTTGTCATCGGCCAGGCTAACTGCGTAGTGTGTGCCGCAGAGAGGATTCCAAGAAATAGAGCGATTCCAGAAAGAGTGTCTGAAACCGCTCTACTACTCCGAATCAAGGGAAGGAAGAAAGCGTTGACCTCCCGTACCAATCGCCTCCATATAGAGTTAAATAATGTGATAATTTGTATTTATCGTTGGGAGCATAGATGCTAGAAAGATTAGTTTATGCTCCTTTTGCCTGTGGGTGGACTTTTGGCATTTGAACCAAAAGTCTGGCAATAATTTGCCAAGGTTATAGCGCCTTATCTCGCTCACTGAAATTTAGATTGAAATTTAAAATTTACAGAATAATACACTGTGCTTCCACTATATACAAGCTCATCGATTTAGAACCACCCGGGGGAGACTTGGTCCTATACCCAATGATTTCATTATCTCCAATCCGCTCAACCAATCGCAATGTTTTGTGATATAGTGGACGGATTATTATAATTTGAGATAACTCAATGCAGACGTCTTCCAAATTTGGCAGATCGACAGGCAATCGGTGGAGACCCACCTGGTACCTCATAGCAATATGCTTAGAAGCGGACCGGAAGATTTGATGAGCTACCTCCCCCCCTTGCAGGAACTCCAGATATTCCTCTTTAAACTCAATTTCCTTCAGTGAAACTCCTAGAATCCTTCCAGAAAGCATAGATGGAGGAGGATTTCGCGGAGTTCTTTCTGAATGAATTCATTAGTTTTCTTCAAGAAGAATTCCCGGAGTTCCTCTAGGTAGAATTATAAGAGTTTTTTAGGAAGATTTCCTGGAGTTCCTCCTGATGGATTTCCAGGAGTTTCTCCAGAATGAATTTCTAAAGATTCTCCGATAGAAATTCCTGGTGCTTTTCCAGGAAGAAGTTCAGAAGTTTCTTCGGAAGGAGTTCATACAGAAATAATTTCTGGAGGCCCTCTAAAAGGTGTTTCTGAAGTTCCTCAGTAATTTCTGCAGGTAATCATTCTGTGACCTCCGAATAACCGATTATAATTTTGGAAAAAATATTTTCTATAGGTTTTATAAAATTTAAATTTAGAGACATATTGAAGCCGCTTTGTTTTCCATTAACGACAGGTACACTCGACAGGAAACTCTTTCCGAACACGGGCTCAAAACCAAAGAAGCGCAATTGTTTTGCTACATAAATACACCATAATCCTCACATGAGAATTTATGATACAGAATATTTCAATAAAGTTACTGTTTCACAGGCATTTGCCGAAGCACTATAGCCTATTGGTTCTCTGTGTGACCTAAAGAGAAAAGTCTTTCAAACAGAACTTAAAATCATAGATTTCTAGACACATGGCCACCCGGGGTTAATGAGTTGTTCTTGTATTTATTTCGATCTCGCATTACTCCAATGAACGAATTAGCCCCTGCTTTCTAGGACACATTTTTGGCTAGGAAATATATTAAGTGCATTTCGATCAATAGTACATTTTATGATAAGAATATGATAAGTACCTATCGGACTTTTTTTATTTCGGTTACTATTTACGTCCAGATCTTCTCTTTTTTTAATAGGTTACGTTAATCTTCACTTGATTTCGCCCATAAGCAATCAGGCTGCCTTATTTTGTATATTCAAAATCCATTGTTTTATTTCTCGTAAGTTCGATAATTATTCATAAACAAGCCGGAAACCAACGCATCGATTATGAAATTTTTCAAAAACAAAGCACCTGACGCGCGTGACGCGGTCAATTTGGAACATTTTTAAAACATTAGTACAATGAAGCGAAACGCGCGACGCGTCTATGTGATGGCTCATATGGTGAACAACATTTCCAAAGCAACGCGTCAACGTGATCCAGCCTTTATTGTTATGCGGCACTACACATTGTTCAGTCATTTTTCATTTCTCAGTTCTACGAAACAATCGGGCAATTTAAAAGATTACGTTAAGCTAAAAATGACAACTTTTAATCCCCTCTTGTCTCATATTTTAGATGCAGTTCCAAAACTTAATTTAATTCCTTTTCCTTATGTCTACATAGTGTCGCAACTAAACCAAGAAAAATAATCACATAATCAGTGGAAAATATCCACTAGAAATTCACTTAACTTTCATGTGATTCAGGAATTGAAAAATGCTTTGCAACATCAGATGAATCTTATGTGTCCAGTGAAATGTGAAATTATTCAAGTAGAATTTCTTTTTCTATGAATTGTCATGAAAAAGTCAATTATTTTAATATTGGAAAATATCTACATATGCTTCCATTAGTAGCTAAGTGAAATATTTTTTTCTGTGTAGTGCGCTGTACAACCAATGGTGCTATACAGAGACTAAATTACTAGATGCGCAACATTGCAACCGTACAGAACAAGAGTAAATCGTTTTGCGCTAGTGTTTATTCCGGTTTTCATTTGCGACGATAGTATTTTGAATGAAAATCAATACTCGCACAATTTTTCGAAAGGACCTTATTTACAATGAGATATTCTCTCATCTTGACGTAGTGGTAGCGTAGTTGCCTTTCACCCCAGTCGGAGTGATATCAATTCTAGGGTTTTTATTCATTAGGGCGAATCTACAATTGAGAGACTCTCTCTTGCCTCGTTCTCTTTCATGAATTACAGCACCTTTATAAAACTATGGATTGATTTTCTTACACAGATCGCAAGATATGAGTGCTGGCTAGCATATTGGGCAAACAGTCAAACGAAAAATGTGAAAATGATTTAGCTATTGGCGAAAGAGAAAGTAAACAGAGAGAGTCTCTCAATTGTAGATTCGCCCTAATGAAAAAAAAAAACAACCTAGAATTCCAGTTGTGGTGCCGTTTGTATTTTCTGAGCCAAACAATCTCCGTTGGTATAGGCCCATGTGTTGATGGGTTCGATATATAGGGGCCAGGTCGTCTCCCTGGCTTGTCCAACCAGCCTCAGGCTGAAAGTCACGTTAATACGAAACAATAATGGCATGGCCATCAGGTTATGCAGCGTATGTTACTGTTACTGCCAGAGACGTTGTTTATAGTAAGACACCCGGAGTGTGAAGTTAAAAGCATCAATCGAGCTGTGTTAAGTGAAGCGCCAAACGAACCAAGTAAATAAACAATATACTTTTGGTTTATTGCGGGGTATTGTTAATAGGTATGTAATATTTTTGAATCAAAATAGCAAGTCCTTCGAAGTTAACGCAAATAGGCAGGTGCCAAAACTAATTACAAAATATTCATTAACAACCGGGGTACCAGTTTGATAGCCTTTCTTTCACCGTGCATCTTAATACAACACGAAGAAAAAACAGTCACGTTTAAACAAGAAACATGTTTGTTAATTAATTTAGTCATTGCAATATTCAATTTTGTTGTTTCAAACCACCCAAAAAAATGCTTCATTTCGATAAATGTTAACATTATTTCATCTTAGGAGAATCAGCAAAAATTTAAGATCGAATCAAAACTTTGGTTTGGAGGTGTCAACTGAAATTTCCACAAACGGTTTCCGATAAAACAGTGCGCGCGTTTTTTAATCTAATCTCTGTTAAAGAAGCTCTCATTTTCATATTCGCCCTATTGAAAAATGTCTGAGATATGCTGTTAGTGCCACATTCAACCCGAAATTGAGGTTTAATCAATCAAAAATATAAACATCTTCACAAATCTTTAATTAAGAAAAAAAAAAGTTGTCTCTCATTATTACTTAGGACCTTTTAGGAAATTAAGCGAGAGCAAATGTGTGTATGTATGCTATATCCAGAGCTCTATCTAACGCAATATAAGGAGAACCCTCAATTGAATTCCCATTATTAAATAGTATAAATTTTATGCGACGTTCTTATGTACTTACAAGTCAAAATGATAAGCTAACCGGTACAAGGTTTTGGTGTAATCCTCAATGATGTGAAAGTAAATCGAATCAATTTCGTCAGAAATAAAGGAAACATATAACACGATGTAACATTTAACGGGAGGTTATGACAGTAAAATCTGACGTCGTTTTAGTTTTTGCGGTGTACCTACACTGAAACTGCACCATCGTACGCCGGGAAAAAATGAGTGAAGCTGTCAGGTTCACCGTGGTTTGCAAACGAATCATGTTGAGCTGTCATCGACTTGCTCTTATAGATGCAGATACACTATTGATGTTATCACCAGAAAAACAAAAAACAATATGATTCAATGAAAATGATGTCTAAAATGCACCAAACAGGGCTGGGCCAGTAACGGGAGAGAGAGAAAAAAAGATGATGTGCGCAAAAAAACACGCTCGTGCGTATATAGCCAAACCTTAGTACAAACATCCAGCGTTGCCAATAATATTTCTGAAGTAAATGGGACAACACGGGATATAAGGGCATCTTCAACGGCGATGCAAATCGTGGATTGGATTTATTTTTTAGACCAAACTTAAAACTGGTATATGTTTTGATCTTTTCTTGCATCAATTTGGAACAAGAAAAATACCCTTCCAAAACACTAAACGCTACTTGATAATACCAATTATTGAGTAAAATTTCAGCTTTTACTAAACAATACCTCAATCTCATTGAGTATATTCTGAGGTATATTTGTGAGCCGAAAAGTAACCATGATTGCTGCGTGTGATGCACGCAAAGAAATCACTCTGCTTTGAATCAACAAAATATTTTGTTGGTATTCAGAACAACCCAAATAACCACAAGCATTATATTATTGCTCTTATTCAATACAAAATCAACATCATTAATGAGGGATTGCATCAATTAAACAGTTGTCCAGTAATGAAGCGTTCTATAAGCTTGAAGAATATAATGATGCATTACCAATGCAATGATGCATTACCAATGCAATGATGCATTACCAATGCAACGATGCATTACCAATGCAATAATGCTAATTAAGCAATGTCTTATGGCATAACAAAAGATGTAGCAATAGTTCGATCTTAGTGGGACCCTTTTCAGCTTTAATCCAACTTCAAAGATGCACTAGAAGTTATGCATATGCCCTATATATTCAAGCTAGTATAGCCTCGTTGTTACTTGGGAAGGTTTCTATTTGTTTCAATTCATAAAAAAGTTCCAAATCATTTCAAAATTTCATTCAAATCAAAAGGCCAGTATCGACCTAAAAAGTAGAGAGGTTACGGAATTTTGTTCAATATTACCATGCGGAATTTTGACAATTGATCTGCATGGAACGAAATGTCACCCTCACTTACGGAATAATCGAGCGGAATATTTTTCCGAAAGTAAAAGTGACAGCTCCCATTAGTTTGCGTGGAAACCTTACAAATTCCAATTTTATTTTTCGTTCTTTTCAGGTGGATACTGCTGCAGAAATTTCTTTTCGATTCTTTACTTTTCCGTTTCAGTAAACGGAATTTAACATGGGTTTAGGATAGAAAAAGAAATTTCTTTTGAACACAATACCGACCTAAACCAATAAAATTATTTAACGTTATCACCGCTGCGTGAAAAAATTCTAAATCAATTCAAAAATTGATTCGCGTGAAACCAATAAAATTATTTAAAGTAATCACCGCTGTGTGATATTAATTTTAAGACTATTTGATTTCTACCAATCACATTTATTTTTAACTAAAGTGGTTAATTTATTGCTTTAACAAAATATTTTCATGAGCGCACATTTTATACTGTAAGCCTGTTTTGCAGCCATATTGTTATTGTTCTAAAGTTTCTCAGTGCTGACAAATGTAAGTTTAAACTTAATTAATTATATATCTTAGAACAGATTATCAACGAGTTATTCTCTTTGCAGATAACTGCACAGCGAAAATAAAATGTAATATACATCAACGTAATTTATTTTAACGTATTAAAAACTGGTGTAATCAAGGAAATACGATGCACAATAACATCCCTTTAGTGGCATATTACATCGGTCTTCAAATAACAAAAAAAAAAAAAAAAATAAAAAAAAAAAAAAAAAAATATAAAAAAAAAAAAAAAAAAACAAAAACAAACACACACAAAAACACCCCCCAAAAAAAAAAAAAATAAAACAACTTATTTGTTTTTTTTCTTTTTTTTTTTTTTAAAAATAAAACCCCCCCCCCCCCCCCACCTTTTTTTTTTTTTTTTATAATTTTTTTTTTTTTTTCTCTCCCCAACAGGAACCGGAACAAAAATGGGGCTTTTTTTTTGTGTTTAAAACTTTAGTTTAAAGGTTTTTTTTTAAACCCCTTCCGGTTTGAGTTTTGCCCTGCCCAAAATTTCAGGAACTAGATCCAACCTAGGTTCAAAAACAAATTCGATATTTCAAGCCAAACATTGCATTAGGTCCTATGTAACATTTGTGTCAAATATAGAGAAAAATAGGATTGAAAATTTAAATTTGTTATTTAAATCGTAATTGCTACTTTATCATGTAATCTTTAATTTTTGCATGGTTTTCAACGTAAACGGTCGTCAAGATTACAAAGAAAATGTTGGATTTGAAATTTACGATGATTCTACTTGTGTTATTGATACATTTGTTACCTAGGACCTATTGCATTTACATTTGTAGATTGGACCTGTTAGATTGGTCTTTTGCCAAGTTAGAATGTACATTGGACTTTTTTTGATTGCGATAAGAACTAATAGAATAACGTTCACATTAGCTTCCTTTTAGCTTTATTTTTGTACTCTTGTACCGCCTCATCTTTGCAATTAGCAAACATTCAATCAAAAAGTAGTTATATATTATATTATATTATATTAGAGAACCCCAGCAACTGACTACATATTTATTCAATCGGATTATTGTAACAGGTGCAATAGGTACGAGAAATACTTGTTCTTTAGCGTAAACGGCAAGACTATATAGGGTTAGTGTACAAACTATATGACCTGATGAAAGTTTTAGACCCACATATATAAAATCAAAACTGCTGGTTTACATATCACGCAAATCATTCTTTTCATACTTAATTTACTTACTTAAGTACCTTAGGGGATCTCCTAGGAGTGTGTGCATAACAGTGGCAATTTGTATTCCACCCAGCAAATAGGTTTAAAAACAGGCATAAATTTGTGAAATTTTCGTAAAAATTGATGAAACTAGCTTACCGTGCAAAACCGTGCAATAACGGACCAACGCATCTGATGCTGTTATTTGTTGCCTGCTGCCACGCAGCAAAGCTTAAATTAGAAAATAAGATGCATTGGTGCTTTATTGATTGAGATTTGTGTCGATTTGTGAACTTTCCGAATGAATTATAATGTAGCCAGATGATGGAGTTCTCAAATATGATGGGCTACTGTTTGCTAATTGCAAGAATTAGAGCGTACAAGAGTACAAAAATAAAGCTAATAAAGATCTTATGCGAACATTATTTTACTAGTGCATACCGCAATCACAATAGTCCAATGTACATTCTAACTTGACAAAAGACCAAACTAACATGTCCAATGTATAAATGCAAATGCAATAGGTCCTAAGTAACAAATGTATCAATTACACGCCAAAAATCACCGTAAACACCAAAGGCAACATTTTCTTTTTAGTCCTGGCGGCGTTTGCTCTAAAAATCATACAAAAATTAAAGATTACACGATTGAGTTGCAATTACGATTTGAAAAAAAAAAAAAAAAAAATATTTCGATCCTAATTTTTCGATTTGACACAAGTGTTGCTTGAAGTAGTTGAATATTATCCATCTGAACGAAGAACTTTTAGTTTGTTTTCATTTTTCGAACAATCAGAACACGCGTTTTTAGAAGGCGAAATGTAGGTCTTATGCTAGGGGCGCGACTCTTTCGGATTATCTCAGATTTAGAAAAAAAATTATTTTAAATAAAAAAATTCTCCCCCAAACCGAAAAAAATAAAAAAAAAAAAAAAAAAAAAATTCAACCAAATTACCGGATTTTATCGAACAAAATCGTAATAAACGATTTGCATCTCTTTCCAATCGACCAGTTTTGAGGTCATCGCTAAGAAAGGTAATCGACGATTTTTCACGATTTCATCCGATATTTCGATATAGTCGATTTTGGCAAAGTTTCATCGATTATTGTGCCTTTAACCTATTTAAGTATATTTTGTTTAGAGTGTCCATTGGCAACATTGGCTGTCAGTTTGGCCAATATGAAAATAGGAGCGAAAAGCGCAGCGATTGGCAGAGGTGTGGTATCAACGGTATCACATACCATGTAAAAACTATCGATTCAAAGTCTTGTGGCGTGATGCGAACTTCCACAAGATGTTTTGACATGCTAGCAGATGCCACACCTCCATCACATCAATGGGCGCCTGGCCTTGGTAATGTTTTCTTATATTCTTATAACCCGCTACTGCAGACTGAAAACCGGAATAATCCACTAGCGCCAAACGATTTTACTCTGGTTCTCTATGCTTGCATTGTGGTGCATCTAGAACGCTGTACAGCGCATCTGATTTTCTCCACAGCTCCACTAGATGCGACACTTCGCTGCCATATGGAAAAGCAGTTAAATTGATATGCACGAGTGATTTTTTCCAGTTTTGAACTGCAACGAGAACATATCCTTCAAATTTCAGGAAATATGTAGGTGATTGTAAATGTTTGTTGTTTCAAAAGTTTTCGTTTGTTTGTGTCGAACAGCAATTCAGTCTAAATCAATAACGCGGCTGGGTAGCTCAGTGGTTACCCGTTCTGCTTACTGAGCAGATTGTCGGGAGTTCAATCCCAGGCCCGTCCCCTTCCTTGCCATTATTCACTTGCCTCTTTCTATCACCACTAGATTTAAAATAAAAAGCAGTCTACTGCGCTTTCTTTCATTGATCGCATCACTTACCACAGTGCATCCATTATCTAAAAATAACCTGCCTCACTAACACAACTATCCTTCCCTTGGCAATTGTAGAGATGCAGTGGTGTTCACGGTCTCTAATAACAACGATTGTCAAACTAAATCATCCTTCCCCCTTCCCCAAAAGACCGTGAGGACGTGGCCGGCGCCGGTACTGATCTATAAATAGAATTAGTGAACTTGTACATTGAAGATGTAAAGCTTACTCCCAAGCTCCATCTATGTGGTTCTCTGTGCAATTCCACTAGTTCTGTCAGTAAGGGAGTAGCAACTACGAATTTGCACGGTCTTTTTAAAAAAAAAATAAAAAAAAAAACAGCAATTCAGTCTAAATCAAACTAAAATTTGTTTGAAACAAACCATAAGCGTTGGTAGAATCAACCAACAAATCTGTTTGTTTTCGTAGCTGCCATAATAAACGTACATGATCAAGTGAAATTGATCAAAATCGTGACTCTAACGTCCTTATCGGATGAAATCCGATCGAATCGGATAAAATCCGATTGAATCGGATAAAATCCGATCGAATCGGATGAAATTGAGAGTAATCGAAAGTAGCAGAAATTATTTTACCATATTTGAATTATTGAGAGTTGTTGTGAAAAATGAAAAGAATCATGGATAAATCAAACTTATCCACTATGAATGGATGAGAGTCGCACCCCTAGGTCCTATGTACATCTGTCAAAATTTTAGACAAACATTGTACATTGGACAAGTGGCTGACAAAAGTCCCATGTACAGAGCTGTGCGATATCAGACGGAAGGTACATTGGACGTTTTGTTATCGGGTCGAATTTTCAATTTTTTTTTTATCTTAAAGCATAATTTCAAAATGATTCATAGAAAAGTAATGGCTTTCTATCCAAATCGATATTCAACTCGATTTTGTTTATATTGTTACTTAGGACCTAATTCAGTGTTTGGCTTGATTTGTTCACAACACCGGAAATTTTCTCCGTCATCGCGACCGTCGCTTTCATTAATATCAATCCAAACAAGTTGGTGGCAGAGGGTTTCAACCGCGGAAGCCCTGCTCATACTCCCTACCGCAGATCAGTTACCTTGTTTCGAACTTGAGCAAGAAGAACTTTGCCACGAACAGTCGTCAACTAGCACAGTTTGTGAATGATTGTGGATTAGAAGCTGATCACCACTTGCTGCGTTGACTTTTCTCTGCGTTAGATTTTTCCAGTAGTTCGGCTAGAGGGACCGATGGAGACGCTACCACCCCGGGACATTCCAAGAATATTAGCAGTAGTAGCAGCCCAACCACAAGTACTATCAAGAATAACAACCAGCTGCTACCCACTGTCACAGCAAGCTCGATTGCTGTCGTCGGAATTGGTCGGATTACTGGCCAAACCGCAGCTGGTAGGGAACGTTTGCTTTGCGGTGGACAATCCGCTACCGCATCAAAGGGCTTTAACACCGTCGATAGGTCTTGTAAGCCGCATCGTAAATCCACTCAACTGTTCGCCAATACAGCAAGCCGCTCTTGCTCTAGCCCTTCTCCATTCGTGTCATCTGGAACATAACGCTCGAAGTTGCATTGCCGAACTTATTCAATCCTACATTGACATAGAATCATCCATACCAAATCAGGAAGGAAGTCTCATCGACGTTTCTCCGGAACTGTTGCAGCACATCCTATCGCTTACATCCCACAAAAACACCGGGAATTCGGTTTATCGGACGTAAACGGCAGGTTTGTACAGCAGCTGTATATGGCGATTTTATTCATCAGCCATTTTCATTAAAATTTTAGGAAGAACTCCAAGATCGCCGAATTTTGTCGAGCGGTGATTCGTTTAGTCACCTGAATCGACGCCCTCTACCGAAGAACCGATGTTATGCTCGTAAGCGGATGCAATCGTACCGACACTGCAGATTCAATCGGTTCAAGGCGGTTTTGATTTGAGCAATTTGCTGCTGAAACGGAGAAAAATCTCCGGCTGAGTATGATTCGGATGCGAGTGACAAAACTGAAGACTTCAACATGTCCGACGGGGCGGAATATGAACCAGATGGAAAAATTGCGATAATTCGAGCATTGGAGGAAGTAAAGGAAATTTGGTGGAAAGTAAACAAGGTGAAAGCAATGCAAACCCACCAGCATCATCTGGGGGAAGTAGTGGTGGATGATCTTCGCTCGCTAGTGGAGCGGCTGTTTCTGGCGGGGGTGAAGATGGAAAGAATAAGAAGAAGAAAGAAGAATTTCCGCTTCCGTTCAATATCAAGATCAAGAATGAAAAGAAAAAGAAGAATGAATCGATGACAGATCCGCCACTGGCTAAAACACATTACGATCTTGTTGAACTTGTACTGGACAGCACTCGCATAGAACATGCTGCTTACACAGAACATCAATCGGGTATCTTGTTCCTGTATTTTGCCCGGATGTCAGTACCATTCCAAGAAATCGCAAGATTTCATCACTTATATTTATCGAAAGCATCCCTGATAAAAAATTACCTTAAACGAATGCTATCACAAATCCTCCAACAATTTCTTTAATGGTTTGGATGATACCGCAAATAGGTCGTTAAGAAAAATAACCATAAGAAATTTATTAGGGTAGCCAGATTTTTAATTCCAATTTAGTTTTCAATAATAAAACCATGCTTGTGTTTTTATTTCCGCTGTAAACCTTTTTTTTTTCATTGAGTAATATCCGAAAATTCCATTTACACTGTATGACACACACTCTACCTCATACATTCAGGTATCAACAAACCTACTATAAATACTAGACCTACTGTGATGTTCCCTTCAAGTCGAGCACTCGGCACTGAAGAAGTCTGTAAGTCGCAGACGAAATAGGCCTATCTGTCAAAAGAGAAGCTTCCTATAGTGGAATTTAAAGGAATTTGCTCGCGTTTACTAGTGATAATTTTGAAAAAGTGCTTCAATATTTTATTTTTATTTTTGTTAAAGTGATCATATGAAGTGTTAATTTTAAATTCTCCTAGTTTCCCAAACACAATAGTTCTGCTAATACGCTCAAAAAGTTTTTTTAAAATAGTGTTTTTTAAACAAGTGAAAGTAATAAACATTGATGAACTCTTGGATGAACTAATACAACAAAACCATTTCAATGAAATAAAACTTTATGCTTTATAGAACTGTATGTCGTGTTTTATTGTTCAAAACATTTTTTCTTAGCCTTATATGTAGTCATGTCAACCCGATTCGGTAGGCCACTTCGCGTCAACTGGTTTGCCACACAGCAAAAACAGTTGTTGAATATTACACAGAATCAGATGCACATAGGCCAATCCATCGCTTGTGTAATGTTAGGTTGTCTGAATGTACACTGCTTATCGATGTAATTTGGTCGATGTAAACGAGACAACGTGAATCATCACGACGTACTTCATAGTCGCGACGTAAAGGGAGTAATGTAAAACTTATAGTGTAAATGGAATTTTCGGATATTACTCAATGAAAAAAAAAGGTTTACAGCGGAAATAAAAACACAAGCATGGTTTTATTATTGAAAACTAAATTGGAATTAAAAATCTGGCTACCCTAATAAATTTCTTATGGTTATTTTTCTTAACGACCTATTTGCGGTATCATCCAAACCATTAAAGAAATTGTTGGAGGATTTGTGATAGCATTCGTTTAAGGTAATTTTTTATCAGGGATGCTTTCGATAAATATAAGTGATGAAATCTTGCGATTTCTTGGAATGGTACTGACATCCGGGCAAAATACAGGAACAAGATACCCGATTGATGTTCTGTGTAAGCAGCATGTTCTATGCGAGTGCTGTCCAGTACAAGTTCAACAAAATCGTAATGTGTTTTAGCCAGTGGCGGATCTGTCATCGATTCATTCTTCTTTTTCTTTTCATTCTTGATCTTGATATTGAACGGAAGCGGAAATTCTTCTTTCTTCTTCTTATTCTTTCCATCTTCACCCCCGCCAGAAACAGTCGCTCCACTAGCGAGCGAAGATCATCCACCACTACTTCCCCCAGATGATGCTGGTGGGTTTGCATTGCTTTCACCTTGTTTACTTTCCACCAAATTTCCTGTACTTCCTCCAATGCTCGAATTATCGCAATTTTTCCATCTGCCGGAGATTTTTCTCCGTTTCAGCATCAAATTGCTCAAATCAAAACCGCCTTGAACCGATTGAATCTGCAGTGTCGGTACGATTGCATCCGCTTACGAGCATAACATCGGTTCTTCGGTAGAGGGCGTCGATTCAGGTGACTAAACGAATCACCGCTCGACAAAATTCGGCGATCTTGGAGTTCTTCCTAAAATTTTAATGAAAATGGCTGATGAATAAAATCGCCATATACAGCTGCTGTACAAACCTGCCGTTTACGTCCGATAAACCGAATTCCCGGTGTTTTTGTGGGATGTAAGCGATAGGATGTGCTGCAACAGTTCCGGAGAAACGTCGATGAGACTTCCTTCCTGATTTGGTATGGATGATTCTATGTCAATGTAGGATTGAATAAGTTCGGCAATGCAACTTCGAGCGTTATGTTCCAGATGACACGAATGGAGAAGGGCTAGAGCAAGAGCGGCTTGCTGTATTGGCGAACAGCTGAGTGGATTTACGATGCGGGTTACAAGACCTATCGACGGTGTTAAAGTCCTTTGATGCGGTAGCAGATTGTCCACCGCAAAGCAAACGTTCCCTACCAGCTGCGGTTTGGCCAGTAATCCGACCAATTCCGACGACAGCAATCGAGCTTGCTGTGACAGTGGGTAGCGGCTGGTTGTTATTCTTGATAGTACTTGTGGTTGGGCTGCTACTACTGCTAATATTCTTGGAATGTCCCGGGGTGGTAGCGTCTCCATCGGTCCCTCTAGCCGAACTACTGGAAAAATCTAACGCAGAGAAAAGTCAACGCAGCAAGTGGCGATCAGCTTCTAATCCACAATCATTCACAAACTGTGCTAGTTGACGACTGTTCGTGGCAAAGTTCTTCTTGCTCAAGTTCGAAACAAGGTAACTGATCTGCGGTAGGGAGTATGAGCAGGGCTTCCGCGGTTGAAACCCTCTGCCACCAACTTGTTTGGATTGATATTAATGAAAGCGACGGTCGCGATGACGGAGAAAATTTCCGGTGTTGTGAACAAATATCGAATTCGTTTTTGAACCTACACAGAGAGGAATTTGATGGTCAATTTTGCCATTATTGGGGGTTTGGATGACTATTGCAGTATAGTGATTTTGAACCGACTATGATCATGGTCAAAACTACCATTAATAATAGTTGATGCAACATTTTCCATAATGTCGGAATAGTCCTTGTTACCATGATCATAGTCAAAAATGCCATGACCGTGGTAAATTCGACCATTTTCATGGTTATTGAAACCATTATATGCGATAGTCATCCTGACCATGATTTAATTGTCGGTACAACGATGAAATTTTTCTCAGAGTAGGTTGGATCTAGTTCCTGAACTTATTGTCAGCGCAAACCTCAACCCGATAGGAGTTACAAATAAAACCGTTTACACTAATGTTTAACACACAAAAAGCCGACCCAATTTTGATACCCGATCCAGTTTGGAACTGAATCAAAAACGAATATGCTAAAAAAAAGAACAAGTTTGGCAGTGTTGCGAGATTTAATTTTACATAAAAACAAAATGCGATAAACCAACAAAGTCGTGTAATATTTAACATTTTATGCGGAGTTCTTTATGTGCATTGGTTTTCGTGTAATATTTATGTTTTTAATATGTGATTATTACACTCATGCAACTAATATTTTTTTTTTATGATGTAATTTGAAGACCGATGTAATATTCCACTAAAGGGATGTTATTGTGCATCGTAATTTCCTTGATTACACCAGTTTTTATACGTTAGAATCAATTACGTTGATGTATATTACATTTTTTTTGCTGTGTACGTTTAGTTGGTTTAAGAAAACATTTTGTTTTGAGCAATAAAACACGAAGTAAACCATGATGTTTTATTTCAAATCAATGCTTTTGCTGAATTAGTTCATCAGTTTTATTGGTATTCAAACCAAAATTTTAGTTAAATTGATTCCTACTTTGTATTGGTAAAACTACGTATTTTTTTGCGTGTGCTGGCGGCGGACAAAAAGTTTTGTTGCTCGCCTCGGATGCTGATAATTACCTCAAGTTGCTCCCGGTTCTAGTGAATTGCCTTTTCGTTTCATTCTTAAATAACGAATGCTTGTCTTAGTTTTTTTTTACAGCCATTGCATTTTCCGGAAAACGCTGACTAGATCGAAATGCGGAGGTTCCAAGATTCCGAATAGTATTTCGATTGTTTGAAAATGAAAAGTAATGAAATCTTCATAGCAAACAATCGGTTTATTGATAGATTGGTCATAATAAGCACTAGCAAATAGCTCACAGATAAATTTTGGAGAAGCCTCTAGTTGACTCCAGGAACACCTCCCTTGGCATGCGGAAACGTAGAAAGTGCTTCTCGTTGTAGGTTTGCGTGTCGCTAAAGAAGTCCTGGAACAGCTTATGATGACCGGAATGGAAATCACGGTCGGTGTTGGGGCGTCATCCAGGACGTGGCCCTCTCCGTTTCGACTCTTGTTTATCCGCTGCCAAACTACAAATCGACAAAAAAATTTCATTAGGGCCTAACTGACAAACGTAGACAATGGCTTCTTTCGTAAATTTCTCGTGGCACAAAGGCCACCCATGTAAGCCTCCAATTCTTTCGGATAGGCGAACTCTTCCTATTGGAAATGACCGTTGTGGTTTGATTAGGCGAGTTTTCAATGACGAAACATTCGCGGAATAAGCTATTGTTTATGTTTGTCAGTTAGGCCAACAATCAATATGCAACTAGCGATTTGAAATTGGTTCACTGTTGTAGAACCCCTTGGTCCGAAGTGCACCTTGAAGCCAGCACCTAACTATACATATTTGCGCCTTTGTTTTGATTTGCTGTGTTATTTTGACAGAATATTTGAGAGTGTGTTCGTGTGAGTTCATTATTAGGGGCGTATTATTAAGCTTGGGACCGAGCTTGGGACCGATGTGCTAGTACTGACTGAGCCAAGAAAAAAATCGTATTTGTTCGGGACCTACTAGTCTTAGAGTTAGTCTATGGTTAGGCCCTAATGAAAAATCTTTGTCGAAATCAGCATTATCTAATATCGTTTTAATGAAATGCATGCCTTCGCACACTCACATTCAGCCAAACGAAAGAACAAGTATTCCTTGTCGTCAGCTAACTACTCACTACTGGCATTAAAAATGATTTGGTCAAACCAATCAATGGCAATATGTTTGTGAAAAATCTGCGATCTCTGAAAAAAAACTTCTGATCTCTGATGTTGAAGGATGACAGGTGTTGGCGGGTTTAACAACTAGAAATACAACACCGGTGCGGGAAACGCAAAGTTGGTCTATTTTAGCTAGTTCTATTCAAGTTTCGCTGATGCAAGTCAAGTATAAAGTTGATCTAAAAATAGACCACCACTGAAGATGATCTAAGAACTAGCAAAAATTTTGTCTTTCGAACAACACTCAGGTAAATAAACATAAGAATTTCATAAGGTTCAAAATATGAACGATGCTTTAAGAATTTCATAATTCTGACTTATGAATGGATTTGGTTTTAGACGACGTTGTTGTTGTATACCGTCGAACTTTCCTGTTTACAAGTGTTGATGTATACTAGTGGTCAAGTCACTGGACCCATAACCCCAACATTCAAGGTTCGAGTCCGGGTTACGCCAAATTTTTATTTTTTCAATATCATTATGAATCTTGGTGAGTGTGAGCTTTTGGAATATTTGTAACTACACAGAAAAAATTCTTGTAGTAAAAACTACCATTTTACGCGACTACCCAAGTAACCACGAGGCTGTAATAGCATGCGGATAGGGCATATGTATTACGTCTAGTGCATCATTGAAGTTGGATTAAAGCTGAAAAGGGCCCCACTAAGATCGAACTAATGCTATATCTTTTGTAATGCCATAAGACATTGCTAAAGCAGCATTATTTCATTGGTAATGCATCACTACATTCTTAAGCTAATCTAACGCTTCATTACTTGACAACTGTTGAATTGATGCGATCCCGCATTACCGATGTTGATTTTGGGTTGAATAAGTGCAATAATATAATGCTTGTGGTTACTTGGGTATGCCTATACTTAAAACTACCATGAAATTTCAGTCAAATTTACTACGTTTAGGGTAAAACCTTCAACATTTGTGGTATATTTACAGACCTCATATTGATATCAACCGCACCATGGTCGATCTAATCGCAGGCATGGTAAAATCAAACGCATTTATAGTCAGGTGAAAATTGTTAGTGTTTGCGCTTAATTTAACCCTCGAAATGGTAGTTTCTACTGCGGTTTTTTTGCGTGTAGAAAATGAGAAGAAAGACTAGTAATTTCCATTTAATTTCAACTACCTTTATTGAAAATAAGAAGAATGATTAGTAATTTCCATCATTCATTCCATCAATCATTCTTCTTATTTTCTAGTTACAGGTATTTCACTAAACAGCTCACACTCTCCATAATTTACCTTTTATTGCTTATCTTGACAGATACGCGTATATCGTCTACAATGTGCAGACTTCTTCAATGTAGTGTCCTTATGTCGAGTATTAAGAACACTCGACACTGAAGAACTATGCACATTGTAGACGAAATACGCGTATCTGTCAAGATAAGCTATAAATGTAGTTGGAATCAAATGAAAATTACTAATCTTTCTACTAATTTTCTAACATCATTATATTTTATGAGGCAAATTAATGAAATTCATACTGATTTCTAGTGGCAAAATATCACAATCTTATGATATTGAAAGTTAATTTGGCTGAGTAAATAAGAAAGCCATATTTTGTTTATGAAGCATAAAGGCAAGGGGCCGGTCAATCTAATCAATTTAAAATCTTCAACAGATTTCAAATCTTTTCCAAAGATCGGGCCGTTGATCGGGCAATCTTGGTTAAACAACAACAAACTTTTTTCAGTGTCTCAAAATTGTAAATAAGAATAAAATAAAAAGCAACACATTTCCCAACAAATTCAAGTCCTTTGATCTCTGTATTAATATATGATCAATATATTATAATTATTATTAATTATATTTATTAATATAATTACATTTATTTCAGGATAAATATGTTACATGAAGTGATATATGCTAGGCATGAAACATCAGAAAGTATGATTTTTCTTAATGCTATGATCCGAAACTGGATAAATGGACCTAGATTCAACCAATCCATTCAAAACGGCTTGGTGCTGGCTTTACTGTAGTCAGCAGGTTACGGTAGAGGCCATTGTATCAACAGTAAGAGTCGCTTGAGTGGCATGATTTGGAACTACAGACATGCAGAACTGGTTGCACCAATCCATCTCGCCAGAAGTGCCTTGCCGTTGACGGTTTTGGATGGGACATTAGACAAACATTTTTGGCACCTTGATTTCGCAAAGCACTAGATATGGAACGGTGAAGCGAGAACATGGCTTGATAAGCCCAGTTGAGCTTTTGTGAATAAAATTATAAAGATTCCTTCGGCGGAGGCGACACAGTTTTTCTAACGATGACATTCTCGACGACTGATCTCCATTTGCAGGCAACATTTTTCCACCCAGTCATCGGATTCTGTACAGACGTGGTCATGGCCAAACGGTGGCTAACAGTTGCAAATCTTGAGAAGACCATGTATTATAAATTGTAGCATAACCACGGATCACTCCAGTTGGTACAGAGTTGTCACAGTTATCGGTTCGATGAGTTCACGCTGCTACGGCAGACGCGAGATGTCGTTTGCAAAGCAGTTCTCAGTGCCATCGATAAGGACGAGAAGAAACGAGATTTAATTGAATAAGTTATATTCAATATATATTGCTATAGATCTGCATGTACGCTGGCCATCCTCAAGGTCTTTGAGTAGGGGCTGGATGTATGGATCAAATTATGCAATGTGAAAAATTGCAAAGTGGCTTGAACTAAATAAAACAAAAATTTCTTCTATCATTGAATGTTCTCCAATATTTTCCCCAAACAGTAAATGCCTTCAAACAGCCTACGACATGACATTATTTTCACATGATTAACAATATTTTATACGTATAAATGAACACTAAAATGATTTGTTAAATTATCTGGAAATGATGCCCCACACACTGATCACACATAGAATATTAATACGTTGTTGGAATCCGCCCTGCTGATGATTGTTGAACATCATTTTCTGCTTTTGTTGTTGTTGCCGCTGCTGTTGTTTCTAAGCTACTGTCACCGCGGCTTGCTGGGCCTGTTGTTGATAATCCTGCTGCGCACCCTTTTAGCAGCACTGTGGTCCATTCCACCTTGGTTCTGCGCTTGCTGTTGTTGCTGCTACTGCTGTTGAGATTTCTGATTCATTTTTTTTACGTCTCTTTAAACTGTACGTCTGCTGTAGACGTTTTAGTTCATTCGAGACGGCTTGAGATCTCTGGTTCTGTTGCTGTTGAAAGGGAAATCCTTATTTGGCAAGATTTTATGGTTATCGAGGAAAAGGTTATAGGTGTGGCTTACGTCTGCCTGCTGCTGATTCTGATGTTTGAGAAATGATAAAAAAAATAAAATAATTGAAACGTACTAACGTTTTCAAACCACGGTTTAGGCTTGAGGATTCCATGGGAGGAAACGATGCATAGACCCTGAAAAGAGTAAAACTGTAAATGTTTAAATTGTCTTTGGACCTTATTGAACTTTTTGAAACTAAACTTAAAAATGCTTGGGCTAAAAAATGTTACCCAGTCTGTATTGTTATCAAAAAAAGAATGTTGACATTTTGAAACACTGACACACAAAGAATAATGATTGTTAGAATTTAAAAAAAAACATTGCTAAAATTGAAAAGTTTCGTTGGTTCTTTTTCGTAGAAAGCGGTTAGCTTTCACAACAAAAACGTGCTAGCTGTCAAATCGAAATTTTCCTGCTTGGTAGATTTAAAAGTTGAAACTTTCAAAACGAATTGTAGAACTGTCAAATCGAAACCGTTGAAAATAAAAGCAATTTATTTTTATTTTAAAATGAACTTTCAACCAGAGAGTGTCGTGCAATTCAAGCAGTTAAGATTGAAATAAAAAATAGTTTGAACATAAATTTTTTTTTCAGATGAATCAATGTAAATTTTAATAATACAGCTTTTTGTTTGAAAATCACTTGATTTTAAATAAAAGTCGGATATAATTAATAAAACATTATTTTTTCGTTTTGTAAATTTTTCTTTCTTGTTACTGGTTCATGTAGTAAAGAACGGATATCTAACTTAAGCATATTCCTCACTCAATAGCTGCATTCGGATGATATTAATCACTAAATATACTATGTTGGAGTCGTTTTTAGCTCGTCGTCAGGATATAACAGCATTCCCAAACACACATATAAAAACAATTAATTAACTTATAGTGCACGACGGTTCTCACAGTTGGCATGAAAAAATTAGACTTGAAAGTAGTCACTGACGCAGGTGATTTCCAGTTCGCTTCTGTTTCGGCCGGAGGAGTGTCGAACTCGGTGTCCTCCGTCGTTGTCGTGGCGGTTGCCTCGTGCACACCTGGCGTCGCCTAGGAATCGGACTTCGAGAGCGAATCGTTGGACGATGGACCGGTCGTCGACGGGGTTTGCTCGGACGGATTCGTAGTTCGGATCCGATTCGCTGCCGGTGAGAGATTCGTAATTGGAAGAAAGTCGACTGTTGCTATTGTTCGTTGGGGTGTTTTGCTGTCTCACCTTAAAATCCTTGACAAATCCCTTCACTAAGAAAGTGTAAAAAGAACAATATCCGTGAACAGCTTAAGTGTTTTCGCGGACGGATGAAAAGAACAGGGTGACTTTGACAGGTACACCCGATTCTTTTTTTTCTTGCTTTTTGTGTTGGTGGATTTGACAGTTCTACAATTTTCATGGTAAAAGAAATCACTTTTAAATTTACACACTGAACCGAAACATAACACTTTCAAATCAAACGAAGAACTTTCATTGTAGATAATTTTACTTTCAATTTAATGAAAAATAAACACTTTTCAGAAGTAAAGCGCAAAACTTTTAATAAAACAAGATTTATTTTTTGTGTGTATATTGACTAAATTATTGCATGAATTCCATTGTTTATTTGTATTTCAGCTTTTGAAGTGGATTGCAAGTTGTTGTGGAGCGGTTCGCGATTTTCGGTAGACAGTACAGTCTTACAGTATAAAATATCAACGCATTGCTCAACGCCAACGAAACTGGTATGTAAACGAAGATAAATTTTTTTTAACATTCAAAGTAATATATCTATGTACGTTTACCCAGTAGAATGCATGGAAAATGGCCCGTGAAATCCTAACACTGCAGGAACCTACGCAAACTACATCGGTTCGCACTGATGGGACAGCCAGGAAGCTTTGTTCAACTACGAATCTAATGCAGACTCGCCCGAGATCAATCACGATGTCCTGCGTCATGAGGGTAGAGCACTAACCCGACAGACAACTTACACTCCGTGACTGTTGTTGGTGGATCTTTAAAAGTCATGACGGAAGAAGGTGAATTGCATGGAAACGACAGCGGATATCAAAAAGGAATTAGCTGCCAAATATGACTATCAACGAGATATGCAATATTTTGTCAAATATTAACGGACGAGGAAGAGAACGATTACAACTTCAAAGAGGCTGATAAAGATTGGATAGATTAACTATTCGTAATTTCATGCAAGGAGTTTTAATATGGCTAGTCAAACGAGCAGACACTTTAGCAAATCAGATGAAATTGTGGCGAAATTATGATTTTCTGGATGATGCATCGAATGGAATACATCAGTACGTAAGTATATGCGACAGTTGTCAAGGATTGTTAACGTTGTACGATTGTTTGGATAGATTCTAGGGAATCGGTGTCAAGAGCATTTGCAAGGCGAGTTTTTTTTAATGGTACGATCGATGCAGGTGATTTATAAAAATGCTGATGATACAATGATCGTTAACACAGCGCTATGTTTTCTAATCCAATATAATTGTGCTCGGTCTTTGTGCCGCTGCTCAGAATGGGACGTTGTTGGAGGAATTTAGATCAGCCCCGGGCTTTTCCGAAAAAATCAGTGGGGTTGTGTTTAACACACGACCGGTTGACGTAGACTACGTTAAACCGTTTGATTAGTTTCGTTAGTTTCGTAGTGGAACATTCACAGAAAAAATAATAATGAATTTTAGCAGACGCGCAAAATTCATAATTACAAGCACACAAAACAAGCGTAAAAAAAGAAATTGTTTGCAATCTTTCATACCACAGACCTGATTCCAGTGATATCAGGTTTACATTTTAATGAAATATTCCATGAATTCAAGTCAAATCTAGCATTTCCTTTATACGCATTAGATAATGCAGAAAATTAAATGTTTATTTCAAAGTATATTGCATCGCAAATAGTTTTTCCTTAACGAAACATTTCTAGACCAGACCGGGCAGGAGGACGCTGTATGTTAGTATGCATTATAAACCAGTAGTTGGCAAAATCCAGCATCTCAACCAGTAGTTGGCAACGTTTAAGTTTTGCCTGATAATCACGAGTTCATTCGGCATCGGTACATGGTCGGAGGATTTTCCATATGTTCAATTTCCGAAATTTGCGCAAACGTTTGGCATCAAAACGATTAGACATCGTACTCATTCTCACCTTCACAGTTTCTCAAAATTTATTTCTTCCTAGAAGTAAAACTCTATCTAACGCGAATCGTTAAAACAACAGAATAACTATTCATAACTGTACTAACTGGAGTATGCCGAGAATGTTACTTCGGAATATCCATTTCGAAAATCAAAGCGAAAATCAAACGTAAAAAATTTCTTGATACTTGCCGGAACGCAACATTCTTTAAAATTTTCCGCGAAATAAAATACTTCTTTTGTTTGTAAAATTTTAAACACTTGAGTAAATAAAATGGCAATCGTATAAACCTCTAGTTGATTTGAGCAAAAATCTCACAAATAAATCAATCAAAATACGATCGAGTTATTAGCTTCCGGTGTTTCAATGTTCCGTGACGACAGCCAGTTGAACAATGTACACAATATGCTCAAGGTATACAACGAAGAGGGAACTTAAATTGTTTTAGCCACCGCTGGCTGTGAATTGGTAAGAACTTGGATAGTAATGTTGAATAAATTCCAATCAAACAAACTCTTTCAAAATTGAATTAGTCGTTCTGAAAAGGACGGATTTTAAACTGTCCGCATAGTAATTAAAACCTTCTCGGTCTTTTGAAGAAGCAGGTTATTTCAGCCGTTTCACGTTGCGCCTTACCAAAGATGGCTACCAACAAGATCACACACACAAGCACAACACAGGCTGGTAGCTGACTGCCTAGTACACCACTGCATAATTAATGGCTGCCTAGCAACGGTTGCCACCGCCAGCAGCCAATTCCAAAGTTGGCGCCTTGCCGCTCCGCTCTGCCGAATAAAGCACCCTCCAGGGTACATGCCATCGCCAGCTGCCAATGAATACTGGCTCGTTGCTCCGCACAGCTCCTGTACTGCGACACGAATGAGACAATTTTCTTTTATGTCGTTCAGTGCTGAATATGAGACCTCCCTTGCTCACATTTGAAATCTGTGATAGGAAAGTACTGTGAATTTATGAAATCCAGCATGAAAAACCAAATTATAAGACATCACCATTCATTTTCGTTACTTTCATTTGTTTTAAATTGTTAACGGATAATTTTAGATAATTGAATTGATATGCGGAAAAATTTCCATTCGATTGATGTAACAATTTTGAAAATCTATCGAGTATTTATGAAGTTATGAGCGTTTAATTTGTAACGATATTTTGTGACGGTCGATTATTCTTCGATTTTCAATTGACAATTCAATTTTTCATGACGGCAGCCATTTGTAAATTGTGCACAATGCTCAAGGTATGCAACGGAGAGAAAATTAAAATTGTTTTAGCCACCGCTGTCTGCCATTTGGTTAGTTGTTACATAAATTCAAATTAAACAAACTCTCTCAGATTTGGATTGGTCGTCCTGAAAAGGACGGATTTAAATTATTCCTGCTCGGTCTTTTCACGAAGCAGGTTATTTCTGCCGTGCACGTTGCGCTTCAGATAAAGATGGCTACCAAGAATATCACACACACTCAAGCACCTTATGTAGCTCTTTGTGGTGGTGCCCACCGGCTGGCTACAAATCATCACCGGCTTTGGCAACCGACTGCCTAGCACACCACTGCATATACAATGGCTGCCTAGCCAAGGGCTTGCTAGCAACAGTCTCAGAACAATCGACTAGCTCACCACTGGTTGGTTGCCAGTGCACCTTCTGTGGCATGATGCACCACCTGCTACGTTGGCTACGTTGGCAGCTTGCCGCTCCACACTGCAGGTTTCATGCCATCGGGGTTGCCTCCATTGCCAGCTGCCAATCCATAATGGCTCGATGCTCCGCACAGCTCCAGTACTGCAACACTACTGAGTTAATTTGCGAAGGCGTACCCGTTTTATATCGTTCAGTGCTGCATATGAGCCCTCCCTTGCTTAAATTTGAAATCTGTGACAGTAAAGTACAGTGCATTTAGTAAATTTACTCTGAAAAATCGGCATTATAAGACATCACCTTAGGTTTTGGTTATTTTCAATAGCTTGAAATTGTTAACGGAAATTTTTTGATTATTGAATTGATACGCGGGAAAATTTACAACCGATTGATGTAAAAGTCTTGAAAATCTATCGAGCATTTATTAAGTTATTAGCGTTTAATTTGTAACAATATTTCGTGACGGTCGC
Organism: Aedes koreicus; assembly: GCA_024533555.2. Taxonomy (NCBI): domain Eukaryota; kingdom Metazoa; phylum Arthropoda; class Insecta; order Diptera; family Culicidae; genus Aedes; species Aedes koreicus. The sequence goes on along the minus strand of JAHHFK020003219.1, from coordinate 493,139 downwards.
TTATTTCTAGATTTTCAATTGACACCCTACCCTTCCCGTAAGACGTAGTCTACGTCAAAATAATCGAAGTTGTTATGTTGTTCGCGAGGTTCTTCCTTTAATTGGTGCAAGGTAGTAGATTACATCTAATTTTTTATTCGAATTTTCAGATTTAGAAATGGCGAAACGATTTATCTAACAGCTCACTTGTGTCCGTAGACATTGCTGCAGCTTTGTTGTGTAATCCATTGTACAGTGTACAAATCAAGTGCAAGTCTTTTTCGGTGTTGAATTACGTGGAGGATTTCGTCAAACATTTTATTATGCATTTTTGACGGACAAGCAAATGCCATACAAGCAAATGTTCCAAGAAGCGGCAGTAGTTCATCAAACCACCGGGTCAGCAGCATCCGTGATGGTGGTAGCGGAAGAAACAGCACTTGCTATTGTTTTTCCTATTGCTCCGCTGCCAGTAGACTGTGATACTAACACGCCAACAGCACCTAGGAATCAATCGTCTGTATGAAGAGGCCAATATTATGCTCGACAGGCAGTACTGTTATTTATGGGTCCGTATTGCAATCTTCAAAGTTGTCCGATTGGAAAAAATTCCAAAATTGACACTTACGGAAGTGAAGAAGACGTGTCCGTTGAATTTCTGTTTGTACCTACAAGTGTGAAACTGGAGGTCAAAGGGATTTTCTTCTCAAGTGTCATAATTTGTAACCGGTGCTGCTAAAACCCGGTGGCTCCTCCCCGCACTTGTGAAAACAGTGTGGTGCGGTTCGATTTTGCCGGTAAGTACTGGTTCATTGATGTTCAGGTGAATCATTTTAAAAAGTATTATTTCCTTCCAGTGAATCCGGTGAAGGCCTACATGTATTTGCATGCAGCAAATCGTTTGCGACCCATTTTCAGTTGTTTTTTAACGAGGCGCCTCATTTATACAAGTTCGAAACTCTAGTTAAAAGGATGTTCATCTCAATTGGCATAATGTGGAAAAGGTGGACCAGTGCGAAGTGTAACTGGTGCCGGGAAGCAGGACAAGGACAAAATCAAGGGTTACCAGTGTGAAATACAGTTTCCCCAGTGGAGGGCATGCTCCTACCATATGTGAAAGATGGTTTACGATCGATATGTTTATGCTCAAGTTCCAGGTTTTTACATGATGATGATGATTATGATGATGATGGTAAGCTAGTAGAGGGGAAATTAAAAAAATTAAAGGTGATTGTTGATTAGGCCGAGGAGTTTTATCAAAAGTTGGAGGAATGATTGAATATTTGATAGGAAAAGACAGTACGGTATGTTCAATCTGATGTTGATTAAGGATGTGGCTGGTTTTTTGTCTCAGAATCAAGCTCCGCATACGAAACAATTTTAACATCTTCACAAGCACCCAACTTATTGCCATCTTAAAAGTCTTCACAAAGAGGAAAGTTTTACCAAATGGTTGGTGACGGTTAGCTTGGTCGGTTATCTAAACGTTGTTTAAGTAGTTGGAAAGAAAATATCCGTTTTAGTAACTTCCGGCTAGACAAAACTTTCCAAACAATTAACGTCTTCAGTGAGCTGTTGCTCTGCGATTGTCCGGGTTTGGTGAAGCCTAGTTTTTTCATGTTGAACGGCATTCTGATCAGATGTGAGAACACGTTTCCCCGGTAAATCAATTGTACACCCTGATGTCGTGATACTTGTTGAAAGATACCTACGGAATTATGATTACCGAACCCCTGAAGGGAGAAGTTCCAAATCTTCCAAACCTTCGTTCGCCTTAGAATTTTTGCTCACATTTGCCCAAAATTGAGGCTACATGACCGATGAAGTATAACCGGAGCAGTCTCAAAGTTGATGCTATATCCTCTAGGATATTATACATGGTCAATTTCTTTATTTTCATGATCCGTCGGGTGTGGATTAAGTGTATTCCACAAATTTCTGGCAAAGCAGTAGTCGGAATCGAAGTCAAATTGCTACAACTGAGGCAGCAGGATCGGAGAAGCCACATGAAGCCGGCGTTATCACTATCGATAAACTATGTAAGCATCAGAAGTGGAAGAAGAACTGCGACTGAAGTATGCTCATCTGGATCATGGACAATCCAAAGTAATATGCTGAAAGGTTTGACCGCAGATTATTTGCAATAAATCACAATACAATACAATGATCTATACTTCCTGAAATAAATATTATGCATTACGGGAAAGTTTCTCGTGTCTGTTGTGTGAAAATAATTATAGAAGTGTGTCTTCACATTGAATCATTTTGGTGTCTTCGGCGTACTTTTTGTAGTAGACACCAAAACGATCTAACATAAAGGCTCTCTTTTACAAGAGTTTTCACACAATTGATGCGATACATTTTTGCACAATTTATTTTTCCAAAACAAATTACCATCAAGTAGTCAAAACCACCATATGCTACAATCTTGGTGTTAAAAATACCATGTTCATAGTCGAAGGAACTATTTCTAGCAGATTTTGCATAGTGGAAAGTACTATGACAATTGTTGCAAAACCCTTGATTTTCAACAAGGCTATGGTATTTTTAACAATGTACTAAAAGTAAAATCAACTATGGCCATAGGTAGTTTGACCATCTAGTCGGTTCGAACACTCTACTGTCATAGTAAGCGTGACCCCCAATAATGGTAAAAAGGCCAATTAAATTTCCCTCTGTGTTTAGCAATGTCTTACACGGTAATCTTAATTTACGCTATTATGACTACACGGAGAAAATCGAAAATGCTGAAAAGCATATTATTTATTACTTTCTACGCTTTATTCCTTTTAAATCACTGCAATGCATAAAAAGAATGCATTGAATCAATATATTTTAGGCATTGCAATACATTTTAGATAATTATTACTTTCCCTGCATATTGCGTTATCGGCATTAAATGCTGAAAAGCTTATTATATATTCCTTTCTACGCTTTATTCCTTTTAAATCACTGCAATGCATAAAAAGTATGCATTGAATCAATATATTGTATGCATTGCATTACATATTAGATCATTATTATTTTCCGCGCATATTTCGTAACCGGCGTTATAAACTTTAGGAGCTCAAGACAGCTTATCTATAAGCGAATAAAAACGGAAGGATTGGTGATATTAGGAAAGTTTTACGGCAAGCAGAGGACGTGAACCTAGTGCACTTGAAAAGGCTGTGCGAATCGAAACTAGATTCGGAATGCGGTTAGCGAAAGTAGACAAATCATGTTTTGTTAGAGGAATGTGTGGAATATTTTATTAAAGAATTTATTTCGAATTTTTTATTGAAAAGTTGAAAATCCCAATCCTGGAGTGAAACAAAGTCCTTTTTTCTGTGAGTTGTATAGTTTCTATTTTCGTTAGATATGTCTATATCTAGTGACTATCTTTTATGCTTGATAATTTATAATAATAAAAATAGTGTGATGTTTCATTAAGCCTGTTCATTATGTGCAATTTTAAACACACAGATTCCAAATTTTTGCATCGTTTTGTCGCGCTTACAATGCGACTCATCCATTACTGGAATACTGGGGTCTATCGAAATAGATAGTTGTTTCACATAATACATTGATACATTTGTATTTTTGTGCTCCCTAATCAATTGTTTGTCATTTTACAATTTACAATGTCGATTTTCATATATTTTATTATATTATTGATTTATGCATTGGAATGCATATATTTATATAAATATGCATTGCAATGCATAAATTTGATTTCTGCATTGGAAAGCATATATTTATACAAATATGCATTGCAATGCATATACTTAAAGTATGCATTGGAATGCATATATTTGATTTATTCTTATCAATGTATAAACCTGGTTTATTCATTCCAATGACTGGATGGATCGAATATGGTTTTAGCATAAAATTTATGCTTTTTAGTATATTTGTTTTTCTCCGTGTACAAAGTATGCTTTTTCGAGGGAAACCGGGGCTACGCCAAAAAGGAGTATATTACTTTTACTCCCTTTTGCGTAAACTGAATATACGTCAATATGTGCATACTTTTTACTCCTTTTGAAAAGTGTAGAATGCATACTTTTTACTCCTTTTGAAAAGTAAAATATGCATACTTTTTACTCCTTTTGGAAAGTAAATATGCATACTTTTTACTCCTTTTGAGGACAACAGGTGTATACTTTTTACGCATTTCACAAAATCAATATTGCTCGAGTATGGCTGAAAACGGCTCAATTCCGAAATTCAAATTCGAAACTGAAAAAAACATCAATAAATTACACAGTCATGTTTATTAATTGAAAAAAAAAAAAAAAATTACAAATACATATCTAGAGGTTTTGCGCAAAAATTTACTCACGCATTTTGTTACAGAGTTGATTAACAGACGTTCTGGAACTATTTACTTTAACCTTATAGCAGTGGCTGGATAGTCAAGAAGAAAATGAATATAATTTTTTTGCTCAGGAAGTACAAGCACATCGACTCCAAGCTCGGTCCCAAGCTTAATGATTCGTCCCTAATAATGTATCCGGCATCCGGCCACAGCGCATGGAAGACCTGTTCTGTTTCATACAGTGTAAAACATTTGTAATTACTGACGAAAGCAAATATTTAACTTACCTGTCAACTTCGCGAATACGTCTGTATCCAACGTATTGGATCTTTCCTCCATTTTCTATACTATACATTCCGAAACTTAAATACGGTGCTTACAAAATAAATGCTTTTTTGAAAATGGCGTCAGCATCAAGTCACGTGCAGAGTTAATTTTCTTTTCTCAGCGGTGCCTACTTTTTACGCATTTTTTGTCGCCGTTGACATACTTGAAAAGGCGTAAAAAGTACTCCTCATATGTGTATAAAAACTAGTCACTTTTTGACGTATCAACTATAATCTTGAAAATGTGCAAAATATAGTCATAAAAGGAGTTTTCCAGATTTACCGTGGGTTTACCAAAAAAAAAAAAATTATTTCGCCTTTATTGGGCCCCTTTTAACTTTAACCAACTTCAATGATCCACTAGACGTAATACATATGCCCTATATATGCATGCTATTACAGCCTCGTGGTTACTTGGGTAGGAACCATTGTTACTAGAATTCGTTTTGAAATGAAGAACCTTTGTTTAAACATTTGGTAAATCAATTCGAATAATTCAATTTCAAATTTCAAACATTTCCGATTTTTTTTTTGATTATCGAGATTTTCAGTCTCAGGCTGATTCATCTTCCATTGTAGTCACTTAAGCACCTTTTGGGTATTTATTTTATGACTTGTCCGGGTGAAATTCGAACTCGGGATTTTGGCGTGAGAGGTATGGATGGACAACGACTGTTGTTTGAGAATGGTTGTATAGATGTTCATCTTGTGTGTGTACAATCTAACACACATTGGCCGGCAATGGTATTATGGAAGAAATCTGTTTGCAACAATCCTTCAAGTGATCATTGAAAGCAGCTTTAAACCGGGAGCTAAAAAGTGATAGCTCTACTGCAGATCCAGCAACCCATTTCAAAATGTCTGGAGAGTCACGCCCATTTTGAGGTTACTTTCACATACAATAAGCCCCGCATGTAAAAATTACCGATATCATTTAGATAAAAGTACTGCAACACACTTTAAGTTTTGGAAATGTAATATTTCCAAACCAGGCACGTTTTTAGTATTTTTTGAAAATAGGATTATTTTTGTACAGTTATTGTCAGATAGATCTCACCCATGGCCGCCTCCATAATGGCACTAGCTTGTTCTTTCGCAAAAATGAAATTTTTTGACGTTGATTCGTAACTTGCCCGTTAGATATGCAACTAGCTTAACAGAACCCTGTACACTATGTGGTGAATGCATCTGAAATTATGTGCCAGCCTTTCACACGCACATGCGCGTTCGTTGCTTCTGACCAGCAAATGGCCGCCTTCTACATTTATTTATTTATTTAGTCAGCACCAACAGGCTTAATTAAGCCCCAATGGTGGGATTCAAAATATGTCGAGTACAATAAACTTGAACCTAAACACCTAAACTTAAATATCAAACCACAACACACTTGTTCATAAAGATCTACATTTCAGAAAAACATCGGCCTTGTAAAATGTCTGCAACAAAGAGATGTGTCACGAAGAGATGCCCTGGATGTGTCACGACGAAACCGAAGCGGTGCAAGATCGATCAATCGACAACGACTCTCGTAACGGGTCTCTCCAAGCGAAGCGTAGAAACCTGCGTTGAACAGATTCTACTCTATTCCCGCCATTAATGTAGCTCGGAATCCAGATGGCAGAGCAATACACCAGAATCGATCGCACCAAGGAGCAATAAAGGAACTTCAAGTAGTAAATATCGGAGAAGTATTTAGCCATCCAAAAATTAAAGCCTAGAGCTCTTGATGCCTTGTCCACGATGAACGAGATGTGAAACTAGTACGTCAACTGAGAATCCAGAATAACTCCTAGATCTTTGACGTAAGGCGCACGTTTGATTACCGTGCCTTGAAGCTTATAGTCGAAGAGAATCGGCTCTTTTTTTTTCTAGAAAAAGTGATCATCGAACACTTCTCCGGATTAACCACCATGTGGTTGAGGCTGCACCAGTGAGCAAAGATGTGTAGCTGCTGTTGTAGGAGGTGACAATCGTTGATAGACTGGATTCGTAAAAAGATCTTCAAGTTAAAGACAAGCATACGAAAGACGGGGGCCTACGAGGGCTAGATTCTCATCATTGAAGTACAGCAAGAAGATCAGCGGTCCTAAATGACTCCCTTGTGGTATTCCTGAAGTGGCTGGAAAAACGTCGGACATGCAATCACCAACAGCAACTGTCAGCAGACGATCAGTGAGGTAGGAGTGAAACCATTGTAAGAGACTTCCATTTACGCCAAGCTTATGTAGTTTTGCGATAGCGATGTCGTGGTTGAGCTAGTCAAAAGCTGCTGAAAGGTCTGTAAAGATGACGTCCGTTTGCGCTCTTTTGGCCATATTTTCCGTAATAAACGAAGTGAGACACAACAGATTAGTGGTAGTGGAACGGCCGACCCGTGTTGATCTTCACTTAAGTGTTGCTTGTAATGGGAGAGAGGAGGGTCTATCATAACGAGCTCAAATAGTTTCGATACTGCGCTCAAAGATGAACTGCCTCAATAATTATCCACATCTGTTTTGGTTCCCTTCTTGTGAACTGGAAACAAGTGAGCAACCTTCCAACACGAGGGAAATATGCCACTTGATGTGGAAATCCGGAACAGACGATGCAAGGGGGCCAGCAGAATGGAAATGTGTTTCTTTAGAAATACTGACGGAACTCCATCTGGGCCAGGATTGAAGGATGACATGAGCTGCGATGCGGCGTTGGAGATCATCTCAATACTGATATCGATTGCACCAAATGAGTGACCATGCAGAGGAACGTTGTTCGTAGCCGCAGTTATCTGATCGTTAGTAACATTTTCGTCAGTGAATATGCTGGCAAACTTGATCGAAAACAAGCGGCAAATATCCTGAGGAATGGAAGTGGTTTCACCGTTCAAGACCATGGACGATGGTAGTCTAGACTCCCTGCGCTGCTGATTAACATATCTCCAAAAAGATTTCGGACGTGATTTCAGCTTTCTTTGGAAATTTTGTTGGTATCGAGAGTAGCATAGACTAACCCGCTTGAACTCGTAATCGAGCCTCACGTAGAAATGTTTCAAGGGAAGCGTGCAATATTTAGTGTATCTTCTTAGTGCTGCTCTCTTGGTCGATTTAAGCTTTTTTAGTTCCTTCGTCTGCCATGGATGAAGAGAGTCTTTCTGGCGAATATTTTTCGGCACATGCCTGTCAATGACGTATGCCAAGACATGAGAAAATGTGAGAGCGGCATTGTTAACGTCGTCAGCGTCCAGAATTGTATCCCAGTCTATGTTGGCCAGAACCTCGGTTATGCTACGATGGTCGGCTTTCCGGAAATCATACGACACAGGCGTTGAAAAGTCAGCATAGCCGTTGTCCAGACTTTCAGGAATAGAAACGACTAGAGGTATATGATGTGGGACATGCTTAACCAAAGGGGCGGAGCCGTAGAGATGAACGGAGTGGTGTCTCGAGCACTTACAAAACAGAGGTCCAAGCTGCAGGGATTTTCGTTCACTACGTGATTAATTTGGGAGAGTGTTGCCACGCTATAGCAATCGAGAAGATGTAAAGCCTCTGAATGAAGCACGGATCTTTGGCAGTCGGGATCCACTCAGCCACTCAGAGACGATTTCCACGAAATACCGGCTAAACCAAACTCATCCGTTGAAGCCGAGTTTTCAACTATAGAGAAAACGGAATGGCAATGCGCCTCAATGAATTCGGTATCACGTGTCGGATCTGGTGGAATATACACAGCACACAGAAACAGTGTTCTATCCAATAGTCTAACAGTGAGCCAGATCTGCTCCAAACACTCCCATTCATTATTTTCGATAGGTTTTGCCTTCAATCCGCAACAACCCGCTATTAGAACACCACCTCCAGTAGATTTCCTGCTGTTGTTGGGATTTCTATCGCATCGGAAAACCTCATAATCGGGTCCAAATACTTGGTTGAAACGTGTGCGACCATCGAGCCAAGTCTCAATCAGGACGATAACATCATAGCAGCAAGCAGCAGTAGCCAAACGGTAGTCAAGGACATTAGAAATAATTCGACCGACCTTCTGGTAGAAAATTATGAGGTCCTGTGTACGGAAGACCGACGAATTGGGCTGAACGGATTTTCTCCTTCTTAATTCTGGAGCAAGGCAGCTTCAACACAATTGTTGACAGGTTCGGAACCATCAGGGATGGCAGACGGTAGAACTGGGTAGAACTGGGTAGTTGCGTATGAGGTAGCAGAGGCGATTCCGGTATGCAAACTTGCAGGTGAAGACGAGGAATTGGAGGTACTGGAATTGGGAACAGCATCAGGCTGCGAAAATTTACGTTTATGTTTGAACTTGCCTGACGTAGCAAGTTGGGAGACACCCAGTCCACATCTAAGCTCAGGGCCAGGACGACTAAGAAGAACGCTGGCTGCAACAGGCTCGACTGAGTTAGAGGAACTGGGAACACCCATATTGCTTTCTACGGTGCGTCCTGGGTGTCCATAAAGAGTATCGTCCGATTTTGAAGGGAGCCATGTTGTCTGATGTTAGGTCGGTGATGTCAAAAGCTCTTGTTGAGAATGGGCGGCCCATAGTGTGCTGAAATTCAAACCAGCATAAGGCAGCGAACGATCGAGTGAAGGTGAATGGTGCAAATTGTACTTGCCTGACGGAGCAGGTTGGGAGACCTCCAGTCTATATCTAATCCCAGGGCCAGGACGACTATGATGTACGCTGGCTGCAACCGGCACGACTGAGTTAGAGGAACTGGGGACTCCCATATTGCTTTCTATGTGCGTCCTGGATGTCCATAAGACGATACGTTCGATCTAGGAGTGGTGATTAGATGTCGTCCGAGATGGAAGGTGGATTGGTTTGTGAGGCCGGAGTCATAAAAGAGACATTGCACTGGTTTTCTTTTTTTGCACTCCACACTGCCAATATATTAAAATTCCCCGCAATAAGGCGGCTCTACATCGATCTTAAAAGCTGGTTAAAATTATCAATTCACTCGCGGTGAAGCGTGAAAACACTCTAATTTAATAATGTATGTCCGGGTGGCATAATACCACCACAAATAAACAAAACTAAGCTGATATAACTCTTTCTCCGGTTGCGGGGCGGAGCACAAAAAGAACGGGGGAAAGCCCCCAATCATCACACATTTCGGGAGGAAATCGATTGCATTCACTACAGCTGTGTTGTTAAAGTCATCAGCTGTGTTGTTTAATTCACCAATTGCCTTTGATGAGTTGCGCTGTCAGTTTTTGTATCGTATAGTTCAACCGTGACACATGATTCATGAGTGTGCTACACAGTTTTTGTTGCACATATTTTTGAGGGTGTGCGTGTATTGAAACAAATTCATTATTTTCGTGCACACTCATACATGATAGTGGGGACTAAAAACAATATCAAAATAAACTAAATTTGAAATCAACTTGGAGTAAATTTCTTGGTAGACTTTGTTCAAATCATATTTGAGTTTATTTTTATTTTTTTTATTTCTTAATTCTATAGAATATTAAGAATTTGAAATGTAGCAAAAACATATTTTCATGAGTTGATATTGTTTCGTCTGGATTAAACATTATTTTTCACAGCTACAGCTACATGTAGTACGAAGAATAAAAAATCTCGGAATACACGGAATTCGTCCCTCTATACAAAACCTCTTAATTAATTTTGGTTAATATTTATAAAAATCTTAAAATATTGCTACATATATTAAATATATATGGTTATCAATAATAAATAAGTTGTTGATACAAGATCATTTATATAAAACAACTCCTAATAATAATATTGACTAAATTTATATTATTAATTTGTTAGATTTTGTTTTATTTAATATGTATTATTTTATTATTTATATTGAATAATATTTAATGTATTATATAAAATCACAAGTTAATTAGTTTCTCGGGAAATTAAAAATTCGAGGAAATGTTATTTTGGGAAACGGTACATTCGGAGTTAAACCAGGAGTTCAATTTATGTTTAATGTAAACCAAGCATACATAACTGGCAATTGTTTTAACTAGAATTTTTTAATTGGTATCAAATTTTGAGCCTAAAAAATGTCCACAGGCAAAGTAAAAAGAAATAGAAATAGAAAATTCATTTTTTTTTTTAAATTTATAGATATAGATGATCAACATTAAACGCAGGAGTCCAATCAAAATTTGTGTAAAATTTGCGAAACGAATAGCAGGCAGTGAGTTCACTTTGGAATGTTGAATGCCATTTCAACAGAATTATTATGTTTTTTCTTAGGTTTATTTTCATAGTTACTGCTACAGTTTTAGCATAATTTGTCATGAAGACTTTACACATTCATTTTCAAGGGAATTCTCTTGCGTCCTCTTAAGTACCATACCAAATCCGTGCTGCAACTGAAATTCCATCACCTTGAAGAAGAGTACTTTAATTCAGCTGTTGGCACCGGTTCTTAATCAAATCACGTCGTCGTCATGCTGTCGGTATTCTAATCTTTCTTATTGTCTATATTTTCACAATTCACAATATCCATGACAGATTTCATCGCAGTGCTTTTGTGTTCCTTCTTCCACTGGTTGTACACATCTTGTAGCTCTTCGTTTGTATAAACACTGGTATGCACCTGTAAAATATGATTGTTATAATTCTCACACCCAATTGAATAATGAATCAATAAAAATAATTAACCTTGAAAGTTTTAAGAATAATCATAAGATCACAGCAAGAGTAACAACGATAACATCAACGCCTAGCATAAAACATCATTTTTACTGAGACCAGCACAATTCACTTCACTCCACTTCACCGGTAATTTGCTAACCACCGCCCAACGGTACATTCGTCAGAGAAAATCCATCTGGCAGCAGAACGCTCTCCGTCTCTCTTAACTTGCTCTTTGATTTTCTACAAAAAAGGTTAACATCAACCATTAATGACACGTCATATAATGAGCATGAGCATGAGCACGAGCATGAGCATGATTGACCGCCCGAGGTTGCTATTCCGTTATTGCCAGATCAGCTGTTATCACACAGAGAACCAAAGATGATGCTCGGGACCAGCAAACATCCTCAATGTGTAAAAACTGGTGATCCCAAACCAAGGCAATACCGGCGCCGGCTTCGCCCGAGTGCAGGTCAAGTAGGGAATGGGTAGGAATATGTTGACGTAATACTCGCTTTATTGGAAGCCGAGAACACCTCTGCACTCCAACGAGAAATCACTGGGATGTTGGATAAAATGGTTGGGTCTTCAGCGGGATCCGTTTTGGTAAACGGTGCGCTGAATTCAACTGACGTCGGCAGCGAATAAGATATTTAAGTATGTTCCCGATTTATTCTCTGTACAGAGATGCACATTACAATTATTCAAATTTTTGCACCGATTTAAACCAACAGTAAGGATGCTGTTGGGGCCACTCACAAGTGTGGGTGGTTTATTTCAATGGAATACAAGAATACGTTAAAAACATCGAGTTTGAGTACCGATTTAAACCAACAGTAGGGATGCTGTTGGGACCTTTCACAAGTGTGGATGGATTATTTCACCAGAATACAAAAATATGTTAAATCATCGAGTTTGAGGACCGGTTTAAACCAACAGTAAAGATGCTGTTGGCGCCACTCACAAGTGTGGGTGGTTTATTTCAATGGGATACAAGAATATGTTGAAATATCCAATTTGACGACCGATTTAAAAACTAACAGCAAGGATGCTGTTGGAGCCACTCCACAAGTGTGGGTGGTTAATAGAAAAAGATCTTATGTTACACAGCAGTAACACATCTACACTACCTAGAATCACCCTCACTAATAAAAACCCTAAAAATAGAAAATTATAATATCATAGAAGACAAAAATGCTATTAATACAAATTTCCAACTTGAATGATGTACATGGCATTTTAAGACACAATTAAATTAGTTGACCATGTCAAAAGCGGCTACAGTAAGTCAATTTGAGAACATAATTTTCGTTTGTAGATTTTTAAAACTCCATATCTGACATCCACTGGATTGTTACTGAAAAACCATACAACATCTAGATATGTACCAACATCCAACTAGTCCTGGAAAAGCTGAAAACCAAAAAATATCATTCCAAATATCAAACATATAATTTCAATGAAAGATATTATTTTATAAGACACTAGCTGAACCCGGTGCGTGCGCTGCTACAAGTGCAACTAAATGAAGGAAAATTTAATATAACTGGAACGTTTATGGTTTTTTTTTCGAAATGAGTTTTTTTTTCTTGAATAAGCAGGGGTTCAAACTTCTATCAAAATATGCTTCTTACCCGAGAAACACACGTTTTTGTTTAAGTAACCTGGATAGTTCTAATTTTTGGTAAAAATTAGTGTTTCATTTGTATGGGACCCCTTCCTTTCCAGAGGGGGTGGTTTCTCAAACCACCATACAATCATTGCCTTCAAAACCCCTGACATGCCAAATTTGGTTCCAACCACCATAGTAAAGGGCGATACGGTCAAAAATTTGGTCAATATCAACTTGACGTATTTCTTTCAATTTTGCATTTAAAAAACCTGAACACCCCTCATTTTGAAGGTGTGTGTGTGTAGAATGTTGCTCCTATTTTGATTTTGGAATTCACTCTTCAGTTGTCAAAATGCCGTCCAAGCAAGAAGAGCAGCGTATCAAAATTTTGCTCGCGCATCGCGAAAATCCGAGCTACTCGCACGCAAAGTTGGCAAAATCGCTAAAAGTTGCCAAATCAACCGTTACAAATGTAATTAAAGTGTTTGGGGAACGTTTGTCGACAGCCAGGAAGTCTGGATCGGGGGAAATCGAAAACCGGAAGCCGCTGAGACGACAAAGAGAGTTGCCGGTAGTTTCAAGCGAAACCCTAACCTATCTCTCCGAGATGCCGCAAATAAGCTGGGTGTATCGTCTACAACCGTGCATCGAGCCAAAAAACGAGCCGGACTATCGACTTACAAGAAGGTAGTGACTCCAAATCGCGATGATAAACAAAATACGACGGCCAAAGCGCGATCCCGGAGGCTGTACACGACGATGCTGACGAAGTTTGACTGCGTGGTAATGGACGACGAAACCTACGTCAAAGCCGACTACAAGCAGCTTCCGGGACAGGAGTTTTATACGGCAAAAGGAAGGGGAAAGGTAGCAGATATTTTCAAGCACACGAAACTGTCAAAGTTCGCAAAGAAATATCTGGTTTGGCAAGCCATCTGTACCTGTGGCTTGAAAAGCAGCATTTTCATAGCTTCCGGGACTGTCAACCAAGAAATTTACGTGAAAGAGTGTTTGAATAAACGTCTGCTGCCTTTCCTGAAGAAACACGGTTGTTCCGTACTGTTTTGGCCGGATTTGGCATCTTGCCATTACGGTAAAAAGGCCATGGAGTGGTACGCCGCCAACAACGTGCAGGTGGTTCCCAAGGACAAGAACCCTCCCAACACGCCAGAGCTCCGCCCAATTGAGAAATACTGGGCTATTGTCAAGCGGAACCTAAAGAAGACCAAAAAAACTGCTAAGGACGAGCAGCAGTTCAAGGCAAACTGGCTTTCTGCGGCGAAGAAGGTGGACAAGGTGGCTGTACAAAATCTGATGGCAGGGGTCAAGCGTAAGGCCCGGCAATTCGGATTTGGAAAAGCGGAAGCCTAACTGAATATTTTTCCTGAATTTTATACTAATTGAACTTGAAAAAGAAATTTAATTTGATTTTTTAAATAAACGATTTCACCGATTTACACGCGTTTTCCCTTGACCAAATTTTGACCGTATCACCCTTTAAAATTATATGATATGATTTACAGGTCGCACCCCCTCACTTCGCTATTGTCAGATTGACAACATTGCCCAGGCTACGCCAACCAGCGTCTCCATGTTTCAGCTGGCAGTCTTTTGTGATCATATGACTCGTGAAGGTGTGAGGTAGGAACTTGTGAGGACCAGAGGTCGGTTGCACCCTCCTTCGAAGTTGTCAACTCACCATTTGTAGCCCCATTAATGAAACGTAATATGATAAATAAAAAGTACTTACAACTTCAAAAGCGCACAGTTTCAGGCACACTTTTATCTCCACCAGCTTGATTTTGATCTTCCTAGAACTGTCAAAACAAACATTTGCCTTCTTCCTTGCTTGCGATGGCCTGATGAGTTGAATGATGGTTGCATGTGAGCTTTTATCGTGTAGCGCGACATCGCTGTGACATTTCCAGGCAAACTCATAAAAAAGCGATTGATGAGAAAAACAACAGCACTCTCATGAGTGTGCTACACAGCTCTTGTTGCACATATTTTTGAGGGTGTGCGTGTATCGAAACAAATTCATTATTTTTGTTCACACTCACTCATAAAAGTGGGGACTGTTGGCTCAACAGTAGAAATTGGTCACCCTACACAACACGCAGCTTGCAGACACAATTATCCGTTTTCCATAGCCTATTGTAAACATTCCCTGTTATACATCACACATCACACACAAGCAATAGCCAGGAACTCATTATCTCTACAGCTCTCATTCAGCATCTCGTACCGATCGCTGTCGGTGATGTGATCAGCAGTTAGTACTAAATAAACCGTGCGCGCAGATGGTTACTCTGTCCGTCCGTTCCGAGAAACAGATTAAAATAAATTATTCCGAACAGTTTAGTTGTTTGTCTGTGAAATAAAGTTTTTCTGTTTTACCTGTACGTCGCGTGTGTTCACTAAATACCGAAATCCGTAATCCGTCAGTGTTTAGTCCGCTCAGTGTTGAACATTTTTGGTTCTTCGAACCGGATATCGGGGACATTAAATCACGAAAAGTGACCAGTGATTGTGACAAAATGGACTCTATGTACAGTGTAAGAGAGTAGCCATCGAAGAGGCTCTAGTGCAGTGACCTGAGGCCATCGTTCGACGACCCACCATCGCTGAAGAGCAGCCATCTGTGCATCAGCTGATCACCGAGAGCAACAATGACGAAAACGATCGACAGGCGCCATCGATTGAACGGGGAAGTAATATTGTGCATGTTTGAATGGTTAGCTGGTGGGCTCTATGCATGCGAGCCACCGGTGGGAAATAATCAGTGGAATAAAAATCGGAAAATAAATCGATCTTGTAAATGCATGCGAGTATTTTCATCCCATACGGGAATTGTAGACAACATTTAGCCTCTGTGTTGTCTCTACCGTTGGTCTAAGTATTTTGCTGGTTCACTCTAAGGGCGCCCCCAGGGTGGAAGCGATCGCTACGCGATGCGAAGTTTGACAGATCGCGCGATGTCGCGCGACCAACCTCCGTACATTTAAACAAAGCGAAAACATAGCTAACACACCATAGTGGACGCGACGCGACTCGACGCGATGAGCGATTTCCTGCGATCGAACAGGACGTGCACTGGTTTGTCGCTCGGTGTCGCGCGATCATATATCTTCTTCTTCTTTTTTAGAATTTTTTTTATCGAAACCAAACCGCTTCGACTTATTGTCCAAAATTTTCAAAATTCGTGTGCATTATGGCGGAAGATGGATCTATCGAAGCGAATGGAAATGATATGGAGATGATTTTCGGTTCATTTTCCTCCGTGAAAAGTGCTTCTAATCGCGTTCACTATGGGTATCAAATCGCGTCGATTATCGATTCGATTAGGATCGCGTCGCATCGCGTCGCGTCGCGTCGCAATCGCTTCCACTATGGGGCCCACCTTAGTGTTATGTTTGCTTTGTTGCAGCTACCATGTTTGCTCCGCCATCAGTAACAAGCACACTTATCTGGGAAAAAAAAATCGAAAATGTCAGAAAGCTTTTAAATATACTGAAAAAAAATGTGTGACTACCATGTTTGCTCCGCCATCAGTAACAAGCACACTTATCTGAAAAAAAAATCGAAAATTTCAGAAAGCTTTTAAATATACTGAAAAAAAATGTGTGACTACCTTAGATGTACTTATCTTCCATTCTCGGCATACATCTTCAATTTTCTCAGCAAGGTTAACAGCAGTATGAGAATTGTCAAGTGGTAGTACAGTAAGGGAAATCGATCTCATCACATTTCCATCCAAGTAATGCACAGTCATCCCCAAGTAACTTTTGACATTACATGTGTCAGTCCAAACGTCGGCTGTCATCGCGCACCGTTCAACGGCTATAAGTTTTTGTCTGACAACTTCGCTCAAGACATCGTATTTGTTGTCCATCATTCTTGTGCATGTCCTTCTACTCAGTAACTCAAGAGAGGTATAGCCGTTTTGCACCGATTTATAGGTCCTTTATGCTCTACTATACTTAATGGCTGATTATCCGTGGCTACCATGTACATTAGTGCTTCGTTCAGTTGAGTCGATGCAGAACCATTCCCCGAAAATATATTAATTATTAGATCAACGAATATCGGAATACAAAAGTGTCCTCTACATTACTCTCTACTACCTCTACTTTGATTTCAAATCGTACTATAATAATGCACCGCTATACACTGATAGGCAAAATAAAGTGCCCACCTCTTCGTTTTTTCAATTTCTCTCATTTACTTGGTTCACATTAAAGTAAACGCACTGTATTTTTTTTATTATCTTATTTTTTATATTCTTTTTAAGTTTCACTTATGGAATACTGAAAAAAAGGAGTTTTACTTAAAGAAAACAAAAATCAATTTGTGTTGAAAAAAAAACAGTGACAAAATAAAGTGCCCACTTCAAAAATCGATATGTTTTCGATAAGTTTCCATTGGAAGACCCCTTGATTGTTTATGTTTTGATATTTTGACATGTTTTGAAGCAAACGGCTCAACCTGGTGCATTTGTATACGTGATCGCATTTGATTCAATTGAAAAAAAAATGGAGAACGCAGTGCTTTCGAAAGCAATTCCCTTGTGTATCCGAAAATTGGTCGGTCGTGATGTGCAAAACGGTGAATCGCACCGGGCTGTCGCTAAGAAGTACAGTATCAGTAAGGCAGCGGTTGGCAAAATTCTTCTGAAGCTTAAAACGTTTGGATTAGTGGTGGATCGCCCTGGCAGAGGCAGGAAGCGGAAAACGGATGCGAGAACGGACACCAAGATCATGCGCGAAGTCAAGAAGAACCCGAAGGTAACGGTTCGCGAGATCCAGGAAACCCTTCAGTTATCAGTTTCCGGTCGAACTGTTCGTCGCCGTCTCGTAGCACAGGGGTTGAATAGCAAACTTGCCCGGAAGCGCCCATTTATCAGCATGGCAAACATAGCCAAACGGCTTAAGTTTGCTAAGGAGCATGCTGATAAGCCCCTAGAGTTCTGGAAAACGGTTCTCTGGACGGACGAATCAAAATTCGAGCTGTTTAACCGAAAGCGGCGGGTTCGTGTTTGGTGCAGATCGGGAGAGGAGCTTCAGGAGCGCCACATCCAAGGCACGATGAAGCATGGAGGAGGAAATGTGATGGTCTGGGGGTGTTTTTCGTGGGATGGAGTGGGAAGCATTGTGAAAATCGACGGGATAATGACGGCAGATTCTTACATCAACATCCTGCGAGAAAATCTGGAGGTTTCGCTGATCCAGACGGGCCTTGAAGAGAAGTTCGTATTCCAGCAGGACAACGACCCGAAGCATACTGCCAAGAAGACCAAGTCTTTCTTCCGGTCTTGTCGGATCAAACCGCTGGAATGGCCTCCACAAAGCCCGGACCTCAATCCCATCGAGAATTTGTGGGCGATTCTCGATGCCAGGGTTGACAAAACTGGTGTTACCAATAAAAATAACTATTTTGAAGCCCTGGAGCGCGCCTGAGAAGAGCTAGATCCACAGCACTTAAAGAACCTGGTCGAGAGCATGTCGAAGCGCCTGCAGGGTCGAGAGCATGTCGAAACGCCTGCCTCCTTTTTTTTTCAGTATTCCATAAGTGAAACTTAAAAAGAATATAAAAAACAAGATAATAAAAAAAATACAGTGCGTTTACTTTAATGTGAACCAAGTAAATGAGAGAAATTGAAAAAAAAACGATGAGGTGAGCAGTTTATTTTGTACATCAGTGTAATGATCCTTTTATGATTGAAAAAAAAAACTTTCAATTATTTATTTCAACTTTCTGCTATTGACAAATTTAGATAGTTTCTTATTATTTTTGTTAAATTCACGGCTTGATACGATATGGTTGACACCAAAAGAATATTCAAGCCTATTCTGCGAGTCTCTGTCACTTTTGAGGTGGCAAAAGTCAGATCGAGTGAGATGAGTAACCGTTTGATTTGCACGGAGTGCTACATCATACGACTTGACTTTTCTCACCTCGCAAGTGACAGAGTGACGCGACTCGAAAAATAGGCCTGATTATGTCGGTGAACGATGCAAAATCCAAAAAGAAAATTTCAATATGGAAACGTCATAGCCTAAGAAGATTCTTTGCTTTAAAATAACTTAACTTTGAATGAAGAAACCCGAGCGAATGAATCTTGAATTGTAAAATGGATTTTTGAACGTTTAGCCTTCGGATTAGGAGATTGCACTTTATTTATAGATGGTATTAAGGGTCTATTTGCTTCCGGAGATTGATTTTTGCTTGTAGTAGGTGTTGGTTCGGAATCCTTTGACTATAAAGTACCAAAATTAGTCAGCACAACTGCTTCAAAAACTAGAATATCAGAATCGGGTAATTAGGTATACGACATGTTGCTGGTGCGTCGGCAAACCAGTAGTAGCCATATCTACTTGATTGCGCAACCTTTTTAGGTGGCTCCACACAAGTTTACAGTATTCCCCGCCGCTTTGACAATAATTCCTCAACACTTACACTTCCCAGCGGAGGGGCCTATTATAAAAAACTTCCATATTTCACTTTTCCCGACCATTTTCTGTTGGTTGTTGGCTTTGAACGTAAAAATAATGGCAGCCGACAATAGCAACGGACACGAGCACGAGTTAATAACGCGGAAGGAAATACCGAAACGCGAACTGTTAGTTTTACATTTACTTTACTTGAAAAAAATTATCTCAGTCGCACATATGGATCTTATTGTGTCACCAGAATGGAATGGATTTCAATCTTCTCTTTCTAGTACTTACTATTTGTGAGAAGAAGAGAAATTAGCCGACCTGCTCTCCCATTCTGCAATAATCCCATAACCAAATGTTATCTTGTACGAAAATGGCAGATTTTCTCATTCTCTTTCGCTCCAACGAAAAATCCCATAAACAACTGTCAGTCTGTGTGAGAAAAAAACGGTATCGTCAGTGCCAATTAGTATACGAGAGAGGGTGTATACAATCAGGTTTGGCACTGAGCTGCAGTGGAAGCTCAGAAGAATAAAAACAAGCATTGGGCGATTAAATAAACTCCTTTGCAAAATTTGATCAAATATAAAATCGATGTTTAAGTAATTTTAATTTTTTTCCACATTATTGAGGGCAAAAATTTGATCGATTTGGTTACGGTTGGTTACGGAATTTTGTTCAATATTACCAAGCAGAATTTTGACAATTGATCTTCATGGAACGAAATGTAACCTTCACTTACGGAAAAATCGAGCAGAATATATTTCCTAAAGTAAAAGTTACAGCTCCCATTAGTTTGCGTGGAAACCTTTCAAATTCCAATTTTATTTTTCGTTATTTTCAGGTGGATACTGCTGCACAAATTTCTTTTCGATTCTTTACTTTTTCCGTTTCAGTAAACGGAATTTTACGTGGGTTTGGGATGGAAAAAGAAATTTCTTTCGAAAACGATACCGACCTAAAAAGCTGAATTTGGAGCTAAAAGACCATCGAAAGAAGGTTGCTGAAGACATGATTTCCGAGACTAGAAAGGATCCTTTACTCCATGAAAAACATCATAACGGGGGACGAGACATGTGCTAAGTCTTTCTTATCTTCAAACTCAAAGTACAACTACTGGAAAAGAAATTCGAGTTAATTGAGGCTTTAAAAGAGATTGCGCCGAAGGAGTTTTGAGGCCATCCTTTCGGCGGCCTATTTATAAGTGCTCGCGTTTCAGTTTTGAATGTTTTTGAAATTATCGTGTTATGAATATTAGTATATTTAGGAATAAGTTAGCGGGAAGTGGTCGTATATGCTCACAGTTTTCTCCATTAATCTCTCTGGTAATTCAAAGTATGGTCGTTGGCAAAGAACGTAGCCGCCCACCCCATCGAAGTCTACAAAACCCACCACCAGATGGACGAAAAACAGCTCATTGGACGCCCACGAGGGGTGGCAATAATAGAGAAGCCACCCATTATAAATGGCGCGATAACGAGCACGATGAATTGTGAATAGCCTGGGTCACTGGCCGTATCGCCGTATGCTGAGGAAAGTGACCCCATGATTCACTAGATTCGCATTGAACAAGCTTAGTGTGAATCAATTTTCAACCAACCATCAAGTTAAACGGTAGATAATGTTCGAACCTAGTTTGAAAGACTATAGAAATTTAACTAGAGAAAACAGAAGTGAGTGTCAGAGGAAAGTAAGTTTGGGTAGTAAACGGCAGGTAATTTGCCAGTGACTGCAACTTTAGAAACAAGTCCTAACGTAAACTACTTTTTCGAATTTAGGACTTTGCTGTAGTCCCGGAAAAATTCCCGGTAGATCTACCAGCACACACGTTTAATTCCGTGTCCGTCAACTTACTCGGTGGCCCTGGACGGTATTAGTGTGAATTTGTCATCCCTCTCAGATCAGTATCTGGAAGGAGTGAAACGCGCACGAAGGAAGAACCCAATGCTGTTTGAACTGGTAACCTGAAGGTGATAGCTGAACAAGCAGTCAACGAAGACACTTGGTGGTGAAGCTGCCAGGGGCCTTGAAGTACAATTATCTGATCAGATTGCTAGTAAAAAAGTGGGAGAGAAGGGAGAGAGGAACGTAAAGTGAACCTTTAATTGGGATTAGGTAAAGTGAAGTACTCGAGGATTTTTTTTGTGTTCAGTGCGATTCCCAGAACAACTTCGAATGTCTTCATTCTTGATGTATCATCTTCCCTGTACAATATTCAAATAGCCAAATCGTCAGTCGACTGATCATCCCGGGTCAGAAATTCCAGTATTGGCAAATTTTGGTTCCTGCAAGCTGAATATTGAATATTTTTATGTTGCATACCGGAATTTCGAAACAAAAATATCAAAATTATCGGAATTTGGTGAAAAGTCGATTACCGTTTACACCGAGGCAGGTAAGCTATTGTAAGTTTAGTTTAGGGAATCAGTACCGATCCTAGCAACGCAGACAGACTTTTAGGCAAGAATAAAACTAATCGATAACTAAGTGATAAATTTTCAATTTAAAATACATAAGCAATCGTTTGCTCTATAGCGCCGTGTAGTTCACTTGGTTGTGGTTCCTACAGATGTAGCGAGGTTGCAGCATCTGCAAGCGTGTCAAAATATTATGCCGAAGTTCGTCACACAAATCGTGGGATGTCCATTTTGCTAGTTGCTAGTAGCTATTTTTATTTGATGATTTCTTTTGAATTGACGTTTATGTAATTTTCAAACACGCTGAGATTTAGGCTTGAATGGCTGTTCTAGTAATTTGAATTATCTTTATATGTATAAAAAATTAGTGGTGGGTTATATCAGGCATTTAACCGCAAGATTCGCGTAGGACCGCGTTGGCTTATAGTAATAATGGTATAAAGGGCGAACACGAAATTATTGCGACACCGAAAATGTCATGCCAATTTTCTTATAATGTTTAGAATCAAACCAAAATTTTAGAATAGTTTTATACATATATTTACTTCAACAATCAAAAGAAAAGTTAATCGATGGAGCCTTGAGTGTAAAATTGAACGCATTTTCGCTTGATGCCCTCCATCAAAGTCTTTGCAGTGTCATCCGGTACCAGTTTCTCAGTTTTTTTTTCCATTTTCTTAACATGTCCTTCTCGTCTTTGACTGTCTTCTTGCTCTTCCGAAGTTCCCGCTTCCTCATTGCCCAGTACTGCTCCACCGGACGCAGCTCCGGACAGTTTGGCGGATTCATGTCCTTTGGAACAAAATGGACAAAATCGGCCTCATACCACTCCAGGACACTTTTAGAATAGTGGCATGTATGCCAAATCTGGCCAAAATAGCGGAGCATCATCGTGCTGCTGCAAGAACGGCAAAAGGCGCTTCTCGAGGCACTCAGATTTGTAGATCTCGCCATTTACTGTGCCCTTTGTCCTGAAAGGCTCACTCCTCAGTCCGCAAGAACAGATATTTGGAGGCGAACTTCGACATTCACTATCTTCTTTTTAAATTTGTCGTCCACATAGAACTTGCTCTTGCCGGTGAAAAACTCCAACCCCGGAATTTGCTTAAAATCGGCTTTTATATACGTTTCGTCGTCCATCACACAGCAGCCATATTTTGTCAGCATCTTCTAGTAGAGCTTCCGTGCCCGAGTTTTAGCCGTCGATTGTTGCCGCTCATCGCGGTTTGGGAAGTTCTGTACCTTGTATGTATGTAGTCCAGCTCTCTTCTTTGCATTCTGGACGTAGCTCTGTGACATGCCGATCTTTTCAGCCAAATCACGGCTTGAGACGTTGGGATTTGCTTTAATCATCCGCTTCACCTTTCCCTCCGTCTTTTTGTTCTCCGGTCACGGTTTTCTTCCAGCTCCTTTGCCGTGGTCCAGCGTCAACCGCTCCTGGAACCGCTTCAACACTCTGGAGACGGTTGAATGGTGAATGTTCAACTTTTATTTCCCAGCTGCCGGTGCGACAGGTCAGGAAATTCCGGGTGTTTGGCAAGAATTTGTTCTCTCGACTCGCGTTGGTTCACCTCCATTTTTCGTTGAATCGAAAAACACGACTTAGAGTTTGACAGCATGTAAACAATACACGTCAATGAAAAAAAGTGTGCAAAATTTGGTTGATTTTTGCCCAATGGTAAAAAAGTTATGCCCTGTTGAATGTGTCGCAATAATTTCGTGTTCGCCCTTTACGTATCGTTACACATATCCCAAGTAACAATTTCAGTTCTATTCCAGCCGTATAGCACTACTCCAGAAATTATTGATGACACTACATTCAAAACTGTTTTGTCCACCAACACCTCCTCTATGCATCTTTAAAGCCGAAATGTGTACAAAGTGGCCCACTCTATAGACGGTTGTGAAAACAAATTAATAAAACTTTTCTAAGACCATAAAGATTTTGAAAATGTTCTAGTGAAAGATGTTATGACCACTTGAGAACCATCATAAAACCTATTGGCCGCCATCAAAACCAGCATGGGGCTGAATGGCCACAGCTGTCCAAACTTCACGGCGATATCGTGGTTAGATTTTGTTGTTTTTGCTTTTTTTTGTTGCTCTTCTGATTCATTCAACAGCAAATAATGGCTCAGAAAAAAGTTCTTCTGTTGCGGGAAATTATGATTGATAGCAAAATATATAAAACAAATTGAGTTTTTTTTTATAGCGTATCATGCTCCAAATCATATGCGCATTTAATTTTATGGTGAATATTGGCACGATAAGAGCTGAAAATTAATGCGCCTTGGAAATTATGCGATATGAAAAATTATTTACAACAAGCTAAAAACAAAATTTAAGGAAAATATATTCCGTAAATTAATCATGAAACTCCTGAAAATTGATGGAATTCAATAAGATTTATCTAAACGAATAACGAAGTTTGTCTCAGATCTACAGTTCAATTGTATTACATTTAAAATTTGGTGTATTTATTTTTTTCACATTTCAATTATTTCATATATTTCAACATGGCGATTGCAAGAAATCACAGTTTAACCAAAAACCCATTTTATCTTAGCAATGGCTACTATAAAACTATCTGGCCGCTTGGTAGCTTTCCTCAATGCTAGTTAGCCGTTTAATGCATTTACTGGAGACAAAATGGTTTCAAAATGCTTTTTCAACTGACCATAATAAGATAATATGAATGAGTCCTAAAACGGCATTTCAAAACAGCATTTTATGAGTTAATAAAGTCAAAATAAAACCTTTGATAGGAGTAAAAGGTACTTTAGAAGTCAAGGTTTTTAAGATCGTTCTAAAGAAGCTGTGTAGGTTCTTATAAACCTGACTAAAATTTGAAACCTATTGGCATCTCTTGCTGCCATAATAAAGCCGAATCGATTTCTAGTGGCTTTCACAAAACTTTAATAAAACTTAATAAAGCTGGATGGTTTTCGCAATGTTACTTGGGATGGTTGGTTTAAAATGTTAATAACATAGTTCTATAATTTTATTTTGGACCCATCCCTTCTTATGCATTTTGCTCCATACCTCACATTCGTGATCCTCGTGATCTTTCTGGGCCATGCTATTAAACGCTAGTATATAGCACGCGTGATGAATGATTTCCTTAGGAACGAATGACCAGTTTTCAGTGGCCCGAAATTTTATCATTGCATTGGGAAAACATGGAAATCGGTAACTGACCGATTAGCCGGTCTTGCATGACTCTGTCTCCCGGACTGTAGCGGGTGGACAAAGCCCGGTTCGAACCACCAGCTCGAGAGCTCGTGTCGAAAACTGAAATCATTTCGGTTCATCTCGCGTGCTTTATAGTAGCGTTGATAGCATAGCCCTGAATGAAGAGAGGCACGAAAATATAGAACGAAGCAAAATTCTAAAGAGGGGACGAGCCCCAGATTATAAAATCAGATACCGGAAACAAAGCAAAATAATTTTGCAGCTGAGAGGTGTGGCTATTTCAGTATTCATTATGGAATAAAACTTAATGAAAATAAAAAGACAATTTGAACCATTTGTTACCCGTTTATGAGGACCCGGATAGGGAAGAACATATTTTCAATGAAAATGCATTATGCATATTTTCATATGCAGATTTGTATGGGAGCACAAATAGGTCATTTTTAAGTAAAAAATTAAACAACTTACACTAATAGCACTTAATTATAATTTCAATGCAAAACATTTGTAGGTTTTTCTGATCAAATGGTGTATGAATGAAGTCATTGTGTTCAGTTGAACGAGAGTTATTAGCGTTCAAAAACCTATCACTTTAGCGTAACGCTCTCACTTTTCAAAATTTTGAAATGACACCCGGTACAGAAAAGAGAAACGTAGTCCTACGTTAAAACATATATTTCTCTTCAAATAAATTTTCCATGGCCTTCCAGCATCAAATCATTTTACATCGCGTCATGTTTGTGAATAAGTAAATGCACATTTCACATGAGCCATAAAGCTTAATATAAATGTATTTGTTATAATATGCTACCTGCTATAAAATATCCTTGATCCGTCATTACTAGTCCATCAAGCTTATATCACAGAGAACAGACGTTCATCATCGGTCTGCACTACTTGTGTAAAACTTTAAACCGACATTTCAAATGTATGTCATTTTACTCCTGGTAGGCGGCGCTGCAGTTGTGCGATAACTATTATGTAAATGTTTATCAATAAATAGCGTAGCGCACGACTTGAAATTTTTTGTATATTTTTCTCTGCAGTTGCTGCTTACATCGGCTGCCCATATTAATTTTTACACACGTTTTTTCAAGAAAAGGTACACAGAGACAAATTTGATTGTCAATTCTACCATTAGTGGGGGTTAGGATGACTATTGCAGTATAGTGACTTTGAACCGACTATGATCATGGTCAAAACAACAATTAAAAATAGTTGATTCAACATTTACCATAATATCGGAATAGTCCTTGTTACCATGATAATAGTCAAGAATGCCATGAACGTGGTAAATTCATCCTTTTTCATAGTTGTAGTAACCATTATATGCGATAGTCATCTTGACCATGATTTGACTGTCGGTATAACAATAGATTTTTTCTTAGAGTACATGGACATCAATGTCTGTTCTCTGTGCTTATATGTCATTGTTTCTATCTGTATTGACTGCTCAAGAGAAAAAGTGCCATTCCTGTACTATGTAACCGTTGGTTGGTGCTTGAACGTGCGAGTAGTGGATCTTTCCAGTTTTTAACTGGAGCGAGAATTAGGCTTTTTGACGTTCTCTTTCTGGCTCACGCAGAGGAATGATGGTTTGTTTTCCTCCAAAAGATTTTCCTTCCTACTTGCACTCCTTTGATCTAAATGGCGCTGTAGTGTGCGTGCATTAAACGTCACTAAGCCTAATGGACTTCCCCGCCCAGTTTCGAAACTTGCACACAGACTCAGACCCACAGTATACCAAGACCAAATGAACCAACAGAGTAAGATCCTCAAACGTCAACCTTCGGAAATATGCTCGATTCCCGAAGGCTCGACTTTTCTGATTCCGATGCCGAGCCAAGTCTCTTCTAGTGGTGACTCGTACGGAACGGAGTAGTAGTGCGCGCGGTGTCCGTAAAATTTACCTGAACATGAGTGAAGTGGAAATGTTTTCGTTCTTGCTTGTGCTTTGCAGGCCAGTAAATCCGTTGATAGGCAGATTGGTTGTAGGAGAACGGTTAGTGATACAACCGTGTCAAGTTAGGCAAAACATAATCTTTTGTAATTTGTAGGGAGTGTTAAGGCACCGAAAAACAATAGTACCGAAGGATAGCTTAAAAAGAACAAAAGAAGAAAAAGAAGGTACATATTTCTCAAACTTTTGCAACCGGTTAGTGAGTTTAGAGAGTTTTTGTGACGTCATATGTGTGTACTAATTGTGGTGAAGATTCCAAGAAGGGGCCTTCTTTCTTGTTATTTTTTCCATTTCGAAGGCAGGTGTTCACGGCGGAGGACAGACCAGCGCAAATCCACATCCAGCATAATCCGCCATTTTCCGGATGCGTTTCCGTCGCCATCACACAAACGCCATAGTGACACCAACGAAGCCACCGCCACAGCCACCTCCACCGCCACTGCTACCTTCACCAGCACTGCTACATCCACCTACACGGCTTCAGAGTCTGCCATAGCTATCGCTACATCCACAGCAACAGTAACCACTACCGCCACGGCGATCTGCTATGTTTAGTTAAGAAATTGGTTGCAGGCATAATTAATTACCTAGCATAGCCCTAGGGTAAAGCGTTTCTACTCCTATTTGTTTTGTTCGCTTTGTTTCGGGCTCATAACGGAGCCATCAATCCTCGCCTTTCTGGAGTTTCCCCAAAAGTGATCGGGAACATTTTTGGTTTTGTCTTCTTTCAACTGGTCTTTGAGACGATTTCAAACAAGAATCTGATGCTGCTTGTAATGTCAGGTCCTTGATGCGTGATGTGAATGACACAAACAAGCCGTTCAACGACCCAGCTCCGTCATTCCTGGAGTTATTGAGTAACAATTATCGTTACAACCAACTACACGTGCTACCGTCATCTCCACCATCCGAAAATACAACAGTTGGCAACCAGAGTAGAAACCCGCAAAGAAGAATTTTACCGATACCGCCAGAGCTATGTCCTGGGCCCAACCGTAGGAAGGAGAAGGTGATTGCATCTGCTTGTGAGGTAGGGCTGCTGCGAAGAAGTGAGGTTAGACTGCTGCTGCGTTGTGCCGTGCTTGTTGCTGTTGCTGTTTGTTTTTCGTCGAACTTTGCTGCTGATGTGCTTGCCGCGACGCTGTTTCTGGTGTGTCTTGCTTTGAAGCATTGCTTCGTAGAAACCATACTTGGAATCCTCGTTGGAACTGAAGTGATTTGATATTGCGATTGATTTGAAGAATGGCTAACCCGGGAAATCCCCCTGCTGTCGGTGCTGCCTCTACTGCTGGTGCTGATAGAATACCACCAACATTTGCGTTCGAGCCATTTGATAAAACAAAAACGAAATGGTGCCGTTGGGTGAAATGGCTGGAAGGTGCCATGTGGCTATTTAGAGTAAACGAAGATGTTAAGTGATGTGTATTACTATACTACATGGGATCGGAGACATATAACATCCTTGCAGACAATTTGTCTCCCGCTGAGCCAGAAGAACAGACATATCAACAATTCGTTACCGTACATGGGAGCTACTATGATCCGGAACCGCTTGAGATGGTGGAATTATGGAAGTTCAGATCCAGGACCCAGCTGGAGGGTGAATCTATTGCAGAATTCATTACGGCGTTGCAACGCGAAGCGAAACACTGCAAATTCGGCGAGTAACTACAAAAGGTTTTGCGAAACCAGCTAGTGTTTGGGCTCCGCAATCAGCGTCTCATCGAGGAAAAAGCGTTGACATCCAAGAAGGTGAAGAAGATTTCACTTTCGATGAAGGTCTCGGGTGAAGGTGCAGAGGTTCTCAACCGAAAGCTCAAGAAAAAATCGTATTTGTTCGGGACATACTGGTCTTAGAGTTAGCCAATGGTTATATTGCGATGGTTGAGTCAAACCGACATCCCTTGTTAGGCAGAGAGTGGATGCGTGCGTTACAACT
Source organism: Aedes koreicus (assembly GCA_024533555.2). Lineage (NCBI taxonomy): Eukaryota > Metazoa > Arthropoda > Insecta > Diptera > Culicidae > Aedes > Aedes koreicus. The sequence continues at coordinate 464,371 of JAHHFK020003219.1, read as the reverse complement.
GACTTGGAGTGAAGTAATACGAAAATAAGTAACTACACTGGTTTCGGTGTTTACAATGAATACTCATCTGCCTTACGGAAACTTCAGTTCCGTATATGTTGCTGAGCTGGCAGCAATCAATTTCACATCGGGGATAATTTCCGACATGCCCATAGACTATTATTTCATCTACTCGGATAGTCAAAGTTCTATTGAGGCCCTCCGGTCAATGTAAACAGTGAGGCACTCATCTTACTTTCAAAAATAAGGGAGCAGATGTGTGCGTTGGTCAAAAGATCATTTAAGATTACCTTTGCATGGGTCCCCTCATATTGCTCAATTCTAGGATATGAGAAGGCGGACTCTCTAGCAAAGGTGGGCGCAAAAGAAGGCGAGATTTTTGAAAGAAGAATTTCACATGATGAATTTTTTCCATTAGTACATCAGAGTTCTCTTCAAAGATGGCAAAACGATTGGACAAGTAATTCTCTTGGGCGGTGGTTACATTCCATGATTCCAAATGTTTTGTCGAGATCGTGGTTCAAAGGTCAGGATGTAAGTCGCGGTTTCATTCGTGTGATGTCAAGACTTAGGTCTAACCACTACTCACTAGACGCACATCTCTACAGAATTAACCTCATCGATAGCAACATATGTAGGTGCGGAACCGGTTATGATGACATCGATCATGCAGTTTGGTATTGCCCGGATAATGATGCCTTCAGAGCACGACTATTGGATACCCTAGTGGCCCGAGGTAGACAATCCTCCCGCGAGATAACTAAAATTGAAAAATTATACATTGTTAATAACAATATCGAATATCGGCTCCGTTAAGTTTTACACATGCCTGAGCCTAACAAATAAACGAACTGAATAAAAAAATAAAAAATCAGTAACTACTGTCAGTAAAATTGTCTTGCGTACACCGTTGTCTGCATCCGTGAGGTCTGTTTTCGAGAAGTTTCCTTCCGTTTTTGAAGATTCCGTTGGAAAGACGACTAAAATACAAGCAACTCTCAAACCGGACTCAAGACCAGTGTTTCTCAAGTCTCGAACTTTGCCTTTCGCTATTCGTGATGTTGTTGAATGAGAAAAGGTCGGTATCGTGTTCGAAAGAAATCCCTTTTTCTATCTCAATCCCATGTTAAATTCCGTTTACTAAAACGGAAAAGTAAAAAATCGAAAAGAAATTTCTGCAGCAGTATTCACCTGAAAAGAACGAAAAATAAAATTGGAATTTGTAAGGTTTCCATGCAAACTAATGGGAGCTGTCACTTTTACTTTCGGAAAAATATTCCGCTCGATTATTCCGTAAGTGAATGTGACGTTTCGTTGCATGCAGATCAATTGAACAAAATTCCGTAACCTTTCTACTTTTTAATTCGATACTGTCCTAAATCAACGAAATGGTTCATAATGGTATTTTAATAAGGGTTAACAACAGCGAGTAGGGTACCCCTGTCGTAAAGCCAGTATCGACTTAAAAAGTAGAGAGATTACGGAATTTTGTTCGATATTACCAAGCGGAATTTTGACAATTGATCTGCATGGAACGATATGTCACCTTCACTTAAGGTCGGTATCGAGTTCGAAAGAAATTTCTTTTTCTATCTCAATCCCATGTTAAATTCCGTTTACTGAAACGGATGAGTAAAGAATCGAAAAGAAATTCCTGCAGCAGTATCCACCTGAACAGAATGAAAAATAAAATAGGAATTTGTAAGGTTTCCACGCAAACTAATGGGAGCTGTCACTTTTACTTTCGGAAAAACATTCCGCTCGATTAATCCGTAAGTGAAGGTGACATTTCGTTCCATGCAGATCAATTGTCAAAATTCCGCTTGGTAATATTGAACAAAATTCCGTAACCTCTCTACTTTTTAAGTCGATACTGGCCTTTACGGAATAATCGAGCGGAATGTTTTTCCGACAGTAAAAGTGACAGGTCCCATTAGTTTGCGTGGAAACCTTACAAATTCCAATTTTCTTTTTCGTTCTTTTCAGGTGGATACTGCTGCAGAAATTTCTTTTCGATTTTTTATTTTTCCGTTTCAGTAAACGGAATTTAAAACGGGATTGATATAGAAAAAGAAATTTCTTTCGAACTCGATACCGACCTGTACCGGCGATGAAGGTTGCAAAAAAGGTCCGCCTTTGTGGAGATTATAAATTGACTGTAAATAAGCATTTATTAATCGATGAACATCCTTTACCTGATGAACTTTTCGCGAATATGGCTGGTGGAAAAAAATTCTCTATGTTGGATTTGGCGCAAGCCTACTTACAGATGGGTGTACGGTCTGAAGATCAAGGGATTCTAACACTAAATATACACCTCGGATTATTTAACCCTACTAGACTAATGTATGGGGTCGCATCTGCTCCCGCCATATTCCAACGGGAAATCTCACAGATTCTTCAAGGCATACCGGGGGTTTCTGTTTTCTTAGACGATGTTAAGGTCACGGGACCAGACGACGAAACTCACTTGGTGCGATTGCAAGAAGTTTTGAAAAGATTTGCTGAGCATGGAATGCGAGTAAATGGTGTTGGGGTAGTTCTCAGTCACATATTCCCCGATGGAAGTGAACGTCCGATTCAATACGCATCGCAAACCTTGAACTCTACTCAGCAGAACTATACCCAAATTGATAAGGAGGCATATGCTATTGTCTGTGGTGTTAAAAAAATCCACCAATACCTGGTCGGTCAAAGGTTCGTTCTTGTCACAGATAATAAGCCTGTCGCGCAGATGTTCTCTCCAGAAAAAGGGTTACCTACGGCAAAGGGTAAATACACCCTTCTTTTTGGGGAAATGCTCCTTAAACTTTGGAAAAATGCTCCTTAGATGCGTTTGCCCGGTATAATGCAATCGGAGGTATTAACTTTCTGGTTAGCGCTTGTCGGGTGTTTTGAAGGGTCTTCAGTTTCTTCAAGATTGTATAGTTTTGACGGGTTTTAAGTTTCTGAAGAGTCGTCAAAACGAAATTAAGACCCGTCAAAATGAAATTAAGATTCGTTGAAATGAAATTAAGACTCGTCAAAATGAAATTAAGACTCGTCAAAATGAAATTTAAACCCGTCAAAACTACCTGAGATTACTGAAGAGCTCGTACGTTTATTTCCGCTCAAAGGCACCACAATAGGTGTTGATATTTTCAACGCTCTCTCATCGATGCTAAACCAATTCGGCATGGATTTGAAGAAACTGGCGAGTGCGATCACCGACGGTGCCCCAGCTATGATTGGTAAGTGTATTTTTTTTTGCGTTTTAAGGAGCACAAGCAACATTTTTTGTTCCACAGGAAAGCATGAAGGTGCCATTGCTCATCTCCGGCGACGAGATGGTGTTAGCGAGCGATTCATGCAGTACCAATGCATCATACACCAGGAAAATTTGTGTCCTAAAAATGTGTGGTTCAAGAACGTTATGAAGGATGTCATTAAGGTCGTTAATTTTATTCGATCAAATGCTCTCAATCTTCGAGAATTCCAAGATTATTTGTATTAAACTTCGTTGGCTCAGCAGGGAAAAAAATTAAGCGTGTTTACGATCTCAAGACGGAAATCGCAGAGTTTATGACACAAAAAAGACATTTTTGTTTTTTAAAATTATTTGTACACCGTTCAGTGTTGATGCTACAAGTGCCCCGGAAAATTTTCAAATGGACCTTATACAACTGCAATGTGACATCGAGTTGAATGAAAAATTCAAGGAGAATGACATTCTAACATTCTACTCGGAATACGTTTCGGAAGAATCTTTTCCTGAGTTGCGAAACCGTGCTCTTTTTATAACTTCATTCTTAGGCTCAACATACAACTATTTTCTCTCATGAAAACCGTCAAGTCAAAAGCCAGAAATAAGCTATCTGATGAACACTTGGAGAACCAGCTACGTATTGCATCGTCAGGTATCAAAGCAAACTTAGATAAGTAAGCAGAAAAAAAAATATTAAAGCAAATCTCACATTGAGGTATTGTTAGTTTGCTACTTACACATTGGTGTATTTATAGAATAAAAATGCCATGATTTAAAAATGTTTCATTAATCTGTTTTAGTATCATTGGGTACACAATGTTTAGTGACTAATAAACGAACAACTGTTTATCAAACAAAACCTTATGGGTAAAAAACCCATGTAAAAAATTAAAATAACATTAAAAAATGATGTAATGATACGCTAGAAAACTCGACTTTTTATCCGAGGCCCATAAATATACCATTCAACTCAGCTCGACGAACTGAGCACATGTCTGTGTGTTTGTGTGGGTGCGCGCGTGCGCGTGTGTGTGTATGTGTGCGTGAGTGTGTGTGTGTGTGTGTGTGTGTGTGTGTGTGTGTGTGTGTGTGTGTCCTGCCCAATGGATAAATTGAACTGAAGGTGAGTTTGAAAGAAGGTGAACTTGGAGTAGAGCACACGTACCCACTGGTTGACACTAAATATTGGCCAACGTGCTCTTGCACATTTGTTTGAGGATTTGTTAAGCAACACAAATTTCCAAATCCAAAGTTCGGATGCCATGCTGCATCAGTGCCCGGACTTTTTGTTCGTGAATCTCGACATTTTTCAAATCACAAACTAGCATGCAGTTGTGAGCTTATAAATTTATCATAATAGCATATTAGCGATAAGTCTGAGAGGGTTGATTCATCGATTTCGTTTACAATTTTTACAAGTTGTAACATTCCGCTCACTCGGATTGCCCAGTGAATAAGCGAACGGTGCAGTTCGTTCGGTCCGCTCTCCGTTGCTTTGGAAGTTTTTTTATTAGGCGTTTCAAGTCTTCAGTTCTATTTTATTTTTCTCGATCGCGAGTGAAATTCAGTTTCTGAAGAAGAAAACGTTGTGTGTTAAGCCGTGCAACAACGTCATAAAGTGCAATTAGCAATATTGCCACGATCTAAATACCATATTGCTCCGCATCTATACGGCACGCACACCAGCAGTCCATCGTGTGAAGCGTGCATTCGTTCATCTGCTATCCACCACCGACCAGTATCTTCATCATCATTATCATCATCGATCAGCTCAACGTTTAACCGGTACACGCGGCCACACATCGTCACTCGGCAGCAGCAGTACAATCGTCGCCGGCTCCATCAGATCAGTAATACCAGGATATCAGGATATCAGGAACTCACAGTATTTTGTTTACACAGTTCACGGTTTTTTTTATCGCTGTTTTACAATCATTTTTTCGATAAACCATTGGAGTTTTAATTTGTTATTCGACCGTCTTTCGTTTTGTTTGTTGATTTGCTACGTCGCGATAGTACAGGTGTGAAAAAACGAAATGATGAGTTATGTCAGTGACATAACTGCAAAGTTGACGTAGGACTGCTTGTTGATGTGAAGAAATTGATGTCACGAATTAATAAATTTCTACTATATTTTATTCAGTCTGAAGAACCATCAAACCCTATGCTATTGGTGTGTGAGGCTCCGGTTCTTCTTCCGCTATTGGTTCTCCACGAAAATTTATAGAAACTGCAGTTCGGCTCGAATTTACTGTTAATGTTATTTTGTTTGTTAAATCAGCGCCAACATTAATTCGCCCTAATTTGCTTTTGTAAACAATGGCTTTCGTAGTCATTTGCTCTTGAACAAAATGTCACACATACAAATTAAGAACTCTTTCAGGAAGATCAGCTTTATTTCTATCCGCTGATATATTCAATTTGAAGGGATTGTATTCAACTTCCGATAAATTAGCAGACAAAGTGTTTGTTTACAAAAGCAGATTCGCCCTAATCAAATGTTGGCGCTAAAATGTCCATCGTGCTTGTAAGTGTGAAATGGATCCTGTGTTTACGGAGGTAACATGGTTCGCGATTGAAATGTTCTTATCAGTTTTCTTGGGGTGCAGGACAGCCTGAGTGTTTGGCGGCACGTGATACTACGATAAAAAATAGGCATTTACACCGTCTTCAACTCGAGATTGTACAGACTGAAGATTGAACATACTCCCAAAAGTTGAAAAGGTGGCAAAAAATGCAATTGCAGTTTTGCAATCATATCTTGAGAAATCCGCATGATTCAGAAATGGTAATTTCGCCCATTTTGATCCACAAAGCGTTTTATGGTACAAATGAAGCCATGCAAATGTGTGCAAGCGACTGGCAAGCAAAAATAGCTCGAAACAATTTTATCGCTGTAGGATCCTTATTCAATCATCACCATCATATCAATATACAATATGGATGAGTCGATATCACAAAATGCCGCAACGCTATTGGCCACTGTTGTAATGCCGCCGTCAACTGTTCTATTTTTGTTCTCACTGATCATCGACAAAGCGTTTCATGAAATAAACAAAGCCATGCAAGTTTGTGATAGCGACAGGTTGCACATAGCTTGGTGGAAAATATGACCATTTGCTTCATTGCTGTACCCTGAATTCTTCGCCAAGTGAACTAACCGTAGGGTTTCTATTCCCTATCTTTGAGCTTGTAAAAGTGGCTTAATGGTTGCCATCAAGAGCCGCCGCGCCAATGGTCAAGGTTCGTTTCTAATTCTCGTATTTTGGAATATTTTATTTTTGTGAGCCATCTGACTTTCGGACACTCATCTCTTACTCATTAATTAAGGATCACTACTACACACGTTCATTTTTTCATTGCGAATTGCTGTTGCTATTTTGCCCACAATTAATGTTAGATTTTTCATCCAAGTTACGATCAATAGCAAGAATGGAACAAAATAAAGCGAAAATGTATTACAATCTTTCTCTCTTAGTTTGGGTGTAGAGCGAATTACGAACAACTTAACCTAACACCAAGTAGACCAGTTCGGACATTTTGGTTTGCAAAAAGTTCCACTGGCTGGAGCGGGAATCTAACCCTCAACTTCACGTCAACCGCTTGAACGACGGGCGACGCCGCTAACCACTTGACCACGAAGATGATGTGAGCGATTGATTTGGCCATTTTCTCCGGGACGCGGCAGTTTAAGCAACGCCATGTTGACCCGGTGCATGCTAATAAACATTTCGATGAGCTCAAGAGAAATTTCAATCAAACATACTCTTTCGTTGGCAAATTGATTTGGTCGTCCTGAAAAGGACGGATTTTAGTTGTTTACGGAGGGATGATTAACGTCAGCGTCGACGTCGGGCTTCTTCCGCTTGCCTCGTCTAGCGGACGTGCCAGCCACATCAGGCGGCGTCTACTCGATCTCCAGCAGCAGGGCGAAACACTTGGAAAAGCGCTTTTTAACCACGAGAGCGCGGGATACACACGTCTGAACGTGTCAATGATCCAATAACGAATGATAACTGTTCGCCGTGCCGGGCCTGTAATGGCATATACCATTACATGACAGGAAGGAGGTATCAACGAAGGCAACGCGAATCAAATTTTACAAAAGGGGACGGGCCTCAGTTGTTACGCCAGACAGCACCGTGGAAATGAAATCATTAGTTTTCATTAGAGCGACAGGGGTTTCCGAGGTTAAATTCGCATCTTTTCAACTCAGGCAACAGAAAAACGGCCCTTGTCAGGGCCTCAGAACTGTAACCTTTCAAAAAAAAGCTTCCACAAATATTTTTTTCAGTGACCATCATTTCTTCATTTATGAGATTTGTTTTGTATATAATTTAAATAAATATTAATGTAACGTGTTGAATTTGCGATCATAAATAAATCATAATGTATATTTAGATTGAATTGAATTTCCTATACATCCTATCCCAATCCCATTCCCTTGGTGTCAGATCCCCATTATCCGCTATATAAATTAAAATTTGAATTCGACCTTGCTATAATCCTATACCCCCTGACACCAACTGACGGCTAGCAGCATCCTTTGTGTTGACGTCCTACATCCACGTCATCGCCCAGCCTGGACCCCAAAACCAGTACATGAGCTGGTATAAAAGGGGACAGATCCATGGATCAGGAGCTTATTCGGTAACGAAATCTTAAACACTAAACAGTGAAAAAAAACTTTAATCAAATTTTCTTACAACTAAATAGTGACGAAATTGTGCCAAAGTTGGCAAAGTAAAGTAGTGCAAACCAACCTAGCTGCGCATCAGTGCCTACCGATAATCCGCCATCCATCGAGCCGATCAAGCAGATACCACTGTAGTGTCGATGGTGCTGACACATACGAGAAGTCGACGGAAGCCTAGCCACAACGAATCGCGCGCTTCCGCCTGAAATTGCGCCAACATCATAGCCGAGCTCGGAGAAGCGACGCCAAACTACCTCATCAAACACGCTGAGCCAAACAATAAGGTCGGTGCTAACCCCGAGCAAGAAAGGTGCGCTATTATCCTTTCCTTCTATTAGTTTTTTTTTCATCGAAAATTATGTACAAAAGTAGAATAAATATCCATTTAGTTTTTCATATTGTAATTAAAGCTTTATAGTTTGTTATGATCGCACATTCCTTTCCGCCATCTTATTTTGTGATTTTTCTATTGATCGGTAAAATTTAGGGATGTGAGTCCGAACCCTATTCAATTCTACCCGGGTAGACCCTGCTAGCCATCTGGCACAGAGTGAAGTAAAAGTCCAGACTAGACCTATAGAATTTAGCATACTCACAGAACCCCATCCAAAGAGAGTTGACATTTAGACACACTTGCTTCTGAAACTGCAAAACAATAGAGTTTTTAAATATTATTTAGAAAAATTATAACTCACACTTTAAAACTACCTGCAACTAATCCACTATGAACCTATGTACAACAAGAACTACAATGAAGCTAACCTACCCCATACATTGAATATGTGAAACACATAATTGGTCTGCCGTGTTGCAGTTCGGCTCAAATTAACTGTTAATATTTCGTTTGTTGAATGTACAACGTGCTTGCTAGTTTTAACATGGCAAATAGAGATTTATATATGGATACTAATAAAAAATGTTGCTCATTTTCTCCAGAATGCGGCTTTTCAAGCAACGCCAGGTTGAGCCGGTGCGTGGTAATGAAAATTCGATGTGCTCAAGAGAAATTTCAATCAAACATACTCTTTAGTTGGCAAATTGATTTGGTCGTCCTGAAAAGGACAGATTTTAGTTGTTAACGGAGGGAACATGGTTCGCGATTGAAATTTTCTTCTCGGTCTTCCTGGGCAGCAGGATGGCCTGAGTGTTTGGCAGCACTTAATACTACGATAAAAAATGACATTTGCAACGTCTTCCACTCGAGAGTGTGCAGACTGAACATTGACCATAGAGCGAATTACAACGAACAACTTAACCTAACACCCAGTGGATTAGACTGGACATTTTCGTGTTGCAAAAAGATGCACAGGCTAGAGCGGGCATCGAACCCTCACTTCATGGCAATAAACGACGGGCGACGCCGCTAACCACTTGACCACGAAGATGATGTGGGCGATTGATTTGGCCATTTTCTCCGGGACGCGGCTTTTTCAACGCCATATTGAGCCGGTGCGTGGTAATGAAAATTGAGCTTAAGAGAAATTTCTATCAAACATACTCTTTAGTTGGCAACTTGATTTGATCGTCCTGAAAAGGACGGATTTTAGTTGATAACTTGGTTCGCGATTGAAATTTTCTTCAATCTTATTGGGCTGCAGAACACCACTCTGTGAAATGGTCACACCGGAGAAAAGTTTGTTCAGCTCCTCGTCGTTGCGGATGGCTAGCTGCAGGTGACGTGGATGATTCTTCTTGGTCTGGTCTTCTTGTTTCCACGGGCGGCGTTTTCTACCAACGTGCTCCGCAAATACGTGTGTCGCATGCGGATGCACAGCGAGAACTGATGATTGGTCGGTCGTCCCCACATGTTTGAAATTCGCTGGCACGGTAACTGTGGCAGTATGAACCAATCAGAGCGAGGCGCAAACATGATGTCATTTTCGACCAATAGCGTTGCGCGTTTAGACATTTTTCTATTAAGTACATTTTAATTAGTTTAAACAAACATTATGAATTAAGTTTGCAACAGGGATTCAACGTTGATGTTCTACCTTGCGAATGAAATACTTATCGTAAAATGTCTGTGGGCCAGAGAGGAGATATTATCGTTCAAAGTCTCCAAACCCGTGTAACGCTTGCGATTTCAGAAATTTTAGAACGGCGCCCCTATACAGGAATAGAAAAGAGAGACGTAAGTCCTACGTCAAAAATCGAACTGTAAGTGTAATAAATCGTTAGTTAAGTTCAGTGAATTTTTGTTGTGATTGCGATCAAAGTGCCATTGTACCAACTCCCCACGCAATTTTTTTTTCCTGGGACGACATCTGGTTGTCAAATACGGTACTATTATTTGCACGCAACTGCCAGCTGAATAACACAACGGGAGCATAGTATTAACTGCCATACGTGTTGCATATCTGTTGGCTGCTGTTCTCGCACTCTAGCGTCGGAATGGAATCGAAATGCTTGCAGTGCACTGAGCCGGTAAAAACCCTGAAGTTTATGAGATGCCAGGGTTTTTGTGAAAAGGTTGCTCATCTCGAGTGTGTTTCCCTATCTCGTCCAAACATGGATTTCATCAATGAACAACCTAATTTGTTCTGGTCCTGCAACAGCTGTTCTGGAATAATGAATTCCAAACCCGTTCGGGATGCCGTTGCGGCATTAACTGATGCATTTCGAAATCTGAGCGAAACACATCGCTCGGCTTTGGAAGGAGTCAGAACAGAGCTAAAAAAGAACAGGGAGCAAGTTGAAGTTCTTGCCACGAAGATTTCTGCTGTACCCGTTACTGCTCCTGCTACTCCCGCAGCCCCCGTTCTACCTATTGGATGGCCTAGTATGGCGCGAAAAACCAACAAAAGGACGTTTGGTGCTGCCGGGCTGATATCACCCGATATGCCTAGCCTGTCGTGCGGCACAAAAAAGTTCTCTGCTAATATTGCAGCGATCTCTACTGTTCCCCCAGAACCAGAAAAATGCTGGGTGTTTCTATCCCGTATTGCAACAAATGCAACGGAAGATGACATTCTCGCTCTAGCAACGGATTGCATACCCTGCGATGAACCTATCGAAGCCAGAAAGTTGGTGAAAAAGGATGCCGATTTATCGTCTATGCGGTTTATTTCCTTCAAAATTGGGGTTGACGAAAAGTACCGGGAGGTGGCTTTGAGTGCTGACACATGGCAAGATGGTGTTTTTTTTGCGTGAATTTGTCAATTATCAAGATAGGAAATCCGGATAGGGGTTTCTGAAAACACATCGCTTGAATTAAACTGTCATGTTTGCCCAACGCTGGATCTCATCACACAACTGGGATGCACACTGCAAGGCACCAAGGGAGCCCTCAACCACTCTGACCCAGTCGAGCCGAATACCATCCAACATAAATCAACCATTCGTTCCAGCCATCCAAGTCATCCCGGTCCTATGGTTAGAGCTCGGGGGAGGGTCTCCCGACCTGAAATTACAGGGAAGTATGTGTGTTTTCCTAGTAATTCTGTTCCTGATGCATTCCTGATTTCCAGTGAACAACCAAGTCGAATGGTATCTGATGCTGTCAATGTTCAATCTCTGCCCTGCTGTTTAAATCTGGGACGCACAATAGACCGCATTTTGGAAGTCCCTGGTCCCTCTAGCCCAGTCGTGCCGATTCCTGCCAGCGTTCAGCATAGTCGTCCTAGACCTGTGGCTGGATGTGGTTCTGGGGACTTCCAGCTTGCTTCTACAGGCAAGTACTATCAATATATTGAGCATTCGCCGCCTGATTCCGATAAGATTTTCAGAATTTTTGGCGACGTTAACCCTCGTGCCGAGCAGGCCGGTTGCTCGATTCCGTGCCGTAAGCAGGACGTCATGATCTATTACCAAAACGCCGGTGGAATGAATTCTGATGTCGAAGAGTACCGACTAGATGTATCGGATCTTAGCTATGACGTTATTGTTCCTGGCTCGATTCCCGAACGCTTTCCAGTCAGGTTTTTGGTCCTGACTATGCGGGTTTTCGTTGCGATAGAAATTTCAACAACAGCCAGAAAAAATCTGGTGCAGGTGTTCTTGTTGCTGTCCGCCGCGGATTGGAGGCGAGCGCCATCAAGAACGATTTATGGAGCTGTGTGGAGCAAGTTTGGACGGCTATCAATCTAGGTGTGTATTTCTGTGCGCCCTGTATATTGCGCCTGATCGAGTTCGGGATTATGATCTCATTGATACCCACTGCCGGTCTGTTTACTCAGTTATCGAGAGTGCGACTCCAGTTGATGAGATATTCGTTTTAGGCGACTTCAATTTGCCTGGCGTTTCGTGGAGGCCATCCCATAGTGGATTTCTATATCCACATCCTGACGATTCTACATTTCATGCAGGTACTATTGATCTTCTAGACAACTATAGCGCAGCAATGCTTTCTCAAATCAACTATGTAGTAAACGAAAATAACCGCAGTCTAGACCTCTGCTTCGTTAGCACTCAAGACAAGGCTCCATTCATTTCCATGGCTCCTTGTCCATTAATTAAACCAATTCCGCACCACCCTCCTCTGATTGTCACTGTTGAAGACCAACTAGTTCACGATTTTGACGACTTTCCTGCTGCCGTTTTTTACGACTTTCGTCAAGCTGACCACCGTAGCATTATAAATGTGTTATCTAACATGGATTGGGAGAACATTCTTGATCCTGAAGACGTTGAGGCTGCAGCGCAAACTTTTTCACATGTCTTGGCATATGTCATTGACAGACACATCCCAAAAAAACTCATCGCAATGTTTCTCGCGCTTCCTGGCAAACGAGTGAACTACGACGGTTGAAGTCAATCAAAAGAGCAGCTTTGAAAAGATTTACGAAGTATCGCACGCTCTCTCTGAAACTTCATTATGTGCGGCTAAATCACATGTACCAACGAGTCAGTCGCCATTGCTTTTTGCATTTTCAACGCTGCATTCAGCGCAAACTCAAACTGCACCCGAAGTCCTTCTGGAACTACGTGAACGAGCAACGTAGAGAGTCTGGCCTCCCATCGTCTTTGGAATTCAATGGAGAAGTTGCTGCCACTCCTGAAGATATATGCCGCCTGTTTTCCGACAAATTTTTCAGTGTATTCACAGATGAGCTATTGAGTGACAACGATGTTACCGTGGCAGCTATGAATGTTCCTGTAATCGGTCAAACGCTCGGTGCAATTGATGTTAACGTGGAAATGATATCCAAGGCCGCGACTTCACTCAAGTCGTCCTTCAACCCTGGACCTGATGGTGTTGCATCCGCGTTTTTGAAGACGTATATAACTAGCTTATTAGTACCACTTCATGGTCTATTCTGCATGTCCCTCTCCAGCGGCATATTTCCATCCTGCTGTAAGTTTGCGCATATGCAGATGGAACATACGACCTCCCATTGTGGCAATAAGGCACGGTGCTCCAACTGCGGGGAGAAACATGAGGATGGCGCCTGCGCAGACAGCACACCAAAATGCGCTTTCTGTAAGGGTTCTCCTTCTCATGCTCTCTCGTCGTGCCTGGCGTACAAACAACGCGAGGAAAAATTAGAACGCTCGCTAAGACATCGTTCCAGGCAATCTTTCGCTAAAATGGTGAAAAAAGCCACACTATCACCCAATGCCAATACAAATCCCTTTGCTCCTCTGTCAGATGACGAGTCTGACTTTGATTTGGTTGAAGAGGGAACATTGGTCAGTTTTCTGGAAGGTGCTTCACGAAAACGAAGACGCGTTCGCCCACGGAAAGTTGCTGAGCCGGAGCCCAAAACCAGTTTGCCCATTTCAAGGAGAGGTGGAAAGAAGGAAAATCCAATTCCACCTGGTTTTCGTAACACTAACTACTCCCAGGACTTTCCATCTCTTCCGGGGACATCCAAAACCCCTGACGCCCCTATTTTAAGAACAGAAGCCCCCTCCTCAAGTGGGCTGTGCTCATTTGATGACATTGCCGAAGGTATCTTCAAGTACCTCGAAATTTCTGACCCTCTCACCTTCCCACAGTGAAGACTTTTTGAAGCAATTAACATTAAAGTGGCCCCTCCTTGCAGCTATCATTTCCTTCGATGGATAATTTTCCAAATGAGGTCGGGGATTTGATCACTGTTCTACAGTGGAATTGTCGAAGTTTGATTCCTTAATTGGAATCATTCAAATTTGTAGCTCACAATACCGGCTGTGATGCATTCGCTCTTTGTGAAACATGGCTCTCTTCTGAAATCGATCTTCTGTTTCATGATTTCAATATTATTCGTCGTGATCGTGAGGATTCACGTGGAGGAGGAGTACTTTTTGGGGATCAAAAAGTGCTACTCCTTCTATAGAGTGAATTTTCCTCCAATTCCAGGTTTTGAGGTTGTCGCATGTCAGGCTGTTATTAAAAATAATAGCCTTTGCATTGCTTCTGTGTATATTCCCCCTAGAGCCTTAATTAACCAAAAACTTTCAGATAGTTGTTCGGTTCTTCCTGCTCCGTGGTTGGTCATGGGAGATTTTAACTCTCACGGTACAGGCTGGGGAGAACTGTACGATGACAACCGGTCTTCCTTGATATATGACCTCTGTGATAACTTCAATATGACAGTACTTAGCAATGGAGATGTAACATGTTTGGCTGATTCATCCTCAGTTGGCAGTAGATTAGACCTCACACTTTGTTCGAATTCATTATCGCTGGACTGCACATGGAATGTGATTCAAGATCCCCACGGTAGTGATCATTTGCCAATACAAATTTCGATTGCCACCGGGTTCAATCCGTCAGAATCTATCAACGTCACGTATGATCTTACCCGTCACATCGATTGGACAAGGTTTAGGGCAGCAATAGATGAAGCCGTAACGACGGTACAAGGGCTTCCTCCGCTGGAAGAATATAACTTCCTCTCCAATCTGATCTTAGACAGCGCGCTTCAAGCTCAAACTCGACCTGTTCCAGGAACGTCATTTCACAGGAAACCTCCTTCTCCATGGTGGGATCAGCAATGCACCGAGGTTTACCGTAAAAAGTCCGACGCGTTTAATGTTTTTCGTAGACGTGGAACACCTGAGCACTTCGAAGTATACACAGTTCTCGAACGCGAACTTAAGAGGCTCATCAAGGCCACGAAGCGCGGTTACTGGCGAAGATTCGTGGACGGGCTATCGCGCGAAACGTCGATGAGTACTCTTTGGAACACGGCACGAAGATTGCGTAACCGAACTACGAACAACGAGAGCGTAGAGTACTCGGACCAATGTATCCTCAAGTTCGCACGAAAAGTTTGCCCAGATTCTGTGCCGGCACGAATCATTCCTCGCGAAACCGAAAATTCGATAGATGAGATCAGCCAACCCTTCTCAATGGTAGAACTCTCTCTGGCACTCCTTTCGTGTGGCAATACGGCTCCAGGGGCTGATAATATCAAGTTGAACTTGCTTAAAAACCTCCCAGACGTCGCTAAGAGGCGCATGTTGAACATGTTTAATCAGTTTCTTGAACTAAACATTGTACCGGATGATTGGAGACGGGTGAGAGTTATTGCCATTCTAAAACCTGGTCAGCCGGCGTCCGACCACAGCTCCTATCGACCCATCGCGATGTTATCTTGTATTCGAAAGTTGTTGGAGAAAATGATCCTCTTCCGTCTGGACAAATGGGTTGAGACGAACAACCTGCTTTCAGATACTCAATATGGTTTCCGTAGGGGTAAGGGAACGAACGACTGTCTCGCGTTGCTTTCCACAGATATTCAGATAGCTTTTGCTAAAAAAGGGCAAATGGCTTCTGTATTCTTGGATATCAAGGGGGCTTTTGTTCAGTATCTGTTGAAGTTCTTTCAGACAAACTACACGCTTGTGGCTTTTCACCATTAATGAATATTTTTTTGTACAATTTGCTGTCAGAGAAACATATGAGCTTCTCTCATGGAACCTCTACAGCTTCCCGATTTAGCTACATGGGTCTCCCCCAGGGCTCATGTTTAAGCCCTCTTTATGTCCCTCTGTATAATGTTTATGTCCAAGACATTGACGGTTGTCTAAATGACAGCTGTATGTTGAGACAACTTGCAGATGACGGCGTAGTGTCTGTCACGGGATCCAATGGGGTCGATCTGCAAGGACCATTACAGGATACCTTAGACAATTTTTCTACTTGGGCTCTAGAGCTAGGTATGGAGTTCTCTACGGAGAAAACTGAGTTGGTAGTTTTTTCTAGGAAGCATAACCCAGCACAACCGAAGCTTCAAATTTGGGGTAAACCGATAACTCATTCTATGTCCTTTAAATATCATGGGTCTGGTTCGATTCAAAATGCACCTGGAGATCCCATATTGAGTATCTGAAGCGAAAGTGCCAGCAAAGGGTCAACTTTCTCTGCACAATTACCGGGACCTGGTGGGGAGCGCATCCGCAAGATCTTCTTACGTTGTACCGGACAACGATTTTGTCGATTATAGAATACGGTAGTTTTTGTTTTCAATCAGCGGCTCGGTCGCATATCATTAAACTGGAACGTATTCAGTATCGGTGTCTTCGTATCGCGTTAGGTTGCATGCACTCGTCTCATACAATGAGTCTTGAAGTGCTGGCTAGAGGCTGGAATAGAGGAGTCAGCAGGCTTTGGTATAATTAATAAAATTTATAGCGCCAATCGTAAACTTCAAGCTCCTTGTTCCGTATATGTCGCTGAATTAGCGGCAATACACTTTACGCTAGAAATTGTTGCCTCACTAACACCGGATCAGTATTTCATTTTCACGAATAGTCTCAGTTCTTTAGAGGCTATTTGCTCCTTGAGGCCGGTAAAGCACTCCTCGTATTTTCTCATGAAAATACAGGAGCTTCTAAGTGCTTTATCTTCGCGTTATTTTACCATCACCTTTGAATGGGTCCCTTTTCATTGTGCAATTCTGGGCAATGAATAAACAGACTCGCTTGCAAAGGTGGGCGCTATGGAAGGCGATATTTATGATCGACAAATCGCCTTCAACGAATTTTTTGCTATTTTTCGTCAACAGTCACTCGTCAGCTGGCAGTATAAATGGAGTAAAGGAGATTTGGGGCGATTGCAACATTTTATCATCCCAAAGGTGTCGAAGAAATCATGGTTTTGGGGTATGGATGTGGGTCGAGACTTCATTAGTGTGATGTCTCGCCTCATGTCCAATCATTATTCTTTGAACGCTCATTTATACCGTGTTGGGCTGAGTGACAGCAATCTCTGTGAGTGTGGACAAGGTTACCAGGACGCAGATCACATTATTTGGTCATGTGCCGAGCTTCGTGGAGTCAGATCTAAGCTTTATGATTCCCTTCGTGCTCGAGGTAGACAACCCAATGTACCAGTTCGAGATATTTTGCCTCTGCGTGACCTGGAGTTTATGAAACTCATTTATGTGTTTTTGACTAACATTAGCCTTAGATTGTAGTTAGTTTAACCTGTATGTTTACTTTAAGTTTTTTTTTTCTTTTTTTTATCTGTGTTTGTGTTTTTTTTTCTTTCTCAAAAATGTTCAAGTCAAAAAAAGCCAAAAGTTGTATAGTTTTAAGTTTTTTTTAGAATTTAGAATTTAAAAAAAATGTGTTGTATAAACCACACTTCAAATTCCAGCCCACCTTCCCATCCTTTCAGTTGCTATTCTTATTAACCTTGAGACGGCCGCGAGTAATCGGTCCTATCCCCTTAACGTTAGGTTTAAGATAATTGATGTATATAAATATGAAAACTTGGCTCTGTAAAGTTAAATCGATTGAGCCTGTACAAATAAATGAATTGAAAATAAAAACATTCCGCTCACTTGCATGTTAGGCGGTGGGAATTTCTTTCGTGATTTGGAATTGGTGGATTGTGAATTTATAGTTAGGTTATTACAGGATGCGGAGGGACTGCTTAGGGAGGCAGACATTGAGAGTGGCTGGGCGGAGAAGATAAATAGAAATGAGGCTTCAGATGATTTGTTTGTAGATTAAACCAATAATAGACCTTCAAACATTATATGTACTCACTAACAATAGAGGGTGACAGTAACAGTATAGACCAGTGGCCTTTCATGATTAAGGGACTATTAAGTGGAGCAGCCGACTGGGTTCATCAGATATAGCTTGAATGGGCTTCAGCTTAATAAATGACTAATATTATAGTCATTAATTCAATGAAATGTTCCCACTATTCTCATTCAATGCTGATTTCAGCCAATAGTGTTCAACACATAGTTAGTATCTTTTCATAGATATTTAAACAGATAACAAATAGTTTATTTCTACCAAATTTTGAAGACAGTATCTACTTAATATTTCTCTGTTTCTCAAAACTTTTAAAGTAATAATACTGGAACTGGACGGAAATATGCGGAGTTGGGTACAGGCGACTCGTGAGGTAGTAAGTGCGCTCAAGGACGTAGAGCAGGACAGGTTATTGTTACCCATTGTATCTATATTAATAAAATTTATTTTTAATAGGTTTGCGTCGACCATCGGTTGAATCGGTTGAATCGATTGTGTCGATACTTTGTTTCGCAATGTTTTGTTATCCGGCGTAACGTTTTCTCTATTGTTTCGGTTGCCTATTGTTCGTTGCGCGAGTGATCGGGTGAGCATCAGAAGTCGTGGTTCGCCGGGTAAGTTCGGTCGGTGGTGATAATTAATTAATTGTGATCCAAATTATACGTTCGCCATGCTCGCCGAGCCACCCTATTTTGGAACAAATAAACCACTGTCCCATTTTGTAAGGAACTCCAGCGGCATCCGTACTGTTGGTGTAGATCGGTCCAAGTAGGCTCTCAAGCGTTGAGATGAATAACC
Organism: Aedes koreicus; assembly: GCA_024533555.2. Lineage (NCBI taxonomy): Eukaryota > Metazoa > Arthropoda > Insecta > Diptera > Culicidae > Aedes > Aedes koreicus. The sequence continues at coordinate 445,715 of JAHHFK020003219.1, read as the reverse complement.
TTCTTTTCCTAATGAAATACCACTATCTCACTCTGTGAGTGGCCCCAATAGCATCCTTACTGTTGGTATAAACCGGTCAATATCGGCTTTTCAGCATTATTAAAAATCCCTTTGTTTTCCCAATGAAAAACCACAATCACACTTTGTGAGTGGCTCCAATAGCATCTTTACTGTTGGTTTAAACAGGTCAAAATTGGCTTTTCAGCATTATTTCAAATCACTTTGTTTTCCCAAATGAAACACCACAATCACACTTTGTGAGTGGCCCCAATAGCATCCTTACTGTTGGTTTAAATCGGCTCAAATCGGAAATCGGTATTAATGACACTTGAGAGCTTATCGTTAACCAAAACGAACCCTGTTATCCAAAACCCGAGTGATTTCTCGTGGAAGTGCAGTGGACTCCGCGGCTTCCAATAAAGCGAGTATCACATCAACATATTCCTACCCATTCCCTACTTGACCTGTATTCGGGCGAGGCCGGCCCCGGTATTGCCTTAGTTTGGGATCACCAGTTTTTACACATTGAAGATGCATGTTAGTCCCAAGCATCATCTGTTGGTTCTCTGCCAGCTGCTGATCTGGCAGCAACGGAGTAGCAACCTCGGGCGGTCAATCATGCCCATGCTCAATCAATTTAACGACAAAATATAACTTACACCGCGAATATTGTGTTTTCTGCATATAATCTTCAAGAAAACCGAACTGTCAAATTAGCACCACACACAGCACCAAGTTTTCGGCTTCACGATTGTTGTTCGTGGATGACAGCCGCTTCAGTCCTGTGATATTTGGACACTTTTCGTTTATCACCTTTTCATGCACAGGAAAAACAAATGATTTCTTCCAAATGCTTGGGAAGGATCCAGATGAAAGAGAGCGGTTAAAAATAGTTGTCAAAGGAGTCGAGAGTGCAGAGTTACACCTTTTCAACACAATGGATGGTATACCATCGGGACTGAGATTTGAAAAGCATTTCAAGCGAGCGCAGGTGGATACAACAGTATCAAGTGTTATTTGTGGGTGAGGACCAATGGCAGGACGTTGAGGTAAATTGGCTACAGATTCGGATAACTGATGATAGTTAAGCGTTTCGTCTGTGAATACTGCTGAAAACTGTTCCCTGAAGGGGTCGCTTATGGCCGACAGAGAGGAAGCTTCTTTATTACCAAACTTCATTGTAGTGGTCAGTCCTGTCTCCTTCCGCTGTTCGTCGATATAAGACCTAAACTTCCGAGGGCTGAGTTTTAGATTCCGTTGAGTCTGCTGTTAATAGCTTTTTTTTAATTAGTTTATTTATTTGTAAGGCTCAGACGTGTGTGACACTTTGCGGAGCCGATATTCAATTTTGTTATCAACAATGATTTGCTTTATAGTGTCAGTAAGTGGGGCACCAATTACTCGTGGCTGGCTCGAGGTTAATGGGTCATATAATCGCTTGGAAGGGACTAGGCAGGTAACTTATTTAAGTTAATAATTGCTGCTCATGGCTGCGGCTGCAATCAAGTCCTCGATTCCTATAGCCCATTTCAGGAGCTAGGCGCAGAAGGTTGACCAAGAGCTTGCTTGACAGGTACAAGTAGCACGGAAACAGAAGGAAAGTATTGCTGGGACACAATGGAAGGGAGTATACTAGCGTTGAGGGGAGGGGGTGATGACATTACACATTAAGGCCAGACAAACAAAGGAATTCGTAGATCGCTTGCACGTAGGGAGATCACGCATTCCCAAAACATCTGTTACCTCGCGGAAGGGTTGTCTACCTCGGGCCACTAGGGTATCCAATAGTCGTGCTCTGGAGGCATCATTTTCCGGGCAATGCCAAACTGCGTGTTCGATTTCACCATAACCGGTTCCGCACCTACATATGTTGCTACCAACGAGGTTAATTCTGTAGAGATGTGCGTCTAGCGAGTAGTGGTTGGACATAAGTCTTGACATCACACGAATGAAACCGCGACTTACTTCCAGACCATTGAACCCCGATCTCAACGAAACATTTGGAATAATGGAATGTGACCACCGCCCAAGAGAATTACTTGTCCAATCGTTTTGCCAACTTTGAAGAGAACTCTGACGTACTAATGGGAAAAATTCATCATGTAAAATTATTCTTTCAAAAATCTCGTCTTCTTTTGCGCCCACCATTGTTGTAAATAGCTATGAAACAGTTTGTAATCGTTATTGCAAGCAAGATGATGTGACTGCGTGTAGGCGTTACGGTTCTTTGATTATTTTTTTAAGAGCGGATCTTTCCGCTGACTTCAGACTATTAAGAGTACTATTTGGCCAGGGAGAATACATTGGAGTTTTGCAGGCTATTTATGGTGTTAGGTGGTCTATGGCGAAGTACAACACAAGTATAAACTTTGACTGGAACATGTCATCCCAGTTAATTAAGGACAAAAAGAGGCTCAGATGATTTAAGAAATTTCGGCGTCATCAATTTGCAGGTTAGAATTTAACAAAACCAAATGAAATCCCGGGGCGGGAATTTTTTTTATTCTGAGTTTCAAATAAATCCCCATTAAACTACGCACATACATATCAACAATACACTACGCCCCTTATATTTCAAGTTTATACTAAGCGAGTATAGTTGCCGTTTATATGAAGCTAGGCGTCAACCAGGTGAATATCGATTTAGTGTGAACTTTAGACTTGTTAGTTTAGATTTTTTTCTGAGTGTACAACTAACCTTTTTTACAAAATTTCACATGTATAGTTTTTTGCTTTTTTGAGTGCAATTTGATTTGATAAGACGCCGTAAGTAATTTAAGGTTGGCGTACATGGGAGTATTAAGTATTTTACAATATTTCTTTTCCCCTCAGAACCAAAATCGATCTCCGGATATCGTTGTCTTTAGCATATACTAAATAATGGCCCAGAGACGAGTCATTCGAATTCTAGCTGCAACGTGTATGATCTGGCGACTGTTAACGTGCATCATGGCAATTGGTAAGTTCAAGCATAGATCAAGGTGGCTCTCTTGTTGAATGACATTTCGATTTCCACACCAGATCCAACTGCGGTCTCTGCACCGACAACAACGGTATTTGGATGCATTTCCACGACCATCCGGCGACGGAAGTCTGCAGCAGTGCGGTGGCCGAGTGCAATCCATACATTCTTTTCTACATCAAACGGGATTCGATCATCAACAATGGACTGGTGACGACGGCATCCAGTGGACCTGCGGCGACCGTGTCTTTAGATTAATGTCGTTTTCGGTTTTAAACCTGGGTCAGGTTTGACTCTGACTCGCAATTACCGAACGAAAACGGATCCAGAGTCGAGTCAGTATGATGGTATTAGTGCAAAATATAAACATAAACAAACATAAACATTTTATTTTGACAGTTCATGTTAGTGCGTGTTGGTGAACCCAGGTTGGACCTCGAAAAAACTTGAGAGCGAACCTTATCGATGTTGGGTCGAATCCAGAGCGGATCCAGGTCCGACCCGATTGAATAAAAAACGTTTTGACAGCTGTTAGGGCAGACCTAGGGCGAACCCAGTTCCGCACTGGCAATAACCGAAAACGACATAAGTTATTCTTTTGAGACTGATTGCATAGCAAAAAGAAACAACAATAGAAAAGCTATTTGTAAACAAAACCAATGACATCAACAATTGTCACAGAGGAGGCTCTCCATCAAGCTGAAAATTCTTATTCGAAACTATAGGAGAAAGGACGTACGCATGACTAACAAGAAAAATAAACAAACAGAATTCAATTTCTCAAAATAAATGTCCAAATCTAGCAACAAAGTACGTACATGAGATGTGTTATTCTCTAAGTCATTCTTTGTTTGTTGATTCACTTCAAATTCAATATTTTGAAGAATCCTTTCAAAACGTAGCTCTTTCATCAACGCTGAATGATTAAATTGTGATAGATTGAATCATTCTAGTATCCTATAAAATTTTCTTATAACCAAAACACTTTTAGCATTGTGCGATTAATATAGAGATAAAAAATATACAGCATAGTATAGTTCTAATTATGGAATAATATGATTTATTTCAACAGAGAAAACTTATTGTCAGATTCTAGATTTTTTCTTCATATTAGATTATATTAAAATTGTTTGTATATAAACGCAACGAAACGTAAAAAAAGGAATCCAATCAAATCAAATCAAATGGAGAGTCACCGCACATTCGCTTATAAGCTATTGGTCAAAGTGGACAGCAGTCAGATCATTCCCCCAGAAACAATAATTTAAAATTTGTTCTCTATTCTGCAATTCTCTGACAACAACCTAATCATAGTTTGTTTAATAAGGGGGGGTCCCACCACAACCTGTACATACAACATGTTTTATTTATTTATTTATCACAATAATTCAACTGACAACAAATGTCTAAATGAATAAAAAACTTAAATTACTTGGTTACGGCCAGAAGTACGGAAAGAGTCAAGTAGCCGATGACGAAACACGTCAGCAGATAAGTTGAAGTCGAACATATTGAAACGCTCGTTGAAACGCTGGCTAATTTCTCGAATTGATTCATGGAGTGCATAGTTGTTGTTCTGTGGCTCAAGATACAAAAATACACGTTGACGAAGAGGTCTCTCGGGAGCGTACAAATTTAGCTGTAACAACAGTGCCGGACAGTCAATTTCACCCCTGAGCAGCTTCCCAGCAAACAAAGCCTGAGCGGCCTTTCGTCTCACCTCAAGTGGCTCGATATTAAGCAGACGGCAACGCTCTTCATACGGAGGCAGGTTCGTAGGATCACGCCAACTGAGAAAGCGAAGCTCCCTCTACCGTCACCAGCCACAGGTCCGGGACGGTGAAGATGGCAGATGTCAGCAGAAAGCACGACTGGGCTGGGCGGTTCAGGGGCTTCCTTGGTGCCTGTTTAGAGGTGTCCCGGTTCGGAGAGTTTGTCGTCGATAGATGAGTTGTTGTCGAAAGTGGAATCAGTTGGGTTGACGTAATTTATTAGTTTTTTGCCAAGTCAACGAATTCACGGAATTGCAATCCAGAGGGGGCCATGAAGCAGGGTCTAGAGCACAGTCTTTCAAATCCGGATCAAGACCAACCTTAAATGACACGAATGTCAGGTTGGATGTATCTTTTCCTTTGGGAACCAACCGCACCACGGCGATAGGGTCTGTTGTGCTCAGACTTCGCCGAAACAACACTTTGCACGTCATCATCAGTTATGAGTGGGTTCAATCGGGAGAGATATAACCAAAACTTTACCGGTGGGCAGCAGCCGAGATGGAGGGAACGGAGAGATCACTCAAATCAATTGTCTTTGTCCCTTTCGTGACTGCCGCGTTGAAATCGGGTCGATCCTCCCGACGGCGTTTCGCATTCAGTCTGGGCCAAATTGGAGTAGCACTTATAGATGTTGGACGGCAGCGTTGTGGCGTGACTGAAAAACTGTCCACTTTTCTGCTTAGCTCGGCCACAACATCATGCAGCTGCTGAACCTGTACAGGCAGAAATGCGAGCGCAGGCGTTTTTGTTTATGGTGTTGCTCAGCGATGTAGCGACGAATAGAACGGCCTTTCAGTTCTTCACGACAGCAATGACAGATGAACATAATTTTCCCAGACGATAACGGTTCCTTCATATTCCGAATGTTCAGACCACAGCACTGCTGGTTAATGTGGAAATACACTTCGCAAAAACCACAACACAATGGTTCAAGGTCGTTGATTTCTAACCGGCACTCTCCGCATTGTTGTTTCTCCATACTGGTTTGAGGTGAAGCTCCACAGCAAAATGATATGGATGGAACAGATTCGGTAGATTTTTGGAGGTTGATCTTATTAAACGGTTGCACAGATCAACAGTTTTCAAAAAGAGTTAAGCAAAATATTGTCTAGCGAGACGATAGCAACACTTTCAAAACAAAGAAAAATCGATTTACACACTAATATTTTACTTTAAAAACGGAGGTAAACAAGATGACAAACGTAACACAATGGCAACCAGACGAATGATGTTGCATGATATAGACGTTATTACATCGTTGAAGAAAGATTACATGCCCTTACTTCCATCTATTCAATCGAAATCCGTAGACTACAGAAAGAAGATCGTAAAGGGAAAGCCGGTTCGTTTTCTTTTTGAATGTGCCATCAATCGAGGACTAAAGTCGCTTCATCATCGACAGAAGCAATCATTTTCCATCGGTTCTTCCGATAAACTGATGATACGGAAAATCCATACACGATTGCATCCTCTTTGTCTGTACCTCACTTGCAAGATCAGGGACGACCCAGTGAAAATTCGCGACGAGATCAACGTTGCCCATAGTACCATCAATCGATCTGATTAGCCGCTCGGAGTTGGGTGACGAGTACTAGTCGATGCGAGACTCCATTGTCCAAGTCGAGCTGTTCATTATCCGCATGCTCAAGTTTGACCTGACAACGGTTCCTCCCTACAAGTACATGCTGCACTATATGAAGTCTCTTCAGAATGAGTTCGGAGTCAAGGAATTGAACTCGCTGTCGGTAGCCAAAACGGCTGCCTCTTTTCTCCAATATTTCCGAGCACAATCAAATAAGAGTATTATGACAATTCCATCGTGTACCTATACCTTTTTCTAAACAATAGAGCTCTGTGTGCTTTTCCTGAACTACTGAGTAAAAACATCATTCATCGTTTAATGTAAGACTGTTGGAAGAGTAGCATTTGTATAGCATCTACAGATATTGGAAAATAAAGTATCATTTTTGATATGAGAGCTAGACGCCATATAGAAAAAGCATGATTTGTTTTGTGACATTGCTGATTATTACCAATAAAAAAAAAAACCTTTGTGCAGAAAAGTTGTTCTATATTCTTCTTCTTCTTTTATGCTACATTTGTAAGCTCTCTCCAATTTTTGTGAACAGATTTCACACTATCCGTCTAATTTCTGTGCTCATATTCCAGTCACCGTCATCTTTACCTTGATCTTCTGTATCGAATGCTATTGCTTCTTCTAGTGTCCTAACTTGGGATTTTTGGTCACTTCATAGCCTTCCCAAGTAACCACGAGGCTATAATAGCATGCATATATAGGGCATATGCATTACGTCTAGTGCATCATTGAAGTTGGAATAATGCTGAAGGGCCCCACTAAGATCGAACTAATGCTATATCTTTTGTAATGCCATAAGACATTGCTAATTTAGCATTCTTACATTTTAAATGGATCACTACCTGATATAAATCTAATCTAACGCTTCATTACTTGACAACTGTTGAATTAATGCCAGCCCGCATTTAAGGTGTCGAATAAATGCGATCCCGCATTAATGATGTTGATTTTGAGTTTAAAAAGTGCAATAATATAATGCTTGTGGTTTCTTGGGTTCGACTTGAGGCTCTTTGAACTGTTCCGACGAGTGCTGTCTTATTACCGCAACGGTATCATCCAAACTGAGCCCCTTTATCCCCATGTGATCCATCGAGTATTTTGGGTTTACCGCTTCACTTTGTGACCATCATATTCCAGTTTGAATTCGTCGCGACCGGCCTTACGTTAATTCCGATCGTATACTTTGTTCATCTTTTCGCAATTTTTGTTGCAACTATCAACTACCGAACACTTCGTTCGGTTTGCATCTTTCCTGTTCGACAATTTCCAACACTTCCGTCACACAACGGAAGTTTTGCGTTGCCACTTCCTGGCGTACTCCTAAAATGTGGATGATGATCCCGAAAAATATGAGGATTTCGTAAGTTCGAGGACCTATATGAAGTTGTCAAAAAACCTACCTTATGCCAGATTCTGTACCACCTGTGAGCTAGGCACGGGATTCATCTGGCGTTAAACAACTCAGCTCAAGCACCCCGTACACGACAATGTCTTGTTCTAATCGTGCAGTCCTTGTCAGCTCTTCTCGAGGTGTTGAGAAAACGTGTTGACGTTTCTTGATGAGGATATTGAAGAAGTCGGTGTCGCAACGGATGCCAAGAAGCCTTCGAAAGCTGGACAAGATCTGTCTTTTCCGCAGAATTCGTCGGTGGAAGTCTCTGTCCGGCTGGTTTTTTTTACAGTAGTTGTATGTCGGAAAGAAAACTATCTGCTCCAGGATCCTCTGGTTTCTTGATTTCCCCTAAACTTCTGAGGCTACCGAGGCGAGGCTGACGGGACAGTAGAATCGGAGATTCCGCCTGTCGGTGCAACTGAAATAGTTTTGGACATATTTACCGTTTTCGTTTTTTAAGCTGCCCAATTTTATCATCAGTGAAAACCTCAACGTGATACGTATTACAAATAAAGACAAACACACCGACGTTTAGCACACAACAAGGCGACGCAAGCTGGATACCCGATCCTGGTTTTAACTGAATCAAAAGGAGTGACTGTGTATGAAAACTACCGCATGTTTCACGCGAGCACTGACATCTGCTCATGGGATTTCTCCTTAGGAGTGAAGAGCTAACAAACTAACGTGAAACTCACCACAGAAGAGAAACATCAGGTTGGGAAGAGAGGGTCAAATAGATATTCACCAGTGGGCGCATATGGGGTGAAATGGTTATTTAACAGTTTTTTATTGTTTTTCAATAGTTACAGGCTTAAAAAAAAGCCAATAAAAAAAATCCACAAGAAAGGTCTATTCTAAATTTTGATGTAATGGCTGCCGTCGAGAATGCTTCAGCGTAAGCCCTTAATACTGTTAAGCAAAATTTCCAAGCCTTCCATCGTATGTTGCACGATTGGATAGGCCTAACCAATTGTACCCTGATAAAGAATTACCCTAAACAGGTGATATCACAAATCCTCCAATCATTTATTTATTGGTTTGGATGATACCCCAAATAGGTCGTTAAGAAAAATAACCATACGAAATTTATTAGGGTGAACTGATTGACGATTGTCTTGTCTTCAACGTCGATTTATACGCATTGCACTCAGAAGCCTACCCTGGTGTGAATCGTCAACATCGCGCAAGCTGCCCTCATCGCAAAGTACAATGAACGGCAAAATCAGATGCAATCGCACTTTATGTCTCGCATTGACTTCGGAAGCAATGGATAGAAATTTCGTTGCATATCTGATAGAATAGCGCCCTTCGTTACCATTAACAAAAAATGTTGAATTTTCTTGCACTGAAAAACTGTAACCGACCAATATAGATTAAATCATACTAAATTCATGGATATACTCACTATTCAAGCATAGTATTTTTTATTGAACGTTTCAAGGGCTTCAAATGCAGTGTTGACACCTTCGAAGGAGAGTGCGACCAAGGACCTGACTGTCAGCCATTTTACTGTAGCCAACATCTCTAACATCCAAACTCTAAAGATCCATTGTTTGTAAACAATTATAAGTGTTCGTACCTTTCGCAGTAACAAATGTCAGACGGGCCTTATTCAAATAAGGCCCGTGATATGTTGCATACTGTCAAACGCTATAATGAGTATAGGGTTGCCAGGCCCCTGGGTGCGACCGAGCTCTCATCCTCACAAGTTCCTACCTCACGCCTCCACGAGTCATATGATCACAAAAGACTGCCAGCTGAAACATGGAGACACTGGTTAGCGAAGCCTGGGCAATGCTGTCAATCTGACAATAGCGAAGTGAGGGGGTGCGACTGAAAATCGTGTACCTTAAGTCATATTGTAAATTTTCCATTCTCAATTTATTAATAATTTCAGTACGCATTAGAATCATCGGCATCGAAATCTCTCAATTAATAACTGTGAAAGTGCATTTGGAAGTTTGGAACACTGAGTTGAGAGCAGGAAATAAGCAATTTGTGAAAGCAATAAGCTTGAAATGCTATATATAATACCGCTTTAGAATCATCTTTGCATTCCAAAACCATGTAAGAGCCTGGAGCAACATGACAGGCATCAAGGGGTCAATTTGGTTTGTCAGCATTTCAGCATAACATTTAATTTAAAATTGCACTTCTAAACTTCAACTACTATATTCATAAAATACTGACATGTGCTTATAAGCAATTTAGAATTATATTTTAATATTGTGTCTAGTGGTATTATGGTAAGATAAGCCATTATTACAGAAATCATCAAACCGGACTCTTCGATCACTCCGATTGCAACCTTTGAAATGTTACTAGAACAGTATAAAGAAATTTTTTTTTCAACATGTCTTATAAAACAGTATCTTTTATTGAAATTTTATCTCAGATATTTGGAATGATCTATTCTGTTTTCAGCTTTTCCAGGACTAGAAGGATATTAATACATATCTAATTTTAATTTATTTTTCAGTAACAATCCATTGGATGTATTATATCATTTAAGTTTGAAATTTAAATAAATTAGCATTCTTGTCTATAATGATATCTTAATTTTTCGTGTACAAAATATACTAAATATTAAATAACATATAACGGGGAAAGGGAGGGACCCAAGTAAAACGATTTGGATAGGGAGCATGGGACTGCCTCCTCCCTATTGTTAACATTTCGCGGAACGAGGGCGGGCTCTTCGACCCCATCGATTGGGTCTATTCTGTCAATCGAGGCCTCGATTCTAGTGCTGTCTGTGTGACCTTGCTTTTGGAAGGAGATTCATTTCCCTATATTCGCTGGTTTCGCGTGAGTGTCTCTGCTTACGGGCCCGCCCAAACGTTTTTGGCCCTTCATACAGGAGCTTGATGATCACAAACAATAATAGAATCCTGATCAAATCGTTTCTCAGATTATTCCACTGCTATGGAAAGTTACCTTGCTACAATAGATGGTAGTATCATATCATCATCATCATTATCATCATCATCATCATCATCATCATCATCATCATCATCATCATCATCATCACCATCAGTATTTTTTATTGAACGTTTCAAATCATGTAATCCACATTGTTAACATACCTTCGACGTTTTCGTATATACAACTGTTTTTAGCGGCAGCTTGAAAAATCGAAAGAAAACCGACAAAAAACATAAATAAATGCATACACGGAACTGTATGTAACAAAAAACCTATAAATCTTATTCACAAATCAGAAGTGCCGTTATACCAAACAAATGAGCCGGTGCACGCTGCTTTAATTGTTTTGTCTTTCAGACTTTTACTGTGAGCCGTGTTCTGGTATTGTCTCACTCACCTTCACAGGACGCTTGAAAACATGGCTCACAGTAAAAGTCAATTTTTTTATAGCGTTTAGTTAGAGTTGATTAAAAGCTGAATAAGCAATTTTATACATTGAGAAGTTTAATTTTAATTGAACACGCTGTTATCCAACTTACAACGTTTGTTGGGTATATATTGTTTTTTTTATAAATCATTTATTTGTACAGGCTCAATCGAATCAATTTTACAGAGCCAAGTTGTCATATTTCAGATACATCAGTTATCTTAAAACTAAAGTTAGGGGGATAGAACCGATTATTCGCGGTCGTCTCGAGGTTAATAGGAATAACAATCCCAGTAAACACAAGATCGCATATAATTACGGATATGAGTATAAAGTGGAGGCGATATGCGTACAGTTAACATGGAGTTAAATGGACAAATGAACGTATATCGCCTCCACGTTGTACTCATATGCGCTATCATATGCGATTCTGTGTTGACTGGGATTGAACAGATGGGAAGATAGGCGGGAATTTTAGGTACGGTTTACATAACACATTTATTTTTAATTCTAAATTGGATGGATTTATGCCAGGCCGCTCTGTAACAACGAACCTTCTGGACTTCACTAGTACCTGTATTACGCAGATTGAAGCTAAACATCAAGTGGATGCCATATATACGGACTTGAAGGCCGCTTTTGACGTTATTGATTACCGAATACTTCTGTACAAACTATCCCGTCTAAGTGCATCAGAGCGACGCGTAACGCTTTATTCAGTTGTTTCCTGTACGTTCAATATAAATTCAGGTGTAGCACAAGGCATAAACCTGGGACCCTTGTTATTTGCGCTGTTCTTTAACGATGTTGCTTTGGTGCTAGGATCGAACTACTTACTCATGTACGCAGACGAAAAATTACCTGGTGGTGAGGTCTATTGAGCACTGTTACTGGCTTCGGGAACTGCTAGACATGTTTGCTACCTGGTTTAAGATGAATAAACTCGTGATAAGCATTACTAGATGTGCTGCTATTACGTTCCACCGATATATTTGTCCTATCAGTTTCAACTTCTAAATTGCCACATTCCTCAGTGCACAAGTAAACGCCCAACAAACATCGGTGTCGAATAACCGCTTGTTCAAACAAATTTGGAGAAGTTGTTCAGCTTTTTCTTCTATAAAGCTGAATAACTTCTCCAAATTTGTTTGAACAGCCGTTTATTCGACACCGATGTTTATTGGGCGGTGAAGTTCGTGTCTTCCGTGCTCCATAGTTTTGGCTTTTTCACCGTGTTATTTACATAAGAATTCAGTTTTTTTTTCTCTTCGCAATTATTTTCGCCGTAGTGGTGATTGAGATTTAGTTTCTGAAGAAGAAAACACGCAGTTTAAACAGTGCAACTACGGAAATAATTGATTGCAATAGACCTTTCTTGTGAATTTTTTTATTGACCTATCAAATACCTTTCAATCTGTAGAGGATACTTTTCTATTGGACCTATGTTTTTTGAAGCCTGTAACTATTAAAAAACAAAAAAACTGTTCAATGACCATTTCACCCCATATGCGCCCTGTGGTGAATACCCATTCGGCCCTCTCTTCCCCAATCTGATGTTTCTCTTCTGAGGTGAATTTCACGTTAACTTATTAACTCTTCACTCCAATGGAGAAATCCCTTAAGCAGATTTCAGTGCTCGCGTGAAACATAGCGGTAGTTTTCTTACTCAGTCACTCATCCGGAAAGTCTCGTAACAAAATGTCATTCTTTGCATAAAAAGCCACGTCTTCGAAAGAACTGTCTTTAAGCTTATCACGCTGGGTGTGATAGGTGCGTTCTAGTTTTCAGAACTGAACAACTGTCAAAAAGATTAAAAATGGTAAGCCAACTTTTAGGTTATTTGAAGGAGAACGAACAATTTTTACACTACGATAGACACGTTAGTGTGCGTGCGTTAAACGTCACTAAGCTCAATATTTGCGGACATCGAGAGCGAGGTTAACATTTTTTTTCAGCAGTTTTAATAATATATAATGTATAGTAATATATATTATAATGTATATATAATGTATATATAATAATCATCACTTTTCACAACGTCGTGACAGTATAGTAGTTTACGACATGCATGCGCAAAATTTGTGCAACGGCATTACACCGAGGAGCCTCCGGATTTCCGTTCATAAACACCACAACCTTCTTTTCGTGTACGAGTTGGTCTATCTGGTTGGTGTCTGCTGGAGCCACGCATAGAGTTCTGAATAAAATATTATCATACAAAATGGTGCGTGAAAGTTTATCATTAACATGCAGTTTTTAATTTGAGTCTTTGCTCATATAGCCTCCCTTCGGAACCATATAAACGCATGTTAATTGGGTGCTCGGAAAACTCCAGATTGGTCTCGGATTCACCGACAAGGCAACAAAACAACATAAGAGCTAGTGCTCCCATTATCCGTCTCTTATTGATAAACGCTCGTATTATGATTCAACAGCCGTCAGATGACACTCAGGGACAAGCAACTGGCATTCAGATTCCGGCAGAAGAGATTCTTAAACTGAAGTCGCTGCTGACGCAGATTCATGGCAAGCATTCGAAAATATCGGTGGATGTATTGTACAGCAAGATGGAACGTGATACGTTACCCTCTCCAGGAGAAGCACAAACTCTGGTCTCATAGATACGGTGCTGGAGCATCCATAATCGACCACCGAAGGATCGTCGTGATTTGGAAATAGATTGACAGTGTGGCATTTAACCTATGCCTATAAGCCTTTTATTGTAATTATGTTTGATTCCACACTAAACTATTTGGTCATCACATTAAACATTTTCACAAATATTCCATAATTGCGAAATACTCTCAAATGTTTCTACGATTTCTTATCCCAACGCATTGAGTTTTGCGATAAAAGGTAGAAAAAATCCAACTTCGTTAGAATTTTCGAGTAAATTTTCAAATTAGCCTTCCAGTACCCCTCGAAGAGAAAGTTAGTGATAAATGCGCACATCTTGTTCACGATTTGTTAAGTATGACGCCCTTTTTTGTGACTTATAAAAAAACTGCAAAATTGACTGTGTTAGCTTTATTTTAAAGGTTTTATTCCTGGAGCAATAATTTTTATACGCAATCTGCAAGATATTAAGCCACTTTTCGGGACATAATATACAATTACCTTTCGTCGGGCTCATGAAGTCTCTGAACATTTTTATTGGATATGGAATTCCAACTATTAATCCTAGTAATAGTTCGCCGAAAGATCGATGGGAAGATTTCTAAAGGGTGTCCACGATGAAATTGCCACACTATGAAATTGCTCTAACTTTTTAACCGTTGGGTAGAATTTAATGAAAATTTGGGTGGATTTAGTTCATAGTGCATTATTTACATCCTGCATCCTGTCCTGTGATCAAAACTCGCGGAAATGGAGTCGAAAGAACAGCTCGTGCGTGATAAAAGCTTGCGCATTCATCACGAGAACAAGGATCTCTCGCATCGTTCCATCGCTAAAACGTTGGGAATCGCGAATTCCACGGTGTCGCGAGTGATTAAGCGGTTCGAGGAACAGTTGACCACCGATCGGAAGCCCAGAAGTGAAGGAAAAAGTATTCCGTACAACACCAAAAATCACAACCGCGTAGTTGGGGCCTTCAACCGAAATCCGAACGCCTCCGTTCGGGATGTGGCTAAGAAGCTGCACCTAAGCCGAAGTTTTGTCCAGAAGGCCAAAACTAAGGCTGGGCTTCGAACGTTCAAGGTACAAAAGGCCCCTAATCGCGACGAGAAGCAGAACAAGTCCGCCAAAACCCGTGCCAGGAAGTTGTACCTCAACATGCTGACGAAAGTTGAATGCTGCATCATGGACGACGAAACATATGTGAAGGCCGACTTCAAACAGATCCCCGGCAACCTGTTTTTCACGGCCAAGGATAAGTTCAGCGTTCCGGAGCATGTCCGCACTCAGAAGATGTCCAAATTTGCGAAGAAATTCCTGGTTTGGCAAGCCATCTGCACGTGCGGTAAGCGGAGTGCACCTTTCGTGACCCAGGACACGATGAACGGACAGGTGTACATAAAAGAGTGCCTCCAGAAGCGGCTGCTTCCTCTCCTGAAGGCCCACAACGTCCCAACAATCTTCTGGCCGGATTTGGCCTCATGCCACTACTCCAAGGATGTGCTGAAGTGGTATGCGGACAATAAGGTCAATTTCGTGCCGAAAATGTTCAACCCTCCCAACACTCCGAAACTCCGCCCCATCGAGAAGTACTGGGCGATTATGAAGCAGCACCTTCTTAAACGACCTAAGGTAGTGAAGACAGTCGAGGAACTGAAGAAAGTATGGGTTTACATGCAAAAAACGGTTGATTCGCAGGTTGTGCAGAATCTTATGGCCGGGGTTAAGGCCAAGGTGCGGGCATTTGCGTATGGACTGTAAATAAAATACGAGTAAAATGGTAAAATGAAGTTTAATAGTTACTTCTCAATCCCTGAAAATTTGATGGCAATCGGATGAAAACTCGAATTTTGTGAATCAATTTTGTGTGTGGCAATTTCATCGTGGACACCCTTTAGATACGTCTCTTCTTTTTGTCCGCCTTCTTTGATAACAATTTGGTTCTTGTAATAATTAATAGGGCGTTCGGTCATCTGAAGCAGCTCGCTTGCATCAGATGAACTTGAGTGTACGGTATTTCCGTCATCGCTATCGACATCATTATCGTCGTCATCGTTGTCTTCGCTAGAGGACGATGAGGACGATTCTTGTTCAGATTGACTTGCTGTGGAATTCTTGATAACCCATCAGCGATAACATTCTGTTTTCCAGGCCTGTAATGGATTTTGTAATCGAATTCCTCAAGCCGTAATTTCCATCTGATAAGTCTATCATTAGAGCCTTTAAGGTTCAGAGCGAAAGTCAACGGTTTATGATCTGTATAAAGGCTGAATTTACGACCGAATAGGTACGGTATAAAGTATTTGCACGCCCAATCGATGGCTAATAACTCCTTCTCGATTGCTGAGTATTTTTCCTCAGTTTGGCTTAACGTGCGTGAGGCGAAGGCGATCGGTTTGTCTGATCCGATGGGAGCCTGTGACAGTACCGCGCCCAAAGCAAGATTCGAAGCGTCTGTGGTAAGTATAAAACGCTTAGAGAAATCTGGATATTGTAGCACGTGGCTACTGGATAGAATTTCTATACAACGTTCGAAAGCTGACACGAAGTCATTGGTCTGGCAGATTGATTCTCCTTTGCGAAGTTGTTGGGTTAAGGGTTTTGCAATTTTTGCAAGGTCCTTAATGAATTTACGATAGTAACCGATCACACCTAGGAAGGCTCTTAACTCCTTCTCGGTTTTTGGTAATGGCCACTCTTTTATCGCTTTGATTTTCTCGGGATTAGGTTTGACTCCTTCTGGAGTTACCACGTGCCATAGAAATGCGACCTCTTTTCGAAGAAATTCGCATTTGTCAATTTGAATTTTCATATTGTATTTCCTCAAGGTTTCCAATATGATTTTTAAATAAATTAAATTAAATTAAAATTATATCATCCATATAAACCATACATCGTACTCCGATATGTTCCCTGAGAATGTTGTCCATTACTCTTTGGAATGTAGCGGGTGCATTTTTTAATCCGAAAGGCATTCGGATAAACTCATAGTGTCCACCATCAACACTAAAAGCAGTTTTCTGAACGTCTTTCTCATGGATCTCAATTTGATGAAATCCTGAGGCTAAGTCCAGGGTTGAAAAGTACTGACATCGGCAAAGTTTGTCCAGTATGTCCGTAATATTTAGGATTGGCTATCGATCACCTATCGTTTTCTCGTTTAATTTACGATAGTCGATAACAAGATCAAAGTTGCTTTTAAGAAAGGTTTCCCGAAGTCCCCATCTCATAACTTATATATATATATATATAATATATATATATATATATATATATATATATATATATATATATATATATATATATATATATATATATATATATATATATATATATATATATATATATATATATATATATATATATATATATATATATATATATATATATATATATATATTCATATATTTATATATATATATATATATATATATATATATATATATATATATATATATATATATATATATATATATTTATATCTATATATATCTGTATATTTAAATATATATATATATATGTATATATATATATATATATATATATATATATATATATATATATATATATATATATATATATATATATATATATATATATATATATATATATATATATATATATATATATATATATATATATATATATATATATATATATATATATATATATATATATATATATATATATATATATATATATATATATATTATATATATATATATATAGATGTGTATATATATATAAACATATATATATATATATATATATATATATATATATATATATATATATATATATATATATATATATATATTATATATATATATATATATATATATATATATATATATATATATATATATATATATATATATATATATATATATATATATATATATATATATATATATATATATATATATATATATATATATATATATATATATATATATATATATATATATATATATATATATATATATATATATATATATATATATATATATATATATATATATATATATATATATATATATATATATATATATATATATATATATAAATATATATAATTTATATATATATATACAGGATACTACAGGATATGTTGCTGAGCAATCAATTTCTCATTGGGGATAATTTTCGACATGCCCATAGACCATTATTTCATCTTCTCGGGTAGTCTCAGTTCTATTGAGGCCCTCCAGTCGATGAAAACAGTGAGGCACTCATCTTACTTTCTTTCCAAAATAAGGGAGCAGATGTGTGCGTTGGTCGAAAGATCATTTAAGATTACCTGTGTATGGATTCCCTCACATTGCTCAATTCCAGGCAATGAAAAGGCGGACTCTCTAGCAAAGGTGGGCGCACAAGAAGGCAAAATTTTTGAAAGAAGAATTTCACATTGTGAATTTTTCCCATTAGTACGTCAGAGTTCTCTTCAAAGTTGGCAAAACAATTGAACAAGTAATTCTCTTGGGCGGTGGTTACATTCCATTATTCCAAATGTTTCGTCGAGATCGTAGTTCGAAAGTCTGGAACCATACCCCAGTGTCCCGAAGAAGACAACCCTTCCGCGAGGTAAGAGATATTTTTGGAACGCGTGATCTTCCCTACATGCAAGCGATTTACGAATTCCTTTGTTTGTCTGATCTAAGAGTGTAATGTCATCACCCCTCTCCTCCAGCCTAGTAAATTCCCTGCCATTGTGTCCCAGTTATATTATCCTTTTGTTTCCGTGCTACTTGTACCTGCCCAGCCGCAGATGGCTTAGTTCCTGAAAGGGACTACAGGGACCATGGATTTGGTATATGTCGCAGCCATGAGCAGTAACTAATACCTGAAATAAGTTACCTGCCTAGCCCCTTCCAAACGATAATGTGACCCATTAACCTAGAGCTAGCCAAGAGTAATTGGAATCCCATATTACAAAAATTGAAAAATTGTACATTGTTAATAACAATATTGAATATCGGCTCCGTAAAGTGTTACACACGCCTGAGCCTAACAAATAAACGAACTGATTTAAAAAATGTATTCGTGAAGGACTATGTTACTATTCAAATTCTTTTTTAAATAATTGAATCATTGTGTTAATGTGTTAATGTCATTGTGAATGTGTTAAAACATGACTTGACATTATTTTCGATTTTACTATAATACTCGAAATACACTATGGCTGTGTTGGGTTGGTTTCACATAAAGGTTGTTCGGAATCAAATTGCACCACTTTTAAATGGTTGTTTGTTTTTACCCGTTGGGTATTTTCTATTGAAATTTTGGGTGGAAATAATTCAATGTGTATTTGTTTACGCTGTGTAAGTTTCACTAGCAGATGTGCAATCGTTGCGAATATGGAGTCGGAAGAACAGCGACGGCGAATAGAAATTTTGCGCACGTACCTCGAAAATCCGGATCTTTCGCATCGTGCCATCAGCAGGAAGCTGGGAATGCTACATTCTACGGTGTCTCGTGTTTTAAATCGGTACCACGAACGTTTGACCATCGATCAGAAAGAAAAACTACAAGGTACAGCCCAATGGGGTTGTGCGCAAAGGTGACGTAGGCTACGCAGCAATCTAATTTCCATACACGTCAGGGCCATCCACTAATTGATTTAAGTCAGTCCTGAAAAGGGCCAAGAAAATTCTATTGTACACTCTTTAGAAAGCATTTGGTGGCTCTTAATTATGATACGGCCCGGTTGTATTTTCTACGAAGGTTGAGAGGACCACTATCTCTAACGCGTAGAAGATAGTTATGGATCTGTTGGCTCATTGGTTTTTCAACGGGCTTTGCCATTTACTCCGGGACGCGGCGTTTAAAGCAATGCCATGTTCAGCCGGGGCGCGGTAATGGAAATTTCAAACAGCACAAGAGAAAAATTCATCCAAACGAACTCTTCAGTTGGCAGACTAATTTGGTCGTCCTGAAAAGGACGGATTTAGTTGACGGGGGAGAAACAGTTCGCGATTGAACTTGGGCTTTCTTTCTTGGTTCATCTCGTGGGATGATTGATTCTTGTCTCGTTGTCACGGGCGGTTTTTTCCCGCTAACTCGTAGGCTTCAGCAGCCATCTTTCTCGCAGCGAGGTTGACGGGAGCATCGGCAACAACAGCCAACTGCAACAACGCCTCTCTGGGCAACGACTGCTCGCCGCCGCCAACTGCGATCCTACAGTCACTGGACAGCTTAACGACTGTCGTAAGACTTAATCAAAAGGTTCTGCTAAGACCTATTAGGTAAAGGCGTCGGATGCTAGTGCACGAAAGAAGGCGGTACCATCGAAGGCAATGTGTTACAAATTGCATCAAAGGGGACGAACTTCAATTATTGCGCCACAATAATTAGTTTTTGTTATTACCCGCTAATTTCCTAATTTGCTTGCCACCACCAGCAACTAATCCGCTATGCCTAGCTAGGAACTACAACGAACTCAACCACATGGTCGGTTTCAAGTGTCGCAGTTCGGCTCGAATTCCGTTCGTTGGTTGTTCAATCTTCTTTGTCATTTACTACGGGACGCGGCGTTTAATGAATGCTATGTTCATCCGGGGTGCGGTAATTGTAATTAATTTCAAACAGCACAAGAGAAAATTTCAACCAAATAAACTCTTTAGTTGGCAAACTAATTTGGTCGTCCTAAACAGGATGGATTTAGTTGACGGGGGAGAAACAGTTCGCGATTGAACTTGGACTTTCTTTCTTGGTTCATCTCCTCTTCATTGCGGGTGGTCATCTGCAGGTGACGTGGGAGGATTGATTCTTGTCTCGTTGTCACGGGCGGCTTTTTCCCGCCAACTCGTAGGCTTCAGCAGCCATGTCTCTCGCAGCGAGATTGACGGGAGCATCGGCAACAATAGCCAACTGCACCAACGCCTCTCTGGGCAGCAACTGCTCGCAAGTGCTGCCGCCAACTACGATCCAACTGCAGATCCTACTCTGCACAGCTCCACGACCACCAAAAAACTAAATCAAAATGCGAAGGTGTACCCCTTATATAACATTCATGGCTGCCTAGGAGACGTTCCTTACTAAAATATGAAGTCTGTGCGCGGAAAGTACTGTGTATTTGGTAAATTTAATATGAAAAATCGACATTATAAGACATCACTTCATATTTGCGTTAATTTTATTAGTTGCATGTTAAAAATCAATAGTTCTAAATATTGAAATCGAAGCGTAGAAAACGTCCCAATCGATTGGTGCAAACATTTTGGAAGTGAATCGTGGAATGACTTAGTTATTAACGTTCAAAACCTATATATTTTTCGTGACGCTCCAAATTTTCGCAATTTGAACGTGTACCCCAGTATTGAAAACACAGACGTAGTCCTACGTCAAAAAGTGGCAAAAACGGATCTTCGTATAGTGTTTAGGATTTTTTTTTTAGCAAGATAAGTTGGTTTTATTTGTCAGTTTTTAGATCACAGTATAATCACAATTCTCTTATTTATATCGAGGTGAAAGTTTAGTGCATCTAAATTAATTTGATCGTTACCTTCACAAACAAAGTAGACGTATTTATAAAAAAGTTTAAGCAGCTCCACACGTCTTCTTCTGTCTATTCCTGCTAGTGCAGGTCTCACCAAGTCTTCAAAAGAGAGCCGTCTCCATCCCTCCATGATGGCTGTTATCCTCTGCAGTAGAACTACCCAGGCTGAGGCAACACGAGCACAAGCATAACATTTGTGGAGAAGAGATTCAGTCGCTTGGTTGTCACAATAAATGCAAAATTCGTCCGGAACTCTCCGCATCACAAACAGTAGCTCTCTATGGTCGATTTTGCCATTAACCATCAAATGGAGTTTCGACCGGTGCGTTGATGGAAGCTGCTTCGCTTGGATGTTTTGCCACGTGGCCAGTCGACTTCTGGACTGTTTCGTTCCACCGTCGGCAGTTCTGTTTGGTTGACGAAATGCTGGTGGATTTGATCGGCGGAGGGGTTCTGTCGGATTTGGAGGGGAATATGGGATAAATTTGATAGGATTAATTTGACGTCAGGAAGGTCTATTGGAGTTGTTGGGCGTGGATTATCTTGGAAATTAAGGGATCTATAAAAAGGAAGGGATTTGATCTCCTGCAGATGTCAGTTTTTTGCGAGCGAATTACATTTTAGCGCTTTTTTTTTTTTTTTTTTTTTTTTTAACTCTTTATTTGTTCCAAATTTATTCATATTTACATTTCATGTTAATCTAGGTGCTCCAGCTACTACCGTAACGTATCAACCTTAATTGTTAAAATATGTATCTAATTTTGTTTACATTGTTCATGCCTTAGCAGTTCAGTATATTAAACAGGTTTTTATTCCTGCGTGTCAGTATAACAATAATAATCTTAAAACTAAAAACAAACTAACATTAATCTTAACTAAGCATAAAGGGAATTAATCATTGCAATAGAAGATTGCAACGATTTTTGTCTGAAATTATTAATTATTTTGTTGGACATTTGTTCTAAAGTCTCAACATTCGAAATTCTATGTAATTCAATAGTACTGAACCAGGGTGGCAGTTTCAAAATCATTTTCAGAACTTTGTTCTGAATCCTTTGAAGTGATTTTTTCCTAGTAGCACAACAACTAGACCATATTGGCACAGCATAAAGCATGGCCGGTCTAAAAATTTGTTTGAATATTAGAAGTTTGTTCTTCAAACAAAGTTTGGATTTTCTGTTTATAAGAGGATATAAACATTTTATATATTTATTACATTTGGCTTGAATGCCTTCAATGTGATTTTTAAAATTTAATTTTTGATCAAGTAATAGACCAAGGTATTTCACTTCGCTTGACCAGGAAATTGGAACACCGCTCATAGTAACGATGTGACTACTACTAGGTTTCAAAAAAGAAGCTCTAGGTTTATGTGGGAATATTATTAGTTGTGTTTTGGAAGCGTTGGGAGAAATCTTCCATTTCTGTAAATAAGAAGAGAAAATGTCCAAACTTTTCTGCAGTCTCCTGCAAATGATACGAAGACTTCTTCCTTTAGCGGAGATGCCTGTGTCATCAGCAAACAAGGATTTCTGACAACCCTGAGGCAAATCAGGGAGGTCGGAAGTAAAAATGTTATACAGTATCGGCCCAAGAATGCTACCCTGAGGAACTCCAGCTCTAAGAGGTAGTTGATCAGATTTGGAATTCTGATAATTTACCTGCAGAGTTCTGTCAGTTAAATAATTTTGAATTAATTTTATAATATAGAGCGGAAAATTAAAGTTTTTCAATTTAGCAATCAAACCTTCATGCCAAACACTGTCGAATGCTTTTTCTATGTCTAGAAGAGCAACTCCAGTTGAGCAGCCTTCAGATTTGTTTGAACGAATTAAATTAGTAACTCTCAAAAGTTGATGAG
This sequence comes from Aedes koreicus, assembly GCA_024533555.2. Lineage (NCBI taxonomy): Eukaryota > Metazoa > Arthropoda > Insecta > Diptera > Culicidae > Aedes > Aedes koreicus. The sequence goes on along the minus strand of JAHHFK020003219.1, from coordinate 422,658 downwards.
TAGTTGAATGGCCATGGCGAAATCCAAATTGCTCATCTGGAAAAATTGAGTTTGTATTGATGTGAAGCATCATTCTATTCAAAATTAGCTTTTCAAAAAGTTTACTGATTGAAGGAAGTAAACTTATTGGTCTGTAGCTAGAAGCTTCAGCTGGATCTTTCTCGGGCTTCAAAATTGGAACAACTTTGGCATTTTTCCATTTGCCAGGAAAGTATGACAAATGAAAACATTTATTAAATAATTTAACCATGAAAGACAAGGTACTCACTGGGAGTTTTTTGATGAGTATATAGAAAATTCCATCATCACCTGGAGCCTTCATATTTTTTAACTTTTTAGTTATAGTTTTTACTTCATCCAAATCAGTACCCCAGGATTCATCAAAAATATTTTCCCTTGAGGAAATATTCAGATAATCAAGAGAAACCTGATTCTCAATAGGACTAGTAAGACCCAAACTGAAATTATGGGAACTCTCAAACTGCTCAGCAAGTTTTTGAGCTTTTTCCACATTTGTTAGCAATATTTTATCACCTTCTTTGAGCGCTGGAATAGGCTTTTGAGGTTTCTTTAAAATTTTTGAGAGTTTCCAAAAAGGTTTGGAACTCGGCTCTAATTTTGACACATTATTTTCGAATTGTTTGTTCCTTAGGGCAGAGAAGCGTTTTTTAATTTGTTTTTGCAAATCTCGCCAGATAACTTTCATGGCGGGATCGCGTGTTCTTTGATATTGTCTTCTACGGATATTTTTCAGACGGATCAAAAGCTGAAGATCGTCGTCTATTATAATTGTATTGAACTTTACCTCGCATTTTGGAACTGAGACAGCTCTTGCTTCAACTATGGAAGTAGTCAGAGAGTCAAGAGCATTATCGATATCATTTTTAGTTTCCAAAGGAATATTAGGATCAAAGTTATATTCCATGAATGTTTGATATTGGTTCCAATCAGCTCTATGATAATTGAAAGTAGAACTGTTGGGATTAGAAATTATTTCTTGAGATATTTCAAAAGTTACAGGAAGGTGATCCGAACCGAAGTCAGCATGGGTAACCAATTGGCTACAAAGTTGACATGAATCAGTTAAGACCAAATCAATAGTTGAGGGATTTCTGGCAGAAGAAAAGCAAGTTGGGCTGTTTGGGTATTGGATAGTGTAATAACCCGCAGAACAATTGTCAAATAGTATATTACCATTGGAATTACTTTGAGCATTATTCCACGATCGGTGTTTTGCATTAAAATCACCAATAATGAAGAATTTTGACCTATTACGGGTAAGCTTCTGTAGGTCACCCTTGAGAAGATTCTTTTGCTGACCTACGCATTGGAATGGTAAATAGGCAGCTAATAGTGTAAGTTGACCAAATTTTGTTTCAACAGAAGCCCCCAAAGTTTCAAAAACTTTGGTATCAAATGAAGAAAGAATCTGATGTTTGATACGCCTATGAACAATTATGGCAACGCCACCACCTGGACTTTCAAGACGATCATTGCGGTGTACGAAATAATTAGGATCCCTTTTTATTTTATCACCAGGTTTAAGAAAAGTTTCAGTTACAACGGCAATATGCACGTTATGAACTCGTAAAAAGTTAAACAGCTCGTCTTCATTATTTTTAAGAGATCGAGCATTCCAATTTAATATATTCAGTGCCTTAATACCCATTGCTGAATTTCAGGGTCATGACAATATTGTTTGCAAATTTTATACCAGTTTGAATTGCATCAAACATGGAGTTTGTATTTAACATTCCATTAATCATATCGATTAATGATTTCTGTAAAAAATCCATTTTTGGAGCGGTTATGCTACCTAAGTCAAAATCTTCAACATTTCTGGTAGAATTTTGGTTTCTACCGGCTGTAACGGCAGCGTAGGAAGCTCCATTACCTTGCTGTACATTGCTACCAGCAGGTAAGAATTGAGCATTGAAAACTTGTGGTCTGTTTGTACTTACGGGTACATTTGTACTTCGCTGACCATTGTTAACAGCAGATAGCAGTGGAAAATTTGACGGTTGAGCATTGATCGTACCTTCCGGTACGAATGTTGGATTTCCTCCTCGATGACCGTTGTTAACAGCCGAGGAATAATTACCTGGTCGGGAACGTGAAGCGGTCCCTACCTGATGCTTAGCACGAGAATTCAAGATCGCTTTGCGAGTCTTGCATTCCCAAAAATTGGATTTGTGGTTTCCACCACAATTCGCACATTTAAAATTTTTGGGATCCTTCACAGGACAGTTGTCCTTGGCGTGAGAGGAATCGCCACAATGCATGCATTTGGCATCCATGTGACAATTTTTTGTCCCGTGACCCCATCCCTGGCATTTACGGCACTGGGTGAGGTGTTGAGAATTTCCTCCAGTCTTCCTGAAGTGTTCCCACTTCACTCTGACATGGAGCATAAGGCTGGCTTTTTCCAATGCCTTGAGGTTATTCAGTTCATTTGATTTAAAATGAACTAAATAAAAATCGTTAGAAATCCCATTGCGAGAATCTCCAGGTTGGGATTTCTTTTTCATCTTTATCACTTGAACTGGTGTAACTCCAAGCAATTTAATAATTTCTTGATTGATCTCATCCAGGAATTCACCACTGGCTAGACCTTTTAAGACCACCTTGAACAGACGTTCAGTTTTGGTGTCATGTGTAAAGAATTTGATGCCTCTTTGAGCAAGATACTCCACGAGAAGTTTAAATCCGATCAAGGTTTCAGCCAATACACGGCATTCACCCCGACGACCAATTTGAAAGGAAAATTTAGAATCTTTAATGAAATTCGTGAGTTCCTTTCGGAGCCCATGAAAATCAGATGTTGTTACCACAATAGGTGGAACCTTTTCTTTCCCTGCATTAATTCGGGAATGCTTCGAAGATTTTTGCCTGACTGATGGATCATTCTCATCATCAGTCAGAATATCGAATTGATTGCTCAAATCAATATTGTTAGAAGGGGAATCCAGAGATTGTCCCTTTCTTTTGCGTTTAGGCGCCATTTTCTCCAAAATGATTAGAATTTATACGTTTTCTCCTAATCAACTTCCAAGCAGATTCTACAAGAATCCGAAGGGTCAAAGAGGAATTTTCCAAATCGATATCCAAGTCGGATTACCTCGCGTAGGGTCCAGACAAGGATCGAAAAGGAATAAGGGTAAAAAATAAAAATTGTGCAGGTAATGTTAAGCACTGAAAAGTGCTGTTTGATTTTGTTATAGCTTTAGGTAGCAAAAATACTTCCTTCAGCAAAAGAAAATAGAACCGCACGGCATGAGAGCTCGATGCGGACTGTTACACACAGCTTCTTTTTTCCTTTTTCCCCCCGCGCCCCCCCCCGCACCCTCCCCCCCAAAACCCTCCCTCTTTTCCTCCGCTGCCCCCCCACCGGTAGGGCCCGAGGCCAATTTTTGGGCGACGTGTTGGATACACGACTTTTCGCTGTACCGCCCCCCTGCGCAGAGAATGAAACCACATTTGTTGCGAGAACTTCCCCATGAGCGCATTCCAGTTTAACGTTGTCATCAGGCGTATCGAGTTTGCGAACACAACACCCAGAATTTTGACTGTGTTGGCTGTTTGCAGCCACTGGGAGTTGATGGTGCCACCTTCGCAAAATCCGACATCGATGGCAACGGTTTTCCGCATATTTAATTTCGCTCCAGCAGCTCTCCCGAAGCGAATAATCAGCCTATTCATCTCTTCGATTTGCCTCGTCGATGTGATGATTACACTGTTGTCATCCGCATAGGCTACCAGCAGATCGTTACCGCACACACGTTCTAGCCTGCACACTAGTGGATGAAGGTACAGCACGAATAGGTGCATGGACAACGGGTCCCCTTGCCTCACAAACCGTTGGATTTCGATCGACCGAGAGAGATGCCCATCGATCAGCAGCCGAGAAGTGGACCGACTGGCAATGCGCGAGAGTAAAGCGATGAGGTTCTGGTTGATGTCGAGCGAACGCATGGTCGTGAAGAGAAAGGAGTGCCGGACCCGATCGAACACATGATCGAGATCGAAGCTGATTAACTTTCCGGCGCGGCGGTGGTGGCGAAGATTTGCTATGCAATCTTTCAGAGCGAGAGTGGCTTGGAAAATGTTTCGCTCTGGGTTCGAGCATTTCTGTCCGTCACTCAAGATGTGGTGTTTTCGCATCACTCGCTGCAGTCTGGTTTTGAGTATGCGGGAGAAGAGCTTATAGTCGCTGTTGAGCAGTGAAATCAGTCGGTATGATCGCGCTGTGTGGTCGCCACCTCTCTTCTTGACCAACACGATGATCCCTTCAACAAACGCTGCGGGAAGATTGTCTCTGAGTGCCTCATTCAGCAACAGATTCAACTCTCGGTGTATGACGTCGAACATGTGGTGGTAGAATTCTCTCGGGATACCATCGTAGCCAGGGGATTTACGGGGTGCGCTTGCTGTTATTGCAGACCAGATTTTTGCCGTCGTGATGTCGCTTGTATAGGCTTCATTTGATGGATCGTTGAGTGGCACAACACTCTCACAGACGAATCCATTTTCGTTTTCTTCTTTTGCCTCCTCCGTGTAGAGAGTCCAGAAATAGTCCACCATGTGGTCTTCTATCGCTCGTGATGTTATGGTTTCGTCTTGCTCCGTCTGCAGCTGCATGATGACGGTTTTCTTCCGTCGCCTCTCCTCTAGCTGGATTATTGATATTCTGGAATGGAGATAGTAGGGAAGTGTTTCATTGAAGAAATTCTCCCGAGCGGCGCGTTCCGAAGACCCGGAGGGAGCGTAAACATTGCAGATCGTCGTGTCTTGTACTCGCAGTGCAAGCAATCGGCTGTCCAAGCTCCTCTCGACGTAAGTGACTTGGATGTGATCCTTCAGAGCAATAGCTGTTCCTCTTCTCGTGTGGTCTACATTGAAATAAACGAAGTAGCCAGGCAAGGAGAGCTGTTCGTTCTCAACTTCCTGTAGACACACGGCTTTGGCTGTTGATGAAGGTCCGGAGAGCGTTTGCTTTCGTGGGGTTCGTGAGTGTGCAGATGTTGATGGACGAGATGTTATGCGACGTGGGAGCCATCTATAGTTGCATTTCCTCCTCTCTCTCGTCGTCGATGTCGTCCCGACGGGGTTTTTTACCAACCGGTCGGCTTCGATGTCGTCTACTGTTGGTTGAAGAAGTGGAGTCGTCGATTTCGTTACCGGTGCCGCTCTTGCTCTGCGATCACAGCGCTGGCTTTTTGAAGATTTCGTCCACGGCCACATGATAATGACGAATTCTGCGTCCGTTTTGTTTGCGGACACGAGGGTACCACAGTCGGTACGGTCTGCCTGCTTATATTCGTTTTTGAGGCCTGGCTGGTGACACTCGGCAGTTCTGGGAAAGCGTCCGATGATAACGGTGGTGGAGCGGTGGTATTCTGAACGACCGGGCACGTGTTTGTTCGTTTCGCACCAGCTGTTTTTTTAGGTTGTTGACCGGTGGTTGACCTATTCGCCTGTCCAGCTTGCTTCGTCACATTGGCGTAGCTTTTCTGGTTCATACGTTTTTTTTGTTCTGGACACATGATATGCCAGTGTGAGCTTGTTCCTTGCAGTGGCGGCAGGATTGTAGCTGTCCTTTCTATACAACGAACACTTGCTCTCCGTCAATGGTGACCCACGAGTCGATATTCCGCTTCATTAACATACGGGCAGACCATATGTCGAGCGGTATGCCTTCGGCTTCGTTGCTTTCGGCCCACGACTCTTCGCGGATCGAGATCACTTCACCAAACGCACATATGTATTCGACAATCCTTTCTTTCGACACATCTTCTGGGAGGTCGTGAACACGCACTTCAACACTACCATCTTCCAACGTGATTCGAAGCTTGTGTTTCTTCCCCTGACACTCCACTTCATGCTTCCCGTCATGTTCGTCAACGACAATTTGTGCGAGCGCCAAGTCACTGACTTAGATGAACGCACATGCTCCACCTCTGTGGCACTAGAGTCTTTTGATGTCTTCCCGTTTCAAACCGAGAACCGAGCGACAAAAACTGTAGAGTTTTTCGACTGATGGCTTCACGGCAACCTGAGAATAATCTATTTTAAAAGTATTTTCTCGCCTCATAGCGGGATGCTTAAGCACGCGACGCAGCACTGTGTAGCAAGAAATAAAACTTTTCCAACCGTAGATGCTTCACTTGTGATAAGCGCAATCGAAAAAAACGTCTGCACGTCTCAGAAGCTGAGCGATGACGACCGGAAGCAGGCGGGGGTAGCAAGCTAACAGGAATCCCAACAATTAAGTTCGAGATGTGGCAGAAAAAGCGAATTCAACAAACTTTCGTTCAAGATGCGAAAAAACGTGAAGGACTACACGCGCACAAAGTCCAAAAGGCGCCTAATCGCGGTGAATGCAGGATACGGTAGGTAAAACACGTGCACGGAAGCTCTACATCCAGATGTTGACGAAACCACATTGCCCCGTTATGGATGATGAGACGTATGTAAAAGCAGACTTCCGGCAGCTTCCAGGGCTCCAGTTTTTCACTGCTCATCATAAATTCGATAGTTTTTGACGTAGACTACGTCTTACGGAAAGGGTAGGGTGTCAATTGAAAATCTAAAAATTAGTAACCGTCACGAAATATCGTTACAAATTAAACGCTTATAATTTCATAAATGCTCGATAAATTAACAAGATGTTTACATCAATAGGTTGTAAATTTTCCCGCGTATCAATTCAACTATCAAAAACCATCCGTTCACAATTTGAAACTCTTGAAAATAACTAAAATAAAAGGTGATGTCTTATAATTTTGGTTTGCAGGCTAAATTTACTAAATGCACAGTACTTTACTATCACAAATTTCAAATGTGAGCAAGGGAGATATAAAACGGGTACACCTTCACAAATATTCATGTGTTGCAGTTTTTGAGCTGGGCGGAATAACAAGTCGTATGGTTTGACAGCTGGCGATGACATATACCCTGGAAGGTGTACTAGCTTCATTCGGCAGTGCAGAGCGGCAAGGCCTGAGGTGTGAATGTAGTTCGCCTCCCCGCGGTGCACCTTGGAAACGTTAAGCTCCCCTCACGGCTAAACGAACTACGGAGGGAGCGTCATACGACGTATTGGGGTGGATGCCAGTAAAACCCCAATTATGGCAACTGGCTGCGAAAAGATTCACGAGTGGTACCGTTGTATTCGGGCTGGCGCCTGTGTCGTCTCCCTCAGTACTGCCGGGTGACACCGAGTAAGAAATGGCGAGGTTCCCGCGGCACAGGTCATCTCCGTCCCATTATAACCCTGGCAGGCCTCCAGTACGTTCCATTCTCCACCGCCCGACCTCGCCAGTCGGGCGGGAGTAGGCTCAGATGACCTATACCTGTCTTGCGCTGATCCGGCTCTGAACACGGTTCCCCATGAAGGGCCGTGTCACACCCTCGCATGGCCTCCCTGCTTGCATAGATCACCATGGGATCACAATAGCGACTACTCCACGTGGGCTTGGATAGCGGCTGGAGGGGGACCCAACAACATGGAGGAAACAAAAAAAGACACAAGAGAGAGCGAATCCGTTCGCTAAAGGCGGCCTAGCGAGGTCCCCACCGCGTAAAACGGTGGGATCGGGCGTGAGCGACACCTACGGTAGTGCTACGGCATCGGAGGCAGGTGGCACCAAGCTAGGCGTGGCCATGGATGGGCCAGGACTCATCCGGGCCATGGATAGGATGCGGGAAACCCTTCCTATGGTGATGGAGGTCTCGGAGCAGTTGGATGCGATCATCGACTTTACGTCGTCGCGCAACAACATTGCGAAAGACCTAAAGTTGAGCCTTCTTAGGCTACGCATGACAGTGCAGGCTGCATGCAAGGAGAGGGAGGAGCTGGAGGCCAAACTGCTAGCCGAGCAAAGTGCCAAAGAGTTGGCACGGCTAGCGGCCACCGAAAGGGCGAGGGACATTGCCTCGAAGCAGACGCAGACGGAATCATCCGTCTCCGTCGGAGAGTCCACCCTATCCATGGGGGCGGGGACCTCCAAGCGGGCTAGGCAGTCCCCGGGCGAGACGGCACCCGGCGCTTCTAAGAAGCGCATCGTGTCGGAAGCCCCAAAGGGGAAACGAACCTATGCGAACGTGGCGGCGGGGTCAGAGGGTCCATCCTCGCGACCAGCTTCGGCTTCTCGCAAAGAGAGAGGCCCCGGCGCTAAGCCAAGCGCGAAAGGCGCGTCGACCAGCTCGCGTGTTGTCTCAAGCGCCGAAGGGGGCCCGAGCGGCAGAGCTCCAACGACAACAACAGCCATAACCAGCACGGAGGCAGATGCCAGTGCTAGGAGGGGGACAAGCGATGGCCCCAGGCGGGGCAGGGAAGCCCCATGGAATAAAGTGAGGAAAAAGAGAAATAAAACTAAAAAAGGAAAAGATAAGCGACAGGTGGCCCGCAAGCGTAACCGCGGAGAGGCCCTCATCGTTAAGACCGAGGCGTCAAAGTACTCCGAGGTCTTGAAAGCGATGCGCGAGGACGCTAAACTGACAGGCCTGGGCGCTGACGTGCGGAGTATACGCCGTACCTGCACCGGCGAAATGCTCCTGGAGCTTAAAAAAGCGACAACGCTTAAGGGCCCGGCGTATAGAGACCTGGCAAAACAGGCCTAAGGTGAGGGTGTGGAGGTGCGCGCCCTCGTCTCGCAGGTGACGATCCAGTGTAAAAACCTGGATGAGATCACCGAGGCAGACGAGATCTCCACTGCACTGAAGGAACAGTGCAAGGTCGAGGTTGCCGCCGCAGACATACGTCTGAGGAAGGGTCCACTTGGGACCCAGGTGGCAACCCTGAGGGTAGCCGCAGTCGACGCAGACGCGGCGTTGAAAGTGGCGAAGGTGAAGGTGGGATGGTCAATATGCCCACTAAGCCTGCACCAGCCGCCGAAGGCATGTTTCAGATGCCTAGAGAGCGGGCACATGTCCTGGGAATGCAAAGGCCCAGATAGGAGCAACATGTGCAGAAGGTGTGGCATCACTAGCCACAAGGCGCGGGATTGCAAAGGTCCCCCCAAATGCTTGATGTGCGTCGGGAAACCGGATGATAAGCACGTCATAGGGGGGGGGGGGGGCGGGCAAGTGCCCGGCCGCTAAGGGTATACCAACGAGCCAACCGTAATGCAGGTAACCCAACTAAACCTGAACCATTGTGAGGCAGCCCAGCAACTGCTGTGTCAGACAGTTAGCGAGTCGGCATCGGATATCGCCATAATTTCCGACCCATACCGCATCCCACCCGGCAACGGGAACTGGTTTGCGGACAGGGCTAATATGGCGGCATTATGGACGACGGGTAAGTACCCGGTTCAGGAGGTTGTGTCCAACACAAACGAAGGCTTCGTGGTTGTAAAAGTGAATGGAGTGTTCTTCTGCAGCTGCTACGCACCGCCAAGGTGGTCGATCGAACAGTTTTCCAATATGCTTGATCGGATGACAACGGAGCTAACTGGCCTGAACCCGTTGGTAATAGCGGGGGACTTCAACGCTTGGGCGCTCGAGTGGGGGAGCCGCCTTACCAACCCTAGGGGCCAGATTCTTCTGGAGGCCTTGGCTAGGCTCAATGTAGACCTAGCCAACGTTGGTACCACGAGTACCTACCATAGAAATGGAGCGGAATCGATTATCGATATAACATTTAGCAGTCCTGGGCTAATTAGCAATTGGAGGGTGGATGATGGCTACACCCATAGCGACCACTTGGCGGTACGTTATTGTATCGTCCACAATACAAGGCAGCGTGCGGAAGGAGGAGCATCCACTCCATTCGCCCGCAGATGGAGGACGTCCTACTTTGATGTAGAGGTTTTTAAAGAGGCGCTTGAGAGGGAACGAAACTTACGCGAAACCCAGGAACCTTGCGGCGAAAGACTCGTTATGACACTTACACGAGCGTGCGATGCGACCATGCCGAGGGAAGTCAAACCGAGGAATGGAAGATCGCTGGTGTATTGGTGGACGGAGTCGATCGCTGACCTCCGAAGAACATGCCTCCACGCAAGACGGAGGGTGCAAAGAGCGCGGTCAGACGCCGATAGAATCGAGCGTAGAGGGGTGCTAGTCGCCGCGAAGGCCGCACTAAAGAGGGGAGATAAAGGCCAGCAAGCGAGCCTGCTTCGAGGGTCTGTGTCAGAAGGCCAATACGAATCCGTGGGGTGACGCCTACCGGGTTGTAATGGCCAAAACCAGAGGATCAGCGGTTCCAACCGAGCGTTCACCAGAGCTGCTGCAGGTGATCGTTGGGGGACTCTTTCCGAGCCACGACCCAAGTCCATGGCCCCCCGCCGCCGTAGACGTGTCCCATGACCAGCGTTCCAGTATCCCAGACCTTAACGCTCTCATAGCGACGGAAGGGTGGACGGCTCAGCCGAACACCCGTGACCACGTGGGCACCGACAACGGCACAACGGGGGTCGGCGACGAGGCGACGGTGACGAATGATGAACTCATTGCGATAGCAAAGTCGCTAAAGGTGAACAAAGCGCCGGGACCGGATGGTATTCCGAACCTGGCCATCAAGACGGCTATCTTGCTGGATCCCGGAATGTTCAGGGTGGTGATGCAAAAGTGTCTGGACGAGGGCGTCTTCCCAGACGCCTGGAAAATTCAGACCCTTGTGTTGCTACCAAAGACAGGGAAGCCACCAGGAGATCCATCGGCATATAGACCAATATGTCTGTTGGATACAGCGGGTAAGGTGCTCGAGAGGGTAATCCTCAACAGACTGACAACATACACGGAGGGTATACGCGGTCTGTCAAGTAATCAGTTCGGCTTCCGAAAAGGGAAGTCGACGGTGGATGCCATCCTGTCCGTCACCAAGACGGCCGAGGTGGCAATCCAGCGCAAGAGGCGAGGAGTACGATACTGTGCGGTGGTCACCCTTGACGTGAGGAATGCGTTCAATAGCGCCACTTGGGCGGCTATCGCCGACTCGCTCCAACGCCTTCAGGTTCCTGGGTACCTGTACAAGATTCTCGGAAGCTACTTCCAGAATCGCGTACTGGTATACAATACAGAGGCAGGCCAGAAACGTGTGCAGATCACCGCAGGCGTCCCGCAAGGTTTGATCCTGGGTCCGGTGTTATGGAACACGATGTACGACGAGGTACTGCGGCTTGAGTTCCCGAGCGGGGTAAAGATCGTCGGGTTCGCAGACGATATCACCCTGGAGATATGTGGTGAATCCATCGAGGAGGTCGAGTTAACGGCCTCACACTCCATTGGCATTGTGGAGAGATGGATGAGCTCCAGGCAATTGGAGCTAGCCCACCATAAGACCGAGGTCACGGTGGTGAACAATCGGAAATCGGAGCAACATGCGACGATTAGTGCAGGTAACTGCACAGTCGAATCGAAGAGGTTCTTGAGGTATCGTGGGGTTATGATCGACGACAAGCTGTCCTTTGTCAGTCACGTCGATTACGCTTGCAAGAAAGCCTCTATGGCTATATCGGCATTATTCCGCATGATGTCGAATAGCTCGGCGGTGCAAGGGAGTAAGCGTAGACTCCTGGCCAGTGTCGCCCTGTCCATGCTTAGGTACGGCGGGCCGGCATGGATCACCGCCTTGAGTACCAAGAGCTACGCAAATAAGCTCGAGAGTACACACAGGCTTATGTGCCTAAGAGTGGTGAGTGCATACCGAACGGTATCACGCGACGCGGTCTGCGTCCTAGCGGGGATGATGCCAATAGGCATCGTCATAAAAGAGGACGTAGAGTGCTTCGAGCAACGTGGAACAAGAGGTATCCGAAAGACCACTAGAGCCGCATCCATGGTTAAGTGGCAGAGGGAATGGAACAACTCCACCAATGGTCGGTGGACCCACCGACTAATCCCGGAATTAACCGGGTGGGTCGGTAGGCGACACGGTGAAGTGAACTTCCACTTAACGCAGATATTGTCTGGCCACGGCTGTTTTAGACAATACCTGCATAAATATGGGCATGCACAGTCCTCCGCATGCAGTGAGTACGCGGGAGTCGAAGAAACTGCAGAACATGTGTTTTTCGCATGTCCTCGCTTCGACGGCGCGAGATCCGGCATGATGGCCGTATGCGGTCGCGACACGACTCCGGATAACTTGGTCCAGAGGATGTGTCAAGACCGGGACGTCTGGGACGCGGTATGCGTAGCAGCCTCCCAGATCGTCCTTGATCTCCAACAAAAATGGCGAAACGACCAAAGGCAGGTCGCAGGGACCACCTAACTACTAAAGCCCTAAGTAGTTAGACATAGTGGGTGCTTAACAAGCACAATAGCCCCCTCCCCGAAGTAATACCGAAAGGTGGTTCCGGGGAGGGACCAGGGCTAAAGGCACGGGTGGGTTTTTAGTGGGTCGAGGAGTTGGCACCTTCATCCCCACACCCTGAGTTCTTCAGGTGTCTGATTGCAGATTTTCCATCCCGTCTAAAAAAAAAAAAAAAGAGCGGCAAGGCCTGAATATAGTTCGCCTCCCCGCGGTGCACCTTGGAAACGTTAAGCTCCCCTTAACGACTAAACGGACTACGGAGGGAGCGTTATACGACGCATTGGGGTGGATGCTAGTAAAACCCCAATTATGGCAACTGGCTGCGAAAAGATTTATGAGTGGTAACGTTGTATTCGGGCTGGCACCTATGTCGTCTCCCTCTGTACTGCCGAATGACACCGAGCAGGAAATGGTGAGGTTCCCGCGGCACAGGTCGTCTCCGTCCCATTAAAACCTTGGCAGGCCTCCAGTACGTTCCATTCTCCACCGCCCGACCTCGCCAGTCGGGCGGGAGTAGGCTCAGATGACCTATGCATGTCTTGCGCTGATCCGGCTCTGAACACGGTTCCCCATGAAGGGCCGTGTCAACCCTCGCATGGCCTCCCTGCATGCATAGACAACCATGGGATCACAATAGCGACTACTCCACGTGGGCTTGGATAGCGGCTGGAGGGGGCCCAACAACATGGAAGAAACAAAGAAAACCCAGGAGAAAGCGAATCCGTTCGCTAAAGGCGGCCTAGTGAGGTCCCCACCGCGTAAAACGGTGGTATCGGGTGTGTCCGACACCTGCGGTAGTGCTACGGCAACGGAGGCAGGTGGCACCAAGCTAGGTGTGGCCATGGATGGACCAGGACTCATCCGGGCCATGGATAGGATGCGGGAAACCCTTCCTAAAGTGGTGGAGGTGTCTGAGCAGTTGGACGCGATTATCGACTTCACGTCGTCGCGCAACAACATTGCGAAAGACCTCAAACTGAGCTTCCTTAGGCTACGCATGACAGTGCAAGCTGCATGCAAGGAGAGGGAAGAGCTGGAGGCTAAACTCCATGCCGAGCAAAGTGCCAAAGAGTTGGCATGGCTAGCGGCCACTGAAAGGGCGAGGGATATAGCCTCGAAGCAGACTCAGAAACATCCGTTTCAGTCGGAGAGTCCACCCTCTCCATGCCCGCCCCTGAGGGTCCATCCTCGCGACAAGCTCCGGCTGCCCGCAAAGAGAGAGGCCCCGGCGCTACGCCCAGCGCGATAAGCGCGACATCCAGCTCGCGTGTTGTCTCAAGTTCCGAAGGGGGCCCGAGCGGCAGGGCCCCAACAACAACAGCCATAACTAGCACGGAAGCAGACGCTACTGCTAAGAGGGGGACGAGTGACGACCCCAGGCGGGGCAGGGAAGGCACCTGGAATAAGGTGAGGAAAAAGAGAAGTAAAACTCAAAAAGAAAAGGACAAGCGACAGGTGGCCCGCAAGCGTAACCGCGGAGAGGCCCACATAGTCAAGACCAAGGCGTCTAAGAACTCCGAGGTCTTGAAAGCGATGAGCGGGAACGCTAAATTGGCAGGCCTAGGCGCCGATGTACGGAGTATACGCCGTACCCGCACCGGCGAGATGCTCCTGGAGCTTAAGAAAGCGACAACGCTTAAGGACCCAGCGTACAGAGACATGGCAAAACAGGCCTAAGGTGAGGGTGTGGAGGTGCGTGCCCTCGTCTCGTAGGTGACTATGCCCACTAAGCCTACACCAGCCACCGAAGGCATGCTTCAGATGCCTAGAGAGCGGGCACATGTCCTGGGAGTGCAAAGGCCCAGATAGGAGCAACATGTGCAAAAGGTGTGGCAGCACTAGCCACAAGGCTCGGGATTGCAAATGCCCCCCTAAATGCTTGATGTGCGCCATGGGGGGGGGGGGGGGTCTAAGTGCCCGGCCGCTAAGGGTATTCCAACGAACCAACCGTAATGCAGGTAACCCAACTAAACCTGAACCATTGTGAGGCAGCCTAGCAACTGCTGTGTCAGACAGTTAGCGAGTCGGCATCGGATATCGCCATAATTTCCGACCCATACCGCATCCCATCCGGCAACGGAAATTGGTTTGTGAACAGGTCCAATATGGCGGCATTATGGACGACGGGCAAGTACCCGGTTCAGGAGGTTGTGTCTACCACAAACGAAGGCTTCGTGGTTGTTAAAGTGAATGGAGTGTTCTTCTGCAGCTGCTACGCATCGCCAAGATGGTCGATCGAACAGTTTTCCAATATGCTCGATCGGATGACAACGGAGCAAACTGGCCTGAACGCGTTGGTAATAGCGGGGGACTTCAACGCTTGGGCGCTCGAGTGGGGGAGCCTTACCAATCCTAGGGGCCAGATTCTTCTGGAGGCCTTAGCTAGGCTCAATATGGACCTAGCCAACGTGGGTACCGAGAGTACCTACCATAGAAACGGAGCGGAATCGATCATCGATATGACATTTAGCAGTCCTGGGCTGCTAAGCAATTGGAGGGTGGATGATTGCTACACCCATAGCGACCACTTGGCGGTTCGTTATTGTATCGTCCACAATACAAGGCAGCGTGCGGAAGGAGGAGAATCCACTCCATTCGCCCGCAGATGGAGGACGTCCTACTTTGATGTAGAGACTTTTAAAGAGGCGCTTGAGAGGGAACGAAACTTACGCAAAACCCAGGAACCTTGCGGCGAACGACTCGTTATGACACTTACATGAGCGTGCGATGCGACCATGCCGAGGGAAGTCAAACCGAGGAATGGAAGATCGCCGGTGTATTGGTGGACGGAATCGATCGCCGACTTCCGAAGAACATGCCTCCACGCAAGACGGAGGGTGCAAAGAGCGTGGTCAGACGCCGATAGAATCGAGCGTAGAGGGGCGCTAGTCACCGCGAAGGCCACACTAAAGGGGGAGATAAAGGCCTGCAAGCGAGCTTGCTTCGAGGGTCTGTGTCAGAAGGCCAATACGAATCTGTGGGGTGACGCCTACCGGGTAGTAATGGCCAAAACCAGAGGATCGGCGGATCCAACCGAGCGTTCATCAGAGCTGCTGCAGGTGATCGTTGGGGGGCTCTTTCCGAGCCACGACCCAAGTCCATGGCCCCCCACCGCCGTAGATGTGTCCCATGACCAGCGTTCCAGTATCCCAGACCTTAACGCGGTCATAGCGACGGAAGGGTGAACGGCTCAGCCGAACACCCGTGACCACGTGGGCACTGACAACGGCACAACGGGGGCCGGCGACGGTGACGAATGAGGAACTCATTGCGATAGCAAAGTCGCTAAAGGTGAACAAAGCGCTGGGACCGGATGGTATTCCGAACCTGGCCATCAAGACCGCTATCTTGCTGGATCCCGAAATGTTCAGGGTGGTGCAAAAGTGTCTGGACGAGGATGTCTTCCCAGACGCCTGGAAAATTCAGACCCTTGTGTTGCTACAAAAACCAGGGAAGCCACCAGGAGATCCATCGGCGGATAGACCTATATGTCTGTTGGATACAGCGGGTAAGGTGCTCGAGAGGGTAATCCTCAACAGACTGATAACATACACGGAGGGTATAGGTCTGTCTAATAATCAGTTTGGCTTCCGTAAAGGGAAGTCGACGGTGGATGCCATCCTGTCCGTCACCAAGATGGCCGAGGTGGCAATCCAGCGCAAGAGGCGAGGAGTACGATACTGTGCAGTGGTCACCCTTGACGTGAAGAATGCGTTCAATAGCGCCAGTTGGGTGGCTATCGCCGACTCGCTCCAACGCCTTCAGGTTCCTGGGTACCTGTACAAGATTCTCGGAAGCTACTTCCAGAATCGCGTACTGGTATACAATACAGAGGCAGGCCAGAAACGTGTGCAGATCACCGCAGGCGTCCCACAAGGTTCGATCCTGGGTCCGGTGTTATGGAACACCATGTACGACGAGGTACTGTGGCTTGAGTTCCCGAGCGGGGTGAAGATAGTCAGGTTCGCGGACGAAATCACCCTGTAGATATGTGGTGAATCCATCGAGGAGGTCGAGTTAACGGCCTCGCACTCCATTGGCATTGTGGAGAGATGGATGAGCTCCAGGCAATTGGAGCTAGCCCACCATAAGTCCACCATAGGTCACGGTGGTGAATAATCGAAAATCGGAGCAACATGCGACGATCAGTGCAGGTAACTGCACAATAGAATCGAAGAGGTTCTTTAGGTATCTTGGGGTTATGATCGACGATAAGCTGTCCTTTGTCAGCCACGTCGATTACGCTTGCAAGAAAGCCTCTATGGCTATATCGGCATTATTCCGCATGATGTCGAATAGCTCGGCGGTGCAAGGGAGTAAGCGTAAACTCCTGCCCAGTCCATACTTAAGTACGGCGGGCCGGCATGGATCAACGCCTTGATTACCAAGAGCTACGCAAGTAAACTAGAGAGTACACACAGGCTTGTGTGCCTAAGAGTGGTGAGTGCATACCGAACGGTATCACGCGACGCGGTCTGCGTCCTAGCGGGGATGATACCAATAGGCATTGTCATAAAAGAGGACGTAGAGTGCTTCGAGCAACGTGGAACAAGAGGTATTCGGAAGACCACTAGAGCCGCATCCATGGTTAAGTGGCAAAGGGAATGGAACAACTCCACCAATGGTCGGTGGACCCACCGACTAATCCCGGAATTAACCGGGTGGGTCGGTAGGCGACACGATGAAGTGAAATTCCATTTAACGCAGATATTGTCTGGCCACGGCTGTTTTAGACAATAACTGCAAAAATATGGACATGCACAGTCCTCCGCATGCAGCGAGTGCGCGGGAGTCGAGGAAACTGCGGAACATGTGTTCTTCGCATGTCCTCGCTTTGACGGCGCGAGATCCGGTATGATTGCCGTAAGCGGTCACGACACCACTCCGGATAATTTGGTCCAGATGATGTGCCAGGACCGGGACGTCTGGGACGCGGTATGCGTAGCCGCCTCCCAGATCGTCCTCGATCTTCAACAAAAATGGTGAAACGACCAAAGGCAGGTCGCAGGGACCACATAACTACTAAAGCCCTAAGTAGTTAGACATAGTGGGTGCTTAACAAGCACAATAGCCCCCTCCCCGAAGTAATACCGAAAGGTGGTTCCGGGGAGGGTCCAAGGCTTAAGGCACGGGTGGGTTTTTAGTGGGTCGAGGAGTTGGCACCCTCATCCCCACACCCTGAGTTCTTCAAGTGTCTGGTTGCAGATTTTCCATCCCGTCTAAAAAAAAAATCTATGGCGACCAACCATTGATCATTGCGCTTATTACGCTGAAGGGTGTTGCTATCGAGCCGTTGGCTAGGCAACTGTTGCTAGGCAGCCATTAATTATGCAGTGGTGTGCTAGGCAGTCGGTTGTCCATGCCGGTGATGTATACGTAGCCAGCCGGTGGGTGCAACCACGAGAAGGTGCTTGTATGTGTGTGTGATCTTGTTGGTAGCCATATTTTGGTAAGGCGCAACGTGCAACGGCTGAAATAACCTGCTTCTTCTCAAAACCGAGAAGGTTTGACTTAACATGCGGACCATTTCAAATGCGTTCTTTTCAGGACGACCAAGACAATTTTGAGAGAGTTTGTTTGATTGGAATTTATCCAACATTACTTTCCAAGCTCTTACCAATTGGCAGACAGCGATGGCTAAAACTATTTTAGTTTTCTCTTCGTTGCTCTCCTTGAGTGTACAATTTACAAATGGCTGCAAAAATTGAAACACTGGACGCTAATAATTCGATCGTTTCTTGATTGATTGATTTATGATATTTTTGCTCTTATGTAGAGGTTTTAACAATTACCATATTATTTACTCAACAAATAAACAAATAAAAGATGAATATATTATGTGTACATATTCATCCCTCGGTGTTGGACATTTTAAGAGAATGTAGCGTACCGGCAAGTATCAATAAATTTCCTATCACGAACAACGTTTTGATTTTCAAACATGATATTCCGAATTAAAATTCTCTGCGCATTCCAATTAGTACTGTTATGAATAGTCATTCTGTTGTGTTAACAATTAACAATTGAATACAATCCTGTTGAATTTTACTCATTTTTTGAATGCAATTTTATACTATGTCTCTCACGGAAATGTTACTAAATTTTTGTAAAACGTGGATCTACTCAATTTTATGAATACATCCACTTTTTACGAAAATTTAGTAACATTTCCGTGAGAGAAAATGAGATAGTATACAATTGTATTCAGACATTGAGCAAAATGAAACGAGAGTGTAGAGTTTAACTTCTAGGAAGAAATAGATTTTGAGAAACTGTGAATGTAAGAATAAGTGAAATGCCATAACGTTTTGATGACAACCATATGCGCAAATTTCGGAAGGATTAAGAGCTAACATACGGGAGATCCTCCAAAACGAGCATCTACCGATGCCGAGTTAGCTCGTGGTTTTTGGGCAAAACTGAAAGCAGCCAGGTGTAATGCGTTGTCAACTACTGATTGAGACGTTGACGAAGAGCCTTCAACTCGAGGCCGTATCATCATTTAAACCAACGGCCCTTTAAGGTCACTTAGGGCCACCAATTGCTTTCTAAAGAGTGTACAAAAACAATTTTCTAACATGCTTACTATCTTATGCTGGTCTAACGATCTATTAGAACCACCCACACCTACGCCAGAACCACCCACAACCACCCAAACGTACGAATTCAATTTCAGTCGTCAATCAGAGTGGACGCGTTTTTATTTCCATCCTAACCGCGTGCGCTTCGCGTTTAATTTTTGCATACTTTTCGATTTTTTTTATTGCGTGCGTTTGTTTCAAAATGAGCTGTGAAATTTGCTTACTAGACTCTACCGGCGAGTCGGTGATGTGGACCTGTATCGGATGTGATCGTATGTTCCATGCTGCCTGCGTGGGAGTGTCTTATCTACGCAACTCTCTACGGAAGACAAGGCAAGAGGATAAAAAAATTGATGTGCAGTCGTATGTGCTGCCCTGTTGTAGTTCCTGTCAAACGCTCATAACCCTAAACTTCGATTTTAAATTAATATCATGTGAACTGGCAGCGCTTACTAAAAACTTGGACAAAAACACGGAGGTCATTTATCGATCACAGCACGAAAAAAAAGTTGAAATTATGCATGAAGCTATCGACCGCATCGAGGGTCAGCTGACCGATATAAAAAGAGAGCTGATGATGAAAAATAGCGGATCCATTTCTACAATTAAAAACCACCTTACGTCGGTGCTCGATATAGCACCAAAAATGTTGGCAAACCTGGACGAAGCGGCGGTAGACACGGCGAACAAAAAAACGGCAGCAAATTGATCAGGAACAATCCGAAGAGGCACTGTTCTAAAGTGATTTCTTTCACGCACTGAGGGACACCAAAAGGATGTTGTCTCGAAAATGGTCGATGCATTACTAACTAATTGTTTCAGAGAGCCAAACGATTTATCTGGTTTTTTACCTAAATAATGATCGGGGTTTCACAGCACGATCGTGAAGCGATCGTATCAGAAAGAGAGAGCGAGAGACATACTGATAAGGAGTGATAAGATACCCTGCCTACTCTGCTAATCGATCGAATTGGCTCACTTTCAGTTGGGGGTAATTACAATTCAATTTTAATGGGGTTCTTAATTTGGAATACATATTTTATGTAGTTAATTAAAAGATGGTTATAACGATTTTCAACAGATGCAATTGCAGTTTTTGCTACCATATCTTGAGAAATCCGCATGATTCAGAGAAGGCAATTTTGCCCATTTTGATCCACAAAGCGTTTTATGGTACAAATGAAGCTATGTACGTGTGTGCGAGCGACTCGCAGGCACAAATAGCTCGAAACAAATTTATCGCTGTAGTGTCCTTATTCAATCATCATCAACATATCAATATACAATATGGATGAGTCGATAGCACAAAATGGTGCAACGCTATTGGCCACTGTCTTAATGCCGCCGTCAAGTGTTCTATTTTTGTTCTCATTGATCATCGACAAAGCGTTTTATGAAATAAACAATGCCATGCAAGTGTGTGATAGCGACAAGTTGCACACAGCTTTGTGGAAAATATGTCCATTTGCTTCAATGCTGTACCCTGAATTCCTCCCCAAGCGAACCATCAAGGGCCGCCATGTTGACAGCCACAGTTCAAATCTCAGTCTCGGCTTATCTCATTTTATTTTTGTGAGTCATCTGACTTTCGGGCTCCCATCTCTTACTCAACCACTGCGCACAACCTCACGCACATATATAATTTTTCAAAGCGAATTGCTGTGTTGCTTTTTTGCCCGCAACCAATGTTGGATTTTTCCTCCAACTTACGATCCACCGCACGAAATGGAACAAAATCATGCGAAATTGTATTACAATCGTACTTTTTTATGTTGGGTGTAGAGCGAATTACGAACAACTTAACCAGTGGACCAGTTTGGACATTTTCGTTTTGCAAAAAGTTCCACAGGCTGGAGCGGGAATCGAATCCTCAACTTCATGGCAACCGCTTGAACGACGGGTGACGCCGCTAACCACTTGACCACGAAGATGATGTGGGCGATAGATTTGGCTATTTTTAAGCAACGCCATATTGAGTCGGTGCGTGGTAATGAAAATTTTGATGAGCTCAAAAGAAATTTCAATCAAACAACTCTTTAGTTGGCAACTTGATTTGATCGTCCTGAAAAGGACGGATTTTAGTTGTTTACGCAGGCAACATGGTTCGCGATTGAAATTTTCTTCTCAGCCTTCATGAGCCGCAGGACACCACCCTGTGAAATGGTCACACCGGAGAAAAGTTTGTTCAGCTCCTCGTCGTTGCGGATGGCTAGCTGCAGGTGACGTGGATGATTCTTCTTGGTCTGTTATTCTTGTGTTCACGGGCGCCGTTTCCTACCAACGTGCTCCACAAACACGTCCGTCGCATGCGGATGCACAGCGAGAACTGATGATTGGTCGGTCGTCCCCACATGTTTGATAATCGCTGGCACGGTAACTGTGGCAGTATGAACCAATCAGAGCGAGGCGCAAACCTTATGTCATTTTCGACCAATAGCTTACGAATTAAGTTTGCAACAGGGATTCAGCTTTGATGTTCTACCTTGCGAATGAAATACTCGTAAAATTTCTGTGGGCCAGAGAGGAGATATTATCGTTCAAAGTCTTCAAACCCGCGTAACGCTTGCGTTTTCAGAAATTTTAGAACGGCGCCCCTATGCAGGAATAGAATAGAGAGACGTAAATCCTACGTCAAAATTGAAAAACCGCAAACAAAAAGCTCACACAATTTATAAAAAGTATAGTAGTAACGATAATCTGGTCACCTATTTGAACATTTGCGATCAACTAAATCTAGCTACTGACATTGCTTTTGAAGAGTACAATTAGAAAACTGAAAGTGAAATAAAATGTTGTCCAAAAAATTTATTTAGCTACGTGAAAACTAAATTTTCCATCCAAAATGCATCTGAACGAAATTACGTATTCCACCCTATTTAAAAAAAAACTTAGCGTTAGAATTCACAACTCCATTGTTTTGGATTTTCAATATGTCGCTTGAATCTGCCATTTTTCCCAAATCATGGAAGAGCTCCTACCTAGTACTAATATTTAAAAACGGAAAAAAATCTGACATACGCAATTACCGTGGAATTGCCATTATTTAATGCATTCCTAAACTTTTTGAAGCTATAGTTAATGAAAAGCTGTTCTATCAAATCAAAAACAGGATTACTAACAATCAACATGGGTTCTACAAAGGACGTTCAGCTAATACAAATTTACTAGAATTCGTTACCCAAGCAGCACATGCAACATCGTTTAAAAATATGCTTTGTTTTCTTGTTTCTAATACGACTCTCTACAGGCACAAAAAAACAAACACTGTTGCATCAGAGCTATTTTAATGTTGCAAGGGGTACAGTGAATTGCACTAACGTTGCAATTTTTTTTATATTTGACACATGCATGAACTATGTAATATGATCTCGAGTAAGGTGGAAATTGTTTGTTTCAAATGAATTACCCTTTGGATATGTGAAACTAGTAGTAGTCAGGAATTACATTGCAACATATCCTAAAAATGCAAGCATGTTTCATTTCAGTGTTATGAACCTATAAGTTTCCAAAACCCATTTCGTAACTTACTCTATCAAATTGTTATTTAAATCATATTGGAATAGATTTGCAACCATCTAGGTACTAGTATGGCTTTCAGAAAACATTTCACAGTGACATCTGGGTTTTTGTTGGCAATAGCTGACAAACAGCGGAGAAGTATAACCGTTAGAGCTGGCCCACAATTGATACGTTGCGGATGCGTTTGCGTGAATTTGACAGTTTTCCCATAGGTTTTCTGTCAAATTTACGTCAACGGAACGCAAACGTATCTATTGTGGGTGACCCTTTAGATTAACGACATTTCGTGAGAGTTCCAATGTTGATGATATATTGCGTTTACGATGGAAGGTCATATATTTATGTAATGAAATTACAAAATGCTAATAGCTCATGATAAATCCAATCATTTGAACCGATTGTGGATTGCATAAAATTCTTTTTTAACCATTTTTTTTTTTTTTAATAATGGATGAAAGGCACCTGTGCTAACCATTTCAGCTCAGTCTGATTCATTCGCCGATAGATCGTTTCAAAATCTGATTTATAAAAGATGATTTATGATAAAATTGTTGACCTTGATTAATCCAATTAATTTGTCAAACTGCTCTAGCTCTAGCACCTTAGGCTTGTTAGCGTAAAGTTATGCAATATTTAATTAATATTCAAATTGCCTCTATCCCTTGCCTCTAATGCCTGATATATTAAAATAACAGTAATGCATTTTTTGTTGATAGACTAATGTTTTAACAACATTTATGCATTAACGTTTGCCCTCAATAAAATGGTATGATTCCCAATAAAACTAAAACCAAATTATCATTATAAGAAGAAATTCTGTCATCGAAAACTCAGTTATAACCGATGCTGCTCACAAATTCAAATTACAAATAGTGCGATTGCTTTCCAGAGCGATTACTTAGCAGCATTGAATTCAAAATGCACTACCAGTAAACTTAGAACATCTTAGATGAAGAAAACACTTTACTTCACATCGGAAATGGATTAAAAATTAACTATGGTAAGAAAGACAATGACGAGTTCGATAGGATTGAGGATAGTGATGGACATCTACAATAAGAATCAGGCCTATTGGTATCCATCGAAAAGAATGTTAAAAGATGTAGGACTTTGTTTTGATTATAGTTTAGTTTAAGTTGAGTTTATTATTTTAGTTAAAATATTCTGTTCAAACTTTCAATTTGCTTTTCCCATTTTGTAGATTTAGCAATCTTTGGTTTGGTGAACAGTCACTATTTCTACTTCTATATCCAGATTTGAGATATCTATCTAATAAGCCGAATTTTTTCTGAGAAAAAATGCTCCATTTAAGGTGTACGATAAGATGAAGATTTAAAAACGGTAATTTGACTCGTACACATATCAAAACTAAAAAGTAAATACAAAATTTCAACACTTTTTTGTAGTTATTGATAGGTGCGGGGTGATAAATAAAGTGCAACTGTGATGTAGTTCAGATTAATATATGAGATTTAAATGAATAATCACCTTAATAGTATCCAAATCATACAAATTGCAGTTTCCTCATAGGCTTATGTTTCACGTTATAAGTTTTAACAAATTAAGTTACAAATTATATAAAAACTAATACACAACAGCTATGGTCCATATAACATGTGTTAGGTGCAAAGTTTACGCTAAAAATTAATTAAAGTTCTATGAAAACTTATCCGTAAGGTTTCTTAGCTCGCAGTGAGTGAGTAAAACAACTCTGTTTACTCCGGCATGGAACGTTTATAAACCTTAAGATCTTATTCAAGATAGCCATGCACAACCATAGTTTATGTTTGCTTTTAGAAAATGATTTCAATAAATAATTACTTGTTTATGTCAAAAAGTAGTTCTAGATTTATTTATATACGTCTTATTAACGTATCGTAAGATTCGGTTATAATTTTGCATTTTGAGATATTGATAATATTCTTTAATCTCTTCTTTATTTAGTCTTTTGTTTGCATGTATACATGTATACATTTTTGATGAAAATAGGTTCGCTTGCTGTTGAGATCAAAGGAATTTCTTTACAATAGAAAATAGTTTTCAGACAAAAAAGATTTAATGATATATTAAATAAAACATACTCGTAGAAGAAGTTTATTTCTGGAAGCAAAATATTTCTCATTATTTTGAAAATCTACAAAGAGGAGATACATGAAATGTCGTCCAATGAATCTTAAGAATTGGGCTTATCGATGAAAATTTTCTGTCGTACTATTTATCATGAATCAACGCTTCATCTGATATATTCAAATAGATAATATATGTCTCTAATTTCTTCCGAATGTTCAAAAGTTTTCGTTGTGTATTCATTATAAAAAGTCATAGGCTGAATTTGAGGAATGAACTGGCCCTTTCCTTAAATTTTAGGGGGATTTTATCTTCGAATTTGTTTACAAAACCAATATTTACAATATTATTATCTAGATATAATAATGTCACATTCCGATAGACCAAATTTTAGATAACTACACCACATTAGAGCCTCTTCATAACTCTATTACTTTACTATCAAAATTAAGATAACTGAAATTTTGTAAATAACCAATAAAAATTAACAATTACAAATCATTCATTAAAGCATAATCCCTTGGATAAACTATGTAAACAATTGTTCTTCATAAACATGAACGCTTGTCTTTTCATTCATTCAAAACAGTTCTTCTTCAAACAGTCTTCTGCGTGTGTGTAACCATTGTTTCTATGCTTCATTTTCAGTGGCTGAGCATTTGCACTGAGTTCTTAACAGACACTCATTTACGGAAACTTGACTACAGTGACTAAATTAATAATCTTCGCAGCAGTATTACTAGCTCAGAAAATATAATTAACTTTAAACTGAAACACTTTGGTTTCGAAAACATATGTACATATTTTGATGTAAGATGTGAATGTCTGCATTAACATTAAAAATATGGAATATATTTCTAACTAGTGAAGAAAAAACCATAAATAAAAATCTGTTAATAAATTTTCAACCTGCGGTGTTGTTATTTTATGCTTAGCCGCCATGGTAGAATATATTACCAAATTATGGCTAGACAAATGTTTTCATATATTTGCATAATGATTAATTTTGATGACTCAAATTTAACAAATTTCTGTTGTACGTATCAAACAAGCAGATGAAACTAAAATTTGGAATCTTTGTTACAAAATAATATTACAGAATTATTTTTCTATTAGGTGCGCAACTAAGTTCCCGCTGTTTAGCAATAGATGGCGCCAGTAGTAAGTGCTGGTCGAATGTTGTACATCTCAAGCGTCATAAACCAAGCTCAGACATATGGTAAACAAACTGCTTTGCCAAATCAGTGATTTTGGTTTAGTGTTATATATTTTGGTTGTTTGAAGATTTCGTGCCCAATAATCGTCATTTGCGGGAAGTGTTGATTTTCTTCTTTCATTCGAAGAAAACGGCGGCTGAAGCACATCGAGAGCTCCAAAAAGTTTACGGTGATGCTGCTCTGAGTGAAACAACGTGTCGTGATTTGTTTCGTCACTTCAAAAACGGTGATTTCAGTGTTGATGATCGTCCGCGTGAAGGAAGGCCAAAAAACTTCGAAGACTCTGAATTGGAGGCATTGCTCGATGAGGATCCGTGTCAAACGCAAGAAGAGCTTGGTTCAGGATTAGAAGTTTCCCGCCAAGCCGTTTCTAAGCGATTGCATGCGTTGGGAATGATTCAAAAGCAAGGAACTTGGG
Organism: Aedes koreicus; assembly: GCA_024533555.2. Taxonomy (NCBI): domain Eukaryota; kingdom Metazoa; phylum Arthropoda; class Insecta; order Diptera; family Culicidae; genus Aedes; species Aedes koreicus. The sequence continues at coordinate 396,597 of JAHHFK020003219.1, read as the reverse complement.
TTCCTTACGATTTGAAGCCAAGAGATGTTGAGCGTCGTTTTTTCGTCTGTGAACAACTGCTCCAGCGGCAAAAAAGGAAGAGTTTTCTACATCGCATTGTGACGGATGACGAAACATGGATTCATTACAGTAACCCAAAACTGAAACATTCATGGGGACTTCCCGGGCATGCTTCAACATCGTCGCCTAGGCCGTATATTCACGCTGCGAAGGTTATGCTGTGTATTTGGTGGGACCAAGTTGGTGTTATTTATTATGAGCTGTTGAAACCAAACGAAACCATTACTGGGGAACGGTATCGAAATCAATTGATGCGATTGAACCGAGCACTGCACGAAAAACGGCCACAATACGAGCACAGACACGAAAAAGTGATTCTTCAGCATGACAACGCTCGACCTCACGTTGCGAAACCCGTGAAAACCTACTTGGAAACGCTCAAAGGGGAGGTCCTCCCCCCCCCCCCATATTCTTTTGATATTGCACCGTCCGATTATTACTTGTTCCGTTCGATGGCACATGGTCTCACTGGTCAGCAACTCCACACGTATGATGACATCTCAAAATGGCATTTTTTTTTTTTTAATCAGTTCGTTTATTTGTTAGGCTCAGGCGTGTGTAACACTTTACGGAGCCGATATTCAATATTGTTATTTACAATGTATAATTTTTCAATTTTAGTAAAGTGGGGTGCCAATTACTCGTGGCTAGCTCGAGGTTAATAGGTCACATTATTGTTTGGAAGGGGCTAGGCAGGTAACTTATTTCAGGTATTTGTTGCTGCTCGTGGTTGCGACATCTTCCAAATCCTCGGTCTCTGTAGTCCCTTACTGGAACTAAGCTGCAGATGGGTGATCACAGCTTGCTGGGCAGGTACAAGTAGCACGGAAACAAAAGGATAATATAACTGGGACACAATGGCAGGGAATTTACTAGAGTGAAAGGGAGGGGGTGATGACATTACACTCTTAGATCAGACAAACAAAGGAATTCGTAAATCGCTTGCATGTAGGGAAGATCATGCATTCCCAAAACATCTCTTACTTCGCGGAAGGGTTGTCTACCCCGGGCCACAAGTGTATCCAATAGTCGTGCTCTGGAGGCATCATTACCCGGGCAATGCCAAACTGCGTGATCGATGTCATCATAACCGGTTCCGCACCTACATATGTTGCTATCGACGAGGTTAATTCTGTAGAGATGTGCGTCTAGCGAGTAGTGGTTGGACATAAGTCTTGACATCACACGAATGAAACCGCGACTTACATCCAGACCTTTGAACCACGATCTCGACGAAACATTTGGAATAATGGAATGTAACCACCGCCCAAGAGAATTACTTGTCCAATCGTTTTGCCAACTTTGAAGAGAACTCTGACGTACTAATGGTAAAAATTCATCATGTGAAATTCTTCTTTCAAAAATCTCGCCTTCTTGTGCGCCCACCTTTGCTAGAGAGTCCGCCTTCTCATTGCCTGGAATTGAGCAATGTGAGGGGACCCATACAAAGGTAATTCTAAATGATCTTTCGACCAACGCACACATCTGCTCCCTTATTTTTGAAAGAAAGTAAGATGAGTGCTTAACTGTTTTCATCGACTGGAGAGCCTCAATAGAACTGAGACTATCCGAGAAGATGAAATAATGGTCTACGGGCATGTCGGAAATTATCCCCAATGCGAAATTGATTGCTGCCAGCTCAGCAACATATACGGAACAAGGTTCCTGAAGTTTCCGGAAGGCAGATGAGTATTCATTGTAAACACCGAAACCAGTGGATCCATCAATGCGCGACCCATCAGTGAAAATTCTTCTATTGCAATTGACATGTTGGTACTTTTCGATGAAAATATGGGGAGTTAAAATAGGTCGAAGTTGATCTGGAACTCCTTGAATAGCCTGTTTCATGGAGAGATCATAAGCAATGGAGGAACTGTGATAAGGAAAGCGTACACTAGGAGGGATATAGCATGGAAGACTTATATCAGATGACATATAGTTAATATAGATTCGTAAGAATCTAGACTGGGTACTCAATTCGAGCATTTCTTCGAAGTTTTCAATCACAAGGTTGTTACTGATTCCACACTTGATCAGTATTCTAGATGAGAGCTCCCAGAAGCGGTTCTGTAAGGGTTTTACTCCTGCCAGAACCTCCAGGCTCATATTGTGCGTTGAATGCATACAGCCAAGGGCAATACGTAGACAACGATATTGAATGCGTTCCAATTTGATGAGGTGGCTATCTCTTGCCGAGAGGAAGCAAAAAGAGCCATATTCGAGAACTGAGAGAATAGTTGTTTTGTAGAGTTTAATGAGGTCTTCCGGGTGAGCACCCCACCATGTCCCGGAAATTGATCTTAGAAAATTGATCCTTTGTTGGCATTTCTGTTTTAAATACGCAAAGTGATTACTCCAAGTGCATTTTGAATCAAACATGACTCCAAGGTATTTGAAGGTCAAAGATTGGGTAATGTGAACCGCTTTCTAGTAAACACTACCAATTCGGTTTTATGCGGTGAAAACTCGGGTAATGTGATTGGGTAATTTGAACCGCTTTCTAGTAAACACTACCAATTCGGTTTTATGCGGTGAAAACTTGATCCCCAAATTTCTGGCCCAGATGGACAGATTATCTAGGGAATTTTGCAATGGTCTTTGCAAGATTTCTGCACGTGGACCTCTAAAGGAGATCACAGCATCGTCTGCAAGTTGTCTTAGCGTGCATCTATTTTCCAAGCAGTTATCAATATCTTTAACATAAAAATTATAAAGCAAGGGACTTAAACATGAGCCTTGGGGTAAGCCCATGTAGCTAATTCTGGAAGTTGTCAGTTGACCCAGATTGAAGGTCATTTGTTTTTCTGACAGTAAATTATACAAAAAGTTGTTTAAAATTCCTGGTAATCCACTACTGTGCAGACTATCTGCCAGTATATCTATGGAAACTGAATCAAATACACCCTTAATATCCAGAAATACTGAAGCCAATTGCTCCTTGTGTGCAAAGGCCAGTTGTATATCAGATGAAAGCAACGCTAAACAATCGTTTGTTCCTTTGCTCTTTCTGAAACCAAATTGCGTATTTGATAGCAGGTTGTTTGATTCAACCCAACGGTCAAGTCTTGATAGGATCATTTTTTCTAACAATTTCCTTAAGCATGATAGCATAGAGATCGGACGGTAAGAATTGTAATCAGACGCTGGTTTCCAAGGCTTTTGAATAGCTATTACTTTAACCTGCCTCCATGCGGGTGGAACTATATTTAATTCCATGAGAGTGTTATACAGGTTAAGTAATCGTCTTTTAGTGATATCAGGAAGATTTTTTAGAAGGTTGAATTTGATCATATCGCTTCCCGGAGCAGAGTTATTCGATGAAAGAAGTGCCATTGAAAATTCCAACATTGTGAATGGTTCGTCCAGAGAACCGTTATTTCGGGTAGTATCCCGTAAATTCGGTTGTGTTGGGACAGAGTCTGGACAAACCTTTTTAGCGAAGTCGAATATCCATTGCATGGAGTATTCTTCACTCTCATTGGAGGATGAGCGGTTTCGCATGTAACGAGCCTTTCTCCAAAGCGTTGTCATCGAGGTTTCTCTAGATAGTCCCTCTACAAACGAACGCCAGTAATTGCGTTTCTTTGCTTTGAGTAAGTTTTTAACCTTTTTTCAAGCTTGAGGTACTTATCAAAAAGCTCACATGTTTCATGTCTACGATAATCTTTAAACGCATCGGATTTCTCAAGATACAACTTAGTGCATTCGTCATCCCATCCAGGGGTGGCGGGTCTTCTTTTGAGGGATGCACTTGGAACACGTCGTTTCTGAGCTTCTAATGCACTTTTGTACATCAGGTCGGAAAGGAAACGATACTCTTCTAATGGTGGAAGAGGATCGGTAGAATCAATACCAAGGGTTACCGCCGATGCAAAATGTTGCCAATCGATATGCCTCGTGAGGTCATAAGGAACATGGATTGGCTGGTCTGTTTTGTGAAAACTATTTGTGATTGAGATAATTATTGGTAAGTGATCACTACCATGGGGATCATTGATTACCTTCCACAGACAATCTAATGATAGTGAGTTAGAGCACAAAGATATGTCAAGTCGACTCTCCCTGGCAGGAGGTTTTGCTATTCGTGTCGCTTCCCCAGTGTTCAAGATGGTCAAGTTGAAATCGTCGCATAAGTCATAGAAAATACCCGCTCTGTTGTCATCGTATTGTTCGCCCCAAGCAGTACCGTGGGAGTTCAGATCGCCCAGAATAAGAACTGGAGATGGAAGTAATGTAATTGAACTCCATAGTTGACGGCGGTTTATTGATGCCCTCGGAGGGACATAGACGGAAGCTATGCAAAGATCTTTATTCTTTACATTTATTTGGCAAGCGACGATTTCAATGCCTGAGATTATTGGGAGTGAGATTTTATAGAACGGGTAGCACTTTTTGATCCCCAGAAGTACGCCACCATATGAATCATCTCGGTCCAGGCGAATAATGTTAAAATCCTGGAAGTTTAATTCATCTTCGGATGAAAGCCATGTTTCACAGAGAGCAAATATATCACAATCAGAATTGTGAATCAAATACTTGAACGAGTCTAATTTAGGTATTAGACTGCGACAGTTCCATTGTAATACGGTGATCATATCTTGATCCTCACTCGACGAATTATTCATCGAAAGAAATGAATTCACCAATAAGGGGCCATGATACAGTCAATTGCTTGAAGTAGTTTCCAACTATAGGAATAAGCAGGTCAATAATTCCTCGGAGCGGTGAAGCATCCGAAAAGCCAAGAGCATTTAAAATGTTATCCACAATGTCCCTAAAATTAATCTTACCTCGCTTGGACGGGATATTCTTAGAATTGCGAGAAGACGTAGTTTTTGGTTTTGGCAACCTCTTACGGTTACTGTTATTAGGTAGCGGCGGGTTGGTATAGCTACAGCTAGGAACGGATGCATCAGCTATTACCGGTTTATTCGGTTTTTTTAATTGACCCCCGCTACCTCCATTTTTTTGCAAGCTTTTGAAAGTGGGTTTAATAAGTTTCCGGCGCACACCCGGAGAACTAGTAGGCTTTCATTTACCGGGGGCGTGAACCTCCGGAAATCCACTCTCATCGGCTTCGTCAGAGTCCAGTTCATCGGAAGACAAAATCAAGAAAGGATTTTCATTTTGAGCGGCTGATACAGACGATGCAGACGCTCCGTTTTGCGACTTTAACATGTCTGCATACGTCTGCTTGGAGCGTTCTTGTATGGAACGTCTCACGTTACCAGTGCGCTTCTTGTACACGGGGCAGTTCTGCAAATCGTGGAGAGGCTCTTTGCCACAGTAAGCACACTTTGTTGCTTCCTGTTGGCAAGCATCCTCTAGATGCCTTTGGCCGCATTTGCCACAACGGGGCTTGTTGTCGCAAAAAGTAGCCGTATGACCCAACTGTTTGCACTTGGTACAATTAAATACCCTTGGTACAAAAAGACGCACTGGGAAAAAAACTTTATCAATTTAAACAAATTTTGGGAGAATTGATCCGGCGAAGGTCACTTGTAGCGAGTCCGATGGAGAATACGTCTTTTTTCCATCTACCATTGATCCTGCATGCAATTGTTTGCATTCCAGAATCTCAATGGTAGACGAAGCGGAATCTGGAAGTCGCCCCTTACCTTCCATAACGTCTTCACACGTCAGGCTCGCTGCAGAAACCACGCCATCTATCTCCACATCTCGAGATGGGATGTAGACGTAGTACTCGACATTATAACCTTCGTCACTAGCAATTTCATTTGCAATCTTATATGTAGGTGCAGTAACACGCAGTTTGTTTCGGTTGACCTGATGGAATTCGGTCCCCGGATAACGACGCGTCAAATTTCTTTTTATGCCCAAAAAGTCTAGGGCTTTCACTTTCTGCCGAAAGTAGACAACCCAAGGAGAGGCAGAAGACGGCTGATAACAGCGCGCCCTAAAAACATCTTTGGGAGGCATGTCGCCCCCCTTAGAATCATCCATGAAAAGACAAATTCAGGGACAAAAAAAACAAAAATTAAATAAAACAAAATAAAAATCTGATGATTTTTTTTGAACCACCCTATGCAGAACGGTATTTTTTTGAACCACCCTATGCAGAACGATTTACTATATGGGAGAGAGATACACAACACACTAGCAGATGACGAAACAAAAAACAAATGTGCTACTTGCCGTTTGCCGGTATGGCAGCTTCTGCTGTTGTTCGCAAACAAAGCACCGCTTGCTGACCGACAGTGGATGGAGCGATGACCTTCCTTGCTGCGATGATGCTTATGGGGTTACACTTTTTCCCCTCGGGTGTTTGACGATGGTACTGGCTGGACAGATCATCCGTCGGGCTCGGCCGGGAATGTCTGCTTCCCTAAAGGAATGCTCGGCTGGATATCGGCGGTTCAAACGATGGACTAATTTTCCGATGCACTACAGATACCGCGTGGTTTTCGGCTGGTTGAAAAAACAAACGAGGTAGTGCGGAGTGCGGAAAAAAAACAACCGAAGCACTTCAGCGTTCGATGCGGAATGAACACAAAAAATTTTTTGTTTAGAAAAAAAAAAAAAAAAAGAAAAACAAAACGAAATATATTTCCCCCCCAAACAAAAAAAAAGAAAAAAAACAATAAAAAGAAATAAAAAATATTTTTTTTTTTACCCCCCCCCGCACCACATTAAACAAAAAAAAACAAAAAACCCCACCAAAAACAAATTTTTAAAAATTTTTAAAAAAAACACACCCCCCACAAAAAAAAAAAAATTTCAAAAAAAAAAAAACCCCCCCCCCCCCCCCCCCCCAAAAAAAAAAAAAAAAAAAAAAAAAAAAGAAAAGAAAAAAAATTAAAAAAAAAAAAAAAAAAAAAAAAAAAACTCCCAAGAAAATAATTATCCTTCCCCATTTCACTTGATGGTAACGGAACAAAAACTCCGGTGGTTTTTTTGGCCACACTTTTGAAACTCAGATAAAATATGTTGCAAATAGGCTCCACCTCTTGCGCTTTTATGGTTGCAGTTTATTGACGTATAACGTCGTAGTTGCCTAATAATTCTACCATATTTTGTCTCAAAGAAGCCAATGTTACTTTATTGTAACAAATTGTGTTACTTGAGTAACTACACGTTGATTGCAATGGATAACGGAAACCGCGTGGAAGCTCTCTATACTGATTTCAGTAAGGCATTTGATCGGATTGACATTCCCATGCTACTATTCAAATTACAAAAACTGGGTATTGAGCCAGGTCTTTTCAAATGGCTCAAATGTTACCTAACTAATCGACAACAAAAAGTAAGATTTAAAGGAAAGGAATCAAATCCTATTCAAGTCTCCTCTGGTGTCCCCCAAGGATCCCATCTAGGGCGTCTTTTGTTTATTCTTTTCGTAAACGATATTTCATTCATTCTTAAAACTGTAAAAGTCTTAATATATGCCGACGATATAAAGCTCTTCCTAGAAATAAGAAACAAAGAAGATTGCAAGATATTTCAAGAAGAAATACATATTTTCTATACTTGATGTAACAAAAGCCTGTTACAATTAAATGTTCAAAAATGGAATGCGATAGCATTTAGCAGAAAACAAGACACACCTTACATTATGATCACTCTAGGAAATCAGTCTGTAAGAAAGTGCACAAGAATTCGTGATATAGGAGTTATGCTGGATGCTAAGCTAACATTTGTTGACCATTATAATACAATAATTAACAGAGCTAATAACATGCTGGCATTTATAAAACGCTTTAGTCATAGTTTTAACATTGCTTATGTGAGGTCAATACTGGAATATTCTAGTGTAGTCTAGTCACCTTTTTCGGTCATCCATGAAGAGCGAATAGAGTCTGTACAAAAACAGTTTTTATTGTTTGTATTACGTAAATATGGTTGGGAAAGCTTTCCTCTCCCACCCTATGAAGCTCGCTGTAGGCTTTTTTTTTTCTTTATTTTATGTTGGCCTATTTCCTCACATGGTGACAATCACCGACGCCAGGAAGACGACTCCACCACCTGGACCCTACCTAACGACTCATGAATATGAGCCGGGACCAACGGCTTGACTTCCCTTCCGAAGGAAGACGTGACAAGATTTTTTCGCCTCAGAAAAACCACCGACGTCGACTGGGATTGAACCCAGACCCACTGGGGTGCCAAGTAGCAGTCACGCTTACCACTAAACCACCGACGCCGGCACGCTGTAGGCTTATCAGCAGAGATTTTCGCGACTGTCAACTATCAAACATATCAAACAGAATCTGAACAGTCTATAAAGCGGTTAGGTTTACATACACTACCTGCGTTGCAATATTCTGCTACGAAACTAACGAAAGTAATAAAACGGTTTAACGTAGTCTACGTCAACTGGTCGTGTGTTAAACACAACCCCACTGATGTTTTTTTAAATTAGTTCGTTTATTTGTTAGGCTCCGGTGTGTGTAACACTTTACGGAGCCGATATTCAATATTGTTATTTACAATGTATACTTTTTCAATATTAGTAAAATGGGGTGCCAATTACTCGTGGCTAGCTCTAGGTTAATGGGTCACATTATCGTTTGGAAGGGGCTAGGCAGGTAACTTATTGAAGGTATTATTTGGTGCTCATGGTTGCGATATCTACCAAATCCAAGGTCCCTGTAGTCCCTTTCAGGAACTAAGCCGCAGATGGGTGACCACTGCTTGCTGGGCAGGTACAAGTAGCACGGAAACAAAAGGATAGTATAACTGGGACACACTGGCAGGGAATTTACTAGACTTGAGGGGAGGGAGATGATGACATTACACTCTTAGATCAGACAAACAAAGGAATTCGTAAATCGCTTGCATGTAGGGGAGATCACGCATTCCCAAAACATCTCTTACTTCGCGGGAGGGTTGTCTACCTCGGGCCACAAGGGTATCCAATAGTCGTGCTCTGGAGGCATCATTATCCGGGCAATGCCAAACTGCGTGATCGATGTCATCATAACCGGTTCCGCACCTACATACATTGCTATCGACGAGGTTAATTCTGTAGAGATGTGCGTCTAGCGAGTGGTTGGACATAAGTCTTGACATCACACGAATGAAACCGCGACTTACATCCAGACTTTTGAACCACGATTTCGACGAAACATTTGGAATGATGGAATGTAACCACCGCCCAAGAGAATTACTTGTCCAATCGTTTTGCGAACTTTGAAGAGAACTCTGACGTACTAATGGGAGAAATTCATCATGTGAAATTCTTCTTTCAAAAATCTCGCCTTCTTTTGCGCCCACCTTTGCTAGAAAGTCCACCTTCTCATATCCTGGAATTGAGCAACATGAGGGGACCCATGCAAAGGTAATCTTAAATGATCTTTCGACCAACGCACACATCTGCTCCCTTATTTTTGAAAGAAGGTAAGATGAGTGCCTCACTGTTTTCATCGACTGGAGGGCCTCAATAGAACTGAGACTATCCGAGAAGATGAAATAATGGTCTATGGGCATGTCGGAAATTATCCCCAATGCAAAATTGATTGCTGCCAGCTCAGCAACATATACGGAACAAGGTTCCTGAAGTTTCCGGAAGGCAGATGAGTATTCATTGTAAACACCGAAACCAGTGGATCCATCAATGCGCGACCCATCAGTGAAAATTCTTCTATTGCAATTGACATGTTGGTACTTTTCAATAAAAATATGGGGAGTTAAACAAGTCGAAGTTGATCTGGAACTCCTTGAATAGCCCGTTTCATGGAGAGATCATAATCAATGGAGGAACTGTGATAAGGGAAGCGAACACTAGGAGAATTATAGCATGGAAGACTAATATCAGATGACATATAGTTAATATAGATTCGTAAGAATCTAGACTGGGTACTCAATTCGAGCATTTCTTCGAAGTTTTCAATCACAAGGTTGTTACTGATTCCACACTTGATCAGTATTCTAGATGAGAGCTCCCAGAAGCGGTTCTGTAAGGGTTTTACTCCTGCCAGAACCTCCAGGCTCATATTATGCGTTGAATGCATACAGCCAAGGGCAATACGTAGACAACGATATTGAATGCGTTCCAATTTGATGAGGTGGCTGTTTCTTGCCGAGAGGAAACAAAAAGAGCCATATTAGAGAACTGAAAGAATAGTTGTTTTATAGAGTTTAATGAGGTCTTCCGGGTGAGCACCCCACCATGTCCCGGAAATTGATCTTAGAAAAATTGACATTTCTGTTTCAAATATGCAATGTGAGTAGTTCAAGTGCATTGTGAATCAAACATGACTCCAAGGCATTTGAAGGTCAAAGATTGGGTAATGCCTCCTCCCAACAGCTTGAGACGCAGTTGGGCAGGGAACCGCTTTCTAGTAAACACTACCAATTCGGTTTTATACGGAGACAACTCGATCCCCAAATTTCTGGCCCAGATGGACAGATTATCTAGGGAATTTTGCAATGGTCTTTGCAAGGAGATCACAGCATCGTTTGCAAGTTTTAGCGGGCATCTATTTTTCAAGCAGTTATCAATATCTTTAACATAAAAATTATAAAGCAAGGGGCTTAAACATGAGCCTTGGGGTAAGCCTATGTAGCTTATTCTGGAAGTTGTCAGTTGACCTACATTGAAGGTCATTTGTTTTTCTGACAGTAAATTAGACAAAAAATATTTAAAATTCCTGGTAAACCACTACTGTGCAGACTATCTGCCAGTATATCTATGGAAACTGAATCAAATGCGCCCTTGATGTCCAGAAATACTGACGCCAATTGCTCCTTGTGTGCAGTTGTATATCAGATGAAAGATGGTAACCAAATTGCGAATTTGATAGAAGGCTGTTTGATTCAACCCAACGGTCAAGACTTGATAGGATCATTTTTTCTAACAATTTCCTTGAACATGATAGCGTAGAGATCGGACGGTATGAATTGTAATCAGACGCTGGTTTCCCAGGCTTTTGAATAGCTATCACTTTAACCTGCCTCCATGCGGGTGGAACTATGTTTGATTCCATAAGAGTGTTATACAGGTTAAGTAATCGTCTTTTAGCGATATCGGGGAGATTTTTTAGAAGGTTGAATTTAATCATATCGCTTTCCGGAGCAGAGTTATTCGATGAAAGAAGTGCCATTGAAAATTCCAAAATTGTGAATGGTTCGTGAAGAAAACCGTTTCTTCGGGTGGTATCCCGTAAATTCGGTTGTGTAGGGACAGAGTCTGGACAAACCTTTTTAGCGAAGTCGAATATCCACTGCATGGAGTATTCTTCACTCTCATTGGAGGATGAGCGGTTTCGCATGTAGCGGGCCTTTCTCCAGAGCGTTGTCATTGAGGTTTCTCTAGATAGTCCCTCAACAAACGAACGCCAGTAATTGCGTTTCTTTGCTTTGAGTAAGTTGTTAAGCTTTTTTTTTCCAAGCTTGTTGTACTTATCAAAAAGCTCACATGTTTCATGTCTACGATAATCTTCAAACGCACCGAATTTCTCAAGATACAACTTAGTGCATTCGTCATCCCATCCAGGAGTGGTGGGTCTTTTTGAGGATGCACATGGAACACGTCGTTTCTGAGCTTCTAATGCACTTTTGTACATCAATTCGGAAAGGAAACGATACTCATCCAATGGTGGAAGAGGATCGGTAGAATTAATACCAAGGGTTACCGCCGATGCAAAATGTTGCCAATCAATATTCCTCGTGAGGTCATAAGGAACACTGATTGACTGGTCTGTCTTTGTTAAAATGTTATCCACGATGTCCCTAAAATTAATCTTACCTCGCTTGGCCGGGATATTCTTAGAATTGCGGGAAGACGTAGTTTTGGGTTTTGGCAACCTCTTACGGTTACTGTTATTAGGTAGCGGCGGGGTGGTATAGCTACAGCTAGGAACGGATGCATCAGCTATTACCGGTTTATTCGGTTTTTTTAATTGACCCCCGCTACCTCCAATTTTTTGCAAGCTTTTGAGAGTAGATTTTATTTGCTTCCGGCGCACACCCGGAGAACTAGTAGGCTTTCTTTTACCTGGGGCGTGTACCTCCGGAAATCCACTCTCATCGGCTACGTCAGAGTCCAGTTCGTCGGAAGACAAAATCAAAAAAAAGATTTTTATTTTGAGCGGCTGATACAGACGATGCAAAACGGAGCGACTTTAACATTTCTGCATACGTCTGCTTGGAGCGTTCTTGTATGGAACGTCTCACGTTACCAGTGCGCTTCTTGTACACGGGGCAGTTCTGCAAATCGTGGAGAGGCTCTTTGCCACAGTAAGCACACTTTGTTGCTTCCTGTTGGCAAGCATCCTCTAGATGCCTTTGGTCGCATTTGTCAAAACGGGGCTTGTTGTCGCAGAAAGTAGCCGTATGACCCAACTGTTTGCACTTGGTACAATTAAACACCCTTGGTACAACGGCGCTGTGGTAATTTTTTTTTTTATCAATTTAAACAAATTTTGGGAGATCTGATCCGGCGAAGGTCACTTGTAGCGAATACGAATACGTCTTTTTTCCATCTACCATTGATCCTGCATGCAATTGTTTGCATGACGGGCGATGCTGGTGTTACCCTTTTCCTCCGGGTTTAAAATGAGTGTACCGGCTGGTACCTGTACAAAACATCCGTCGGGCTCGGCCGGGGATGTCTGCTTCCCTTAAGGAACGCTCGGCTGGGTTTTGGCGGTTGAAAACAATCCACTATATTTGCACTAAAAGCAATTACCGCGTGGTTTACTACGGGTTTGGAAATAAACGTAGTGTGCGGAGTGCGAAAACCAAACTCAGCGAAGCACTTTAGCGTTCGATGCGGAATGATAAATTCGATATACCTGAGGACGTTAGAAAGCAGAAGATGTCAAAGTTTGCCAAAAAATATATGATTTGGCAAGCAATTTGCTCGTGTGGAAAGCGGAGCACCCCATTCGTGACAACTGGAACGGTCAATGGGCAGGTGTACCTAAAGGAATGCCTCCAAAAGTGTCTACTTCCACTTCTGAGGTCACACGATGGTCCTATGATTTTCTGGCCGGATTTAGCTTCGTGCCATTACTCGAAAGAGGTTTTGGAGTGCTACAAGGCTAAGGAGGTCAATTTCGTGCCGAAGCATCTCAACGCACCGGAACTGCGGAACACCGAAATTCGGTGAGCTTATTGGTATTCATTTCTTTAGAAGTAAAGTCCGCACTCATGACAGTGGGGACTTTACCACCAGAATGTTTCTTCGCTTTCAAAGAAGAAAACACAAGTTTTTGACGAATTTCCTTCATTTTGGCTAGGCTATTATTGAAATTATGGCTATACACCGGGATTTCAGTCGCATTCTGTTGAGTAGATGAAGAAGTTTTTGTTCTGCCTAAGAACAAGTTTTTATCCTATGTGTGAAGGTTTTGAAAAAAATAAACACTGAGAAATTATTTTTTTTCGGACAAAAATCGACAATTAACATGAACATATAAATATCTCAAAAAGTTATTTTATTTTTTTTTATTTTTTGACTGTAAAAACTTGAAGTTACAACACAAATTTAAGCAAAGATTTCAGGATGGAGAAATGTCAGGAAAAAAAGTTTTTAGAACATCAACTTTCGGTGCACTTCTCAAAATTTCAATATTTTCGAGGATAAACATATTTATCTAGTGGATTTACGGGGTGCGCTTGCTGTTATTGCAGACCAGATTTCTGCCGTCGTGATGTCGCTCGGAAAGGCTTCATTTGATGGATCGTTGAGTGGCACAACAACCTCACAGACGAATCCGTTTTCGTTTTTTTCTGTTGCCTCCTCCGTGTTGAGAGTCGAGAAATAGTCCACCATGTGGTCTTCTATCGCTCGTGATGTTGTTATGGTTTCGTCTTGCTCCGTCTGCAGCTGCGTGATGACGGTTTTCTTAATTCGCCTCTCCCCTAGCTGGAATATTGATATTGGTTCTCCCGCCACGTGCGTTTCATTGATCCGCATGAACGTTTGAGAAAACCTCCGTTGATGCGCAAGCATTTCGCCTTTCAGCCGGTTGATGGTGGTCAGCATTTCTGGGTGCTGATAATATCCGTCGTAGGCAAGCCACAGTTCACCGTAGAGGCGCTGATGCTCGCTGTGACATTCATCGAAGATGTCTCGAGATTTCCACTCAAAAAACTGTTTGATCTTAGGCTAAGCAAACGAGAGCCACCAGTCCATCTATGAGCCATAGTTTCTACGCTGCCGGGTCCAATATTGCCAATATAACGTTCTCGTCGGTTAGTAGGTACGGTCGGAGAGACCAGAAGCCACGGCCATGCTCCTGACCAAGGTAGGTGAGGCAAAGTCGGAGAGTCAGCGCTTCAAGGTCCGTAAAAGAGCAGACGTGGGTATGTGCTGCTCACAGGTGGTCACGGATACCGCTGCTGACATAAATTCGATCCAGGCGCGATTGAACATTCCGACAGACGTACGTTTTTTTTTTTTTTTTTTTTTTTTTAACTCTATTTCAAATTTTACATTCATATATTAACCTAGGTGATCCTGCTAAGAAATTAACATTTCAACCTTATATGCTATCATTTATATCTAATTGTGTTAATATTATTTTTACTTTGTCTATTCAGTATTTTTAACAGGGTTCCTTTTGCCTGCGTGTAAGAATAATTATTGATGTCTTACAACTAGTTCTTATCTATAGAGAGAATTGATCATTGCAATTGAAGACTGCAATGTTTTTTGTCTAAAATTATGAATTATTTTGTTGAACATTTCTTCTAGAGTCTCAACGTTTGAAATTCTATGTAATTCAATAGTACTGAACCAGGGTGGTAGCTTCAAAATCATTTTCAGAACTTTGTTCTGAATCCTTTGAAGTGCTTTTTTCCTAGTAGCACAACAACTAGACCATATTGGCACAGCATAAAGCATGGCCGGTCTAAAGATTTGTTTGAATATTAGAAGTTTGTTCTTCAAACAAAGTTTGGATTTACTGTTTATAAGAGGATATAAAAATTTTATATATTTATTACATTTGGCTTGAATGCCCTCAATGTGATCTTTAAAAATTAATTTTTGATCAAGTATCAGTCCAAGATATTTTACTTGATTTGACCAAGAAATTGGAACTCCCTTCATAGTGACCATATGACTATTACTTGGTTTCAAAAATGCAGCTCTAGGCTTGTGTGGGAATATTATAAGTTGAGTTTTGGAAGCATTAGGAGAAATCTTCCATTTTTGAAAATAATCTGTAAGAATGTCCAAGCTTTTTTGTAGCCTCCTGGATATAACACGAAGACTTTTTCCTTTAGCGGAAATGCCTGTGTAATCAGCAAAGCAAGATTTTTGACAGCCCTGAGGTAAATCAGGGAGATCTGAAGAGAAAATGTTATAAAGTATTGGCCCAAGAATGCTACCTTGAGGAACACCAGCTCTGACAGGCAATTGATCAGATTTAGAATTCTGATAATTTACTTGCAAAGTTCTATCAGTTAAGTAGTTTTGAACTAATTTCATGATATAAAGCGGAAAATTGAACTTTTTCAGTTTCGCAATCAAACCTTCATGCCAAACACTGTCGAATGCTTTTTCTATGTCTAGAAGAGCAACTCCAGTGGAGCAGCCTTCAGCTTTGTTTGAACGAATTAAATTTGTAACTCTCAAAATTTGATGCGTAGTTGAATGCCAATGGCGAAATCCAAACTGTTCATCAGCGAAAATTGAGTTTGTATTGATGTGAAGCATCATTCTATTCAAAATTATTTTTTCAAAAAGCTTACTTATTGAAGAAAGCAAACTGATTGGTCGGTAGCTAGAAGCTTCAGCCGGATTTTTGTCTGGCTTCAAGATAGGTACGACTTTTGCATTTCTCCATTTATCTGGAAAGTATGCCAGATGAAAACATCTGTTAAATAGTTTTACCAAGAAAAACAAAGTACTCTCGGGGAGTTTTTTTATAAGGATATAGAAAATTCCATCATCACCTGGTGCTTTCATATTTTGAAATTTTTTAGTTGTAGTTTTTACTTCATCCAATTCAGTTCCCAAGAATCATCAAAAATATTTTCTTGTGAGATAATATTCAGATACTCCCTGGAAACCTGATCCTCAATAGGACTTGTAAGACCAAAACTGAAATTATGGGAGCTCTCAAACTGCTTAACAAGTTTTTGAGCTTTTTCCGCATTTGTGAGCAAAATTTTATCACCTTCCTTAAGCGCTGGTATAGGCTTTTGAGGTTTTTTCAATATTTTAGAGAGTTTCCAGAAAGGTTTGGAACTCGGATCTAATTTTGACACATTATTTTCAAACTGTTTGTTACTCAGGGCAGAGAAGCGTTTTTTAATTTGTTTTTGTAAATCTCGCCATATGACTTTCATAGCGGGATCACGTGTTCTTTGATATTGTCGCCTACGTACATTTTTCAGACGAATCCAGAGCTGAAGATCGTCATCAATTATAACTGAATCGCATTTAACCTCGCATTTTGGCACTGAAGCAGCTCTTGCTCTATTTATTGAGAAAGCCAGAGATTCAAGAGCATTATTAATTTCATTTTTTGTTTGCAATGGAACATTGTTACTATTGTTTTACCCGACAATACTCAGCAGCGCGAGACTCGGAGCTAGTCACAGGGTCGGCGCACTACTGGGCAACCGGAGGGGCTTCGCGGAATAAAAGAGGCACTCAAAGATTCAAATTAATTAAAACTCAACGGATTTTCCGGTTAAATGGTTGTATTTGTCTGTAGTGTACACTGGATTACCGGCACGTACCTTGATGATATTACTGGACTCCGGCGAGCGCTCGCGGCGTCGATGCAAATCCAGCGATGGCTAACTCGCCGTAGTGAAAGATGGCGATCTGGCGGTGACGACGGACAGCAGAATGGCGGTTGTCGATGGGCTGGAATTTCGGGGTCCTCTGGTTGCAGGCGCTTCCTTCAAGCGAAGTCGGTCGACGACGGCAAGGCCGCCCTTTGTCGAACCGAGAAGGGTATTCCTCCTTGATGATTAGGGCTCACTGCCCGAGAGCGTTGTCCTCCTTTGTAATTATGGCCCGAAGCCAGAGGAACAATAGCGGTCCTTAACGATTAGAAATGGGCACTTTACAGATGCCCAAATCGTAGCGTGCAATGGCGGGTCTCACCTCGCCAATCAGAAGGCTCACTTTTCTTTTCCGGCACTAACTTAGCCACTGGCGATACTTTATAGCACGTCTGATCTACACGCTCGCCTGATTAAAACTCCCCGATGGCCGCCCACTGCGAGTCCTTCGAGCCTTCCGCCAATCACCCATGTTCCGTGACGTCAGCATGCTGGGACTTTCTTCACGCCATGTTTAGCTGTCGTTGATTGCAGCCCAGTGGTGTTCTATCCGCTAAAGTTTGGTAACCGATTTGAATCTTCGATTCACATGGCGCATTTAAAAAAACAATTCAAATTTCTGTAACAACGGTTACACTATCCCCCCACCACGGTTAAATAATTACACTGCTTAAGCGCTAATCCAGGGTAATTATTTAATCCTACGCAGAGGTGTATACATCCTTTTCAAAGCTACAAGGGAGTTGCCAACAATTAACAAGCATATTATATCGCTACGCGAAGCAGTTCAAATTGAAATAAAATCATATAGACATAATAAACACATTAAAATCTTCGGCGAACTAAAAGCATGAGTTTCCTCAGAAAACTTGCTATAATTGAGCACGTGAGTTTAAGTTGTTGTGGGTATGTATGTCAGTGAGCACCTAGGGTGAGTTCGATCTGCTGCCTTCTTCTCTCTGTGTCCATCTACGACTCATCCTACACGCAGTAGGAGATCGAGATGACCAATCAGTCTTTGCTCACATGCGACCGCGATTATACAAACTTTTAGTTGACCGGACCGTTACGGAATGTTTGATTAAAATATGAACAATGGACGGACGAATTAACATCTACTGTAAATGTGCAACAAATTAAAATCGATTCTCAAATGGTGATTCTACTGACTGGATCATAAGATAAGTATTTCATTATGTATCTACTAGGCGTTAGGTTGGACAAAACAGTTTATTTTCAGGTTGATTCGACCAGGTGGCCTTCCTGGTCGCAACAGGCATGATCTACTTAGTAAACCCTGTTCTGTTGGTTGTGCTTTCCGCGCGTTGAAAGCGTACTATTTACGTGTTTCTCCTGTGGAACGAACCTGAAAACGAGCATATTTTATCGATATTTAATGAACTATACCATGACATGAAACGAGTAAGTATTTTAATAGTTCAATGACACCTTTCTCTCCTGCTATTATGTTTCTATTCCTATACATATATATATATATATATATATATATATATATATATATATATATATATATATATATATATATATATATATATATATATATATATATATATATATATATATATATATATATATATATATATATATATATATATATATATATATATATATATATATATATAAAACCTATTTCTAACCTTATGCCTATTGTCTACTATATATAACTCCTCTTACCGTTTCCCCCTTTCTTTTCATTAAACTGTCTCAACAAAAGGGTTAATTTCATCTTCTACCTTCTTACATTATTTCGCTGAACCACTTCCATATTAATGACGTCACTACTTTGCTTTATTTGTAGCTCGAACATCCATCCGCTCACCTACGAGCAAGAGAGCTTTCCCTCTGCTCTATTAGTAAGGCGGCTTCTGCAATCTATTGTACAACTGAGTACTGATGAATCATGAGTTCCACACGATATAATTATCGCTAGCGATTCATTCGATCAAGGAATCATGATGACCAAATCCAATGATTGATGCTGCGTAGCAAGTGTAACGGTTTAACTTTATAGGTGCATTTCATGAATAAGATTACTGTAAGTAACCCGATTTTATGACTCTCAATCTCTTTTAGGCAACATTTACCATACTTAACGAGTACAGGAGTCATCTGGACGAAGATCGGCAGCCGAGAAGACACCGAGATTCTTACCGCCTTCATCTGCTATCTCATATGCACTCGTTCCACGCCTCGCTACGATGACGCATGGAGTGTAAATCGGCCCATACTTAGCGTTATATTTATCAACCGCTGAAGATAACTTAAAGTTGCGTTTATAAACTCGTTGTCCTATCTGGTAAGTCGGAGCGAATTTCTTATGACGAAGATTATAGTACTTCAAATTTTTATCGTGGCTTTTCTTAAGATTATCTTCCACTATCTTAAATATTTTCTCATTCATCCGCTTTCTAAATTCGTCCCTTTCCTCCACTGCGATGTCTCTTTGATCTCTTTCTAAACGGTGATGTTCTCCTTGTGTAACCTTTTCGTGACCATATAAGATCCGGTAGGGTGAAAATCCTGTGGAAGAATGCACTGTGGTATTAATCATCTCCTCCACCTCAAAGATTTTCGTATCCCAGTTCCGTTGATCTTCTCGCATATACGTCCTCAAGCACGCATTTATGGTTCGGTTCACCCTTTCAACCGGGTTTGCCTGGCTGTGATGCCTAGCATTTAGCCAATGCTTGATTCCTCGGCGTTGTATCAATGCTTGGAACTCTTTTCCAACAAAGGTCGATGCATTGTCAGAAATGATAACTTCTGGTGTTCCAAACCTCCGCATCCAACTGTCCTCGATGATGCGACACACTTCCTTCGCTTCAATTTTTCTCAATGGAGCAAGCAAGGTCCATTTCGAAAACAGGTCCGTCATGACCAGCAAATGGCATCTTCCTTGCTTACTTCTGGGTAAACTCTGAATGAAGTCCAGTGCTATGATTTGGAAGGGTTTGTTTGTGAGTCTTTGCTTGCCCAATACCGGCGCAGTTGCAACAGTTGAAGGCTTGCACTCCTTACATATCCTGCAGTTCCTGATATGCTTTTTGCAATCAACTGCCATTCCCGGCCAGTAGTATTTACATTTCAATCGTTTAATGTTCTTTTCATAGCCTGGGTGCATTGAGTTCTCGTGTTCTTCTTGAAGAATAGATTTTCGAAGCATCTCCGGAACACACAGTTTCCACTCGAATCTGTAATCGAGTGAATTCGTTGAGGAGGACACAAATTTGAACAATTTGGAGTCCTCGACCTTAAAGTCTGCGTATTCTTCCGGAGAGTCAGCCACGTTACGGATAAGATTAGCATACCAGCGGTCTTGCGCTATAATCTCCAAGATTTCAACTGACCTAGACAACGCGTCAGGGACCACATTTTCCTTTCCTTTCCGATGGCACACCACCATGTCGTATTGTTGTAAATGCATACTCCAACGGCTCAATTTAGAGGAGGATTTCCACTTGGTGTTCATTATGAACGACAAGGCTGAAGAATCCGTGATCAGAGTAAATCTAGTTCCTTCAATATAAGGTCTAAATTTCTCAATTGCCTCCATAGCAGCCAAGCCTTCTTTTTCAGCAGCTTTCCATGCCCTTTGTGGTGTAGTCAGCTTCCTAGAGAAATAGGCAATCACCTGTTCCATCCCCTCAATTTCCTGGGTCAGTACTCCTGCTATAGCGTTATCACTGGCGTCGGTCTGCACCGTAAACGGATACTCAAAATTCGGGTTTGTTAAAATGGGCGCCGATATTAATCGCTCCTTTAAATTGAGGAAGGCCGCTTCTGCTTGGTCGGTCCACTTAACCACTTTTGGCTTCCCCTTCAACAGATCAGTTAGAGGTGCCGTTATTTCACTGTATCCCTCAATGAACCGCCTATAGTAGTTTATCATGCCCAAAAATCGCCGCAGAGACCGAACGGAAGTCGGACGTTCGAAATTCACAATCGCCTCGACTTTGTCCGGATTCGGTCTCACACCATTTCTGGACAGAATAAACCCTAAGTATGGCAGTTCAGGAACACAGAATCTAGATTTTTCCAAGTTTATGGATAGGTTGGCTTCATTCAGCCTTCGAGCAACTTCCTTCAAACTGCGAAGATGGTCTTCGAAAGTGTCGTTTGCTATGACAATGTCGTCTAAATACACGAACACTTTCGGTTCTAATTCGCCATAGCCTAGCACCTGGTCCATCAGCCTAGAGAGAGTGGCTGGACTATTAACCAAGCCAAACGGAAGTCTGGTGAATTGGAACAGACCCCTTCCAAATACTCGAAACGCCGTATACTTACGGGAATCAGAGTCTAAGGGAATCTGCCAAAACGCTTTGGATAGATCTATCGTGGACAAAAATCTCGCAGATCCTAATCTTCCAAGGATCCGATCTTGATGTGGTAACGGGTAGGCATCTCTTCGAGTTCTGTCGTTTAGCTTTCTGGCGTCTAAACACATACGGACTTTCAAATTGGTTTCCCCTTCAGTGGTCTCAGCTTTCTTTATTACTGGCACAATTAATAGGGCCCAATCACTTGTTGATCGCTCGACTACTCCCGCTTCAATCCATTTATCCAGCTCCAGATTGACCTGCTTCTGGACTTCTGGAGACCACGGATAAGGGTTTAATCGCACTGGTGCTGCTGTTTGAAATTCATCGGTGAATTCTATTTTATGGGTTATAAGCGGAGTTGTGTCTAGGGTTCGACCATCCTCAAACGCTTTGAACTCATTTTTAATGGCTTCTAGCTGTTTCCGTTGATCTGGAGTTAGTTGCTTCTTCTTGGTCATATTCTATCTCTTCTACCATTGCTTCGATAGAATCTTTGATGATGGGCTCTATACCAAATAAGTGCCAGAAGTTAATTCCCAGAATAAACCTTCTTTTCAGAGAGGGAGCAATCAAAGTGGTTACTAATCTTGTTTTCCCGTTAAACGTAATTGGCAGATGCACTGCTCCGCTAACTTCTAAGACCTCACCTCCTGCAGCGAATAGCTTTGTTTTCGTCTGGCATTTCTTTATGTTTAACTTCTTCAGTAACTTCTCCCCTCCAATGCCAAGTATCGATACTTGAGCACCACTGTCTAACAGTCCTATCATTTCCATCCCCATCACTTCAAATTTGACGAACGGTCGATTGTCTCCTTCAATCCGCACGGTTAACTCCTCCACTTCGGGTTTAGAAGGGACAAACACAGTTGAAGGCTTTTGATTCCGCACTCGACGACCTCCTACGCCGATTTGCGTCCGTTTTTTTGACAATAAGGACAATTTTCGGCGGTAAAGTCGTGCAAACCACATATTGTACAAAATTTCTCCTGTTGCTTGAGACAAGATTTGTAATGATGGTATTTGCCTCTACAGTTAAAACAAACGTCACGATCCGGGACTCTATACGTTGCTACTTTTCTTTCCAGCGTTCCTTTTGTACTACCTTGTTGCGGTGATGGTTCTCGCCTTGACGTAGATTTCTGAATTTCGGATGGTTTTTTAGTAAACGGGACCTCTTGACTCTTACGCCCATTGGTATGATTTCCAAAGAATTTAGGCTTCCAATCCTTTCCACCAGTGCCTATCGGTGTCTGGAAAGGTTTCCTAGAAACTTCATGCACATGTGTGGATTTGTGACTGGCCTCATTTTCCTTATTTCGGTACAAATACCAGTTAGCGGAGTCTAGCTTTCTTCCCCACACCTTCAGAGTTTTTAATGTCCGAATGTTTTTCACCACTAAGGCATTTTTATAATCGGACCTTAAATTCCGGAATACAATGTCAAATTTCCGACTTTCAATCGGCGGTACTGACATGTATCCAAAAATCTTCTTCATCGCATTGTAGTATTCTGAGAACTTTTCCGACCTTCTTTGTCTTCTTTGGGAGGCTTGCTGCTCGTAATGGAAGTCTAGATCCGGTGATTGATACTCCAGCTTCAGCTCCGTAACTAATTCATTCCAGTTCCTAAAGTCGTCGTTCTTTTTCCCTTCCATGTACCACATCCGTACTTCTCCTGCAAACAAATGTATCGCCTCGTTAAACAATGCCTTCTTGCTCATGTTTTCAGCTTCAGCCATAAATTCAACCTCAGCTATGAACTTGTTTAGCAGTTTACCATCATCCTTTCCGTCATACCTAAGCTTCCAGTCGGATACTGGTCGTGGTCTTCGTAGCGCTCCTTTTCTTTTCCTTCGGTGTGATCTAATGGAACTGCTGGTCTCATAGTCGTCGCTAGAACTTTCGGAACTATCCGTTTCCTCCTCACTACTGTCCTCTCTACTCTTTGATTTATGCGTTTTATCGCTTTTACCTACAGCTTTACCAGATGCTTTAATTTTTCGAGTCTGACTTGGGTTTTGCTTATCCGCAATGTTTTGTATCATTCTTATATTTTTACGCTGTGGTAGCACTAGCTCTGCCTCCGATTCCTCTATCCCGGTGAGTCTGGCTGTTCCTTTCACATGACTGTGACTCGAATCTGCTTCTCTACTTAGGTTTAAACTACTCAACTTTTGTTCTAGATACTTGTCTACTTTATTCATAACCATCTTCAACATCTTATCTGACCTTTTTATTTGCCTTTTCTTAATCTTCATTGGGGTGCTTGTCGTTCGTTTTTTCTTTCCTTGCTTTCGAGTAACGGTAACCTCTTCATCCGAAGTCGATTCTGTTATCGATTCTTCCTCTTTATTGTCCTCAACACCTTGATCATTTATCCTACCTAAATCGTTACGTAATTGGCCTTCCGTTTCTGATATAGCCTCTTGATCAGTCGTGAGTAACGAGAAGTAGTTGTTTAATATTTGGATAACCACGTTCTCAAGTCCTTGCGTATTGAACTTCTTTCCTTTTAACCTGTTTAATCGGAATAGCAAATGAACTAACCGAGTTTTCAACGATGGCAAGTCAACCCTCTTTACCAATTTGTTTTCTAAAGCCTCTCGAATTTTCGCAAATTTTTCATCTATTTCTTGAAATTCTATCTCTACCTGCTCATTCTTCAACGGAAACAAGGTAAAATCATTTTTTTCTCTTTGCAGCTTCATCACTCTCCTTAATTTACGCCTCTTCACGTCCCTCGAATCACCACTGGAAAACTTTTCGCGACGAATGGCGAGTTCGTGTTCAACTTCATCATCTAACAAATGCGCCACATTTAATGATTGATAGACTATTAGGTATTCGGAGTTCATTTTTTTTTTATTTAATATTTCAGTAAGACAAAATTCAATAATAAGTAATTCAATAAAAATCAGACAAATATAAAATGATAAATTTAATAAACTTAACCTAGAAAACTATACACAACTAAGATTAAAATTTAAAGATAAGGAAATACGAATTCAATAAATGGTGTTAATTTGTGTGTTGGAGTGTTTAGGTGTCAATGCTCATTCAGGACCTTTTATTTCTCGCCTAATGATTCAATTGTTTATCAGACTACGATCTCATTCAACTTGAACGACTGTAACTGTGCTTTGAAATGTAATTCCTTTTTTTTTTTTTTTTTTTTTTTTAGCACTTTCGAAACCGATTCAACTGGCCACTACCTTCCACCTTTTCCAAATCAGTCTAAGGTTCTACGCCGGCGGAGGTCCAATGTACGGAACCTACACGATCAGTATGAAATTGAACGTGTACGCTCCTCCCGCTTGAGTTAAAAAAATTCAAATATTTTTTTATTCTACTCGATCCTCCGTTTGCCTTTCGCGATTTTGGCTGGGCGCCAATTGTTACTATTGTTTTACCCGACAATACTCAGCAGCGCGAGACTCGGAGCTAGTCACAGGGTCGGCGCACTACTGGGCAACCGGAGGGGCTTCGCGGAATAAAAGAGGCACTCAAAGATTCAAATTAATTAAAACTCAACGGATTTTCCGGTTAAATGGTTGTATTTGTCTGTAGTGTACACTGGATTACCGGCACGTACCTTGATGATATTACTGGACTCCGGCGAGCGCTCGCGGCGTCGATGCAAATCCAGCGATGGCTAACTCGCCGTAGTGAAAGATGGCGATCTGGCGGTGACGACGGACAGCAGAATGGCGGTTGTCGATGGGCTGGAATTTCGGGGTCCTCTGGTTGCAGGCGCTTCCTTCAAGCGAAGTCGGTCGACGACGGCAAGGCCGCCCTTTGTCGAACCGAGAAGGGTATTCCTCCTTGATGATTAGGGCTCACTGCCCGAGAGCGTTGTCCTCCTTTGTAATTATGGCCCGAAGCCAGAGGAACAATAGCGGTCCTTAACGATTAGAAATGGGCACTTTACAGATGCCCAAATCGTAGCGTGCAATGGCGGGTCTCACCTCGCCAATCAGAAGGCTCACTTTTCTTTTCCGGCACTAACTTAGCCACTGGCGATACTTTATAGCACGTCTGATCTACACGCTCGCCTGATTAAAACTCCCCGATGGCCGCCCACTGCGAGTCCTTCGAGCCTTCCGCCAATCACCCATGTTCCGTGACGTCAGCATGCTGGGACTTTCTTCACGCCATGTTTAGCTGTCGTTGATTGCAGCCCAGTGGTGTTCTATCCGCTAAAGTTTGGTAACCGATTTGAATCTTCGATTCACATGGCGCATTTAAAAAAACAATTCAAATTTCTGTAACAACGGTTACAACATTAGGATCAAAGTTGTATTCCATGAATGTTCGATATTGATCCCAATTAGCTCTATGGTAGTTGAAAGTAGAACTGATGGAATTAGAAATGATTTCTTGAGATATTTCAAATGTAACTGGAAGGTGATCAGAACCAAAGTCAGCATGGGTAATCAATTGACTACAAAGTTGACATGAATCAGTTAGGACCAAATCAATAGTTGAGGGATTTCTAGCTGAAGAAAAGCAAGTTGGGCTGTTTGGGTATTGAATAGTGTAGTAGCCTGCGGAACAATGATCAAAAAGTATATTACCATTGGCATTGCTTTGCGAATTATTCCATGAGCGGTGTTTTGCATTGAAATCACCAATAACGAAGAATTTAGACCTATGACGGGTAAGTTTCTGGAGGTCACCCTTGAGCAAGTTCTTTTGCTGACCAGTGCATTGGAAAGGCAAATAGGCAGCTATAAAAGTAAATTGGTCAAATTTTGTTTCAACTGAAACCCCCAAAGTTTCAAAAACTTTGGTTTCAAATGAAGAAAGAATGTGATGATACGCCTATGGACAATGATGGCAACGCCACCACCAGCTCCATTAAGGCGATCATTTCGGTAGACAAAATAATTTGGATCTCTTTCGACCATATGGGACCTTATAAGTCTCAGTTAAAACAGCAATATGCACGTTATGAACTCTTAAAAAATTATATAGCTCATCCTCGTTATCTCTGATGGATCGAGCATTCCAATTCAAAATGTTTAATGACTTAAAATCCATTACTGAACTTCAATGTCATGACAATATTATTGGCAAATTTAATACCAGTTTGGATAGCTTCAAACATGGAATTAGTTTTTGGCATATCGGTTATCATGTCGATTAACGATTGCTTTAAAAATTCTAATTTAGGAGCGGATATGTTACCTAAATCAAATTCATCAGAAGTCCCGTGGGAATTTTGGTTTTGGTTTCTACCCGCTGCAACGGCAGCATAGGTAGGTCCATTTACATGTTGAACATTGTTAACAACACGGTTGGGTAAGAATGTAGGGTTTGAAGATTGAACCCTGTTGGTACCTGCAGGTATCGAAATAGTATTCACTCCTCGTTGAGCGTTTGAAGTTACAGTAGCGGATGGAAAAACCTGTTCGCTGTTTCTACCGACGGTTTGGTAGGAATTTGTTCTTTGCTGATCGTTGTTATCAGCTGCAGAATGGGTAGTAGCTGGTCGGGAACGTGTATTGTTTCCTACCTGGCGTTTAGTGCGCGAATGCAAAATTGCTTTGCGAGTCTTGTACTCCCAAAAATTTGATTTATGGTTTTCACTACAATTTGAGCATTTAAATTTTTGAGGATCTTCCTTCACAGGATAGTCGTCCTTAGCGTGATAGGAATCCCCACAACTCATGCATTTACCAATCATATGGCAATGCTTTGTTCCGTGACCCCATCCCTGGTACTTACGGCACTGAGTGAGGCTTTGAAAATTTGCTCCAGTCTTCCTGAAATGTTCCCACTTCACTCGGACTACAGACGTACGTAAAATCATCATCACGCGGACATAGTTTCTCCCATAAATCGTGGAGCTGCAGTTGTTGAACGGCTGCTTTGAGGGCGGGACTCGTGTTCGGGCTGCTTGAGTCGTGTGTTCGAAGCACGCAATTGAAATCGCCAGCGAGGATGGTGTGCGTGGTGCGGTGACGGAGATAGTAGGGAAGTGTTTCATTGAAGAGATTCTCCCAAGCGGCGCGTTGCGAAGACCCGGAGGGAGCGTAAACATTGCAGATCGTCATTCTTGTACTCGCAGTGCAAGCAGTCGGCTGTCCAAGCTCCTCTCGACGTGAGTGACTTGGATGTGATCCTTCAGAGCAATAGCTGTTCCTTTTTTCTTGTGGTCTACATTGAAATAAACGACGTAGCCAGACAAGGAGAGCTGTTCGTTCTCAACTTCCTGTAGACACACGATGTCGAGACTTGGATGAAGGTCCGGAGAGCGTTTACTTTCGTGGGGTTCGTGAGTGTGCAGATGCTGATTGACAAGATGTTATACGACGTGAAAGACATTCATAGTTGCATTTCCTGCCCTCTTTCATCGTCGTTGTCATCCCGACGGGGTTTTTTTTTACCAACCGGTCGGCATTGATATCGTTTACTGCTCGTTGAAGAAGTGGAGTGGTCGGTTTCGTTACCGGTGCTGCTCTTGCTCTGCGATCGCAGCGCTGGCTTTTTGAAGATATCGTCCTCGGCCACGCCAGTTTGCGGTGGTGTTAGGAACGATGATGACGAATTCTGCGTTCGTTTTGTTTCCGGACACGAGGGTACCACAGTCGGCACGGTCTGTACAGCTGGTGCGGTCTGCCTGCTTATATTCGTTTTTGAGGCCTGGCTCGTGAAACTAGGCAGTTCTGGGAAAGCGTCTGATGGTGGTGGTGGAGCGGTGGTATTCTGAACGACCGGGCTCGTGTTTGTTGGTTTTGCACTAGCTGTTTTTTTGGGTTGTTGACCTATTCGCCTGTCCAGCTTGCTTAGTCATTTTGGCGTAGCTTTTCTGGCACTTATCTTTTTTGTTCTGGACACATGATATGCCAGTGTGAGCTTGTTCCTTGCAGTGGCTGCAGGATTGTAGCTGTCCTTTGTATACAACGAACGCTTGCTCTCCGTCAATGGTGACCCACGAGTCGATATTCCGCTTCATTAACATACGGGCAGACCATATGCCGAGCGGTATGCCTTCGGCTTCGTTGCTTTTGGCCCACGGCTCTTCGCGGATCGAGATCACTTCACCAAACGCACATAGGTATTCGACGATCCTCTCTTCCGACACATCTTCAGGGAGGTCGTGAACACGCACTTCAACACTACCATCTTCCAACGTAATTCAAGGCTTGTGTTTCTTCCCCTGACACTCCATTTCATGCTTCTCGTCATGTTCGTCAACGACACTTTGTGCGAGCGCCAAGTCACTGACTTTGATGAACGCACATGCTCCACCTCTGTGGCACTGGAGTCTTTTGATGTCTTCCCGTTTCAAACTGAGAACCGAGCGACAAAAACTGTAGAGTTTTTTGACCGACGGCTTCACGGCAAACTGAGAATAATCTATTTTAAAAGTATGATCTCGCCTCATCGCGGGATACTTCAGCACGCGACGCAGCACAGTGTAGCAAGAAATAAAACTATTCCAACGGTAGATGCTTGACTTGTGATAAGCGCAATCGAAAAAACGTCTGCACGTCTCAGAAGCTGAGCGATGACTCGGGATCACAAGCGGGTAGTGCAAGCTTTCAAAAGGAATCCCAACAATTCAGTTCGAGATGTGGCGAAGAAACTGAATCTAACCAAAGCTTTCGTTCAAGATGTGAAAAAACGAGAAGGACTACACACGTACAAAGTCCAAAAGGCGCCTAATCGCGATGAACGGCAGAATACGGTAGGTAAAACACGTGCACGGAAGCTCTACACCCAGATGTTGACGAAACCACATTGCCTCGTTATGGATGATGAGACGTATGTAAAAGCAGACTTCCGGTAGCTTCCGGGGCTCCAGTTTTTCACTGCTCATCATAAATTCGATATACCTGAGGACGTTTGAAAGCAGAAGATGGCAAAGTTTGCCAAAAAATATATGATTTGGCAAGCAATTTTCTCATGTGGAAAGCGTAGCACCCCATTCGTGACAACTGGAACGGTCAATGGGCAGGTGTACCTAAAGGAATGCCTCCAAACGCGTCTACTTCCACTTCTGAGTGTAGGAACCGAGACCGAGATAAACAATAACAACGATGAATATGAGAAGAAGAAAAAAATTGACATTGACAACTGCTTGACAGCAATGAGATGTGAATCGATATTTATAGAAACCTACAAGGTGAAACTGGATAAGATCTACTGTTATTTCAACTTATTCAAGTTTAAATTAGTGATAATAAAATGGGTATAATGCAATGATAAACAACTTTAATTTTATTCATTCTTTGGATTTGTTCATTAATAATGTTACAGGTTATCGATTTATTGAATATTACATAAATTCTAAAGATAAGCATAAACGTTATGATCGAATTAAAATAAATATTCTTTTCAGTGGGCTTTATGAACGCATACCTCTGATCCTAACAGAAGAAATACGATTTTGTTTGAAAACGCTGACTCTAACCGGAAACGAAGATAATTCAAATAAAAAAAAGATGTGTTTGTGTGTGTGAGAGAGAAACTGGTTTGGTGAACGTTGGAAGGAAATTGATCAGGCATTCTGTGAACTATTGTTGAGAAGGGAAGTCGTCGGAATAGAACTGTTAAAATCAAGGAATACGACACTGAGGTCACACGATGGTCCTACGATTTTCTGGCCGGCTTTAGCCTCGTGCCATTACTCGAAAGAGGTTTTGGAGTGGTACAAGGCTAAGGAGGTCAATTTCGAGCCGAAGCATATCAACGCACCGGAACTGCGGAACACCGAAATTCGGTGAGCTTATTGGTATTCATTTCTTTAGAAGTAAAGTCCGCACTCATGACAGTGGGGACTTTACCACCAGAATGTTTCTTCGCTTTCAAAGAAGAAAACACAAGTTTTTGACGAATTTCCTTCATTTTGGCTAGGCTATTATTGAAATTATGGCTATACACCGGGATTTCAGTCGCATTCTGTTGAGTAGACGAAGAAGACTCCGGCGTAGTGGTTAACATCCAAACCTCTCACGCCAAAGTCACGAGTTCAAATCTCACCCCCGAACAAGTTACTAAAATACCCAAAAAGGTATGTTGAGTCACCAAGTAAATTTAGCATCATCTATGGACAACCTTTACTGCTCGAATCTCTTATCAGTAGTTGTCTCACTTCCACCAAATGACTGTACGATTTATCTATCGCAGCATCCGATCGGGTAGCCGATCATTATCAGTGGTTATCTTTAAACCCATCTTCCCGCTGATCGATAAAACCCAATAGGAAGTAGAGCGCGTTGGTGAATTTTTCGTAATACTTGCATGACCTGATTGGTCGGAAATCGTGGCATTTATGTATTTGGGTTACCTACTGCGATTGTTATAGTGCTCATCATGGCTCCAAATCTGAGAAGGTTGGTGAAAGGAGAGCGGTTCTGCCGAGATTCGTTGAAAAATTTGGCTCACTTAGTGGATAACTATCAAGAGGATAGAGATAGGGACATGCTTGAGGGTTGGAAGGAGCGTTTAATAGAGATTTTTGAGGATTTTAAGGAGGGGGCGACCCCGGCGTAGTGGTTAACATCCATACCTCTAACGCCAAAGTCACGAGTTCGAATCTCACCCCCGGACAAGTTACGAAAATACCCAAAAAAGGTATTTGAGTGACTACGACGGGAGGTGAACCAGCCCGAGGCTGAAAATCTCGATAATCCAAAAAAAAAAAAGGATTTTAAGGATACTAGGTTGCCGTTAGAGGTTTCCGATGATTGCCAGAGCACGTTACAACAAGAGCTAGAAAAAAAGCACAACTACAATCGCAGGCAGGAGTTGATATTGAAGCGATCTCTATAGAACAAGTGAACAGAGAGGCACGGACTAAATTTGAATCAACGCATTTGAGACTGAAAGGTTCGATTTTAGCTAAAATTCGGGCTAATAGTGATGTTCCTAGAGAAACCACCCATGGCCCAGCTCAGCAGATTTGGGTAAAGCTACCGGAAATAAAATTGCCAAGCTTTGATGGCACTATCAAAGAATGGCCCGCTTTCCGGGATTCATTTTAATCGCTGATTGCATCAAATACGCAACTTAGCGATGTCGATAAGTTTTCTTACCTTCTGTCATCTCTTTCGAAGGAAGCAAAACTTGTGGTTGAGGTGATAGAGGTAACTTCAGCCAATTATCTAGTAGCGTGGGATCTTCTTGAAAAGCGATATGAAAATAAATACCTGATTTTAAAATCTTACGTCGAATCGCTTTTTTCTGTCGATCCGATAAAACGGGAATGCTATGATTCTTTGAATCGTTTAATCGACACATTCGAACGTAATTTAAAGATACTGGAGAAAGAAGGAGAACACTCTGGAATTTGGAGTACGTTATTGGTATTTATGCTGAGCTCTCGTCTGGATTCTGCTACGTTGCGTCATTGGGAGACGCATAGAAAGTCGACAGTGGTCCCCACTGGCTGATTTCGAAGAGACTTGCATATTTCACATACTTCTGAAGCTGACGTTAGAATTACCGAATCAATCTGTTGACGTGTCTCGAGCCAATTGGCCTTCAGATATTATACTGGCAGATCCAACATTTAACTGACCTGGCTCAATCGATTTAATTCTCGGTGTTGACATTTTCTACGACCTTCTCCGTGACGGTCAGATCAAGAATAATAGTGCAGAGCCAGTTTTGCAGAACACTGCGTTAGGATGGGTAGTATCTGGAAGGGCGCAAGTGAACGTTCCAATATCGTCCTCCAACTTTGTCCACATTTCGTCCAATCCAACGATTGAAGATCAACTAGCACGATTCTGGGAAATTGAATCGTGCTCAATCCGAAGTACACATTCCGTCGAAGAAACCAAATGCGAAGAATTCTTTGTGAAAACGACGACAGAAAGGGATTCTTCTGGTCGTTTTATTGTCGCTCTACCTACTAAATCTCTGATGATTTCGAGGCTTGGGAATTCAAGAGACATTGCAGATCGTCGTTTCTTCTCGCTAGAACGTCGACTCAACGCTAGTCCAGCGCTTATGCGAGCTTACACCGAGTTTATACACGAATATGCACGGCTTGGCTATATGAAGCCGATTGAAGATGCTTGGCCGAGTCCAGTTCCCGCCTACTATTTACCTCACCACTGCATTCTAAGACCGGATAGCCTCACCACAAAATTACGGGTGGTTTTTGATGCGTCATGTTCAACCGATAGCGGCGTGTCTCTCAACGACGCGTTGTATGTTGGCCCTGTCATCCAAGATGATTAACTAACCATTGTCCTGAGATTCCGTATGCCACAATTTGCAATCATCGCAGACGTCGAAAAGATGTATCGACAAATCCTAGTACGAGAATCAGACCAACCGTTACAAAGGATCAGATGGAGAAATTCGCCGACAAAACCTCTACAGACTTTTCAACTTACAACAGTTACCTACGGAACATCTTCGGCTCCGTACTTGGCGACCAAATGTTTACAGAAGCTATCCGAAGATGGTTCTGAAAGTCATCCAAATGCAACTCTAGTTCTTTTTCGAGACTTTTATATGGATGACATGCTCACCGGAACCAATAGTATTGAAGAAGGTCGGGAACTTTGTCAGGAACTACTCGAACTGACTTATTCAGCTGGATTACCTCTCCGCAAATGGGCTTCAAACAGTGCGGCTATTCTAGAAGCCGTTCCTCCGCAATTGAGAGATGAGCGTACAGTTTTCGAGCTCGATTCTTGTTCCTCACCCATAAATACGTTGGGTCTTCAATGGGATACTACTAAAGACACGTTGCAGTTCAATGTTCCGAAATATAGTACGCAGCACAGGATCACCAATCAAACCGTGCTTTCCGACGTCGCTCGCTTGTTTGACCCTTTAGGTCTTGCTGGTCCTGTATTGGTTCAAGCAAAATTGTTTCTCCAAGATCTTTGGCGAGACGGTTGTGAATGGAAGGAGCCACTTACCGAGTCCCGTCAGCAAAAATGGTTAGAACTAAGAGATAGTTTTCGTCAACTTTCTGACCTCAAGATTCCTCGATGGGTCGTCGCAACAATTGGAGTCATAAGTTTAGAACTTCACGGATTTTCCGACGCGTCCAAAAGAGCATATGGTGCCTGCATCTATATTCGCGCAGTATCTGACACTGGCAACATCCACGCCAACCTTCACACCGCGAAATTAAAGATTGCGCCGAAAGGAAAAGGGAAAAAGGGAGAAGTTGTCAGTCTACCACGCCTTGAACTCTGTGTAGCTCTTTTGTTGAGCCACTTGTTTGAGAAAGTTGAATCCAATTTAAACCTAAAAATCAAAACATGCTTTTGGACGGATTCCGAAATCACACTATTCCAAATAACTGCAAACCCCTCTCGCTGGAAAACGTTTGTCGCCAACAGGTGCTCTGAGATACAGCGCATAACAGCTAATGGCATATGGTCACATGTGCCAGGTTCGGAGAATCCTGTCGATATTATCTCTAGAGGAATGCCTGCAGATCAACTTCGTGACTACTCTTTGTGGTGGAAGGGGCCGGATTGGCTTAGTCAACCATCTCTTTGGCCAGCTCTTGGTCGTCCAACTAGCAGAACTTTTACGTCCGAAGAATTGGAAGAACGATCACTATCGCTTCCTGTTCAAGTTAAACCCCAAATGAGCTGTTTTCCCTATATTCCTCGTACTTCAAACTCGTCCGTACCATCGCTTTGCTTCGTAGATTCCTCTACAACGCGAAGGCTACAGATAAAACAACTCGTCGCACTGGATTCCTTACAACTACGGAGATCAACGAAGCTATCGTAACACTCGTGAAACTTGCGCAGGCAGAACGCTTCGCTCAAGAACATGCAGATATCAACCGTCAGACACAAGTCAAACCCAATTCGCATCTCAATACGCTTTTTTCAATTTTGGTAAACGGCATACTGCGCGTCGGTGGCCGGCTGCGCCATGCATCTATTTCGAATGACCAACGGCATCCGATGATCTTGCCGGACAAACATCCTCTCACAGAACTAATAATGGTCCACTATCAATTGAAGTTTTTACATGCTGGACCGCAGTTTCTCGTCGCTGTCGTGCGGGAACGTTTCTGGCCTCTTCGCATCCAAAATCTGGCGCGCCGAGTGGTCCATGCTTGTACTCGATGCTTTTGCTGTAAACCCAAGGTTTTAGAGCAACTTATGAGAGAACTACCTCCGGAACGGGTGCAACCAACATTTCCATTCGTCCACACCGGAGTGGATTATTGTGGCCCATTTTACTATCGCCCGATCCGCCGTGCTACAGCCGTAAAATGCTACGCTTCAATATTCGTTTGCCTGGTTACAAAGGCGATCCATCTAGACGCAACAACATCCAAGTCGGTACGCTGGTACTGGTGAAGGAGGAAAATCTACCTCCACTGAAGTGGAGCATTGGTCGAATCACGAAAATCTTCAAAGGAGACGACGATTGTATCGGAGTTGTCGATGTGCGAACAAAGGACGGTGAATATCGCCGGGGAATCTCCAAAATCTGCGTGTTGCCAAATCAATCTGATAGTGGTGATGCCGCCGATTCGCAAAAAGGAACCTAGAATCCTTTCACCGAACGCAGTGTTCCACTGCGCACCGTCGGGAGGTTTAATGACCTCCCGTTCATGTAAGTAGTTGTATTTAAAATTATTTCAAAAAAATAATAGAATGTTTCATCTCCCTACGTCTGCGATGTCGTCGTTTGCACCAATCCATCATCACGAGCGAGGTTCATGCTGGCTTAGCTTTGATGGTCTGTAGCTGGCCCAATGTATTCACTGTACGGCGGATAGACTTGTGGAGTTGCACTGTGGAAGGCAAGGATCTATTAAAGCAAGCCTGTAATTACCCGCTGTCGAATCACCCATCGGAGGATGTATCGTTGTCCAAATTATTGCCCAGACAGAAGGATGTCGTCATGTATGCACAAGTATGCTCAGTACTTCGCTGCCAACGGTCATCGTCCGGTAACGGACCCGCGGAGGCCGGTTGCCTCCGCTCGAGTTAAAATACAAAACCACCCCGAGGATGGCGTTTCCGATGGCCCTATGAGAAGGAAGCACGAAGTCACCCTCCAAATATCACCACCCATCCAGATCCAAGGTCAAGGTCAGCGCCGATCAACTGTGCGATCGCTCAATCATGGTTGAAGAGAAGTCACATGGACCCGAACAATCAATTCCCGAGATGTCGCCGAAGTAGCACACGGAGAGGTAAATATATAAACGATGTCGTAACGAACGCCGATGACCGATAAACAATCCATCGCCGAACAAAAAGGACGTGACAGCCGTCACGATGAGGATAACAACCAGTGAATTAATCAGCGAAAGATAAAATTAAAACTAAAAAGAATCTAGTATGAATTAGTTAACTTAGGATAGATTAATAGGCATTTGATGCATAGTCAGGCTAGGAGAATGATAAAGTTTGAGTCGTTAAAATTAGCATTTTTACGGTGGTCGGCATGTTGAGTCACCAAGTAAATGTAGCATCATCTTCACTGTAGCCTTTACTGCTCGAATCTCTTATCAGTAGTTGTCTCACTTCCACCAAATGACTGACGATTTTTCTATCGCAGCATCCGATCGGGTAGCCGATCGTTATCAGTGGTTATCTTTAAACCCATCTCCCGGCTGATTGATAAAACCCAATAGGCAGTAGAGCAAAGAGTTAGTTGAAAATATTGAACGAATAAATTAGTTATTAAAATTCATACCCCTAAAATCGAAGCGCAATCATTCCCAAATTCGAGACTCCACAAGGTATTTGAGCGACTACGACGGGAGATGAACCAGCCCAGGGCTGAAAATCTTTATAATCAAGCAATGAAAACAAAGTAGTATTTTCGTCTGAAGGTGCGTAAAATATATTAAAATAAAAATATATTTTTTTCCGAATGGCGCGTAAGCGTCGTTGAAAATTTTGATGAGTACTGTAGAATTTAAAGGCTTCGCCCCTAGTTTACTACCGTTGTGATCGTTCGCTGGGTAAGAATGCTCGGTATGACTTCAGGTCTTCTAAGGCGTTCCTTCGTGTATTCCGGGTTCCTCGTGGACGTCTAAGTAATTTTATAGTAAACGTTTATTAGGGTGTTTCCAGGCGAAATGACCTGGAAATGTGGAAAATTATTTTCGATATATTTTTATTTGAATGAAACTTTGCATACGCGTTGGGCTTAAGAGACTGAGCATAGATTTTTGTTACTCAAGAGTCAGTTTTAAAAAGGGCGCAAGTATTTTGAATAGCACTTCAATTAATAATTTGTAGCTCGAAAACCTTTGGTTGTACAAAAAAACTGTCTAAGAACAAGTTGTGATCCTACACTGAAAATAAATCAATAATTTTTATTATTAAAATTGGCACTTAAATCGGTAAATTTTTGCTTCGAATTGAAATCATGTGCGTCAGTATGATTTTCATTTGCCGCACATAATTGTTAACACCCGTCACTTTATACACAGGTTTGTTTCCAATGAGACTGATATGGTCCGCACATAATTTTCAATGGAGCGAGAAATGTCATTCAAGTGTGTTTTCACTTTGCCCTATTCTATCCATCTTCGCACTTAAAACGAAATAAAAAACCGTGCGCGAAAAACAATCAGCTGCTTTATTGTTCTAGAAGAAAA
The DNA here is from genome assembly GCA_024533555.2 of Aedes koreicus. Taxonomy (NCBI): domain Eukaryota; kingdom Metazoa; phylum Arthropoda; class Insecta; order Diptera; family Culicidae; genus Aedes; species Aedes koreicus. The sequence goes on along the minus strand of JAHHFK020003219.1, from coordinate 359,919 downwards.
AAAAAAACTGCAAAATGGAGAAGCAAAGTGAAGTTTACCGTGTGGTGGTTTAGGTACTTGGTTTGCCAGCGGAAGTTACTGAATTTTTTGAAGGTAATAAATTACTATAGATGTTCTTCTTTGCCATGTTAACGGTGTTTATTGTGAATATTTTAGATCAGCCGAGCATTTTTGCCATTCCCGCAGAAGAGCTGTTGAACGCGATAGCTTCAAAAAGTGATGAATTTTTTATGATGGTACAAATAAAACCTCCTTTATTCACACATTTCGTTTTATTAAATGAAAAGTACAAAAAATCCAATACTAAGCTTTTTATCAAAAAATAAAATCCATGCACCTTTTCACATAAAACGTATTAAAAAACTCATTTGATTTTTGCTAGGACAATTTAATGCAATCCATGTACACTATAATTAATATGTATTCAGCTCTTGCACTTAAAGACTATATATTTATTGCACATATGGACCACATTTATTAAAAAATAAGTGCCGCACCAATACAGCGCAATAACTTTGCACTTTGCCCAAATCTATAGGTGATTGCACTTAAATATAAGGTGCATTGTTTTTTGAGTGTATGTGTGAAGGTTGTGAAAAAAATAAACACTGAGAAAAAAAAATTATCGGAAAAAAAATCGACAATTAACATGAAAATTCAAAAATGAATGAAACGAAAAGAAAATTTAAGTATCGCAAACAAAAGTTTTTATGGGTTTTTTTTTATTTTTTGACTGTAAAAACTTGAATTTATAACGCAAATTTTAGCGAAAATTTCAGTATGGAGCAATGTCAGGAAAACAAGTTTTTAAAACATCAACTTTCGGTGCACTTCTCAAAATTTTAATATTTTCGAGAATCGAGGCCTACATATTTTGATGATATAATCTGATTTTTGAGTTATTTTAAGCTTTCGGTAATGACCTTCGTAAGAGCACCCGTTCTCGAGATATTTGCGATTTAATTTGGTCATACTCAATAATTTCTGAAAATACGACCTTTTCATAAGTTTTTCTAGATTCTCCCACAACAAGAGTTGGTTTTTCGAAATTTATAATAAATTTTACGCTACTCTCTCTTTGACCGCCAGATGATTGAATTAACGGTTCAAATAAAACAGATTATAAACTACAAAGGATGCTTAGCGCTACTGTTCGTCTTGTTCTCACACGCGAACATGCAGGGTACAAAGCTGTCAAATCGCATACTTTTCACGTTGAGAGTTATGTCCCTGGCCTACTAAAACCAGGAAAAGATATTTTGCTAACGACGTCAGCGCTATGAGTCCTCTACAGTTTATAATCTGTTTTGTTCAAATGTTGGACCAACTTACCACCTGCCTGAATTTTAGGTAGCATCAAAGGCTCTCAGTAGCTTGAAAAACTCGTCCGTTGGGTAGCCCGCTGCTGGGTATTGCCGATAGGATACCTAGAAATCTAAAACTACCTGTACTTGGTATATAAATTCGTTCCACTTCTCGGAAAGCATCAGTAACAAATTTGTTTTGAGTGTTTAATTATAAACTTTTTTTTTCCATTTTCCATCCTGAAATCTTTACTTAAAATTGCGTAATAGCTTCAAGTTCTTACAGTCAAAAAATAAAAAAAATAAAAACTTTTTTTTTGAGATATTTAAATTTTAATGCTAATTTTTGATTTTTTTTCAGTGTATATTTTTTTTACAACCTCCACACACAGGGCCACAACTTTATTCCGCATCGAACGCTGAAGAGCTTCGGTTCAGTATTTTTCGCAAAAAAAATGCAAAAGAGGTAATGCGGCTCTTTTGCATTTTTTTTTTCAACCCGCTATCAATCACGCGGTGAATAAAAGTAGTGCACTGTTTAAACCACCGATATCCAGCCGAGCGTTCCATTAGGGAAGCAGAGATTCCCGGCCGAGCCCGACGGATGATCTGTCCAGCCAGTACCATCGTCAAACACCCGAGGGGAAAAGGTGTAACCCCATAAGCACCATTGCAGAAAGGAAGGTCATCGCTCCATCCACTGCCGGTCAGCAAGCGGTGCTTTGTTTGCGAACAACAGCAGAAGCTGCCATACCGGCAAACGGCAAGTAGCACATTTGTTTTTTGTTTCCTCATCTGCTAGTGTGTTGTGTATCTCTCTCTCATATAGTAAATCGTGCTGCATAGGGTGGTTCAAAAATAATCATCAGATTTTTATTTGGTTTTATTTAATTTTTGTTTTTTTTTTGTCCCTGAATTTGTCTTTTCTTCTTTGATTCTAAGGGGGGCGACTTGCCTCCCAAAGATGTTTTAAAGGCGCGCTGTTATCAGCCGTCTTCTGCCTCTCCTTGGGTTGTCTACTTTCGGCAGAAAGTGAAAGCCCTAGACTTTTTGGGCATAAAAATAAATTTGACGCGTCGTTATCCGGGGACCGAATTTCATCAGGTCAACCGAAACAAACTGCGTGTTACTGCACCTACATATAAAATTGCAAATGAAATTGCTAGTGATGAAGGTTATAATGTCGAGTACTACGTCTACATCCCATCTCGAGATGTGGAGATAGATGGTGTGGTTTCTGCAGCGAGTTTGACGTGTGAAGACGTTATGGAAGGTAAGGGGCGACTTCCAAAGTCAGCTTCGTCTACCATTGAAATCCTGGAATGCAAACAACTGCATGCAGGATCAATGGTAGATGGAAAAAAGACGTTTTCACCATCGGACTTGCTACAAGTGACCTTCGCCGGATCAATTCTCCCAAAATTTGTTGAAATTGATAAAGTGTTTTTCACAGTGCACCTTTTTTGATTTTGTCTTCCGATGAACAGGACTCTGACGAAGCCGATGAGAATGGATTTCCGGAGGTATACGCCCCCGGTAAAAGAAAGCCTACTAGTCCTCCGGGTGTGCGCCGGAAACAAATAAAACCTACTCTCAAAAGCTTGCAAAAAATTGGAGGTAGAGGGGGTCAATTTAAAAAACCGAATAAACCGGTAATAGCTGATGCATCCGTTCCTAGCTGTAGCTATACCACCCGCCGCTACCTAATAACAGTAACCGTATTACAATGGAACTGTTGTAGTCTAATACCTAAATTAGACTCGTTCAAGTATTTGATTCACAATTCTGATTGTGATTTATTTGCTCTCTGTGAAACATGGCTTTCATCCGAAGATGAATTAAACTTCCACGATTTTAACATTATTCGCCTGGACCGAGATGATTCATATGGTGGCGTACTTCTGGGGATCAAAAAGTGCTACCCCTTCTATAAAATCTCACTCCCAATAATCGCAGGCATTGAAATCGTCGCTTGCCAAATAAATGTAAAGAATAAAGATCTTTGCATAGCTTCCGTATATGTCCCTCCGAGGGCATCAATAAACCGCCGTCAACTTTGGAGTTCAGTTACATTACTTCCATCTCCAGTTCTTATTCTGGGCGATCTGAACTCCCACGGTACTGCTTGGGGCGAACAATACGATGACAACAGAGCGGGTATTTTCTATGACTTATGCGACGATTTCAACTTGACCATCTTGAACACTGGGGAAGCGACACGAATAGCAAAACCTCCTGCCAGGGAGAGTCGACTTGACATATCTTTGTGTTCTAATTCACTATCATTAGATTGTCTGTGGAAGGTAATCAATGATTCCCATGGTAGTGATCACTTACCAATTATTATCTCAATCACAAATAGTTTTCACAAAATAGACCAGTCAATCCATGTTCTTTATGACCTCACGAGGCATATTGATTGGCAACATTTTGCATCGGCGGTAACCCTTGGTATTGATTCTACCGATCCTCTTCCACCATTAGAAGAGTATCGTTTCCTTTCCGACCTGATGTACAAAAGTGCATTAGAAGCTCAGAAACGACGTGTTCCAAGTGCATCCCTCAAAAGAAGACCCGCCACCCCTGGATGGGATGATGAATGCACTAAGTTTACCTTGAGAAATCCGATGCGTTTAAAGATTATCGTAGACATGAAACATGTGAGCTTTTTGATAAGTACCTCAAGCTTGAAAAAAAGCTTAAAAACTTACTCAAAGCAAAGAAACGCAATTACTGGAGTTCGTTTGTAGAGGGACTATCTGGAGAAACCTCGATGACAACGCTTTGGAGAAAGGCTCGTTACATGCGAAACCGCTCATCCTCCAATGAGAGTGAAGAATACTCCATGCAATGGATATTCGACTTCGCTAAAAAGGTTTGTCCAGACACTGCCCCAACACAACCGAATTTACGGGATACTACCCGAAATAACGGTTCTCTGGCCGAACCATTCACAATGTTGGAATTTTCAATGGCACTTCTTTCACGAATAACTCTGCTCCGGGAAGCGATATGATTAAATTCAACCTTCTAAAAAATCTCCCCGATATCGCTTAAAGACGATTACTTAACCTGTATAACACTCTCATGGAATCAAACATAGTTCCACCCGCATGGAGGCAGGTTAAAGTAATAGCTATTCAAAAGCCTGGGAAACCAGCGTCTGATTACAATTCTTACCGTCCGATCTCTATGCTATCATGTTTAAGGAAATTGTTAGAAAAAATGATCCTATCAAGACTTGACCGATGGGTTGAATCAAACAACCTACTATCAAATACGCAATTTGATTTCCGAAGGAGCAAAGGAACAAACGATTGTTTAGCGCTGCTTTCATCTGATATACAACTGGCCTTTGCACACAAGGAGCAATTGGCTTCAGTATTTCTGGATATTAAGGGCTCATTTGATTCAGTTTCCATAGATATACTGGCAGATAGTCTGCACAGAAGTGGATTACCAGGAATTTTAAATAACTTTTTGTATAATTTACTGTCAGAAAAACAAATGACCTTTAATCTAGGTCAACTGACAACTTCCAGAATTAGCTACATGGGCTTACCCCAAGGCTCATGTTTAGGTCCCTTGCTTTATAATTTTTATGTTAAAGATATTGATAACTGCTTGGAAAATAGATGCACGCTAAGACAACTTGCAGACGATGCTGTGATCTCCTTTAGAGGTCCACGTGCAGAAATCTTGCAAAGACCATTGCAAAATTCCCTAGATAATCTGTCCATCTGGGCCAGAAATTTGGGGATCCAGTCTTCACCGCATAAAACCGAATTGGTAGTGTTTACTAGAAAGCGGTTCCCTGCCCAACTGCGTCTCAAGCTGTTGGGAAGAGACATTACCCAATCTTTGACCTTCAAATACCTTGGAGTCATGTTTGATTCAAAATGCACTTTGAGTAATCACTTTGCGTATTTAAAACAGAAATGTCAACAAAGGATCAATTTTCTAAGATCAATTTCCGGGACATGTTGGGGTGCTCACCCGGAAGACCTTATTAAACTCTATAAAACAACTACTTTTTCAGTTCTCGAATATGGCTCTTTTTGTTTCCTCTCGGCAAGAAATAGCCACCTCATCAAATTGGAACGCATTCAATATCGTTGTCTACGTATTGCCCTTGGCTGTATGCATTCAACGCATAATATGAGCCTGGAGGTTCTGGCAGGAGTTAAACCCTTACAGTACCGCTTCTGGGAGCTCTCATCTAGAATACTGATCAAGTGTGGAATCAGTAACAACCTTGTGATTGAAAACTTCGAAGAAATGCTCGAATTGAGTACCCAGTCAAGATTCTTACGAATTTATATTAACTATATGTCATCCGATATTAGTCTTCCATGCTATAACCCTCCTTGTGTACGCTTTCCTTATCACAGTTCCTCCATTGATTATGATCTCTCCATGAAACAGGCTATTCAAGGAGTTCCAGATCAACTTCGACCTATTTTAATTCCCCATATTTTCATTGAAAAGTACCAACAGGTCAATTGCAATAGCAGAATTTTCACTGATGGGTCGCGCATTGATGGATCCACTGGTTTCGGTGTTTACAATGAATACTCATCTGCCTTCCGGAAACTTCAGGAACCTTGTTCCGTATATGTTGCTGAGCTGGCAGCAATCAATTTTGCATTGGGGATAATTTCCGACATGCCCATAGACCATTATTTCATCTTCTCGGATAGTCTCAGTTCTATTGAGGCCCTCCAGTCGATGAAAACAGTGAGGCACTCATCTTACTTTCTTTCAAAAATAAGGGAGCAGATGTGTGCGTTGGTCGAAAGATCATTTAGAATTACCTTTGCATGGGTCCCCTTACATTGCTCAATTCCAGGCAATGAGAAGGCGGACTCTCTAGCAAAGGTGGGCTCAAAAGAAGGCGAGATTTTTGAAAGAAGAATTTCACATGATGAATTTTTCCCATTAGTACGTCAGAGTTCTCTTCAAAGTTATCAAAACGATTGGACGGTGGTGGTTACATTCCATCATTCCAAATGTTTCGTCGAGATCGTGGTTCAAAGGTCTGGATGTAAGTCGCGGTTTCATTCGTGTGATGTCAAGACTTATGTCCAACCATTACTCGCTAGACGCACATCTCTACAGAATTAACCTCGTCGATAGCAACATATGTAGGTGCGGAACCGGTTATGATGACATCGATCACGCAGTTTGGCATTGCCCGGATAATGATGCCTCCAGAGCACGACTATTGGATACCCTTGTGGCCCGATGTAGACAACCCTCCCGCGAAGTAAGAGATGTTTTGGGAATGCGTGATCTTCCCTACATGCAAGCGATTTACGAATTTCTTTGTTTGTCTGATCTAAGAGTGTAATGTCATCACCCCCTCCCTTTCACTCTAGTAAATTCCCTGCCAGTGTGTCCCAGTTATATTATCCTTTTGTTTCCGTGCTACTTGTACCTGCCCAGCAAGCTGTGGTCACCCATCTGCAGCTTAGTTCCTGTAAGGGACTACAGGGACCGAGGATCTGGTAGATGTCGCAACCATGAGCAGCAACAAATACTTGAAATAAGTTACCTGCCTAGCCCCTTCCAAACAATAATGTGACCCATTAACCTCGAGCTAGCCACGAGTAATTGGCACCCCACTTTACTAAAATCGAAAAAGAAAAATTGTTAACTAGAATATTGAATATCGGCTCCGCAAAGTGTTACAGACGCCTGAGCCTAATAAATAAACGAACTGATTAAAAAAAAAAAAAAAAAGGGCCACAACTTGTCCTTTGACAGTTTTTTTTTCTCAAACCAAAGGTTTTCGAGCTACAAATTATTAATAGAAGTGCTATTCAAAATGCTTACGCCCTTTTTGAAACTGACTCTTGAGTCCAACAATTTTTTGCATCAGTGGAAAAAACTTACTTCGTGGGTAAAACGTGTGTACAAATTTTCAATTAAATCGGAGACACTCTAAGTTGGTCGGTAGGTCATTTCGACTGGAAACGCTCAGTAGGTTATCCTTCGGCAGATAGCATTAAAGCTGCGCTTGTTTTAGTAATTAACCCCCCCTCCCCCCCCCCCCCCCCCCCCCCTTTTTTTTTCCCCCCTCCCCCAACCCTTTTTTTTTTTCCTATTTTTTTTTCTTTTTTTTTTTATTAAATCATTTATTTGTACAGGCTCAATCGAATCAACTTTACAGAGCCAAATTTTCTACAATTATACATCAGGTATCTTAAAACTAAAGTTAGAAGAACAGAACCGATTACTCGCGGCCGTCTCGAGGTTAGTAGGAATAACAATTTAAAGGATGGGAAGATGGGCGGAAATTTTAAGTATGGTTTACATTTATTTATTTATTTTTTTTAATTTGTTTAAAAACTAATAACTATACAATTTATGGTTTTCTTTCGACTTGAACATTTTTTGAAAAAGAAAAAAAAACACATACACACATACACAGATAAAAAAAAACTTAAAGTAAACATACAGGTTAAACTAACTACAACCTAAGGCTAATGTTAGTCAAAAACACATAAATGAGCTTCATAAACTCCAGATCACGTACCGCCAAAATATCTCGAACCGATACATTTTGTTGTCTTCCTCGAGCCCGAAGGGAATCATAAAGCTCAGATCTGACTCCACGATGCTCAGCACATGACCAAATAATGTGATCTGCGTCCTGGTAACCTTGTCCACATTCACAGAGATTGCTGTCACTCAGCCCAACACGGTATAAATGAGCGTTCAAAGAATAATGATTGGACATGAGGCGAGACATCACACGAATGAAGTCTCGACCCACATCCATACCCCAAAACCAAGATTTCTTCGACACCTTTGGGATGATTGAATGTTGCCATCGCCCCAAATCTCCTTTACTCCATTTATACTGCCAGCTGACGAGTGACTGTTGACGAAAAATAGGAAAAAATTCATTGAAGGCGATTTGTCGATCATAAATATCGCCTTCGATAGCGCCCACCTTTGCAAGTGAATCCGCTCTCTCATTGCCCAGAATCGAACAATGAGAAGGGACCCATACAAAGGTGATGATAAAATAACGCGAAGATAAAGCACTTAGAAGCTCCTGTATTTTCATGAGAAAATACGAGGAGTGCTTTACCGGCCTCAAGGAGCGAATAGCCTCTAAAGAGCTGAGACTATCCGTGAAAATGAAATACTGATCCGGTGTAAGTGAGGCAACAATTTCTAACGTAGAGTGTATTGCCGCTAATTCAGCGACATATACGGAACAAGGAGCTTGAAGTTTGCGATTGGCGCTATAAAATTCATTGTATATACCAAAGCCGGCGGACTCCTCAATAAGTGACCCGTCAGTGAAAAACGTTTTGGTGGAATCAACTAGGCCAAACTTTGCAGCAAATATCACAGGAGCAATCATAGGACGATGATGCTCTGGTATTCCATGAAGCTCTTGCTTCATGGATAAATCAAAATGAACTGAATTGCCGAAGTCGGAGAAGCAAACACGATTGGGAACATTCGGCGAAGGGCTGACATCCTGAGTTATGTACAAATGGTACAAAGTCATGAAGCGAGTTTGAGGATTCAACTCAAGAAGCTTCTCAAAGTTTTCGATTACCTGGGGGTTCATAACTTCACACCTAGTGAGGAGCCGGAGAGACAATTCTGAAAACCGATCCGAGAGTGGCAATATGCCAGCCAGCACTTCAAGACTCATGGTATGAGTCGAGTGCATGCAACCTAACGCGATACGAAGACACCGATACTGAATACGTTCCAGTTTAATGATATGCGACCGAGCCGCCGACTGAAAACAAAAACTACCGTATTCTAGAACCGACAAAATCGTTGTCCGGTACAACGTTAGAAGATCTTGCGGATGTGCTCCCCACCAGGTTCCAGTTATTGTGCAGAAAAAGTTGATCCTTTGCTGGCACTTTCGCTTCAGATACTCAATGTGGGATCTCCAGGTGCACTTTGAATCGAACCAGACCCCAAGATATTTAAATGACATAGAATGAGTTATCGGTGTACCCCAAATTTGAAGCTTCGGTTGTGCTGGGTTATGCTTCCTTGAAAAAACTACCAACTCAGTTTTCTCCGTAGAGAATTCGATACCTAGCTCTAGAGCCCAAGTAGACAAATTGTCCAAGGTATCCTGTAAGGGTCCTTGCAGATCGACCCCATTGGGTCCCGTGACAGACACTACGCCGTCATCTGCAAGTTGTCTCAACGTACAGTTGTCACTTAGACAACCATCTATGTCTTTGACATAAAAATTATACAAAAGGGGGCTTAAACATGATCCCTGGGGGAGACCCATGTAGCTAAATCGAGAAGCTGTAGAGGTTCCATGAGAGAAGCTCATATGTTTCTCTGACAGCAAATTGTACAAAAAATTATTCATTAATGGAGAAAAGCCACAAGCGTGGAGTTTATCTGAAAGAACTTCAACAGATACTGAATCAAAAGCCCCCTTGATATCCAAGAATACAGAAGCCATTTGCTCTTTTTTAGCAAAAGCTAACTGAATCTCTGTGGAAAGCAACGCGAGACAGTCGTTCGTTCCCTTACCCCTACGGAAACCATATTGAGTATCTGAAAGCAGGTTATTCGTCTCAACCCATTTGTCCAGACGGAAGAGGATCATTTTCTCCAACAACTTTCGAATACAAGATAACATCGCGATGGGTCGATAGGAGTTGTGGTCGGACGCGGGTTTGCCAGGTTTTTGAATGGCAATAACTCTCACCCGTCTCCAATCATCTGGTACAATGTTTAGTTCCAGAAACTGATTGAACAAGTGCAACATGCGCCTCTTAGCGACGTCTGGGAGGTTCTTAAGCAAGTTGAACTTGATCCTATCAGCCCCTGGAGCCGTATTGCCACACGAAAGGAGTGCGAGAGAGAGTTCTACCATTGAAAAGGGTTGGCTGATCTCATCTATCGAATTCTTGGTTTCGCGAGGAATGATCCGTGCCGGCACAGAATCTGGACAAACTTTTCGCGCGAACTTGAGGATCCATTGGTCCGAGTACTCCTCGTTCTCGTTGTTCGTAGTTCGGTTACGCAGTCTTCGCGCCGTATTCCAAAGAGTGGTCATTGACGTTTCTCTCGATAGCCCGTTCACGAATTGTCGCCAGTAACCGCGTTTCTTGGCCTTGATGAGGCTCTTAAGTTCGCGTTCGAGAGCCGTGTATACTTCGAAGTGCTCAGGTGTTCCACGTCTACGGAAAACTTTAAACGCGTCGGACTTTTTACGGTAAACCTCGGTGCATTGCTGATCCCACCATGGAGAAGGAGGTTTCCTACGAAGTGACGTTCCTGGAACTGGTCGAGTTTGAGCTTGAAGCGCGCTGTCCAAGATTAGGTTGGAGAGAAAGTTGTATTCCTCCAGCGGTGGAAGCCCTTCTACCGTCGTTACGGCTTCATCTATACCTATCCTGAACTTTGTCCAATCAATATTACGAGTTAGGTCATACGCGACGTTGATGGATTCCGACGGCTCGAACCCGGTGGCAACGGAAATTTTTATGGGCAAGTGATCACTACCGTGGGGATCTTGAATCACATTCCATGTGCAATCCAACGATAATGAATTCGAACAAAGTGTGAGGTCTAATCTACTGCCAAGTGAGGATGGACCAGCCAAACGTGTTACTTCTCCATTGTTAAGAACTGTCATATTGAAGTTGTCACAGAGGTCATATATCAAGGAAGACCGGTTGTCATCGTACAGTTCTCCCCAGCCTGTACCGTGAGAGTTAAAGTCTCCCATGATCAACCGTGGAGTTGGAAGGACCGAACAAATATCTGAAAGTTGTTTTCGGTTAATTGAGGCTCTAGGAGGAATATATACAGAAGCAATACAGAGGCTTTTATTTTTAATGACAGCCTGACATGCGACAACTTCAATACCTGGAATTGGAGGAAAATTCACTCTATAGAAGGAGTAGCACTTTTTGATCCCCAAAAGTACTCCTCCTCCACGTGAATCCTCACGATCAAGACGAATTATATTGAAATAATGAAACGGAAGATCGATTTCGGAAGAGAGCCATGTTTCACAAAGAGCGAACGCATCACAACCGGTATTGTGAGCTAAATATTTAAAAGATTCCAATTTAGGAATGAGACTTCGACAATTCCACTGCAGAACAGTGATCAAATCCCCGACCTCATTTGGAAAATTATCCATTGAAGGAGATGATAGCTGCAAGGAGGGGCCACTTAATTGTCAATTGCTTCAAAAAAGTTTTCACTGTGGGAAGCATTGCCAGCACAATGCTTTTGAGAGGGTCAGAAATTTCGAGGTACTTGAAGATACCTTCGACAATGTCGTCAAATGAGAACAGCCCAGTTGAGGAAGGGGTTTCTGTTCTTAAAATCGGGGCATCAGGGGTCTTGGATGTCCCCGGAAGAGATGGAAAGTCCTGGTTGTAGTTAGTGCTACGAAAACCAGGTGGAATTGTTTTTTCCTTTTTCGCATCTTTCCTTGAAATGGGCAAGCTGTTTTGGGGCTCCTGTTCAGTAACTTTCCGTGGGCGGACGCGTCTTCGCTTCCGTGAAGCACCTTTCGGAAAGCTGAATGATGTTCCCTCTTCAGCCAAGTCAAAGTCAGACTCGTCATCTGACAGAGGAGCAAAGGGATTTGTATTGGCATCGGGTGATGGTGAGGCTTTTTTCACCATTTCGGCGAAAGATTGCCTGGAACGCTGTTTTAGCGAGCGTTCTAATTGTTCCCTGCGTTGTTTGTACGCCGGGCACAACGAGAGAGCATGAGGAGGAGCTCCCTTACAGAAAGCGCATTTTGGTGTGCTGTCTGCGCAGGCGCCATCGTCATGTTTCTCCCCGCAGTTGGAGCAGCGTGCCTTATTGCCGCAATGGGAGGTCGTATGTCCCATCTGCTGGCATTTTTGGCAGATCATGACCCGAGGTACAAACAATCGCACAGGTAGTCGAAGTTTTCCCAACTCGACGTATTGAGGGAGGGCCGGGCCAGAGAAGGTCACACGAAACGAGTCTGATGGTGTAAACTTTTTTTCACCCTTATTGATCGATACTGTGGTTAGTTGGCGCACATCCAGTATCTTAACTGGAGACAGCAGAGGGTTCTTGAATCGACCAACCCCCTGCTTCAGCAGGATCTCAGGGGTCAGACTTGTTTCGGCGACCACACCTTCAATTTCAATACCCCGAGCTGGGATATACACTCTATACTCGAGTGTAAAGAGCTGAGAGACAGCAATCTCATTAGCCTGCTTAAGGTTGGACACAACGACCCGAAGTTTATTGGGTCTTACTTTAATTATCTCGGTCACGGCCGAGAATCGTTTCGTCAGATCATTACTGATCTGATAAACGTTAAGAGGTTTCGTTTTGGGCTGAAAGAAGACAACCCATGGACCAGCTGAATCATCTGGATAAGCACGTGATCGGGTAACCTTATGAGCTACCCCATCATTTCGCGCCATAGATGATTCGTCTTCCGACAAATCATCCATGGCTCTCACGTGGGAGTTTATGACGCTCAAACCCTCACGCAATTAAAAATAATCGAACACAGAAAAACAAACTAAAGCTAAAAACACTCTCTCACACACACACGCACTCACTCAAAATTAATTAAATTATAATGTATTCAGGAGAGACAGAAAAAAAAAACTTATCTTATATGTATCACTGTTCTGCTGCAGCCGGGCGACGAATGTGCTGCTGCTGCCAAGCGACGATGTGTGGTCGCGTGTGACGGTTAGAAGGGAGCTCAACGATGATGATGATGATGGTCGGTGGTAGTTGGCAGATGAACAAATGAACGTTAACACTTGATGGACTGCTACTTGTGTGCGTAATCACGCAGAGATGCGATGCAAGATGGCTTGCCTCTTGCCAATTGCAACCAAAATCAACCGTTATTGCACTGTTTAAATCAAACTTTTCGTCTTCATATAAAAAAAAAAACTCGATTACAACTTCGTAGTAACACTTTCGAGAAAAAATCAATTGGTTTTGGAACCAAATAGATGTGAAACTCTTTGAAAGCAACGGAGCGCGGAAAAAGAACTTCACCGTTTGCTTGTTCACTGGGTAATCAATTTTTTGCTCTATGTCTGAAAGCATTTTTTTCATTGCAATCGAGAGTTTTGCCGTGTGAAGCAATGAGGCTTTTAAAATTTGTTAGGAGTTTGTTGTTTGCCTTTAATGCATGCCCAAAGCTTTCCTTGATGGTTTCGAATGACGTACGTAGTTCGTTTAGGTTGTGTTCAGAGGTAAACTTCCCCAGACAGTCATGGCAGAGAGGCAGCATAAAGGTCCGCAATAAGTCCGCGTTGTGTCTTTGCACATCAATACATACTGCATGGTATGTGGGCCCGCACGTTCTTTGGCAACTCGATAGAAGGCGATTGTTGTTTTGTATGCAATTCAAGATTCCACACTTCATTACACTTGCGTCGTATAAAAAAGTTTACTTGAAAATACTTAAGTGAGCTTCACGCGCGTGTCAATTAATAACATTGAAAAAAAAACTTAGAACTCTACGGTGGTTCGTTACGTATATGTATGATCGTATGATCAATCATAATATATGTAGAATTATCCGATTTATGAACTACCTAACGTTTGCAGTTAAAAGAAGGGAGAATATGCTCATCGACATTTCAAGCAATTTGTTTTAATGCAAATGTTACATATGTAATTTTACTTCGAAGGAGTGAAAATTATAACCTTATAACGACTGTCAAACCTGCGATTTAATTACCTGTTATAGAATTTTCGGATTGATATGTAATTAATGGATCAAAATAAGACATCTATCTGAGGATTAGACTGGTGCGAAGAAAGTGGAGAGGGGGGAAAAAGAGGGTGTAGGAGAGGGAGGAAAGACAGAAAGACGTCATGAATGCAGTTTTTATTGAATTCAGTTATCTTCCTCAAGTTTTACAGATCTATCGTAAAAGCCTACTGTAGATAAGGCACTATTTCCTTCAAATCTTTGTAATCGTCCACTTCACGCATGGAGTAACATAAACACATTAGCCAATTGTTTTTTTTTTTAATTATATTTTTAACAGTGTTCTCAGTTGCAGATTATGTTACTAGATATATAAGACATAGCACAAATTTCAAGTTAACAATTAATCAATGAGAGTGGTGTTCAGAAAATTTATATTGGCTCTGCTTGGAAGAACAGCCAGTCGATTGTTTTAGAAACTAAATGAGCCTCAAAGAAGGATATTGGGATTTAATCCAAGGATAATACTGGTTGGACCTCATCGTCATAAATGCAGTTTTGATTTAATTAAGATACAGGTTTTCCTAACTTACAAACAATTTGAATAATTAGTTGCAAATTGCTTTTGTCTAGCCCCATCGAGATGCCAATGAATACAGTGATCTTAGCAATTCCAGAGCCCTAGCATCTGAGTGTTGGTTAGAATTACTCCGAACGGAATTAGCCAAATCATCTTCTGAGGTTAATATGTTCTTCTCTCGAGTGTTAATATTATTTATTAACTTTAGAGAAACTTGTTGGTTATTCATTGTTGGATTATAAGATGACCAACTTGTGTTGAATGTAGTGGGGAAAAACGCTGTTGTGGGAAGTTCGGTTGTTGTAAAAGCGTTTGTTGCAGTATCGTAATCAATCGTTGTTGTTGGTGTATATGTTGAAGTGTAATGATCTGCGAAAAAGTTTATCGACATCGTAGTAGCTTCAGTATTATCGTCCAGGTGGCCGTCAGTAAAAATTGTGGTTGATGTTTCGAATGAATCTAAATTAGTCGATTTTATCTCATTGTAGTTAGTGGTTGTAGTTTCACTAGATTCAGCACTAAACTGTTGATCAAAATTAGGGGTAGTATCAGTTAGCCTTTCAAATTGAATATTTCTGTATGAGGTGATCGGAGTTGCGACAGTGGTAGAAGATTTGTTCAACGCTTTTTCTCTTTTGATATATCTTGATTTAACTACTTGAATTTCACTGCTATCAATTTCCTGGTGGTCCATACTTATCAAAGCACTAAGAAGTGCTTTCCGAGAATCCTCGGCAGTTTTGTTATAGTCATCATCACATGTTTGGATCAATAACAGAATTAACCTTCGTACTGATTTGTTTTTGTCAGCAGTTTTCATGACATTCATCAAATGATCAGCTTCAGACTCATTCAAATCACCAAACATTTGATTGGCTTTTTTTTGCATTGTTTCCATCAACTCGTTTTCATTTGATTCATCTGGGCTAATTTTATTACTGCTTTTGCTCTTTCCACGACGAGATCCTGTTATATTTGTTGATACTGTAGAATACCATTGCAATGTAGCAGGTGTTGTTGATTCAACATATGCATAGGTTGTTTTTATTTCACTGTTGGGCAGATTTGTTTGAGCGTTTACAAATTTAGTTTTGTCGTGTGATGCGCCTTTTTCTACATTCATCAAACCGTCGTTGATGGTTAAAGGGTCCAGAAATACAGTGTAAGAAAATGTAGTCTTCGTATTTGGGGATATTTTACCTGTTTCAGGTAAACGTTGTGGAGCAATGTCAACAAAACCGCTAGAGTTGGATTTTTCAGATCTAAGCTGTGTTGTTATGTCTTGGCCCTTACCCGTAGTTGGCATCATTATTTTATCTGCGGTTACTTTATCACTTTGTTGTAAACTATTGCTCGTTTTTGGGAAGTTGATCTTTAAACTTGTTTTGCTTGTAGGAGAATTTCGGCTTGCAATAATGGACTGACTTTGAGCCCTTTGCAGTTGTTCGTCTTGTTCTAATATATCGTCTCGAGTTAGTGTCATGTCCTCTCCTTTGTTAAGTGAGTTTGATTTGCCGTAGCGAGGTGGCAGCAATTCAAAATAAACGGTATTTGCTGAATCTGTTGTTGTCATCAATTCTCCGCTCCAGTGAAGGGATACTTTTTTCTTTTCTGAAAAAAATTAAATTTAAGATAAGCATTTTTTTTAAACTATAATACTAACAGTTCCTTACCATGTAGTGGATAATATCTAGAACTATCCATCTTTTCCTGAAAATCGTCAAAATTTTCAACTGTACTAAATGCTGGGGGCTTTAAAGTTCCTAGTTCTTCATTTACTTCATCTGCAATCTCGGGTTTTGATTTTTCTTTTTTTTGCAGAATGAACTGCTTTTCTTTGTAAGCTGCTGCTGTTTTTTCAGCGTCTTGAGTAACTAGATTGGAAGCTGTTGTTTTTTTCATACCATCGTTAAATTTAGCGGGTTCTTTCAATGGATAAATAGTTGTTGTACATGAAATTTCAGTAGTTGTTTCTGAATTAATAATCGTTGTTTCTCGCTTAATAGTAGTTGGAGATGTAACATCTGAGAAATCCAGCACTTCTAATTCTTCTAATAGAGCCGCCCGGGGAGCAGGAGTTATTTGGTTGAAAGGTAAGAAATACGATGTTTCTCCTGTACTTATATCTTCGATATTGGAGTTTTCATTCCGATCGATATGATTATGTCCTATAAACTGCTTAGGTGCTTTCGGTCTAATTTCTGATAAAATGCGACGAAAAGTGTCTGGGTCTTGTAAATATGCTGATAAAGCATGAGTAAACACTTGTGCTAACTCACGAATCTGCTGCGAGCCAGACGCATCAAAAATTGGATGTCTTGAATACTGCCCTTCCAAGTCATTATCAGAGTCTTCAGAAAATTGTGTATCGAAATCTAGACTCTCAGTAGTCTTATTTGAAGTTTTCACATTGAAGAGTTGATGATATCTATCGATTGTCATTTGACTCAACAAAGTAGTACTGACAGGTCGTATTTCTTCTGTCGGTAAACTTTCTGTGCTCAGTCGTATTTCGACAGGAGTTATTGTAGTAGTAATATTCACGCCTACATCATCAGCAAAATATAGAGCCAATGAATGTAAAGCATTTGGTGCAGAGGACGGGGGCACTTCAATACCAGGTCGGTTAACTAGCAACGCTTGAGATTTTTCAAGTTCCTGTAACGTCTTCATCATTTCTATCGCGTGCTTGGGTGCACCTGAGATCGTTGCTAACGTTGGACTACCTCGGAGATTTTCAGCTGGTGCTTTATTGGTTACAGTTGGAATTGTTGGGGAATAAAATGGCTTATCTCTCGGTTTCGTGCTAGGCTTTCTCGCAGTTGTATAGACAGAAATATTGAAACTTGATTGCGCCAGAACATTCGACGCCTTCATTGGATTCAAAAATTTGATATCCACCTTCTTATTCAAGGTACTTGTTTGATGTGTAGTGCTTCCCCGATTTACCGAGGATAAAGTAGTCGCTCTTAATGTTTGCTGTTTTGAAGACGTAACCGGAGTCGTTGTTACTGGTTGTTTTGTAGTATATGTTTGTGCATCGGAATCAAAAGTTTTTTTCGATCCAGAAATTTGATCGTCCTTATTTTCTAAAACTTTCGCTGACCGCATTGTATGAACGACATTTTTATTATTCTTAATAACATGTTTTACTGGTTTGTCATAACTGAATATATCTGACTTTGAATTAGATACTAAGAATGTTTTTTCAGGTGTTGGATAACTGTACCCGTTTAATGTTTTTCTAGCACGAACAAATGATGCCGTCTCATCTGCAGTTTGTGTTTCTTCGGAACTGCCTTTATCAACTTTTGAAGCTATGCTGCTTCTGCGAATATTTTTTCGTTTCAATAAAATGTCTTCAAAGGCAACACTTTCATCACATTCTTCAAAACTAGTGTCCATACGCCTATTTATCGACAATGCTTCTAGGTTTGGCCCTAATGACCCATTTAGGAGTACATGTTTTCGTTTTGTATTATGTGAAAATTGTTCAGCAGATTTAATAGGTTGCTGAATTGGATGTTTGCTTTGTATTCGTGCTCGATGTGCTTGCGTTAGCATTTCTGAACTTTCTGCATAGTGATTTGGTGCAGCTGAACAATCCACTTTAAACCACCAGTCGCAAATCAAATCTAGTTGTCTGAAAATGGTACCATTTGGACACAAAAATGATATTTTCTTGCCTTCGTCACAAATATGAAAGACCTGGAAATAGATAATAGACATATGTTAGTAAAATCAATTTTGATAATCAGCAAAGTTAAAATCATTTAATTTTGAAATATCAGTAACAGGGTGTGGTGGTACCACGAACTGTTGAATTTGGAATTAGACTTAATAAAATTGTACATATTAAAGAGATGTTGAAATACCTATTCAAATACCTATTGAATCACCCCTTTGTGAATAGTTCATTTATTTTGAGTACCATTTACCATATGTTTTAGAGTTCATCCATCAGTTTTTTTGTGGACCACGAAGGTCAAGCGGATAGCGGCGTCATCCGTCGTTCAAGCGATTGCCATAAAGGGAGGGTTCGATTTTCGCTCCAGCCTGTGGAACTTTTCGCAAAACGAAAATGTTCATACTGGTCCACTGGGTGTTAGGTTAAGTTGTCCGCTGTATTCACTATATGTTTGATGTTCAGTGTACAACCTCGAGTTGAAGACGGTGTAAATGTCTTTTTCATCTCTTCATCTCTTTATTTGCTCTACTCCGCATTCAACAAGAAAACTGAGTTCCTTGTTGTATTCTGGCGCCGAGCCAGCCAAACGGACTTTACCATGTGTATGTCTTGGCTTTCGAACTAGTTTCAAGTATCATTTACCTCCCTTGCTTTGTAAATCTTCGAGTGGGATCAGGTTTAAAGACCGTTTCCACAAGGAAATATGGAATGCTTTCTCCTAGCAAATAGGGAAGTGGTGTGCGTAAAGACGATTAGCAACCTTCACGAAATTCCACTTCGTGGATTTGCGTGATTTCCGGTGTTGGATACAGATATTTCGCGGTTTATCTGGGGAGCTTAGAACTTGTTATCGAGCCATGGTGTGAAAGTTCATGTGAACTTTGAACAAAAACGTGAAGAATCTTCCATTTGCTCATTTAGATTTTCCCTCACTTTCCCTCATAGTTAGCAAGTCCTCCAAGTAGGCATAGCTAAAGTGTGCATTAGTTGGTGGTGTATGGTGAAAACATTGGTTTTTGGATGTGACAGGTAAATGGTGTGCTCAATAGATTCTACGGCAGGTAGTTAGTTTCCAGCTGCGAAGTTCGTTCCGACGGTACACGTGGCCCGGAGAGGGCAGCTACGTCAATATCCGCGCCCTTGGCAGGGCAGCAACAACGAAACGATTTCTAGTACCAGCAAATAGATGCTGCTATTGCAGCATACCGATGCCGAAAAAATAAGCCGTCGAATATCTTCCGCCCGGATTCGAACCGGTGACAACCGCGTGCGAGGCGCGCATCGTGCCTCACCGTATCATTGTTGGTGACGACTGTACCCTGTCGAGAAATATCCCTTTCCTTTCTATACTTCATATCCATACTGAACATCACATTTTAGACTAGAGCACGGACAAAAAGTTGTTTGTATTGAACCTAAACAATTTTTGTTTCATGCAAATAAACAACTTTTACTGAAATTAAAATGCATTGAATTGTTTCGATAATATTATACTATTTCATGTTATTTCAATGTATGATTGCTTTCATCTTCTATGGACCACTTTTCAATATCTAGTGTTCTGGAATTAACAACTTCCTTTTTTTTGCTTCAACATAGTATCATTTGAATTAGGCGTGATTGTATGTGGAAACCTAAGAAAATTGAAACTAATGCTTTGTTCAGACTACGGAGTTATAACATGAAACAAGGGTGTTATAAAAAGTATCAACATGTAAAATGTCATTAAGATAGCATTGTATCATGTTACAACTCTATAGTCTGAAGAAAGCATAATACTTCACGTGATTACTATACTATACACACATTTAATTCTCACCTTCTCACGAGATTTGATAGTAGAATCTTAGTAGAATGAGTCCCAGAAGGGGAAGTTGAGTCATGTAAAGCCGCAGGAGAAATATGAAATTTGTGAGCTATTCGGTGAAAATTTAATGTGGTTTGAACAAGGGGTGGGTCAATCTGGTCAATTTAAAATCTTTAAAAGATTTCATATATTTTCAAAAGATTGGGTGAAATTGGGCCACTGATCGGGTGATCTCAATAATAAAACAACATACACATTTTTTCAGTCTTACAAAATGTTCGAAGAAAACATATGTTTAATGACATGCTAAAGCTAAATTCGCGATTAAACCAATTAATATTAATTAAGCGTAATATGAGAACTAAACAAATTTAGTAAAACAAGCTTGTTGTTATTGTGAAACACTGCAATAAAACTGTCACTTATGTCAATCTGTCATGAAAGATTTTCAATCATCTGATCTTTTTCAAAGATTGGAATGAAAAATTAAGAAATCTGATCAAATGATCAGGGAGTCTAACCCCTTGGGTTTGAAGCAATCCTGCATGATAACTCGGCGTAATGCCTGACCCACAACTGATACATTGCGGATGCGTTGACTTAAATTTGACAGAAAAGCTATAGAAACAGTCAAATTCACGCAAACGCATCCGTAACGTATCAATTGTTGTCCAGCCATAAGTGATATCTTTGTGCGGAGAAAAAGAACAAAAGATTTGAACCAGGAGCATTTTTTATTAATTTTCCTTTTTGGCAGATCAATTTTGTACTGACTCAAGCTAAAGCTTTTGTTTTGCATTTTTTTTACTCCTAAGTAATTTTGTGAATTTCTTTGAACAAAAGAAAACGCACCATTTTCAATCATTAAATGGGCAGCTGGTAGACTAGAAATTCGAAAGGATGAATTGCGAGATTTTTGCCAGTGGATAAGTTGGATCGCCAGCAGAATTGCTGTTGTCATTCGTTGGAATCGTTGCTGCTTGCTAGGTGTTGCTATGTTGAAGCTATGGAAGTCGATGGAAGTCGATGGAAGTCGATTGTGAATCGTCAGAGACTGTAATATCCGAGGATCTGTTTTTGAGAAACTTTAGAATGTAGCAATTGAAGAGAGCAACAAAAAGCTTGGGGTGATAGACAGTAAAAAGCTTAAAATTTTGGGAGAGCGGAAGTCAATGTACAACTACATGCTAAGATAAGATTGAAAATAAGGTTTTAGATTTACAGAAAATTAGGATTTGGTAGCAAAAACTTAAAGTTTCCCTATAGTTTACCGAAAGATACGTTGGATTTTAATAATTTTTTGATTAAAGTGGGTTAACAATTTTTTTCGTTATTTTTTACCTAAATTTGGTTTAAAATGCTATCATTGGGCTGCAAGCAAGTTTGGTGAAAAGAATCTTAAAAAAGCAATTGTTAACGTATGGGGGCGACCCCGGCGTAGTGGTTAACATCCATACCTCTCACGCCAAAGTCACGAGTTCGAATCTCACCCCCGGACAAGTTACAAAAATACCCAAAAGAGGTATTTGAGTGACGGCTGAAAATCTCGATAATCCAGACAAAAAAAAAAAAAAAACAATTGTTAACGTTTTCCCGTATTTCCAACAACAAAGAATTTTCGGTTTACCGATAATCTCAGTTTAAGCACTTTTGTGCGGTTTCCGGTATTTTTCTCCCGACTTCTCCGTATTCTTGTCTTAGCGTCTTAGGAAACAACACGTAACAACTATATTTAGTCATACTACGCTGTGCCAACGATTTCGTTCCACTGATGGGGCGTACGTGGGGTAGGGTTCACGATATGGAATTACAATATACGCCCTTTTAAGATAATATGATTCCGTTAGGCTAGTATGGTTGGCAGCGCTGGCGACAGTGTGAATGTACCGAACGTAGAGGCGTACGGAGAAGAGCTCTGAAGTCATCAAGGAAGTAGGAACGTGAACGCTTAAAGAAGTCGTGTAATCAAGTGCAAATAAATAGATCTTAATCCATATCAAGTGTGTTTCATAGTTGTTTATAATTCGATCCCACATTTTGGCGACGAGGATAGAAGTGGAAAGCGCAGTTAGTTTAAAATAAATTTAAGTCTGCTGGTTCGGCAGGTATTTTAGGCCTTGTGCTCCTCTGGAGAAGGTAAGCATGTCGAGGTTCGGTATTAAACACACAAAAAAAGATGTAGATGGACTTTTTCGGGAGCGTCGGAGCAAGAAAAAATATTATTGTTGTTATTTTTACCATCGTCCGTCTATCCACATAGTATTGGATTTTTATTTACTCTGAACCATCAACAAATGGAAAATGAAGAATACACTGAAAGTGGTTTAATACCGCAGCGAAAGGAGGGAATATAGAAAACATATTATTTCAAGAGGATGTGAATGGTGATATTTTTAAATCAATTTAAAGTCCTGTGGCTGCTGTTCATTTTTGATTTGGTTTGAGTGTTGGTTATTTTCCACATGCATCGGATCGCATATCAAGTAATAGTAGATGTTGTTTTTTGCACAATCGACTAAATAAGTGTGGATATGAAGAGCAAGAAAATTAAGAAGGGGGTTTCTAGGAAGAGGGATGTGATGTGATGTTATGGTTGTGTACCACTGAGGAAAAAATTCCATTCTTAGACGCAATTTTTCACACGTTGATGTGGTATGAGTGTAGAATTAGATGATGGTTGGGTACCACAGTTAAATGGTGATCTGGTTGTGTACCAAGAGAAATGGTTTTGTACCAAGGCAAATGGTTGTGTACCAAGGCAAATGGTTGTTTACCAAGGCGAATGGTTGTGTACCAAGGCGAATGGTTATGTACCAAGGCGAATTGTTGTGTACCAAGGCGAATGGCTGTCTACCAAGGCAAACGTTGAGTACCAATGGTAATGGTTGTGTACCAGAAGAAATGGTTGTGTACCAACGTAGAATTGATTATTTTTACAAACATAAAAAAAGGTGTGCCATATTAACGATAATAAATATTAGTGCATGGTTTGCAAAATTTGAGGGGAATATTGTGTGGGTTTTTATTTGCGTTTGTAAATGTCAATTCCATCACGTATGGTCTGAGGCAGATTTTCAATTCTGTTTACATTTGATACTGGAAGATGATTCAGTTCAAGGTAAGTGCATTATTGTTTTAGTTGGTCAATATGGAAGCTGCAAATGAAATCCTTTTTAAAATTTGTGGAGACGGTAAATCTAATAATTGTTATGTATAAGTTCCAATAAACGTGTAGGAGCACTGGGAGATCCCTCGAGAGGAAGGAAAACGGAAGCAAGGAGGAAGAGAGTGTATCGGAGGAAGTGGAAAATAAATAAACGTGTTTTGATTAAATTCGGTGTTTAGATTATAATATCTCGATCTTAACATTGGCGATCGAGGATCGGTTATCGAAAAAGCCAAGTGGTTCGCGTATTGATTGAATTCGTCGTCGAAAATCGAAATTTCTTGCGCTGCAAAGTGAGCGAAAAGCGAAAAACTTTTGGGAGATTTTGCGAAGCGTGGAAGCATTTGTTTACGTACAGTGTTGCTCGTGAAGAACTCTAGCCGAACGAATTAACGATGAATCCTGGAGCGGGAATGCCACCGTTTGATCCGGACGACACGACTAACGTCAGTACGCGGTAGAAAAAGTGGAAGCGCACATTTGAAATTTTTCTAGTGGTGAATAATGTGGCGCTTGCTTCGAGAAAAAAGGCGTACCTACTCCACTATGCTGGTGAGGGTGTGCAGGACATTTATGACAGCTTGGTGGGCGACGGCGAACAGCAAGTGCCTGCTGGCTCGAACGAGTACAAGGAGGCTATCCGTGTGTTAGATGAGCACTTTCTCCCCATGAAGTGCTTGCCTCATTAACGCCACTTCTTCCGGAATTTGCAACAAGGACCCGATGAAAAGATTTCGAAGTTTGTGCTACGTTTAAGGGAGCAGGGTAACTTGTGCGAATATGGAAATTGGTTGGATGAGAACCTCAAAGAACAAATCTTCGAAAAAGGATCATCAGATGAGCTTCGGGCAAAAATATTAACGAAACCCGATATGACTTTGGAGGAGATTGTCAAGGAAGGCCGTTCTCTCGAAACGATCGAGAAAGTTCGACGACAGTTACAGCAGTCAACAGACATCAACAAGCTGACAACTTCCAAAAACGAGTGCTTCCGTTGTGGACGAGTAGGTCATTATGCCAACGATGACTGTTGCCCTGCTAAAGACAAGAAATGCGAGAAGTGCGGACTGATCGGACATTTCCGACGCTGTTGTAAAACGAAGGAACGTGATGCTGTGAGTGATCGTAATAAGCAGAAGTATCGTCGTGTTCGTCAGGTAGGAGAGGAAGCATCGGGTGGAACCGAGAGCGTTTACGATTCGGATGATAGTGCCAGTGAAATTGCAGAGCTAAAAAAGGACGTCAAGTATGTTTTCGCAGCAAACACGGATGATGCTCAAGAGGGAAAAGTTATCTGCAGTGTGGGTGGAGTAAAGATCAAGTGGGTCGTTGATTCAGGCGCCGGGGTAAACGTGGTTGACAGCAAAACCTGGTCTTATTTGAAGGAGCAGAAAATTGACGTCCTTTCCCAGACTAAGGAATCCAAACGAACCCTGAAAGCGTACGGAAACAACAATTTGCAAGTCATCGGAGAGTTTACAGCCAACATCGCAACCAAACATTGCAGTGTCGTTGCTGAAGTGCTTGTCGTGAAGGACAAAGGAGTGAGTCTGCTGAGCCGCAATACAGCAACTCCATTGCAGATCCTCAAAATCAACACGAACGTCTGGAAGGTGAGTGCGGAAAATAAAATTGGCAAGGTGGCGGGTTTTGAGGTTTCGCTTCAAATTGATGACACTGTTAAGCCAGTCCAACATACAAAGTGTCATGTTCCGATTCCGCTTCAGGAAAAGGTGCAGAAAGAGATTGACCTTCTGCTCGAACAGGATATTATTGAACCAGCTCCTAGAGATTCGCCATGGATATCTCGCCTAGTTGTCAGTCCAAAAGCTGGTGATTCATCGAATGTCCGACTGTGTGTGGACATGAGAGCCGCTAATAAAGCGATAGTTCCACAGCACTACCCACTACCGACCTTTGAGGACATTGTGCCCCATTTGCACAATTGCAAATGGTTTTCAAAAATTGATTTAACCAAAGCCTTCCATCAAGCAGTTCTGGCTAAAGAATCCAGGTTCATCACCACTTTTGCTACGCACCAGGGTTACTACCGTTATAAACGGTTGACCTTCGGAATGAATTGTGCTTCTGAAGTGTTTCAGAGCATCATCGAGCGTGTTTTGAAGGGAATAGAGGGTGTTCGAGTGTTCATCGACGATATCGTCCTGTTTGGCCGTACGAAACAACACCACGATGATACACTCCGAGAAGTAATGAACCGGTTGGAGGAGTACGGAATAACAGTCAACCCAAAGAAGTGTGAAATAGGAAAATCTGAGGTAGTGTTCATGGGACACATTCTTTCAGCGGACGGAATCAAACCAGCTTGGGACAAAGTTGACGCGATTAAAAGACTTCGAGAACCTACCACTGCCGAAGAAGTGCGAAGCTTTCTGGGGACGATCACATATCTTGGAAGCTTCATACCGGACCTGTCAACGTTGACGACTCCTCTTCGTGAGCTCCTGCGGAAAAATTCGAAGTTTCATTGGGGGATCCAGCAAAGGGAAGCGTTCCAGAAAATCAAGGATGTACTGGTGAATCCGAAGGCTCTAGGATACTATTCTCCACACGATCAGACGATTTTGATTGCTGATGCCAGTCCCACAGGCTTGGGAGGCGTACTTCTACAGGAGAAAGATGGTGTGAAAAGGGTTATCTGCTACATAAGTAAGGGGCTTTCCGATGCTGAGAAGTCGTACGCGCAGAACGAGAAAGAGGCCTTAGCATTGGTGTGGGCTACGGAACGACTGCAGATCTACCTAAGAGGAATGGAGTTTTTGCTGTTGACAGACCATGAGCCGCTAAAAGTAATTTTTGGGCCTGGGCACGTTTCTTGACCGCGGATTGAAAGGTGGGCCATGCGGTTGCAGTCTTTCCGTTTTAAAATCATTCACATACCAGAAAAAGTGAACATCGCGGACTCCCTTTCAAGGCTTCCCAGTTTCAAACACTGCACTACTTACGACTGCGTTGGAGAAGCATCCATATTGGCTATTATGGAAAGTGCGAAGCCCACAGCCTTGACGATCGAAGAGGTGTCTAAGCATACAACGAACGACTCAACGCTTGCGAAATTAAAGGAAGCTCTACACACAGGCCGTTGGAGTGATGCAGTTAAGAAGTTTATCCCGTTCAAAGACGAGTTGTACTGTTGCCATGAAGTGATGCTACGAGGAGAGCGGTTGATTATACCCACTAGCCTGCAGAAACGGGTGCTTCGTCTGGCTCATATCGGACATCCAGGAATTGAAAGGTCAAAGCAACGATTGCGGTCAAAAGTTTGGTGGCCATCAATGGATAGGGACGTGGAGAAAGCTGTGCGTAGCTGTTTGGACTGCCAGATCGTTGGGAAAGCAGCCCCTCCAGAGCCAATGGCAATCAGAGAATTGCCGCAAAAGCCATGGGAGGTTTTGCATCTGGACATGCTTGGACCTTTGCCTTCTGGAAACTCGCTGCTAGTGATCATCGATCCTTACAGCCGTTATAAAGTTATTGAAGTATTGCGGCAAACCACATCTTCTGATATCATTGCCAGATTGCGTCCCCTGTTCATGAGACTGGGAATTCCTTTCGTGTTGGCAACGGATAACGCAAGAAACTTTTCGAGCAAAGAAATGGAAGACTTTTGTGTAGAATTTGGAGTAACACTACGTCACACAACGCCATACTGGCCGCAAGCCAATGGCGAAGTTGAACGCCAGAATCGTAGCATCCTTAAGATCTTGCGTATTGCGGAGCTTAACAAGTTGGATTGGAAGAGAGACCTGGAGGAGTACAACTATGTGTATGCATTGACGCCTCATCCGGGAACGGGCTATTCTCCGGCAGAAATCCTATTTGGGCGAAAGTTCCGTGATTGGATCCCACAGCTCTCTCAACCGGGTCAAAGTTTGGGTGCAGAAGTGAGAGACAATGACAAAGTCTACAAATTCAAGTCCAAAGTTCAGGAAAACGGAAGCAAGGAGGAAGAGAGTGTATCGGAGGAAGTGGAAAATAAATAAACGTGTTTTGATTAAATTCGGTGTTTAGATTATAATATCTCGGTCTTAACAATAATGATAATATTTTCTCTTATGTGTAATACCTATGCATAATCGATACAATAAAATATACATACCAGAAACAACAGAAAATATAATTTCTTCATACAGGATGAATTCTTCAAGCCGCATCAAGCCATTTGATGTGACAATTGAACCAAACAAATTACCTTTAGAATGGCAAACATGGAAACTGGATTTGGAATCGTTTTTCATAGCACAACGTATTGAGGCGCAAGCTGAGAAGCGAGCACAGCTGGCTTATTTAGGTGGTCCTGGACTACAAGATCTACTGCGTCATCTGCCAGGAGCCAACAAAGTTCCACATGTAACACTGGATCCACCGTTTTATGACACTGCGATTAAAAGCCTCGATGATTATTTCGAACCTTTTCGTCGTAAGACATACGAGCGACATTTGTTTCATCAAATTACGCAAGCTCATGGTGAACGGTTTGCGGATTTTGTGATGCGGCTCCGAAAACAAATATCGAGATGCAGTTATGATGCAACACTAGTGGATGAGCTTATTGCGGATCGGATCGTGCAGGGCTGCTCGTCCGAAAATTTGCGCATTAAGCTTCTTCAGAAGGATAGAAATCTCGAGGATATTATGGCTTTAGGAACAAGCTTAGCCGAATCTGCAGAACATTCGAAAAAGTTCGTGCACCAAACCGTTTCCAACCAGGAAACTACGGAGATACACAAGGTATCACATCGGGATTCAAATCGGAAACCTCGTAACACACATTCGGACGGTTTTCAATCGCGTTTCTCGAGACGCGCAGCATACGATCGTCAAATTGATCGTTTCATTTGCTACAGTTGCGGTCGGAGAGGTCATGTTCAAGGTAGTGATGATTGTCCGGCAAAACAAACGAAATATGCAAGCTGTGGAAGACTCGGCCATTTGGCGAAAAGGTGTTTTTCCCGTGGGAATGCACAGAAGCGTCGCCAACAATCACCGGCCAAGGGATCACATCCAAAGCGGGTTCGGGCGATTGCTGAGGAAATCGATAAACAGAAAAAGGGGGATCACATTTTTTACGCAATGGGAAGAAATGTGTTCATGTTTAAAGTGGGCGGCATAGATATTCCCATGACTATAGATTCGGGAGCGGATGCGAACGTGATCACTAAAGACATTTGGGAGCAAATGAAAGATGCAGGAGTGGATGTTTCTCAGATGTCCAGCAAA
The DNA here is from genome assembly GCA_024533555.2 of Aedes koreicus. Classification (NCBI taxonomy): domain Eukaryota; kingdom Metazoa; phylum Arthropoda; class Insecta; order Diptera; family Culicidae; genus Aedes; species Aedes koreicus. The sequence goes on along the minus strand of JAHHFK020003219.1, from coordinate 331,439 downwards.
GTGGACCGTGCTCTCATGGCTTATGCGTCCGATCAGCCAATGAAAATGGTTGGTATGTTCTGTGCAGAAATCGAAGCTGGTAATAATCGGACTAACTCGAAATTCTATGTCGTCGAAGATGGACAGCAGTGCCTATTGGGCGATAAAACAGCAAAAGAGTTACAGGTACTAAGAATTGGATTAGATGTGAATATGGTTCATACGGCACCTGTTCAGCCTTTCCCGAAATTTCGAGGAGTAAGTGTTGAGATTCCGATTGACCCTACCATTCAACCGATTCAGCAACCCTACAGGCGTCCGCCAATCGCTATGGAAGAGAAAATTGAAACAAAACTGCTTTCGCTTTTAAAACAAGATATTATCGAGCGCGTCGATGGACCTTCACGATGGGTTTCACCGATGGTTCCAGTCAACAAAGATTCTGGGGAGATACGTCTATGTATTGATATGCGGCAGGCAAACAAGGCGATAATACGGGAAACACATCCACTGCCGCTTGTCGACGAGCTTCTCGGTTCGGTCAATGGAGCCGTGCGGTTTTCAAAAATCGATATACAGGATGCCTACCATCAGGTGGAAATTTCAGAGGAATCAAGATCAATAACTACATTTATTACTAAATATGGCCTTGTCAGGTAATAAAACATTACTGTTTCTTTTAACCTAATATTATTTTTTTGGCGGTCTGAAAGATCTCTCAGTTTTCCTTTTTGATGTGAATCACTGATTTTCAATTTTTGCATAATACATTATTTGTTCTCATAATCTTTGTGTTTTTGTTTTTTTTTTTCCTTTCTACACTGCTGACAATTAACTTATCCAGATACAAGCGCCTTATGTTCGGCGTGAGCTGTGCGCCAGAATTGTTCCAAAAAGTAATGGAGTCAGTCCTGGTCGGTCTTGATGGAGTGATTGTGTATCTGGATGACGTTATGGTTTATGGTACAAATCAAGATGAACACGACAGAAGGCATACAGCGATTTTAAATAGGTTATCGGACTATGAGGTTAAGCTGAACGATCAAAAATGTGTCTTTAACGCGGAAACTCTAGATTTTCTAGGTCACCAACTGTCACCTAGTGGGGTGCGTCCAAAATAAAGCAGATTGGCCGCAATTTACCAGTTTCGAGAACCCCAAAACGTTTCAGAATTGCGTAGTTTCTTGGGACTTGTTGGTTACGTGGGCAAGTTTATCCCAAACCTCGCATCTAAAACTGATTGTTTGAGGCAGCTACTTCGCTCAGAAATACAATTCAAATGGACAAAACAAGAGAGTATAGCTTTCGAATCGATTAAGGCATCGATTTGTAAAATTGATTGTCTAGGGTTTTTTAACCCTAAAGATCGCACGAAACTTATGACGGATGCAAGCCCAACCGGTTTAGGAGCGGTTCTCCTACAAGAAGACAATCAAGGAAGGACTAAAGTGATTGCCTATGCCAGCAAAGCATTGACTGACTTGGAAAAAAAATATTTTCAGACAGAACGTGAAGCTCTTTCGCTGGTGTGGGGAGTAGAGAAGTTTCGGTTGTATTTACAAGGCAAAAAATTCATACTGTTGACTGATTGTAAGGCACTCAAATTCTTGTTTGGACCGAGATCAAGACCATGTGCGAGAATTGAGCGGTGGGTACTTAGATTGCAAGCATATACATATGAAATTGAACATATTCCTGGTACTGCCAATATCGCGGATGCAATTTCAAGGTTATCAGTGTCTTCTTCGAAACATTTTGACGAATCTGTGGACACATTCATATACAACATAGCCGAAAGTGCCACACCAACGGCAATTAAGTATCATGAAATAATCGAGGCGACTCGCAACGACAAAGTATTACAGGAAGTCTTAGAGGCATTGCAATCAAAATCTTTTGATGCAGTTCCGAAGGAATTTAAACCCTTTACAAACGAATTTAGCGGAATTGAAAGAGTTTTACTAAGAGGAGATCGTTTGGTAATTCCGTCGTCTCTTCGAGAACAAGTCTTGACATTAGCGCATGTAGCACATCCAGGAATTGCTGCTATGAAACGAAGACTTCGGCAAAAAGTTTGGTGGCCGTCCATCGATAAAAACGCAGAGAAATGTGTAAAAAGGTGTAAACAGTGTATTTTGGTTGGTAGTCTTGGAGTTCCAGAACCTTTCCGTCGAACAAAAATGCCAGATAAACAATGGGCCCAAATTGCGGTGGACTTTATGGGACCACTTCCTTCTGGACATTCTATATTTGTCATGGTTGATTATTACAGTATGTTCACTGAGGTTGTGGTTATGTCACAGACGACGGCAAAGCGTACAGTTCAAGCACTTCACGAAACGTTTTGTAAGTTTGGAATACCGGAAACAATGCGTTCTGACAATGGACCACAATTTACGAGTGATGAACTAAAAACATGTTGTGCCCAAAATGGAATAGAAATGCAGAAATCGACGCCCTACTGGCCGCAAGCCAACGGAGAAGTGGAGAGAGCTAATCGAACTATACTGAAGCATTTGAAGATCAGTCAAGAATCTGGAAGTTCGGACTGGATTTGGGATTTAAGGTCATTTCTGCTGATGTACAATTCCACTCCACATGCAACAACGGGTGTGGCACCATCCAAGCTGATGTTTGGACGTCTTTTACGGGATAAGTTTCCTGCTTTCAACGACAATACAGTAAGATTTGACAATGAGGAAATACGGGACAATGATTGGAATAAGAAGATTAGAGGTGCTGAGTACAGTGACAATAAGCGAGGTGCAAAACCATCTGTTCTGAAGGAAGGGGACATAGTTGTGGTTAAGCGGATGAATAAAGAAAATAAACTTTCTAGTATATTTGAGCCAAACGAATATCAGCTAGTAGGACTGGAGGGCTCTGAAGCTGTCCTTTGCTCAAAGGAAACAGGCCGGGTTATTAAGCGAAATGTGGGTCATTTGAAACCTATTCTACAAAACACCACCTTAGATGCTGCAAATCCAACGGTTACTACTCCAAATACACCGGTACAGGAAAATGAAGAAATTGTAGCAGACCGTCCTACAAGGACGCATAGGAAACCTTTTTATTTGAACGAGTATCGTACTTGAACAGTATAGTAAAGTTAGGGGGGGATGTAGGGTTCACGATAGGGAATTACAATATACGCCCTTTTAAGATAATATGATTCCGTTAGGCTAGTATGGTTGGCAGCGTTGGCGACCATGTGAATGTACCGAACGTAGAGGCGTACGGAGAAGAGCTCTGAAGTCATCAAGGAAGTAGGAACGTGAACGCTAAAAGAAGTCGTGTAATCAAGTGCAAATAAATCTTAATCTATATCAAGTGTGTTTCATAGTTGTTTATAATTCGATCCCACACGTGGATTGAAATTTTTTTACTCCTGGTGGAGAAACCCTTTTAGTAGACCGGTTGCTCTTCTAGAACAAATAAATGCAGTCAAGGATGATACAACAGTTGACGGGTTAACCTTCCTAAGATATTGGAGTCAATTCTGACCCATGGCACAACTTCAATGGACGCTATCTTTTTTATTTTCGAACCAACTGGGCTGAAATTTTCTGACTTTTAATATTATACTTTTAATATGGTCATTTCAAAAGACGACAAATAACATATTGAGAAACTTTGTCCAAGACGGCAACTCTCTACAACTAGTCTGGCATGTTTTGTATGCAATTCTTTTCATACATCGAAATCAAAACCTCCTTCCCTTTGTAGCAGATTCCCGGTGGCCAATGTTACTGGAACCAGCAATGCATTTTTGAGACCATAACCTTTCAAATGGGGTATAAATATTGTGTCTTGGCTAAAATTTCATAGTTTTAGAAAGGGTTGAAATCCGGGTCAATAATGACCATAATGTCTTATGTATCAGTTTTTTTTAATACCCTAGGAAGGTTAAACCATCTCCCTCGGCGGCAGGATCATATCTGCCCATAGATGCCAAATCAAGCCACTAATACTTGCTCGCCGAAAAGCTAACGTTTTTCAAGGAGAGAATTTAGTTGAATCAGCACCAGCCCCACCACAACCAATTGATTGCAACAATGGAATCAGCAAAAGAAAACGAGATCAGAATGAAGATGGTACGGAGTCAGAACCATAAGTTTATGGTTTCGTTGCTGATTCGTTTATCTACAAGGAAGAAGAACCCTTATCGTATGAACCAACTGAGCAATCACAACCTGTGAAACCAGCGAACACGGTTAGAATAACAAAAAGGAAACAAAAAAAGCGAAGAAAATATGATTTTCACCATTATAGATGGGATCAAATGTTATGATGAAATATGAGTTTTAAATTAGATTCTAAGACTAAAAGGAACAATTTTCTGTTTTCGAATTGCTATTTTAGATAATTGGAATTGAAAATGGGCCTAAAAGCCATTTGTAAACAATGACTTTCAACGTCGATTTCTCTCGAATCTTAAATCACTCTCGTGAAATGAAAGCAGTATCTGGTAGAAGAATGTTAGAAGAATGTCGTGATTCGTGAGAGATCAACGTTTAAACTCATTGTCAACAAATGGCTTTTAGGCCCTAATCATGAATTACTCGAGTTTTTATATTTTATACATTAGGAAGGAGAAGTTTTAGCAACCATTAATATTAAACTAACACTGAAATTGTTCACTGTTGTAGAATCCCTTGGTCCAAAGCACACATAGCTGTCTGCACCTTGCAATACATTTTTGCGCTTTTCGGTACTAGAATCTTTGTTTTTGTTTTGATTTGCTGTGTTATTTTGACTAAATATTTGAGGGTTTGTTTGTGTGAGTAACGTTATCAGGGGCGAATCATTAAACTTTGGACCGATGTGCTGGTACTTCCTGAGTCAACAACTAAATCCAGTTTCCTTTTGACTATCCAACCGCTGGTTTCAGAGCTGTGTATTTTGTACAACCGAACTAACAAGTTGTGTCCACTTTATTAACCTTCCAAAAAAAAAAAAAGGGAAACTCTTTCAAACTATCACATATAACAGAAAGGCCTATTTCGTCAGTGCCCAAGTAACAATTTAAGTTCTATTCCAGCCGTATAGCACTCCTCCCGGCTTTGTTGATAAAACTACATTCAAAACTGTTTTGTCTACCAACACCTCCTCTATGCATCTTTAAAGCCGAAATGTGTACAAAGTGGCCCACTCTATAGACGGTTGTGAAAACAAATTAATAAAACCTTTCTAAGACCATAAATATTTTGAAAATGTTCTAGTGAAAGATGTTATGACCACTTGAGAACCATCATAAAACCTATTGGCCGCCATCAAAACCAGCATAGGACTGAATGGCCACAGCTGTCAAACTTCACGGCGTTATCGTGGTTGTTATTTTGGTTGTTTTGCTTTGTTGCTCTTCTGAATCATTCAACAGTAAATAATGTCTAAGAAAAAAGTTCTACTGTTGCGGGAAATTATGATTGATAGCAAAATATACAAAACAAATTGAATTTTTTTATAGCGTATCATGCTCCAAATCATATGCGCATTAAACTGTATGGTGAATATGGGCACGATAAGAGCTGAAAATTAATGCGCCTTGGAAATTATGCGAGTTTACAACAACAAAAACAAAATTGAAAGAAATATATTCGGTAAATTAATCATGAAACTCCTGAAAATTGATGGAATTCAATAAGGTTATCTAAACAAATACCGAAGTTTGTCTCAGATCTACAGTTCAATTGTATTACATTTAAAATTTGGTGTATTTATTTTTTCACATTTCAATTATTTCATATATTTCAATATGGCGATTGCAAGAAATCACAGTTTTGCCAAAAAGCCAATTTATCTTAGCAATGGCTACTATAAAACTATCTGGTCGCTTGTTAGCTTTCCTCAAAGCCAGTTAGCCGTTTAATGCTTTTACTGGAGGCAAAATGGTTTTAAAATGCTTTTTCAACTGACCATAATAAGATAATATGATTGAGTCCTAAAACGGCATTTCAAAACAGCATCTTATGAGTTAATAAAGTCAAAATAAAACCTTTGATAGGAGTAAAAGGAATTTAAGAAGTCAAGGTTTTAAGATCGTTGTAAAGAAGCTGTGTAGGTACTCATAAACCTGACTAAAACATGAAACCTATTGGGATCTCTTGCTGCCATAATAAAGCCGAATTGATTTCTAGTGGCTTTCATAAAACTTTAATAAAACTTAATAAAGCTGGATGGTTTTGGCAATGTTACTTGGGTGCCTTGTCTGCGGTTGTTTGAAAAATGGAAAAATAGAAGAATTTAAATATTCCTTGCTCTACAATTACTATCATTCTACTAATACATTCGTAAAAGTGTAAAAATGTGTTTGAAAAGAGAGAAGTGATTGTATTTTTTCCTTTTATAGGTTCATGAATCCAAAACGAAGTCTACTGACCACTACCTCGTTTAAACGATAAAAATACATGTAAACAATGACACTCGTATTTCGGAACGACACAGAAAAAAATCTTGTAGTAGAAACTACCATTTTACCCAACTATGCCTATCTTCAAAACTACCATGAAATTTCAGTCAAATTTACTACGTTTGTCGTAAAACCTTCAGCATTTGTATATTTGACAGACCTCATATTGATATTAACCGCACCATGGTTCATCTAATCGCAGGCATGGTAATATCAAACGCATTTATAGTCAACTGAAAATTGTTGGTGTTTGCGCTAAATTTAACCAGCGGCTGGATAGTCAGTAAGAAACTGAATATATTTTTTGGCTCAGGAAGTACTAGCACACCGGTCCCATGCTCGGTCCCATGCTTAATGATTCGCCGCTAATAACGTAACTCACACCAACACACTCTCAAATATTCTATCAAAATAACATAGCGAATCAAAACAAATACCAAGACACTAGTACCGAAAGGCGCAAGAGTTATCGCAAGCTGCAGACTTCAAGGTGTACTTCGGACCTAGAGGTTCTACAACAGTGAACCAATTTCAAATAGCTAGTTTCATATTGATTGTTGATTTAACCCTCGAAATGGTAGTTTGACGACCACAAACAGAAACTAATGAATAGAAACAAAAAACAATAAACAATACAAAAATATAAAAACTCTTTACCTAGACATATGGAAAAACTAGACATGTTTGGACTTCATCTCTCTTATCGACACATAAGGTTGTCTTCCATGGGTCTCTAGGGTATTTAAAAGTTGTTGTTTGGGCGAGGTCATACTACGTACATTGCCAGACTTCAGCAAATATTTCTGTCATCAAACTGATAGTGGTTGAACATTAGCCTTCTCATCACGCGTATGAAGTCAAGACTTACGTGCAGATCCTTTAATCGACGCCCTCGATGAAACAATAGGAATGATGGAATGTAACAGTCGTAGAAGATTTCCGGTGTCCCATTCAGTTTGCCATCTCGAAAGGGTACTTTGACGTTCTTAATGGTAAAATTCATCGTGTGAAATTTGTCTTTGATACATCGTCCATCCGTGCCCTTGGTCACCGCTTCAATGTCTTCACCTCACCTTCAGGACTCTCGATTCTTCCCGTCAACCACAAATTACAAGCCGCCCTCCATGAGCGGTTTCTGCTCGTCGAACCATTTTGACCGTTGGTTGATCGTCGAAAGGCACTCCTTACTTTATCGTTCCCACATTCGGTCTGTGAGCAACTGTGAGCGCTTGTACATATTCCGCAGAGCTTTCGCGGGATCCGTCGGGCTTCTTGCCATCATTAAATCTGCCCCAGACACTGCTCCCTGGAGGAAATGGTTTAGAGTCAGTGCTTCCATTTCGTGCGAGTCCTACGGTAGGTAGGTTAGTGTACGCGTATTGATTCTGTCGGCCGCTTCGGACAGTGTCGTCACCAGGATCTAGTCTGTCAACTTTCTTCCATCATCTAGTGCCCGCATCGTCCTTTCACCGACCGCACCATCCGTTCCCAAACGCCTCCACTGTGTGGAGCACCAGGTGCAATAAAGTGACAGGCAGTAATCAAACTGCTCACGGTATCTGCACAGTCGTAGGTGATATTCTCCATCTTGACCATCTCGTTGTTCTCCTAGTTACAGCATGTTGCAAGTTGCATTAAAGCAAGTTGCATTGTCGGAGAATATTTGGTTTGGGCTGCGGACTTGCTTTGGAAATGAGTAATGGCCATTCGACACGACTCCGAAGCCTCTACGGAGATGAGCACTACGTTTTCCAGCAGAACGGTGCACCACATGGCAAATGTGGTCGAAGCCTGGTGTCGGGACAATTTAACTGACTTTCTGGACAAAACTTTGTGGCCTTCCAGCTCCTGGGATTTGAATCCTTTCGATTTGTTTGTTTCATCCTATATGATGTCGAAGCTGAACGAGAATACAAGGTCAGCACCTTGAACCAGTTCAGGACAGTAATTCTCAAAATCTGGGACGAAATGCCCATGCATACCGTGCGTACCACTTGTGCCGCGATCGAGAAACGTTTGAAGTTTGTGACGAAGTACAAAGGCGGGGTCATTCCAAGAGAAATGTAAACGTTTCTTATAATCATTGCCTTCAATAAAATGAACGCTGAAAAAAAAAAATCTTATTTTTTCAACATATTTTGAAAGAGTATCCGAACTTATTGAACACCGTGTACTATGCACGATCGATACTCGAAAATGCTTTAAATTCACCTTATTACCTGTCGTAGGACATCAGGAATGAACGAGTTCAACGTAGATTTATACGTATTGCGTGGAGAAGTCTACCCTGGCGTGATCCTCAAAATCTCCCGCTGTATCCCGAGCGATGTCAGCTTCTAGGACTCTATTCGCATAAGCGACGCCGAAATATCCAGCAAGCAACCCTCGTTTTACAACTTATGGAGGACGAAATCGACGCACCTGCACTCCTTTCCCGTATTGACTTCAGAGCAATAGGAAGGCACCTGAGGTCTTCGTCTTTGCTGCTGACCAGATTTCATCGGACTTCCTACGAGTCCTGCGACCCACTTCATGCATCGGAATATTTTCGTTGGTTGAAGACCTCTTTAATTTCGAGGAAACTTCTAAATCTTTTACTAAAACATTAATTGCTTCAGGTATGCCGCTCTAGTCACAATTTTAAACTTAAACCCATATATGTAGACCACAGTAAGATGCATTAAAAAATAAATAAATAAATAAATAAACACTTAAATTGTCGCTAATACTACTCTGGATATCTGACCACTAAGACCATCCGCACCAATGCGGTAATATCGGTAAATTGTTACCCGGTTAGACATCTCGACATTGTTTCTCTCCACAATGACAATTTGTTCTCTCGGTTCGCTAATTTGACAACCCGATCCAACCGAGCCAAGCGTTGCGTTTGAAGTCAAAACAACATCATCATCTGGAAGTGTTTCACATCTATTGTGAGAAGTTGTGAAAAAATGAGTGCATCAAAACCCCGTGGAAGAATTTGGACGCATCAAGAGGACAAGGCGCTTTGCAGGACTTGGCTGGATGTGTCCCAAGATCCAATCATTGGGACAAACCAGAAACCAGATAACCTGTACGAAATAATATACAAGATGTTCGTAGAAATTTGTGCAAAGAATGGTTCAGCGAATTCATCGTCACTTGAGCTCAAGTATTCCACAAACAACTTGGAATTGTCCATTTCACAAATATTTGTTTTCTCGTGACTTAAAAATATTGAGGAATAATAAACAAAACAAAAATATAACGAAGGGGCTGTTTCTGTAAACGTCAAATAGCTTTACACTGCACGAAATGTTTAGCGAAACTAAACAAAGTAGACCGGTGCAAGAATAATGTTGAGTCCTATTTTGTTACAACACACTCTATTTTTTTTATTATCTTATTTTTTATATTCTTTTTAAGTTTCACTTATGGAATACTGAAAAAAAAAAGGAGTTTTACTTAAAGAAAGAAAAAAATCAATTTGTGTTGAAAAAAAAAAACAGTGACAAAATAAAGTGCCCACTTCAAAAATCGATATGTTTTCGATAAGTTTCCATTGGAAGACCCCTCGATTGTTTATGTTTTGATATTTTGACATGTTTTGAAGCAAATGGCTCAACCTGGTGCATTTGTATACGTGATCGCATTTGATTCAATTGAAAAAAGTGGAGAACGCAGTGCTTTCGAAAGCAATTCCCTTGTGTATCCGAAAATTGGTCGTTCGTGATGTGCAAAACGGTGAATCGCACCGGGCTGTCGCTAAGAAGTACAGTATCAGTAAGGCAGCGGTTGGCAAAATTCTTCTGAAGCTTAAAACGTTTGGATCAGTGGTGGATCGCCCTGGCAGAGGCAGGAAGCGGAAAACGGATGCGAGAACGGGCACCATGCGCGAAGTCAAGAAGAACCCGAAGGTAACTGTCCGCGAGATCCAGGAAACCCTTCAGTTATCAGTTTCCGGTCGAACTGTTCGTCGCCGTCTCGTAGCACAGGGGTTGAATAGCAAACTTGCCCGGAAGCGCCCATTTATCAGCAAGACAAACAAAGCCAAACGGCTTAAGTTTGCTAAGGAGCATGCTGATAAGCCCCTAGATTTCTGGAAAACGGTTCTCTGGACGGACGAATCAAAATTCGACGGCAGATTCTTACATCAACATCCTGCGTGAAAATCTGGAGGTTTCGCTGATCCAGACGGGCCTTGAAGAGAAGTTCGTATTCCAGCAGGACAACGACCCGAAGCATACTGCCAAGAAGACCAAGTCTTTCTTCCGGTCTTGTCGGATCAAACCGCTGGAATGGCCTCCACAAAGCCCGGACCTCAATCCCATCGAGAATTTGTGGGCGATTCTCGATGCCAGGGTTGACAAAACTGGTGTTACCAATAAAAATAACTATTTTGAAGCCCTGGAGCGCGCCTGGGAAGAGCTAGATCCACAGCACCTAAAGAACCTGGTCGAGAGCATGTCGAAGCGCCTGCAGGAGGTCCTGAAGGCCAAAAGAGGACACATCAATTATTGAAATGCTTTTATTTTACTTTAATTTATGTTTTCTGTAGCCTTAATGAAGTGGGCACTTTATTTTGTCACTGTTTTTTTTTCAACACAAATTGATTTATTTTTTCTTTAAGTAAAACTCCTTTTATTTCAGTATTCCATAAGTGAAACTTAAAAAGAATATAAAAAATAAGATAATGAAAAAAATACAGTGTGTTTACTTTAATTTGAATCAAGTAAATGAGAGAAATTAAAAAAACGATGAGGTGGGCACTTTATTTTGCCTATCAGTGTACCTCAGTTTCAAATAAGTTTTTTTCATAGAAAATGATAAAAAAAAATCATAATTTTATTTAGGAAATCGTTTATTAAGCCTTTTAGGCTTACATTACTCAATATGTTCACCATTTTTCTCGATCACATTCTCCAAACGGGGACGGAATCGAGAGTAATCCTTTTCAATGTATGGGTCAGTCATCGAGTTCCATGCCTTGGTAATGGAAGCTTTCAGGGCGCCAACACTGGGGTGAGAAAGTTCACAGGCCTTAGCCTGAACATATGCCCATATTTAGGTCCGGGCTGTTGGGAGGCTAAATGTCCTTTGGCCAAAATTCCATGATTTCCTTCAGCCACGCATGAGTTCTTTTTGAGGCATGACACGGTGCTCCGTCCTGTTGGAAAATGAAGTGTTAGTGTGCTCCAAAGTTGGCTTTCATCCATGGCAGAACGTGGTCGTTCAAAATGTTCGTGTGAACCTCGGTATTAACTTTAATCCAGCTTTGATAAATACTGAACGCATTTTCAAGCCATTGGACGCAACTGTCCCGAAAACCATAACTCCGGCCGAATGTTGGGGTGTAAACTTGAATTTCACATTCTCTGGAACATCCTCAATCTTCTTCGGTGAAATAAACCTGTCTGTACGTATGTTAGATACGGGATCGATGGTGAACATTTTATCATCGGAGAATACGATGATGGTATGCTTCTTTTTTTAATGCTGAGACCAAAAGTTTCGAGCGCTCCAGCCGTAGTTGTTTGATTCGGTCCGTTACAAGGTGGCGCTTTACTCTTGCCCTGGACGACATTTCAAGTCATCTTTGACCAACCGTTGCATGGTAGTTTTTGAAATATCGGCTTCCTTAGCCAATTTCCGGATCGATCTTATAGGATTTCACCTCACTTTGTCACTCACTGATCTGATGACCTTCGGTGTGCGAGCGGACCGTGGACGGCCACTTCCCGACTTCCGTGGACGTGGTCCATCAAGGAGTGAACGTTGGATACGGTAAACGGTAGCCAGGTGGCATCTCACAATCGTTGCAATTAGTTTTACGGTCTTTTGGGCGAGCAGCAAACTAGTCACAACCTCCTTTGCGTACATTTTTCTGAACTTTGTTACTCGCGAACCACTGTTTAGCTCACATCGTCTCAGTGTATACAGTCAGATGGTTACACACACGTAATAAAACAGTAAAAATAATTTTTAAAGCTACCAAAAAATAAGTATTGAAAACATTCGCATTTTTTATGGGAAATACTGTACAGTTACACTTTACACTTCTCACGTCTTTTATTATCTCTTAGAGGGCATATGGTGATAACACATTAGTCACTATTGTTTCACATTTAGTATGGGCCGATGAACATTTTTGATCATAGAGATGTTTAATTATTTTCGATAAGCAGTCATTTGAACGGAAGTTTGCGCATGTCGCACACAATGGTGCAAACAGTGCTTCATTTGCTGCAATTTTGAAACAGTCGGCCATCATCACGTTTTACCATAAACGAACTTATGTTTTTAACAGACGCCAAAGTCCGTGCCGCATCTTTATGCCTCTGAGATTAAACATGTTTGTTGATATCATTCCTCCCGCCATGGGTCACCGTAAAATTTCCAATACACAGAGTACAAATAACTTTCGAGTAATCTTTTCTCTACAGAGCACGACTATTGACAGAGAGTAATCATTTCTGAACTTGCTATTCAGTTTTGTGAACTTATTTTTTTTCACAGCTCGCCGTTTAAACATATAATTCTGTCGCTTTTGCATTTTTCATTCAAGAAAAACCAGGCAAACGCAGTCCCGGGCAATATGTCCAGCCTAGAAATGTAGCAAAGTGTGATGTTTTCGGCCTCAGCGTGTACATGAACCTCCAGAAAAATGCCCTGCAGGCTGGCGTTTTCTATTGATTTTCTCCGCACGTTAGGTTACTGCCATGGTGTTGTTTTTGTTGCATGTGAACGGTAAATGGTATATTTCACTACAAAATGTACACCGTTGAAACCGCAACCGGAGATCAATCATTGTCATTTATTGGCGTCATGGACCTTTACCGAAGCAATTGAACACCCAAGAACTTCATCAAATCATCCATCTTGGGGATGTCTTAGCAATTATGGTTTGTCTCCCAGTGGTTGAATAGAGGCAAGAACAAACCATGTATGCCAGTATCGTTGATCAGTCGTTCGTCTGCTCTTCAATCAGCTTGAGCAAAACTTTGTCAATTTCCCCCAGGGAGCATGTTTAAGCTCTCCTTTGTACATTTTTTTATGTTGAAGACATAAAAGTGACACCTGTACGTTGAGACAACTTGCAGATGATGGCGTAGTGTCTGCCACGGGGCCCGATAGGGTCGATCGGCAAGGACTCTTACATTATTAGCTCTAGATTGTAGTTCGTTTAATATGTATGTCTACTAATATTTTTCTTTTTTATCTGTGTTTGTGTGTTTTTTTTCCACCTTCTCAAAAACGTTCGAGTCAAAAGAAAACCAAAATTTGTATATGTATAAGTTTTTTTGTTGCCAATTTAGAATTTAAAATAAATGTGTTATGTAAACTATACTTCAAATTCCCGCCCATCTTCCCATCCGTTAAATTGTTATTCCTATTAACCTCGAGACGGCCGCGAGTAATCGGTTCTATCCCCCTAACATTAGTTTTATGATAACTGATGTATATACAAGGTGTTTCGATCAAAATTTGGTCAACTTAAACTTGTCGCATTTCCTTTCATCGTGCATTAAAAATTCTTGCACACTCCTCATTTTGAATCATGCCTCTATTTTGATTTTGAGATTAGCACTTCAGTTATCAAAATGTCGTCGAAGGAAGAGAAGCATCGCATCAAAATTTTGCACGTGCATGGCGAAAATCCAAACTACTCTCACGCCAAGTTGGCGAAATTGTTGAATGTGGCTAAATCAACTGTTACCAACGTATTAAAAGTATTCGGTGAATGTTTGTCGACAGCCAGGAAAGCTGGATCGCGGGGAAATCGGGGAGGCCACAGCGACGACAAAAAGAGTTGCCCGCTGTTTCGAGCGGAACCCCAACCTCTACGTCCGAGATGTCGCAAAGAAGCGGGAAGTGGCGCCTTCAACCGTGGATAGAGCTAAAAAACGAGCAGGACTGTCGACTTACAAGAAAGTGGTGACTCCAAATCGCGACGATAAACAAAACACGTCGGCCAAAGCACGATCGCGAAAGTTGTACACGTCGATGCTGACGAAGTTTGATTGCATGGTACCGGATGATGAAACTTACGTCAAGGCAGACTTTAAACAGCTTCCTGGACAGAAATTTTATACGGCAACCGGACAGGGAAAGGTGTCAGATATTTTCAAGCACATTAAACTGTCAAAGTTCGCGAAGAAATATCAGGTGTGGCAGGCCATCTGTACCTGTGGCTTGAAGAGCAACGTTTACATTGCGACCGGAACCGTCAACCAGGAAATTTATCTGAGCGAGTGCCTACAAAAAACGTCTACTGCCTTTCCTGAAGCGACACAATTGTTCCGTTCTATTTTAATATTTTCTAATTTAGGCCAGATTTGGCATCTTGCCATTACGGAAAAAGGCCATGGAGTGGTATGCTGCCAACAACGTTCAAGTGGTGCCCAAGGACAAGAACCCTTCCAACACGCCAGAGCTCCGCCCAATCGAACAATATTGGGCCATCGTCAAGCGGAACCTTAAGAAGACTCAAAAAGCTGTTGTGAGTGAGAAACAGTTCAAGGCTAACTGGCGTTCTGCGGCGAATAAAGTGGACAAGGAGACTGTACAAAATCTTATGGCAGGTGTTAAACGAAAGACCCGGCAATTCGCATTCGGTAAAAAGGAAGCTTAGCTGAATATTTCTCCTGTATTCAGTATTAACAAGTCAAACAAAAAGAATTTGGATTATTTATAAAAACTTTGATCGACTCACACACATTACTGTTTCACCAAATTTTGATCTGAACACCCTTTACATATGAAAAATTGGCTCTGTTAAATTGATGCGCTTGAGCTTTTACAAATAAATGATTTATGAAAAAAAAGGACTCTTACAGGATACCTTAGACAATTTGTCTACTTGGGCTCTAGAGCTAGGTATCGAATTCTCTATGGATAAAACTGAGTTGGTAGTTGGTTCTATGAAGCATGGGTGCACAACCGAAGCTTCAAATTTCGAGTATATCGATAACTCATTCTATGTCATTTAAATATGTTGAGGTCTGGTTTGATTCTAAGTGCACCTGGAGATCCCACATTGAGTATCTGATGCGAAAGTGCCAGCAAAGGATCAACTTTCTTCGAAAAATTACCAGAACCTGGTGAGGAGCATATCCGCAAGATCTTCTAACGTTGTACCGAACAACGAATTTTTCCTTTTGTCGATTTTGTGATTTTAAATACGGTAGTTTTTGTTTTCAGTCAGCGGCTCGATCGCATATCATCAAATTGGAACGTATTCAGTACCGGTATCTTCGTATCGCGTCAGGTTGCATGCACTCGACTCATACCACAAGTCTTGAAGTGCTGGCTGACATGTTGCAACTCTTGGATCGGTTTTCAGAATTATCTCTCCCGCTCCTCACCAGGTGTGAAGCTATGAACCACCAGGTAATCGAAAACTTTGAGAAGCTTCTTGAGTTGAATCCTTAAACGCGCTTCATGACTTTGTACCACTTGTACATAACATAGGATGTCAGCCCTTCGCAAAATATTCCCAATCGTGTTTGCCTCTCCGACCTCGGTGGTTAATTTTGATTTATCCATGAAGCAGGAGCCTTATGGAATCCTAGAGCATCATCGTCTTATGATTTGCTGCAAATTTTGGCCAAGTTGATTCCACTAAATCGTTTTTCCCTCAAGAATCATTGATAGAGGAGTACACCGGCTTTGGTATACCTAATGAAATTTATAGCACCAATCGTAAACTTAAGCTCCTTGTTCCGTATATGTAGCTGAATTAGCGGCAATACACTTTACGCCAGCTATTATTGTCTCACTAACACCGGATCAGAACTTCATATTCACGGATAGTCTCAGTTCTATAGAGGTTATTCGCTCCATAAAGCCGCTAAGGCACTCTTCTAAGTGCTTCTAATTGCGTTAACTTATCATCACCTTTGTATGGGTCTCTTCTCGTTGTTCAATTTTGAGCAATGAGAGAGCGGACTCACTTGCAAAGATTGGCGCTATGGGAGGCGAAGTTTATAATCGACAAATCGTTTTCAATGAATTTTTCCCTATTTTTCGTCAACTGTCACTTATCAGCTGGCAGTATGAATGGAACAAGGGAGATTTGGGCCGATGACAACACTCTATGTTCCCGAAGGTGTCAAAGAAATCTTGGTTTGGAAGGATGGATGTGGGTCAAAACTTCATTCGTGTGATGTCTCGCCTCATGTCCAATCATTATTCTTTGGACACTAATTCATACCGTGAGCGACAGTAATTCTGTGAATGTGGACTAGGTTACCAGGACCCAGATCACGTAGTTTGGTCTTGTGCTGAGCATCGTGGAGTCAGATTGGAGCTTATGATTCCCTCCGGGCTCGAGGTAGACAACCCAATGTATCGGTTCGAGATATTTTGGCTGTACGTGATCTGAAGTTTATGAAACTTATATAAGTGTGTAGGAATAAAATTACCCTTAGATTGTAATTTGTTCAACCTGTATGTTTTTTATTAGTTGTTTTTATCTATGTTCGTTTTTTTTCTTGCTTGAAAATTTTCAATTAGGAAAAAAGACAAATTATAAAAATATGAGTTTGAGTAGACGATTTAGAATTTAAAATACATGATTGTGTAAACCATTCTTTAAATTCTCATCCATCTTCCCGGATTAAAATAACCATACAATTACAAAACAATAATATTAAATAACATTAACATCTATTTCCAACCATGAATCTTATTGTTCATGAATCAGATAATTGAAATATTCATATAGATTTACTATTCACTCCATATGCTAGGATTTTCACAATTGTGAAACAAAACAATTAATAGTACATACTATAATTGTTATATCTGTATTCTCCGTACGTGGAGTAACGATTATGATGTAGAAGGAGATGTCCGCTCATCACCATGAGCCACCACGAGTGGACAGTAATGTTTGCTAGAATGAAGAGTAAGTGTTGAAAGTTCCGTCAGTGTACGGTAGGTTGAAAATTGAATAGAAGTAGGGAAGATGTACCTATATTAATCTCATCACTTTGCAATTCATCCTACTTGAAATAAAACGATATACACGTGACAGGATTAGTTAGTAATATTTGTTGTAGTTATTTAACGTAAGCAAACATTATTAGAAAACGAAACCGATCCTTTAACTGCCCAATTGTTTGATTCATCGTAGGATGAATATAGGAACAATGAGATTAATATGGGGGCAGTTTCCCTATTGAAAATTGAGCGAAAGGGCATGGGTAAAGTAGTACTCGAACCATGGACGTTACCATTGCCTAACATCCCACTCCGGGGTAGGTCAACGCACGGACGAATCCGTCACCTCAACAGGCAATAGTAACGTGATAGATCGCGCTCATGTACCACTGATAGCTTGTGATAGTTTCTAGCGGTAGTTTGTACACACTCTGTTTTGATGCGTACATGGGAGAGGAACCCTCTCCGTTTTGCATTCTAGCAACCATTACTGTCCACTCTTGGTGCCTCATGGTGATGAGCGGACATCTCCGTCTACATCATAATCGTTACTCCACGAACGGAGAATACAGATATTACAATTATAGTATGCAAAATCCCATAATGGGGGAGCCCATTAACCCATACTGGTGGGGACCAGTATCACAACACTTTACGCTCTTGCTCTCCGATGTCGCTTAGTCAGAGATGACGAGAGAAAGAAAAATTGATTAAAAATCAGACGTTGTGTATAAAAACAAACCCAAAAAGGTGAGGGTTCCTCTCCCATGTACGCCTGGCAAAACGAGTGGGACACCGCAGGGAACGGAAGGTGGACTAACTGCCTTTTTCAGGACGTGTTGAAATAGGTGGATAGCCCACACGGAGAAGTCAGCTTTCACATGAGTCAGTCTCTGTTAAGTCACGGCTGCTTCAAAAAGTGCCTGTACAGGTTCGGACACGTCAGATCTTTGGTCTGGGTGCGAAGACGTAGAGGAAACGTCGGAACATGTCATTTTCGAGTGTCCACGTTTTGGTATGGAGCGCAGAGAAATGAAGAATGTCAGCGGTGAAGACGTAAATGAGGACAACATCGTGGACAGGATGTATAATGAAGAAAGCACTTAGAACGCGGTGAACATAGCCGTGGTGAGGCCGGGATTTTCTCTGACGGAGTAGAATAGATCCACCGTCGGGAACTATTCGAGTAAAGCGTGAAAAGCTGGAGGGTCAAATGGCTCCCGGTCACTGAATGACGTCAGTTAGAGTAAGTTACTATCGGTCTGGGGAAAGAAAATTCGAATCGTGCGCGAAAGGTTGAAGCGCAAACTACACCGGAAAACTCCTTGACGGAGTAGGCTAGATCTACCGACGGGGACTAGACCAAGTAGTCTAAGCGTAATGTAGTATCGGTGATACGTCGTTGGGCGCCTGCAAACCAGAAGTTATCCTCCGAGTGGAATTGCAGGATCAACCTTGACCTGACGGATCCAAATCAAGGCACCGGTTTCGGGAGAACCTCCATCGTCTGGGAAGATCTCCGTTGGAGTAGACTCACCGCCGAGGACTAGATCGAGTAGATCGTGAAATAGTACTGGCAAATGGTCGTCGGAGCGCTCGTGAATTGGAAGTTACCCTCCACCCAGATTTGCAGAACCGATCTCGGCACTTGCTCGGGTTGCACCAGTTACAGAAGATCTTCTACCGCTGGGAAACTCTTCGTTATAGTAGGGTGGATCCACCACCGAGAGCTATCCGAGTAGAATTTGTGGATAGGATTACGGGATGCAATGTTAGTCTAGCCCCTTCATTCGGCCTGTGAACCAAATATGTCATTAATTGAGCGATGATTGACTAATTCATGATGCTATCAAGATGATCGTTTTGTTCTAAAGCAATTATAAATCAATTTATAATAATTCACTCCCGCGTAATTCGGTGTCCTTAACGTTTTAGTTGCCATGACTTCACTGATTAAGTTGCTTCACGATCTTCGAATGCTCTATGTTAGACTAAATTAAACCGATAAACCGAGTAATGTAACCTTGTTTTACAGAAACTTCACACGAATAAGATTTTTTTATCAAGAAAATCGTAGACCCAATATTAGGAACAAATGTTTTCTATGTTTCCGACTATGGCCTGTTGTATTAATAGCATGGTAACCCAACAAACATCGGTGTTGAATTAGAGCTTGTTCAAACAAATTTGGAGAAGCTATTCAGCTATTCTAGAAGAAACAGCTGAATAGCTTCTCCAAATTTGCTTGAACAAGCTCTAATTCAACACCGATGTTTGTTGGGAAACCTGTTGCTGCTAGTAAAATTATCAATGGACACGTTATATTTTTCAAATAGCCTTTTTAAACATAAACCTAAGCAACACAATCTGAGTAGAGTAAATTCTTGTGTTTTTACCCTCCATTTAATGGAGGGTAGATCATTTGTGTGAATCATTTTGGTGTTTCAAAGAGGTTTTATTATAATTTTTTTGTGAAATTTGCCTAAAATCATGATAAAAAACTAAAGGGTGGGTTAAGTTAGTGACATAACAGCAAAGTTGAAGAGTGTCCTTCTTGTTGATGTGAAGGAATTCCAAATATCAAGAAATTCCCAATTTCAATCAAATATACTCTTTAGTGGGGCAAATTGATTTGGTCGTAAAGGACGGATTTTAGTTTTTGACGGAGGGAGCATGGTTTGCGATTGAAATTTTCTTCTCGGTCTTCCTGGGCAGTAGTAGGGCCTGGATGTTACACCGCCCTGTGAAATTGTCAACTGAAGAGTAGTTTATTCAGTTCCTCGTCGTTGCGGGTGGCCAGCTGCAGGTGACATGGGATGATTCTAGTCTTCTTGTTGTCACGGGCTGCGCATCTTGCCAACTCAAGGACTTCAACGGCTAGGTATTCCATCACCGCAGTGAGGTAGACGGCACCAATGCGCTCGACGTAGTTGCCCTTCTGGCGCAGACTGTGAATACGACCGACTGGGAACTGCAATCCGACGCGGTTCGAGCGGGACTTTGCCTTTCCCTTGACCTTTCCTCATTTGCAACGGCCGACCATCCCAGAAAAAAAAGGGGACACCTTCAGGTCGTTAAAAACTGTGTCATACAGTTTCCGCGCCCGTGGTTTCTCGCTGGCTGCTTGCGTAGGACTTATTTTGGCTGCTTCTGCTTCTTGTACGTCTTCAGCTTCAATCTTATACTGGCTCGTTGAACGTTGGACTTCGAGGTGTTCAGATTTTTGGCCAAATCGCGAACTGAGGCCCCATTTGCTTTAGAAAAACAGCGTCCGATTTTGTGGCAGGTCCGCGAAAGTATACTTCTTCCGCCAACTTCCGGATCGCAATACGCACTGCTTTCATACCAATGTTTTCCAGTGTCACCAACTTTCTTAGTGATAATCCCGGAATAGTGCTTCACTTGTGCACGATGGCACGACGTTTTTCAATGGAAATCTTTCCCATCTCTCTAAATATGCGTGAAACTTTGCTCTGAGTTGTGTTCGGTTTGACGTTTGGGTGTAAACAATGAGATGGAGCCGACAGACTACCCGAATAAAAATGTATGTAGAAAAGTCCGATTTGACGATGTTCATTCAGAATCTGAATTGAGAATAATGGTTGGCTAGACGTGAGCCAATCAGAGTGTGGCTTAAATATGATGTCATTTTCGACCAATAACTTTGTGCGTTCAGACATTTTTATTTTTAAGTACGTTTTTATTAGTTTAAACAAATGTAATAAATTAAGTTAGCAACAGGGATTCAGTGTAGATGTTCTACCTTTCGAATGAAATACCTATCGTAAAATTTCCGTGGACCAGGAGATATTATCATTCAAAATTTTCAATCGAGTGTAACGCGATCGATTTCAGAAATTATAGAACGGCGCCCCTATACAGGAATAGAAAAGGGAGACGTAAGTCCTTCGTCAAAAAACCGTACGAAGACTGTATTCAATAATAAATCTAGCAAATAGGACGAAGTTACATCCATGAATAGACCCTTTTTGGTGCTTATAGACCGGCGTTACATCCATCTCCCTCGAAACTTTCTATCTGCATAAAAAAAAGTTAGGTTTTGTGACGCATATAATGAAACGCCTTGTTAAAGTTAACTTTATTTTATTTTTAAATAGCCATACATCGTATTTACGATATGACTTCATCTACAACATTTCGCCAATATACTCGGTTAAAGTTATCTTAGCATCTGTATAGCTACTTGAATATCGTTTACATCTTACATAATTTGTGTTATAATAAAAAGAAAATCAATCACTGAATATTAGGCTGAGTCAAGGGCTTCAAAGAGCTTGTTTTTGTTGGTAACCTCGCCTCTGTAAACTTGCTGATCGAGGCCTTCACCATATTTGACGGTTCTCTTTATGATCCAGTCTAACAGTCGTTCACCCCATTTTACCCAGACGTACTTTCATTCCAAAAAGATGTTCATTATGTTCTCGTATTGACTTACAGTAGCCGCTATTTACATGGTCAAGTAATTTAATTTGTGAATTAAAATTCCATTCAAGTTTGAAATTTGTATAAATAGCATTTTTGTCTTTTATGATATCTTATTTTTTTTAAGTGAGAAGAGTAAGGCCGCAGACAGACGTTCAAGCTCGAACAATACAATTCAAATTTGTGGTGTAAAATTTTAAATCTAATTACGTTGGAATCATCTTGCACAGTAGCGCCGCCTAGTCAACTTATTGCTACATTACATCTGACAGTTTGACTGGCAACCCATTTTTCCCATACCAATAAAAACAAACCTGAGGCACCATCTGTTAGCTTATTGCTACTTGATATCTTGAGGGAAGCCATATTTTTACACAGGTCAATGAGAAGAAGTCGAACGTCTGTCTGCGGTAAGACCTTGTAAAGAACGAGCAGTAGAAACAGTAGAAATTTGCAGTATCTCAGCACATTCACTAGTACAAATAAAATTAAGATACATTTGTAAATTGAATCTAAGCTTCAATATAAGCTGTGAAATTTCGTATATTAATTTTTTTTAAAAATCATTATTTATGCTAGAAATTTCCACTGTTCCTATAACAACTATATAACTTGGATTGGGGGGGTTTAGGTATTGCCTAAGGCAGTCGAAGGATTTGACTGGACAAGGGTTTGTGGAGTCGCCAGTCCCTTGTCATGTGAAGACACGCGAGTCTAGCCGTAGTCTTCCAAAGGTCCTCACAACAACAACAATCCATCACTTAGGCTATTATCTCAGCAACCTGCTGAGGATAGTCCGCAGACATAGGTATTCCTTGCACTGATGGTGGGTTCTTATCACATCACAAAAACGGCAATTTGCTTGGAATTAATTTTGCAGCGTTCAGACGAAAGGAAAACCGCGTCAAACAGAAACTGATTAAAGACACCTATCTATCTATCTATCTATCTATCTATCTATCAACAAATACAAAACGAGGTTCACTCAAGAAAAAAATAAGGCATATGAGCACTTTTTTCTGCCTCTCAAAAAACAGCACTTATAAATAAAATTTTACAGAATTATATTTATTTAAATTTAGTTGTTGTTTCTTTCGTGTTAGAATGGTAATACTCTAAAAAACCAATTTTTTTTAAATAGACATTGAGTATTTGTATCGATACAAGAATGGAGCAGAGAATGGTATCTTGGATACAAGAATGGTATCAAATTACATCTGGTGAGTCTAGCATAGAAGGTGATTTCCAATATAATAATTTACAAAAATTTGAAAGAGTCGAAATTATTCTGCAGATTTGAAGGAAACCCCACTTGGATTCATCCCTGTTCGCAAATAACGATAGAACAAATCAATTAGAATGTTAAGATGGGATGTAAGTCAAATATAATTCGAATAAAAAAAAATTTAAGTAAAAAAAATAGAGGTGGGTTATATCAGGGATATATCCGCGAGGATCATAGACGAGAACAGCTTTCCGGGGTAGCCTTGATAAGTCGGTTCCTACGATGGATGGAACCCGGGGCTGTGTGAGGATATCGGGTGGATTATCGGGTTCATTCGAATCCCGCAGGGGGCTTCGTCAAGGTGATGGTCTCTCTTGCCTACTGTTCAACATTGCTCTTGAAGGTGTTATGCGACGAGGGGCGTTTAGCATGCGAGGCACGATGTTCAACAGATCCGGTCAATTTATCTGCTTTGCCGATGACGTGGACATTGTTGGCAGAACATTTGAGGCGGTGGCAGAGCAGTACACCAGACTAAAGCGCGAAGCAGAGAAGATTGGATTGAAGATAAATACGACCAAAACGAAGTACATACCGGCAAGCGGAACCGAGCACGACAGGACCCGACTGGGTAGCAGTGTAACGATCGACGGCGATGAGTTTGAGGTAGTCGATGAATTTGTCTATCTCGGCTCACTGGCTACTGCGGACAACGATAACAGCCGTGAGATCCGGAGGCGGATTATCAGTGGAAGTCGTGCCTACTATGGGCTCCACAAGCAACTACGGTCAAACAGACTTAGCTCCCGTACGAAGTGCATCCTGTACAAAACGCTAATAAGACCGGTTGTTCTCTACGGGTATGAGACGTGGACAATGCTTGAAGAGGACTTGCGAGCACTCGGAGTTTTTGAGCGACGGGTGTTAAGAACCACTTTGGTGGAGAACAGGAGGACGGACTATGGAGACGAAGGATGAACCATGAGCTCGCGCAACTCGCCGGCGAACCCAGTATTCATAAGGTGGGAAAAGCTGGAAGGATACGCATGGCAGGACATGTTGCGAGAATGCCGGGCAACTATCCTGCAAAAATGGTGTTCGACGGGAATCCGGTTGGTACAAGACGACGTGGGGCGCAACGAGCAAGATGGTCAGACCAGGTGGAGCAAGACCTAGGGGGTACAAGGGGCCAAAGGGATTGGAGAGGAGCAGCCACGAATCGGGCATTATGGAGGGATATTGTGTATCAGGCTATGTTATAGTATTGTGACGTTATGCCATGTAAATAAATAAATAATAACCACAAGGACCACGTAGGACCGCGTTGGTGCATAGTAATAACGGTATCATCTTATTTATAAATATCATAACACATGTAGTTGGTTAATATTAAAATGTATTCATTATTTTGCTTAACCCGTCTCTTCTTATGAAATTCGGTTCAGTTTTATGAAAAAAAATGATTTGATGAAAAATCTTTGCCGAATTCACCACTCTCGACTGAATACCTCAAACAATCCAAAATGTACTTGTTTTGATAATATGCAAAGGTTGTTCAGGATAAATCACGAACATTTCACTTAAACACTAATTTTTTTTATTGCAAAATTTAATTGGTCGTCCTGAAAAGGACGATGGTTATGATACGTCCAAGAAATTAATTTCTATTTTCGGTTTATTTGGCCAGCTGGACACCATAATGTGCTGTATTCAATCCAGATAGTAGTATATTAAACTTCTCGTCGCTGTGAATGGCCGTCGGCAAGATATCGATTTATCGATTTTTACGACCCATTGCCACGACAATAGGTCGAGCGGGGAAGCTTGAAAAACTTTGCAGCACTTCCTTCTGGTTTGTAGATTCGTCTGGAAGCGCAGGCGATAATTTACGAGCCAGAAGCGCAATCGCGAGAAAATGGATGAGATAAAGAAAAACCGAGAAAAAATCTTCGTAACGAGAGAGCGAAAAACACAACCGTCGATCAATCGAACTTGAATATCCAAATGAAATCATTTTGGTTCAAATCGTGTGCTTTATACTGGTGTTGATAACATTGCCGAAAATGCAGTACGAAGCAAAATTCAAAAGAGGGACAGGCTTCAGTTATAAAATCAGGCACCGGCAACAAAGCAAAATAATTTTACAGCTGAGGGGTGTGGCTAGCGCTGTATTTAACATGGAATAAAACTAAATGCAATAAAAAGAAGACACTTTGTTACCCGCTTTCGAGGACCCGGAGAGGGAGGACTATATTTTCAACCTGTTCATGTACAGATTTGTATGGGAGCAAAAGTAGGTCATCTTTAAGTGACAAATTGAACTACTTATACTAACATTACTTAATTGAAATTGTTATGTAAAACATTTGTAAGTTTTTCTGATCAAATGGTGTATAAATGAAGTAATTCTATTCAGTCAAACGAGAGTTATTAGCGTTCAAAAACCTTTCACATTTGCGTAACGCTATCATTTTTCAAAATTTTGAAATGACACCCGGTATAGAAAAGAGAACGTAGTCCTAGTCCAGAGGACCATAGCGGAGCAGCAGTAACGAACGAGTAGCAACGATGGAGGGTTTTTATGTCTGACGAAGACGCCAACGGCCAGGCAGCCAAGATGGAGAAGAATTCCGTTCAGGTGCAGTCCAAGTCATCCACATTGTGCGGTAAGTAAAAAAAAGTGGTGAACAAAACATGAAAGAAAGTGTGATAGTATTCCGGTGGAAATAGACGGGATAATTTGGCTCGTATTGATTCTTATTCCGGTGAAAAGGGACGGAATATTTTAAAATTCTTGGTGATCGGTAGAAAAAGATGATTGAACATTTATGAAGCAATTAATTAGATTCGATTTTCCGGCGGAAGTGGACGGAATATTTAAAAATTGCTTCTTTTTTTGGTGGAGATAGACAAAAAGAAATTAAGGTTGATATTTTGAATTTCCGATTCGAGTAGACTGATCATTGCATGCATAGATGCAAAAGATTGTAAAGAATTGATGAAAATAGATGCACATAGATTTAAAAAAAAAAGAAGCGGGAGATGTTCCTATGAAGTTCAATGAAGTATTTTTTTTTTTTTTAATCAGTTCGTTTATTTATTAGGCTCAGGCGTGTGTAACACTTTGCGGAGCCGATATTCAATATTGTAATAAACAATTTTTCTATTTCGATTTTAGTAAAGAGGGGTGCCAATTACTCGTGGCTAGCTCGAGGTTAATGGGTCACATTATTGTTTGGAAGGGGCTAGGCAGGTAACTTATTTCAGGTATTTGTTGCTGCTCATGGTTGCGACATCTTCCAAATCCTCGGTCTCTGTAGTCCCTTACAGGAACTAAGCTGCAGATGGGTGACCACAGCTTGCTGGGCAGGTACAAGTAGCACGGAAACAAAAGGATAATATAACTGGGACACAATGGCAGGGAATTTACTAGAGTGAAAGGGAGGGGGTGATGACATTACACTCTTAGATCAGACAAACAAAGGAATTCGTAAATCGCTTGCATGTAGGGAAGATCACGCATTCCCAAAACATCTCTTACTTCGCGGAAGGGTTGTCTACCTCGGGCCACAAGGGTATCCAATAGTCGTGCTCTGGAGGCATCATCACCCTGGCAATGCCAAACTGCGTGATCGATGTCATCATAACCGGTTCCGCACCTACACATGTTGCTATCGACGAGGTTAATTCTGTAGAGATGTGCGTCTAGCGAGTAGTGGTTGGACATAAGTCTTGACATCACACGAATGAAACCGTGACTTACATCCAGACCTTTGAACCACGATCTCGACGAAACATTTGGAATAATGGAATGTAACCACCGCCCAAGAGAATTACTTGTCCAATCGTTTTGCCAACTTTGAAGAGATCTCTGACGTACTAATGGGAAAAATTCATCATGTGAAATTCTTCTTTCAAAAATCTCGCCTTCTTGTGCGCCCACCTTTGCTAGAGAGTCCGCCTTCTCATTGCCTGGAATTGAGCAATGTGAGGGGACCCATGCAAAGGTAATTCTAAATGATCTTTCGACCAACGACTCTGCTCCCTTATTTTTGAAAGAAAGTAAGATGAGTGCTTAACTGTTTTCATCGACTGGAGGGCATCAATAGAACTGAGACTATCCGAGAAGATGAAATAATGGTCTATGGGCATGTCGGAAATTATCCCGAATGCGAAATTGATTGCTGCCAGCTCAGCAACATATACGGAACAAGGTTCCTGAAGTTTCCGGAAGGCAGATGAGTATTCATTGTAAACACCGAAACCAGTGGATCCATCAATGCGTGACCCATCAGTGAAAATTCTTCTATTGCAACTGACATGTTGGTACTTTTCGATGAAAATATGGGGAATTAAAATAGGTCGAAGTTGATCTGGAACTCCTTGAATAGCCTGTTTCATGGAGAGATCATAATCAATGGAGGAACTGTGATAAGGAAAGCGTACACTAGGAGGGTTATAGCATGGAAGACTAATATCGGATGACATATAGTTAATATAAATTCGTAAGAATCTTGACTGGGTACTCAAGTCGAGCATTTCTTCGAAGTTTTCAATCACAAGGTTGTTACTGATTCCACACTTGATCAGTATTCTAGATGAGAGCTCCCAGAAGCGGTACTGTAAGGGTTTAACTCCTGCCAGAACCTCCAGGCTCATATTATGCGTTGAATGCATACAGCCAAGGGCAATACGTAGACAACGATATTGAATGCGTTCCAATTTGATGAGGTGGCTATTTCTTGCCGAGAGGAAACAAAAAGAGCCATATTCGAGAACTGAAAGAATAGTTGTTTTATAGAGTTTAATAAGGTCTTCCGGGTGAGCACCCCAACATGTCCCGGATATTGATCTTAGAAAATTGATCCTTTGTTGACATTTCGGTTTTAAATACGCAAAGTGATTACTCCAAGTGCATTTTGAATCAAACATGACTCCAAGGTATTTGAAGGTCAAAGATTGGGTAATGTCTCTTCCCAAAAGCTTGAGACGCAGTTGGGCAGGGAACCGCTTTCTAGTAAACACTACCAATTCGGTTTTATGCGGTGAAAACTGGATCCCCAAATTTCTGGCCCAGATGGACAGATTATCTAGGGAATTTTGCAATGGTCTTTGCAAGATTTCCGCACGTGGACCTCTAAAGGAGATCACAGCATCGTCTGCAAGTTGTCTTAGCGTGCATCTATTTTCCAAGCAGTTATCAATATCTTTAACATAAAAATTATAAAGCAAGGGACCTAAACATGAGCCTTGGGGTAAGCCCATGTAGCTAATTCTGGAAGTTGTCAGTTTACCTAGAGTAAAGGTCATTTGTTTTTCTGACAGTAAATTATACAAAAAGTTATTTAAAATTCCTGGCAAACCACTACTGTGCAGACTATCTGCAAGTATATCTATGGAAACTGAATCAAATGAGCCCTTAATATCCAGAAATACTGAAGCCAATTGCTCCTTGTGTGCAAAGGCCAGTTGTATATCAGATGAAAGCAACGCTAAACAATCGTTTGTTCCTTTGCTCTTTCTGAAACCAAATTGCGTATTTGATAGTAGGTTGTTTGATTCAACCCAACGGTCAAGTCTTGATAGGATCATTTTTTCTAACAATTTCCTTAAACATGATAGCATAGAGATCGGACAACTTTAATGAAGTAATGACAGCCTTTTAAAAAGAAGTTTTGTTTTTTTTTGTCTAATTGATTTTCAGAGAAACAAACAGACGAATACAAAAAACGATTGAGAGCTGCTCTTTCAGAAAATGATTTGTTGAGAACACGCATCGCTGAACTCGAAAGTTCAGTTGTGCAAATTGAGGACGAAACCGATAATCAGACAAATGATCAGATCCCAGCAACTCTGGATGATCCTACGGCTCAAAGCGAGAACTCAAAATTGCTGACCACTTTGAGCAACTGGACATTAAGTTCAATCAACATTGCAGAATGTACTCCAACGGATGGCGAGACCTAAATTGATAAACGTGTTTTTGACTATTGGAAAGATACATTCACTTCATCAATCAAGCTGGTTGATGCTACTGATGAGAATGCCTTATTCAGCCTTTTCAAAGTCAAAGCGGGACATTAGCTGCGGGAAATCTATCAAACAACAGTGTCGTCCACGGCAATGTCTGGTGAGATCAAGTGTCCTTTGGAGCGTTTGGATGATTTTTTCTGTTCTCGTACATACATTACAACATTCTAGAGGACAGGGGTAAACTGATGAACATGGTTCAGTCAACCACAGAGAGTGGCACACAGTTCGTAAGGTGTGTAGCAAACGCAGCCAAATTTTGCAACTACCCGGTCAAACACGAAATGGAAGCCGCTGTACAAGTAATTATCAAAGGAGCATCAGACGCAAAGGTTAGGATTCTTGCGCGTAGGAATTGGATGAGACAAGGAACTATGAAGGATCTCATCGACTTCGTTAGAGCCCGGGAGCTCGGAAAATCGAATGAAGAGGAATTTCAGAAAAATCAAAGTCAAAAGGAAGCAAAAACAATCTCAGCTCTTTCGCAGCACTCGCGCGAAGCACCCAGGCAAACGCCCAGTAACCACCGGAAATTTTTTCGTGGAAACTGGCATTTTGGCTCCAAAGAATTGATCAATTATAGGATGCCATGATTATCCGGCATAAAAGGGTAATTTTCTCTGCCAGAACTGAGCCGTCACACGGTATTCAATGAATCGTTACCGAAAACAACGCTTACATTGATACCCACGATGCGAAAACCCCAATGAAGTTTTTCATTGACTCAGGGGCCCAAGTCATCACTGTCACGAAGCAAGACTTTGAGAGGATTCTCTCAAATTCAAATAGCAATGGATACATGTTTACATTGGAGTATTCATCGGACAAGTGACTTAAAGCATACGCTTCCGAAGGGGATATCAATGTAGTCGCAAACTTTTCGGCTGAATTATTCGTTTCTGAAGACAGGCCGGTTGCTACGATTACGATTGAAAAAAATTATGTAATCAACGAGGCACGATCACTTTTGGGATTCAATACGGCCATTCGATACAGCGTTCTTGCCGTAGGACTGGATGTCCCAATTAATTCATCTTGTATGAGCTCTCCTTGGAAATGTGAGCTAAGTATCGCTTTTTGTCATCAACTTCAAGAGCATCCTCAAGAGTTCCCTAAGTTCAACATACCGCAAATTTCACTGAGATATGACAAGACTTTGCCAACTTCACGATGTGTTTATACTCATATTCCAAGAAACATATTTCAAGAAACTTACCGAAAAGAAATTGGACGATCTTTTAGCTGTTGGCATCATAGAAAAAGTAACAACTGGCATGGATCGATCATTTTGTTCATCGTTACTTGTCCCCAAGGGAAGAAACGCTTTGTAACTGACCTACGAGGACCTAATCTGTTTATTCATAGGACGCCCTTCAAAATGCCGACTCTAGAATCTATTTTGTTGGAGCTCCATGGTGCACAGTGGTTTTCCACAATTGATTTGTATAGCGCGTTCTTCCATGCAGAGTTAAATGAAGACTCTCGCCATCTTACGATTATTTTGCGGAGACCGCTATAGACGTCTTCCATTCGGTCTGTGTAATGCTCCAGACATCTTTCAGGAAGCACTTCAAACTGTCATTTTGGCAGGATGCAAAGGGACCGTTAATTATCTAGATGATATAATGGTTTCGGGAAAGACTAGAGAGAGACATGATGACAACCTAGCCAAGGTCATGGCATGCTTGAAAAATCATAATGTAAAAATTAATGAAGAAAAATGCGTTTTTGGCCAGCAATGTGTGAACTTCATTGGATTCACAATTTGCTTTGATGGATGGAAAGTAGCGGAAGACGAAATTGCGGCCATCAAACGCTTAAGACATCCGGAAACTATACCCGAAGTCAAAAGTTTCTTGGGCTTGATAAACTTTGTAGACCGATTCATTCACAACCGAGCAGATAAAACCCAAAGACTTCGTGAATTGGGAAAGCATGACAGTTTAATGGAACATCTATTCCGCGAGTGATTGGATGTGCTTCGAAAACATTGTCGGAAACGGAACAAAGGTATCCGGAAACCCAGAGAGAAGCTCTAGCAATGGTGTGTGGAATAGAGCGATTTTCTATGTACCTGATGAGCTTGGATTTTACCGTTCGTACCGATGCAACATCCAATGAGTTTCTTTTTGGAGGATTGCAGATATGTTGGAAATATTGAGATTCACGCTCAAGACAATGATGATATGATTCGAATTAAAAGAGCGCTAGAAACCGGTTTCTGGGACACAGACTTGCAGCGTTTTGAAAGTCAATAAAAAGAACTCCACGTTTTTGGATCAATTTGATATAAGAATAATCAAATTGTACTCCCAAACACTTTACGGCAAAAGGCAATTGATTGCGCTCATCAAGGTCATTTAGGTGTAGCTTCTACGAAAATAATTTTGCAGGACTATTTCTGGTGGCCGAGTATGGCTAAGGACGTGGAATCTGCTTTGAACCAATGTAAGACGTGCCTGCGATTATCAAGGAAGACACGACCAATTCCTTTGAGCAGTAGGAATCTGCCAAATGGCCCATGGGAAATATTACAAATTGATTTTTTCACGGATAAAAATTGCGGTGCTGGAGAATTCTTGGTCATAGTTGACATATATTCACGTTATATCCACGTAATTGAAATGAAAAGTATGAATTCAGACGCTACCAATGCGGCCCTAAATAAAATTTTCCAAGTTTGGTGATATCCTTGCAAAGCGATATTCATATGGTCCCCCCTTCAAAAGTTCTAAGTTTGTAAAAACTTGGGAAGATAAGGGAATAAAAGTTTAAAAATCGATTCCAATGGTGCCGTGGAAAGGCAAAACGAAGGCATCAAAAGGTTATTGTCAGCAGCTAATTTGGATGATATGGAGTGGTGACAAGCACTGGAGAACTACGTACATGTGCATAATAAAGTAAGGCCTTTGTCTAGATTAGGTGTAACCCCATTTGAACTCCTGGTAGGAAGAAAGTTCAGGGGTACATTTCCATGTATGTGGTCGAGCAAAACCAGTACTGTGGATCGACATGATATTGCTGAAAGGTAAGCATTATCTAAGCTGGTTACCAAACGATATGTAGATTTGAAACGTAACGCCAAACCATCAGATTTGAAAGTTGGAGATAAAGTTATAATAACGCAGCTAAAGCGATTTAAATCAGATCCAACCTACGGCAACGAAAAAATTAACTATTGATGCGCGAGAAGGAGCAAAGATAGTTTTACGTAGCGAGCGAGGAGCAATATTTTCTAGAAATGTAGCGGATGCAAAACGGAATACAGAAAAGGCAAACAAGACAATTGAATCGACATCAATAGTCAATGATGAGCCTTTGGAATACAATTCTTCATCGGGTAAGACCTCAATGTAAATTAATCAATGATATTTGTATGTTTTTGCTTACGATTGTGTTACAATACAGAATTGATGACCAAAGACCTTGGAAGCGAAGATTTGGAGCTGTCTACAATAAAGAATTTGGAAATTCCAAGGAGGCTATTAATTGATCATTAGATGTACCAATCGATGGAAATTTGGAGGCACATTCTTCAAGAAACGACGAGGTTCAGAACGCCCGACCTAAACGACAATCCCGAAAACCAAAAAAATTTGATGATATGTTGTTGTATACGATTTTTGAACAAGAGTAGGGGTGAGAAGACATGTAGCATAGAAGGTGATTACAAATATAATAATTTTACAAAAATTTGAAAGAGTCGAAATTATTCTGCAGATTTGAAGGGAACCCCACTTGGCGTCATCCCTGTTCGCTAATAACGATAGAACATTTGTTTTCGGACGAGCAGCAGAACCGGACGAGCAGCAACGATGGAGGGTTTTGTGTCTGACGAAGATGCCAGCGGCCAGGCAGCAATGATGGAGAAGAATTCCATTCAGGATGAAGACAGTGAGTACTTTTTTTCTGCCAGTGCTGTATTTCGAAAAACTGTATGTAAAACTTGTATATATTTTTACTTGCTTGTATTTTTTTCTAAATTTACCGAAGATCCCATAGATTCTCCCGTGGAAGTAATTGCCTCTGATGAGACTGGCGCATTTGGTGGTGACTTTTTTTTTTGAAGTTCTCTCGTAGGAAGAGTTTCCTGCGATAAAACTGACGAACTTGGTGTTAAGATTTGTTCCTCAAAGTTTCCTTTTCCGGAAGCAGTGTTGGACATTCTTTGGTTATTATTATGTTTTTTTTCTGTATTATCGATATTTTCAACCTCAGGTTGGTTCATCCTCTATCGTAGTCACTCAAACGCCTCTTTTGGTGTTTTTCGGAAATTTTCTGGGGTGAGATTTGAACTCGTGACTTTGGCATGAGAGGTATGGATGTTAACCACTACACCGGGTTCGCTTCCTGGTTATTGTTATTTGTAATTCTTAAGTGGCACTAATGATACGTTAAAGCTGTTCGGACTATTTACCTGAGAAATGTACCTAAAGTATACACGGAGAATAGCGAAAATGCTGAAAAGCATATTATATATTCCTCTCTACGTTTTATTCCTTTTCAATCACTGCAATGCATAAAAAGTATGCATTGAATCAATATATTTTAAACATTGCAATACATTTTAGGCAATTATCATTTTCCGTGCATATTGCACATATGTATTTTTTTGACATAGGACTTACGTCTCTCTTTTCTATTCCTGTATAATGGCGCCGTTCTAAAATTTCTGAAATCGACCGCGTTACGCAGGTTTAGAGCTTTTGAACGATTATATCTCCTCTCTGGCCCACAGAAATTTCACGATAGGTATTTCATTCCAAAGGTAGAACATCAAAGCTGGATCCCTGTTGCTTACTAAATTCATTACATTTGTTTAACTGAATTAAAAAGTACTTTACTCTAGAAAAATGTCTAAACGCACCAAGCTATTGGTAGAAAATGACATATTATTTGCGCCACGCTCTGATTGGCTCATACTGCCACAGTTACCGTGCCAGCGACAATAAAACATGTGGTGACGTCCGACAAACCATCAGTTCTCGCTGTGCATCCGTAGAGGCAAGCGCATTCACCGTCTGCTCTGGAAGGGCAACTACACACAGCGCGTTGCTACCGGTGCCCCGTCTACTTCGCTGCGGTGATGGAATACGTGACTACTCAAGTGCCTATGATAATAAGAAGACAAAAATTATCCCAGGTCACCTGCAACTGGCCGTCCGAAACGACGAGGAGATGAATAAACTTCTCCGGTTTGACCATTTCACAGGGTGGTGTGCTGCCAAACACCCAGATCTTCTTGCAAACCAAGATGACCGAGAAGAAAATTTCAATCGTGAACCGTGTTCCCTCCGTAAACAACTAAAATCCGTCCTTTTCAGGACGACCAACTAGAGTGCGTTAAATTGGAGTTTTTCTTGAGTCATCGAAATCTTCATTACACACAGCGGCTCAACATGACGTTGCTTGAAACGCCGCCACCCGCAGAAAATGGCGATCATTTTTACGTAGTTTGTAGTATTACGTGCTGCCAAACACCCAAGCCGTCCTGCAGCCCGAGAAGACCGAGAAAAAAAAAATTTCAATCGTGAACCCTGTTTCCTCCGTAAACAACTAAAATCCGTCCTTTTTAGGACGCCTACGGTGTGTTTAATTGAAATTTTTCTTGAGTAATCGAAACTTCATAACACGCAGCGGCTCAACGTGGCGTTGCTTGGAACAACGCCACCCGCAGAAAATGGCGTAAAAATTTACGTAGTTTGTAGTATTACGTGCTGCCAAACACCCAGGCCGTGCTGCAGCCCAAGAATACCGAGAAAACAATTTCAATCGTGGACCGTGTTCCCTCCGCAAACAACTAAAATCCGTCTTTTTCAGGACGACCAACTAGAATGCGTTTAATTGACTTATTTTTTGAGTCATCGAAATCTTCATTAGACGCAGTGGCTCAACATGGCGGTCTGTACAATCTGGAGTTGAAGACGGTGTAAATGTCTATTTTTATCCTAGTATTACGTGCTGCCAACACCCAGGCCGTCCTGCAGCGCAAAAAGACCGAGAAGAAAATTTCAATCGCGAACCATATTCCCTCCATTTAACACTTACAAGCACGTTGGACATTCAACAAACAAAATATTATTAACAGTTAATTCAAGCCGAACTGCAGTTGCTATAAATTTTCGTGAAGAACCAATAGTAAAGCCTCACACTCTAATAGCATTGGGTTTGATGGTTCTTTAGACTGAATAAAATTCACATCAACAAGCAGTCCTACGTCAAATTTGCAGTTATGTCACTGACATAACTCACCCTTTTGTTTTTTATAAACGACCACTTGCAAATTATAGTTCAGTACCAAAAAATAATAACACAGCCCGGTAGAATACCCGTTCCTGATTCTTCTATCAGATTGTGCTATTATTTATTGAAGTTGAGTTATAGTTCGCGGGAAATCAATGATTATTGTGCAATACAGCTGACAACATCCCCATCAGCTTCAAGGAACTGACTGTAAACCATCCGCAGCGATCGATTGCCAAACTACGAAACAGATAACATTCTCGGAGTTTCCAGAACCAGTTTATTCTAAATCAGCCACAGCGTTCGTTGTCAAATAGTACGAACCGTGATCTCCAGGTTCATAGCGAAATGAAACAAGTTATCGAGGAACTAGGAGATGTTGGCAATTGTCTGAAAGGTACGTGTCTTGCAATTATTCGGATATTTCGAATAATCGCGTCGATGATTCTACACAGAAAGTAAAATATATTTGAGCATAGGATAACCAACTTAATTTGGACCCTCCAAAAAATCACATTCCTTTGATTTATGAATTGGAATTAATATATTTATATAAATATTCATTGCAATGCATACATTCGATTTATGTATTGGAATGCATATATTTATACAAATATGCATTGCAATGCATATATTTAAAATATGCATTGGAATGCATAAATTTGATAAAGGCATTGGAATGCATATATTTGATTTATTCTTATCATTGTATAAACCTGTATTATTAATTCCAATGACTGGATAGATCAACTTGGTTTTGGCATAGAATTTATGCTTTTTAGGATATTTGTTTTTCTCCGTGTACTACTTAGTTGTAGATGGCTTAGGGCATCTTTAGCGGTGGTTTATTTTTGGAACAACTTTATACTTGATTTGCATCAGCAAAACTTGAATAGAACCAGCTAAAATAGACCAACTTTGCCATCCTAGCACCGGTGTTGTACATATTTCTTGTTGTTAAACCCACTAACACCTGTCATCTTGTCAATCATTTAACATCAGAGATCAGATGTTTTTTTTCCCAGATATCGCAGTTTTTTTTTGCAAACTTTTTGCCATGGATTGGTTTGACCAAATAATTTTTACTGCAAGTAGTGCGTCGTTAGCAGACGACGAGGAATACTTGCTCGTTCATTTGGCTGAAGGTGAGTGTGTGATTGCATGCATATCGTTTACACAATATTAGATAATGCTGATTTGTAATTTGGCAGCGGAAAAACAAGTGTCGTGACGGAGAGGGTCACGTCCTGAAGGAAGTCCCAACGTCGACCGCGATCTCCATTTCACTCATCAGAAGCTGTTCGAGAACGACTTTAACGACACGCCAACCTACGACGAGAAGCACTTTTTGCTTAATTTCCGCATGTCAAAGGAGATGTTTCTGGACATTATGCAACAACTAAAGTCATCTCATTATTTTTTACAGCTTGCAGTTGCGAGGCAGCTGAAAAGTTGGCCTGAGCCCATTACAAAAGTGCACTGCAGTCTTACGAATGTTGACGAACGGTTCCTCATCTAGTTCTCTCGATGAAAATGTGAGCCTGCTGACCCTGAGGAATTTTTGCAAAGCTATTCTGAAGACTTACTCAGAAACTCAGGGAACTTATCAGTAATTCAGGATACTTCTTAGAAATTCAGAAAACTTCCCAGATGTTTTGCGTTTCTCACTGATGTTTAGGAAACATCCCAGAAAATCAGGGAACTTTCCAGAAAGTGGTGATAGCTTTTCAGCTCACCATAGTTCGGATACTACAAGGTAAAAAATGTCCTTCATTACATTGATAGAACCTGTCACATGGCGACCGTGACAGCTAAAGTGAACAGTAGTTCGAAAAGTAAGACTTATAAAATTTGCAATAAATAGTTACGAAGTTTCTAGAAACCGCCGGTAATCTAGTGCAAAAGAAAACATCGAATATGGGCTGGTTCAGCTCCGATGAAATAATTGTGGAAAGTGATACCAACAAAACACTACAAACCGTAGCGTTAATAGTGCTGGCTGTTGTGTTCTTAGCTTACGGGCTCATCAAAATTAATAACAACCACTATCGTAACCAGTCTGAACGAGTGGCAACGGCTGCAGTGAGGATGCACGCAGCAACTGTTTGAATGTGGAAATACGATAAATGTCCAAAAGAACAATGAATAGTGAAGAAAAGCGCCAATTTTAGGCGAAAATAACTGAACAAGCAGTGCAAGGTGTTAATAACAGACGCAATCATAACCAATCACTTGAAGACTCTTGACTGTAGTCCTTACTGGTGATAGCTTTTCAGCTCATCATAGTTTGGGTACTACAAGGTAAAGAAAGTCCTTCTCCATTGTAATGATAGAACCTGTCTCATGACCAGAAGGAAGCGCTGCCAAGTTTTTCAAGTTTCCCCGCTCAACCTATTGTCGTGGCAATGGGTCGTAAAAATCGATAATCCACGCGGGTGCCATCCCCTTCGGAAACCTTACCGGAGCCGGGCACCTCCCAGCGCAAAACGATGTTTGTGACAACAAGATTAATAGAACCATCCCAACTAACTTGCCGTCGGTAATTCACAGCGACGAGGAGTTTAATAAACTACTATCCGGATTGAATACAGCACATTATGGTGTCATGCTGGCCAAATAAACCCAAAATAGAAATTAAATTCTTGGGCTTATCATAACCATCGTCCTTTTCAGGACGACCAATTTTATTTTGCAATAAAAGAGTTAGTGTTTAAGTGAAATATTCGTGATTTATCCTGAACAACTTTTGCATATTATCAAAACTAGTACATTTTGGATTGTTTGAGGCATTTAGTCGAGAGTGGTGAATTCGGCAGAAATTTTTCATCAAACCCGAATCCGGATTTTTTTGTCATTAAACTGAACCGAATTTCATAAGGTACGGGTCAAGCAAAATAATAAAAACATTTTATAATAAACCAACCATATGTGTTATGACATATATAAATAAGATGATACCATTATTACTATGCACCAACGCGGTCCTACGTGATCCTCGCGGTTATATCCCTGATATAACCCACCTTTATTTATTTTTTCAGAAATCGCAGATTTTTCACAAACATTTTGCCATTGATTGGTTTGACCAATTAATTTTTAATGCCAGTAGTGCGTCGTTAGCTGACGACAAGGAATACTTGTTCTTTCGTTTGGCTGAAGGTGAGTGTGTGAATGTATGCATTTCATTTAAACGATATTAGGCAATGCTGATTTATAGTTTAGCAGCGGATAAGCAAGAGTCGAAACATAGAGGGTCACATCCTGGATGACGCCCCAACGTCGACCGTGATTTCCGTTCCGGTCATCAGAAGCTGTTCCAGGACTACTTTAGCGACACGCAAACCTACAAACAGAAGCACTTTCTGCGTTTCCGCATGCCCAAGGAGGTGTTCCTTGACATTATGCGACAACTAGAGTCAACTAGAGGCTTCTCCAAAATTTATCTGTATGAGCTGTTTGCAAGTGCTTATCATGACCAAATCTATCAATAAACAGATTGTTTACTTTGAAGACTTAATTACTTTTCAATTCCGAGCAACCGAAATACTATTCGGAATCTCGGAACCTCCGCATTTCGACCTAGAAAGCGTTTTCCGGAAAATGTAAAAAAAAACTAAGATAAGCATTCGTTATTTAGGAATGAAACGAAAAAGCAATTCACTAGCACATGGAGCAACTTGAGGTAATTATCAGCATCCGAGGCGAGCAATACAGCTTTCTGTCCGCCACCAGCATTACACGCAGCAAACGCGGTTACTTTTCGGCTCACAAATATACCTCAGAATATACTCAATAAAATTGAGTTATTGTTTAGTAAAAGCTGAAATTTTACTCAATTATTGGTATTATCAAGTAACGTGTAGCGTTTTGGAACGAAATTTTTCTTGTTCCAAATTGCTGCAAGAATAGATTAAAACATATACCCGTTGTAAAATGATGCAAAATAGATCCAACAATCCAACAATGAACAACACCGGTGCAGCGATGTTTTTGCGTTTGGTCTAAAAAAATAAATCCAATCCACGATTTGGATCGCCGTTGAAGATGCCCTTACGCAGGTTTGGAGATTTTGAACGATAATATCTCCTCTCTGGCCCACAGAAATTTTATGATAGGTATTTCATTCGAAACATTAGAACATCAAAGCTGAATCCTTGATGCTAACTTAATTCATTACATTTGTTTAAACTATCTAAAAAGTACTTAAAAGAAAAATGTCTAAACGCACAAAGCTATTAGTCAAAAATGACATCATATTTGCACCAAGCTCTGTTTGGTTCATACCGCCACAGTTATCGTGCCAGCGATTATCAAACATGTGGGGACGGCCAACCAACCATCAGTTCTCGCTGTGCATCCGTATGCGACAGACGTGTTCGCCGAGGACGTGAAAACAAGAAGATTAGAATCATCCCACGTCACCTGCAGCTGGCCATCCGCAACGACGAGGAGCTGAAAAAATGAAATGGTGAGTTATGTCTGTGACATAACTACAAAGTTGACGTAGGACTGCTTGTTGATGTGAACAGATTGATGTCATCGAATTAATACATTTCTACTATACTTTATTCAGTCTTAAGAACCATGAAACCCTATGCTATTAATGTGAGGCTTTACTATTGGTTCTCCACGAAAATCTATAGAAACTGCAGTTCGGGTCGAATAAACTGTTAATAATATTTTGTTTGTTGAATGTACAATGTGCTTGTAAGTGTTAAATGGATCCTGTGTTTAAATTTACATTGAACATGGAGCGAATTACAACGAACAACTTAACCTAACACCCAGTGGGACAGTATGGACATTTTCGTTTTGCAAAAAGTTTCACTGGCTCCGGGAATCGAACCTTCACTTTATGTCAATCGCTTGAACGACGAGTGACGCCGCTAACCACTTGACCACGAAGATGACGTGGGCGATTGATTATGCAATTTTCTCCGGGACGCGGCTTTTTAAGTAACGCCATGTTGAGCCAGTGCGTGGCAATGAAAATTTCGAACAGCTCAAGAGGAATTTCAACGAAACATATTCCACTATAGTTGGCAAATTGATTTGGTCGTCCTGAATAGGACGGATTTTAGTTGTTTACAGAGGGAACATAGTTCGCGATTGAAATTTTCTTGTCGGTCATCTTGGGCTGCAGGTCATCTTGGGTGTTTGGCAGCACCTAATACTACGATAAAAATAGATATTTACACCGTGTCTTCCACCTCGAGATTGTACAGACTGAACATTGAACATAGAGCGAATTACAATGAGCAACTTAACCCTATCACCCAGTGTGATAGTAGGTATGGACATTTTCGTTATGCAAAAAGTTCTACTGGCCAGAGCGGGAATCGAACCCATACCCGCCTGAACGACGAATGACGCTGCTAACCACTTGACCACGAAGACACGTGGGTGATTGATTTGGCCATTTTCTCCGGGACGTGGCTTTTAAAGCAACGCCATGTTGAACCGGTGCTTGGTAATGAAAAATTTCGAACAGTTCAAGAGGAATTTCAATCAAACATGTTCTTCTTTAGTTGGCAAATTGATTTGGTCGTCCTGAAAAGGACGGATTTTAGTTGTTTACGGAGGGAGCATGGTTCGCGATTGAAATTTTTTTCTCAGTCTTCTTGGGCTGCAGAACGTTTGGCAGGACTCCACTATGTAAAAGTCACACCGGAGAAAAGTTTGTTCAGCTTCTCGTCGTTGCGGATGGCTAGCTGCAAGTGACGTGGAATGCTTGTGGTCTTCTTATTATCACACTCCTGCTGCTTGGTGGTAGAATGTGCTGTAGCTTAGAGCTGATATGTATCACTGATAGCTGCTCGCCATGCCGGGCCCGTTTTATATAATGGCATCGGGTACCATTACATGACAAGAAGGGGTTAACAATGAAGGCAATGCGAATCAAATTTTACAAAAGGGGACGGGCCTCAGTTGTTACGCCAGACATCAGCTTGGAAATGAAATCGTTAGTTTTCAATAGAGCGACAGGGTTTTCGGAGGTTAAATTCGCATATTCTCAACTCAGGCAACAGAAAAACGGCCCTTGTCAGGGCTTTAAACCCCGTCCAAAGAGAGTTGAGGTATGGACACACTTGCTACTGAAACTGCAAAACAATTAGAGTTAGTAAATATTGGTCAAAAAAATTAGAGCTCACATTTGATAACTACCAGCAACTAACCTAATCTATTATCTGCAACTAATCCACTATGTACCTATGTACAACTAGGAAATACAACGAACCTAACCTACCCCCTACACTGAATATGTGAACATGTTTACACATGGTCGGTCTGCCGAGTTGTAGTTTGGCTCGAATTAATATTTCGTTTATTGAATGTCCAACGTGCTTGCTAGTGTTAACATGGCGAATAGAGATTTATATATGGATACTAATAAAAAAGTTGACCATTTTTTCCGGGACGCGGCTTTTCAAGAAACGCCATGTTCAGCCGGTGCGTGGTAGTGAAAATGTCGAACAGCTCAAAAGAAATTTCTATTAAGCCACAACCGACAACCAGTCTTGCGAAGATTTTAGTTCCATTTTTATGGCACAGTATGATATACCGCAAAATGGTTCTGGGCCAATAAACTGTGCATTTGAGCCTTGTTTAGCAAGCTTATCTACCCTTTCATTATCTTCAATGCCACAGTGTCCCATAATCCAGATTAAATTTACGGAGTTTTCTTGGCACACCTTTTGCAGAGAAAGAATGTATTTCCAGAGAAGTTTGGATGTGCATTTATAACCCCGACGCTTTGAGTGCCACTTGGCTGTCTGTAAAAATACAAATTTTTGCAAATCTATTTTTCCTCTTCATACTAACGCTAACGCATTTTATTATATCAAAAATCTCCGCTTGTAACACCGTTGGATAATTTCCCATTGCCACTGAAATGTCGACTCCAGGGCCGAAGATTCTTGCTACTGTTTTTCCCCCAATTTTTGAACCATCAGTGAATAATTTTATGAAACCACGACGAACAGAGGGACCTCCGACTTCCCAATATATACGTGACGTCTCACATATATTGTAAGGGATGTCATAATTTTTCACAGGTTTCATCCAGACTCCAATCACATACATCACTAGCCCTTGTTTAAAGTTTTGCGAAATACTCAGGTGGGCGACTAAGTCTCCAGACTTGAAAGTTATCACCCGTTTACTTGCGTGTACTATTTGCTTGATCGACTATCTTCATCTTCATCTTCTCTTGCGTTAATAGCTCATACTTGGGAATGAAAAAAAAAATGTTAAATGTGTTTTTTTATTCAATGTAGTCCCTTTTAGCTCGATACACTCATTCCATCGATTTTCCAACTTCTTGATCCTGTTCGAAAAGTAATTTTCCGGAAGGTTTGCATAATATTCCTCCGCAGCGTCGATGATCTCCTTGCTTGAGCTGAATTTTTTATCGATAAGCCATCTTTTGAAGTTTGGAAACAGATAATAGTCCAAAGGAGCCAAATCGGGTGAATTCGGTGAATGCGGAAGCGATTGGAGCCGTAAGTCCTTGATTTTAACTGTGGTTTTGATGCTCTTGTGCGCCGGCGCATCATAATTGTTTTTCTCTTCACGTGAGGCCGTTTTGCAGCGATTTCGGCCTTCAATCGCTCCAATCATGCACAGTAATACTCGCTGTTGATGGTTTAATTCTTTTCGAGGTAGTCCACGAAGATTATGCCCTGACAATCCCAGAAAACCGACACCAAAATCTTTTCGACTCATTTAGCCTCCCTAGGCCGCTTCGGAGCATTCGTACCGGCTTCAGTCCGTTGCCGGGCACTCATTCTGTTCGCTGGTGTGTAATAGTGGATTCAGGTTTCATCAACAGTTATCAATCATCAGCAAGTCTAAAGACTGTTTCGAAGTGCTCTTGCGTTCGTGTATTTGATCAGGAGTGAGCATGCGTGGCATCCAGCGGCAGAATGATTTTTTCATATGCAAAATCTCGCTCAAAATATGGCGTGTGCGCTCAGTACTAATCTTTGTGGCATCTGTTAGCTCACGCACCTTCAATTTCCGGTCAGCCAACACCATTTGTTGTTTTTGACTAGCTCAGGGTTTTCTCTTTGCTCAGAGTCGGCGCATTACTTGCTTCGGAGGACACACGTTTATCAACCCAACAATGAAAAAAATAGGAGGACCGGACAACAGTAACCCAGAGGGTCTTTCAGAAAGAGAAATGGCACACACAATACACATTAGTCTTAATCATATCTTTATTTTAGGGTATACATCGGTTAGTTCTGAAGGGGGGGATGAGGTCGTTGCGGCCGTTCAGGAACTGCTTACTTCGGTGCATGCATGCCGACGATAGAGGTTACCTTCGTAGTTTCCAAGGTAGAATCAGCCTCCCGATCTGGTGGTCTTCCGCTACGTCGGTAATCCCGCAACCGTTACCGATTCAATTTTTCCGGGTTTCTGGCTTCCGACAGTTGGATGGATCGCTGCACGTTTACACAAGCCGCTCTTCTGTCGCCGTAATACACCCGACGTTCCACGTACTCGCAAACGGGGCTGCAGCCAATTGGATTTTGGTCACTAGTAAGCGGGGGCGAACCCACCGGACCTTACCAGGACCTCACCGCCAAGACAATGGCTACAGGCGTGTGGCTTGGGAATAACAGTTGGCTTGCCAACCACCAGCACGGGACTCGCCAGGTGTCTGATTCCTAAACGTTCGGTGTTATCGGTCACTTCTGAAACCGTTTCCAACTCCGGCCAATAGCCACTCCACTTTTTCACTGAATCCTTTCGTCGATTCTTTGGTCGCTTGATTTTAAATATTTCTGTTCCTTGATTTTCACTATCGTTCTCCTGTTGTAAACTTCCGTAACTTTTTCCACGTCTATTCACGTTAGTGGTCTCAATCCTTCTCCTCGATTCACCTTTTGTCATTTTGGCTTGCGACCGACCGCTTTACATCTCTTCTCTCATTCTCTCACACCTTCCTCTTTCTCTCTCCTCTCTCTCTCTTGCTCACCTTTTCCGGTCATCGTTAATGCCAACATTGACCAGCCACTTATCAACTGACAACTTCCAAGATGTGTCCCGTCGCTGAGGGGTTAGTCGATTAGCAACGTGTTTTTATTGAGTGTATTCAAATTTTAGTGCGATCTTTGTCGTCTTTTTTTTTATTTACTGTATGTATACATTTATTTATTTATTTTATATGTATATATCTATATACATTTCATTCCGCATCGAACGCTGAAGAGCTTCGGTTTAGTTTTTTTCGCACTCCGCATTACCTCTTTTGCATTTTTT
Source organism: Aedes koreicus (assembly GCA_024533555.2). NCBI lineage: Eukaryota > Metazoa > Arthropoda > Insecta > Diptera > Culicidae > Aedes > Aedes koreicus. The sequence continues at coordinate 286,917 of JAHHFK020003219.1, read as the reverse complement.
TTTTCAACCCGCTATCAATCACGCGGTGATTAAAAGTAGTGCACTGTTTAAACCACCAATATTCAGCCGAGCGTTCCATTAGGGAAGCAGACATTCCCGGCCGAGCCCGACGGATGATCTGTCCAGCCTGTACCATCGTCAAACACCCGAGGGGAAAAAGTGTAACCCCATAAGCACCATCGCAGCAAGGAAGGTCATCGCTCCATCCACTGCCGGTCAGCAAGCGGTGCTTTGTTTGCGAACAACAGCAGAAGGTGCCATACCGGCAAACGGCAAGTAGCACATTTGTTTTTTGTTTCGTCATCTACTAGTGTGTTGTGTATCTCTCTCCCATATAGTAAATCGTTCTGCATAGGGTGGTTCAAAAAAATACCGTTCTGCATAGGGTGGTTCAAAAAAAATCATCAGATTTTTATTTTGTTTTATTTAATTTTTGTTTTTTTTTTGTCCCTGAATTTGTCTTTTCATGGATGATTCTAAGGGGGGCGACATGCCTCCCAAAGATATTTTTAGGGCGCGCTGTTATCAGCCGTCTTCTGCCTCTCCTTGGGTTGTCTACTTTCGGCAGAAAGTGAAAGCCCTAGACTTTTTGGGCATAAAAAGAAATTTGACGCGTCGTTATCCGGGGACCGAATTCCATCAGGTCAACCGAAACAAACTGCGTGTTACTGCACCTACATATAAAATTGCAAATGAAATTGCTGGTGACGAAGGTTATAATGTCGAGTACTACGTCTACATCCCATCTCGAGATGTGGAGATAGATGGCGTGGTTTCTGCAGCGAGCCTGACGTGTGAAGACGTTATGGAAGGTAAGGGGCGACTTCCAGATTCCGCTTCGTCTACCATTGAGATTCTGGAATGCAAACAATTGCATGCAGGATTAATGGTAGATGGAAAAAAGACGTATTCACCGTCGGACTCGCTACAAGTGACCTTCGCCGGATCAATTCTCCCAAAATTTGTTGAAATTGATAAAGTTTTTTTCCCAGTGCGCCTTTTTGTACCAAGGGTATTTAATTGTACCAAGTGCAAACAGTTGGGTCATACGGCTACTTTTTGCGACAACAAGCCCCGTTGTGGCAAATGCGGCCAAAGGCATCTAGAGGATGCTTGCCAACAGGAAGCAACAAAGTGTGCTTACTGTGGCAAAGAGCCTCTCCACGATTTGCAGAACTGCCCCGTGTACAAGAAGCGCACTGGTAACGTGAGACGTTCCATACAAGAACGCTCCAAGCAGACGTATGCAGAAATGTTAAAGTCGCAAAACGGAGCGTCTGCATCGTCTGTATCAGCCGCTCAAAATGAAAATCCTTTTTTGATTTTGTCTTCCGATGAACTGGACTCTGACGAAGCCGATGAGAGTGGATTTCCGGAGGTACACGCCCCCGGTAAAAGAAAGCCTACTAGTTCTCCGGGTGTGCGCCGGAAACAAATAAAACCTACTCTCAAAAGCTTGCAAAAAATTGGAGGTAGAGGGGGTCAATTTAAAAAACCGAATAAACCGGTAATAGCTGATGCATCCGTTCCTAGCTGTAGCTATACCAACCCGCCGCTACCTAATAACAGTAACCATAAGAGGTTACCAAAAACTACGTCTTCTCGCAATTCTAAGAATATCCCGTCCAAGCGAGGTAAGATGAATTTTAGGGACATTGTGGATAACATTTTAAATGCTCTTGGCCTTTCGGATGCTTCACCGCTCCGAGGAATTATTGACCTGCTTATTCCTATAGTTGGAAACTACTTCAAGCAATTGACTGTATCATGGCCCCTTATTGGTGAATTCATATCTTTCGATGAATAATTCGTCGAGTGAGGATCAAGATATGATCACGGTATTACAATGGAACTGTCGTAGTCTAATACCTAAATTAGACTCGTTGAAGTATTTGATTCACAATTCTGATTGTGATATATTTGCTCTCTGTGAAACATGGCTTTCATCCGAAGATGAATTAAACTTACACGATTTTAACATTATTCGCCTGGACCGAGATGATTCATATGGTGGCGTACTTCTGGGGATCAAAAAGTGCTACCCCTTCTATAAAATCTCACTCCCAATAATCTCAGGCATTGAAATCGTCGCTTGCCAAATAAATGTAAAGAATAAAGATCTTTGCATAGCTTCCGTGTATGTCCCTCCGAGGGCATCAATAAACCGCCGTCAACTTTGGAGTTCAATTACATTACTTCCATCTCCAGTTCTTATTCTGGGCGATATGAACTCCCACGGTACTTGTTGGGGCGAACAATACGATGACAATAGAGCGGGTATTTTCTATGACTTATGCGACGATTTCAACTTGACCATCTTGAACACTGGGGAAGCGACACGAATAGCAAAACCTCCTGCCAGGGAGAGTCGACTTGACATATCTTTGTGTTCTAATTCACTATCATTAGATTGTCTGTGGAAGGTAATCAATGATCCCCATGGTAGTGATCACTTACCAATTATTATCTCAATCACAAATAGTTTTCACAAAACAGACCAGTCAATCCATGTTCCTTATGACCTCACGAGGCATATCGATTGGCAACATTTTGCATCGGCGGTAACCCTTGGTATTGTTTCTACCGATCCTCTTCCACCATTAGAAGAGTATAGTTTCCTTTCCGACCTGATGTACAAAAGTGCATTAGAAGCTCAGAAACGACGTGTTCCAAGTGCATCCCTAAAAAGAAGACCCGCCACCCCTGGATGGGATGACGCATGCACTAAGTTTTATCTTGAGAAATCCGATGCGTTTAAAGATTATCGTAGACATGAAACATGCGAGCTTTTTGACAAGTACCTCAAGCTTGAAAAAAAGCTTAAAAACTTACTCAAAGCAAAGAAACGCAATTACTGGCGTTCGTTTGTAGAGGGACTATCTATAGAAACCTCGATGACAACGCTTTGGAGAAAGGCTCGTTACATGCGAAACCGCTCATCCTCCAATGAGAGTGAAGAATACTCCATGCAATGGATATTCGACTTCGCTAAAAAGGTTTGTCCAGACTCTGTCCCAACACAACCGAATTTACGGGATACTACCCTAAATAACGGTTCTCTGGCCGAACCATTCACAATGTTGGAATTTTCAATGGCACTTCTTTCATCGAATAACTCTGCTCCGGGAAGCGATATGATTAAATTCAACCTTCTAAAAAATCTTCCTGATATCGCTAAAAGACGATTACTTAACCTGTATAACACTCTCATGGAATTAAATATAGTTCCACCCGCATGGAGGCAGGTTAAAGTAATAGCTATTCAAAAGCCTGGGAAACCAGCGTCTGATTACAATTCTTACCGTCCGATCTCTATGCTATCATGTTTAAGGAAATTGTTAGAAAAAATGATCCTATCAAGACTTGACCGATGGGTTGAATCAAACAACCTACTATCAAATACGCAATTTGATTTCCGAAGGAGCAAAGGAACAAACGATTGTTTAGCGTTGCTTTCATCTGATATACAACTGGCCTTTGCACACAAGGAGCAATTGGCTTCAGTATTTCTGGATATTAAGGGCGCATTTGATTCAGTTTCCATAGATATACTTGCAAATAGTCTGCACAGTAGTGGTTTGCCAGGAATTTTAAATAACTTTTTGTATAATTTACTGTCAGAAAAACAAATGACCTTTAATCTAGGTCAACTGACAACTTCCAGAATTAGCTACATGGGCTTACCCCAAGGCTCATGTTTAAGTCCCTTGCTTTATAATTTTTATGTTAAAGATATTGATAACTGCTTGGAAAATAGATGCACGCTAAGACAACTTGCAGACGATGCTGTGATCTCCTTTAGAGGTCCACGTGCGGAAATCTTGCAAAGACCATTGCAAAATTCCCTAGATAATCTGTCCATCTGGGCCAGAAATTTGGGGATCGAGTTTTCACCGCATAAAACCGAATTGGTAGTGTTTACTAGAAAGCGGTTCCCTGCTCAACTGCGTCTCAAGCTTTTGGGAAGAGACATTACCCAATCTTTGACCTTCAAATACCTTGGAGTCATGTTTGATTCAAAATGCACTTGGAGTAATCACTTTGCGTATTTAAAACCGAAATGTCAACAAAGGATCAATTTTCTAAGATCAATATCCGGGACATGTTGGGGTGCTCACCCGGAAGACCTTATTAAACTCTATAAAACAACTATTCTTTCAGTTCTCGAATATGGCTCTTTTTGTTTCCTCTCGGCAAGAAATAGCCACCTCATCAAATTGGAACGCATTCAATATCGTTGTCTACGTATTGCCCTTGGCTGTATGCATTCAACGCATAATATGAGCTAGAGGTTCTGGCAGGAGTAAAACCCTTACAGTACCGCTTCTGGGAGCTCTCATCTAGAATACTGATCAAGTGTGGAATCAGTAACATCCTTGTGATTGAAAACTTCGAAGAAATGCTCGAATTGAGTACCCAGTAAAGATTCTTACGAATCTATATTAACTATATGTCATCCGATATTAGTCTTCCATGCTATAACCCTCCTAGTGTACGCTTTCCTTATCACAGTTCCTCCATTGATTATGATCTCTCCATGAAACAGGCTATTGTCAAGGAGTTCCAGATCAACTTCGACCTATTTTAATTCCCCATATTTTCATCGAAAAGTACCAACATGTCAGTTGCAATAGAAGAATTTTCACCGATGGGTCACGCATTGATGGATCCACTGGTTTCGGTGTTTACAATGAATACTCATCTGCCTTCCGGAAACTTCAGGAACCTTGTTCCGTATATGTTGCTGAGCTGGCAGCAATCAATTTCGCATTGGGGATAATTTCCGACATGCCCATAGACCATTATTTCATCTTCTCGGATAGTCTCAGTTCTATTGAGGCCCTCCAGTCGATGAAAACAGTTAAGCACTCATCTTACTTTCTTTCAAAAATAAGGGAGCAGATGTGTGCGTTGGTCGAAAGATCATTTAGAATTACCTTTGCATGGGTCCCCTCACATTGCTCAATTCCAGGCAATGAGAAGGCGGACTCTCTAGCAAAGGTGGGCGCACAAGAAGGCGAGATTTTTGAAAGAAGAATTTCACATGATGAATTTTTCCCATTAGTACGTCAGAGTTCTCTTCAAAGTTGGCAAAACGATTGGACAAGTAATTCTCTTGGGCGGTGGTTACATTCCATTATTCCAAATGTTTCGTCGAGATCGTGGTTCAAAGGTCTGGATGTAAGTCGCGGTTTCATTCGTGTGATGTCAAGACTTATGTCCAACCACTACTCGCTAGACGCACATCTCTACAGAATTAACCTCGTCGATAGCATGTGTAGGTGTGGAACCGGTTATGATGACATCGATCACGCAGTTTGGCATTGCCCGGGTAATGATGCCTCCAGAGCACGACTATTGGATACCCTTGTGGCCCGAGGTAGACAACCCTTCCGCGAAGTAAGAGATGTTTTGGGAATGCGTGATCTTCCCTACATGCAAGCGATTTACGAATTCCTTTGTTTGTCTGATCTAAGAGTGTAATGTCATCACCCCCTCCCTTTCCCTTCCCTTTCAGGGAAGACCTAGTAAATTCCCTGCCATTGTGTCCCAGTTATATTATCCTTTTGTTTCCGTGCTACTTGTACCTGCCCAGCAAGCTGTGGTCACCCATCTGCAGCTTAGTTCCTGTAAGGGACTACAGAGACCGAGGATTTGGAAGATGTCGCAACCATGAGCATCAACAAATACCTGAAATAAGTTACCTGCCTAGCCCCTTCCAAACAATAATGTGACCCATTAACCTCGAGCTAGCCACGAGTAATTGGCACCCCTCTTTACTAAAATCGAAATAGAAAAATTGTTTATTATAATATTGAATATCGGCTCCGCAAAGTGTTACACACGCCTGAGCCTAATAAATAAACGAACTGATTAAAAAAAAAAAAAAATATCTATGTACATTTGATCTGCATGCATAGATTTCCAAAAAAATTGCGCAAAACGCTGGGTGACTATTTACAGGTTGATTTATGTTAGTTCTAATTTATTTACATCAAGTTTCTATGGTTTTTTTTCAATCAAGTTCCAAAATGTGCCAGATGAAATTTTAATATTTACTATAAACAAAACTAGCCTAAACATAAAGAAATAACTTACCCTAACCATACCGAGCCTCCTGGACACTCCGCATTGAGTCAACCCATTGTTCTCATTCGTTGGTAACAATCATTCCTCCTCCCAAGAAAAAAATTGCCAAACACGAAGCTCACACTTGGTAATTTTTTTTAAATGGATTCGTCGTTTCCTGAATCAGTGCTCACATGAAAGAGTGCCCATCCAGTACGCAACCCTCCGGATCCTTTATGCATTATTTTTCAATTATATTTACTAGCCGTTTGGTGATCAGACTGGTTTACCTTTAGGTGTTGAACATCTGTTTCGACCGAAAGTGCTGATTAGGTTGCTATGAGTGAATTCCGCATTCCTTTGTTTCTTGTTTCTAATTCTTGGTCTAGTTCTTTTTTTTCCTAAATTCCTACTTAAATTTATCTGTTCAGAAAAGCTATTCTCATTCACACTCTCATGCATTTGGGTACCCTTTTCCTTAAGCATTCTGATAACATTGATTTCTTCATTCACTCAACTATCTATTCTATCTTACTCGTAATATATCTAGGAGACAAGTGTTCTCTCCAGTGACACTATTAGTTAGAAGATTATCTCTCTCTCTTCTAAGCTTTTGAAAATCCCCCCCCATATTTTTTTTTTTTATCTTATTTTTTTTTTTTAAAAAAAAAAAATTTTTTATATTTTTTTTTCTCCGGTTTTTTTTTTTTTAAACCAAAGGTCCCTCCTTTTTCCCTTTTAAGGCTGGTTTACAGTTCAGGAAAAGCATCACGGGATTTGGGCGCCTGTGTGTTTTGAATGGAGCCCGGGATTTGGCGGGAATTGAGTCTACACACAAATTACAGTTTTCCTGAAGTGTAAACCCAACCGCGGGATTTACTCCGGGAAAAAAAATCATCTCTACACACTACTTCTTCGGCGGGAACAAATCATTCCGAATTGTTTCCGAGCGGATTTTGCAAGTTTTCAATAGGTCGTAAGAAACATATTGCTATCTAGAGCAAATATTTTCATAAGGTCGTTAGTAACAATGTAAATAAAAATGATGTTCCTTCACTAAATGATAGCTTGGGTACTCCTCAATATGAATTATACACAACATTATATGAATTGCAGCGAATTGCTGCTATATATTATGTAACAAAATAAGCTTGTGTCACAAACTACTCCATAACGAACTTATGTCGCATTCGTCGGTTTGTCATTTTGACTCAATTGCTTTTCTATGGTCCTCACCGGATTAAATTAAGAGCAAACACCAACAATTTTCACCTGGCTAAACATTCATTTGATTTAACAATGCCTGCGATTAAAGTCAACCATGATGGTGTTGATATCAACATGAGGGCTGTCAAATATATCATAAATGTTGAAGGCTGTACCATAAACGTAGTAAATTTGACTGATATTTCAAGGTAGTTTTGAAAATAGGCATAGTCGGGAAAAATTGTAGTTTTTACAGCATGATTTTTTTTCAGAGTAGTATTCATTTTGAAATTCAATGCTTTCTGAAAGAAAGAACTGACACAAATGAAAATATGCAAAACCCTCACTCCCGTTTCATTTATCTTAATTTTTGAGTAGAATTGTACTCAATAAAAAGTTACTCAATATTTGGAAAAAGTGGATATACTTAATTTTATGAGTAGATCCACTATTTTACGAAAATAGAATTATATTTCCGCGAGAGAAAAAGAGATAGTATGCAATTGTACTCAAAAATTGAGTAAAGTAAAACAGGAGTGTGATGTGCAAAACAAGCTCGTCATCGAATGTGGAGAAATGTGGAGAAACGTCAACTGGAAAATTTCCCGAGTCAAATCCCGAGCCAAATCCCGTTCAAAATCCCGTGGTGCTTTTCCCGAACTGTAAACCAGCCTTTGGCGGTGGGGCCCTTTTCCTTTCTTTCCCCCTTTTCATTTGTACCCCCCGTTTTTTTAGTTTTTATCCTCCAACCCCCCCCAAAAAAAAAAAAAAACCCCTTATTATTTGGCCCCCACCATTGGACAAAGTGAACGAAATTTCGTGATCAGAAGAAGCAGTAATAAATGGACTATATTTCTTCGAATAAGACAAACAGTACCGCATATTTTGAAACAGAAATTACGGACCGAACTCCTTAGCAATGGATGTTTTCAACTATCCGGATACTTTAAGGATCCATCCCGTTTAAATAATTCGATGAAGTGAATGATTGTTACCTGTCCTTTTTTTTTTTTTTACGTTGGACTGGGCTTGAATCGTCTGTCAGGTGAAATCCAGTCAGCTGATGAGCAAAAAGTGTTTGTTCTTAGGCTGGTTTGAGGTGAATGGCAGGCCACACACCCAAGGATTTTCCGTCTAGGTCAGCGATCTCATATGACGATGTCCCTATTTTTCGGATCACCTTTGCCGGTAGGTATTGCGGTCCATATTTCGCGTTATAGTTTTCAAGAGCATTGGACTGCTTCATATTGCGCCTATAAACAATTTGGCCCTCATTTAAAGCTTTTCCATAGGCACGATGACGAAGATCGTATCGCTTATGGCTTTCAAGATGGGCCTTTTCAAGTTTCTCAAGAACTAGTTTTTTTATATTCCCGAACATTTCCGACTGCCGCTTTACGTGATCCACGGGGGATATAGATGGGTCATCATTACCAATACGGTGATCAGATCCCTTCAAAAACATTTCATGACCGTGAGTCGTAAAAACGGAGTGAAGTCCCTCGCAGAGTGCTCCGATGTGTTGAGAACGGCTTCTACTTCGGCCAATCTAGTGTCCCATAGTTTTTGATTAGTTTTTACATAGGTTCGTATGGCAGCATTGACTGTTCTATTAACCCGCTCGACAGGGTTTGCTTGAGAGTGGTATTTATATTGAGCAGAGATATTTAGTGAAATTGAAAGGCCAAGTTTAGATTCATATGAAAAAGATAATTTAATCAACGAACGATGTTCACACTTCAATGTCTCGAATGGTTAATAGGTTAAAAAAAGGCGCACTGTTGCGCGTTTCTGCATCCGGTTCGCTTCACGCGTTGTAGTGTTGCCAAAGCAAATGACAGATGTAGGAAGTTGGTAGCAATCGCTAGATTGATGGTGGTAGCATTATGGCACAGTAGTTGCACTCACAACACTCCTCCTCAACGTATAGTGCCATCCTTCGTCGACAATCCCAGCATTCCTGAAAACTTCCGTTGCTTCGTGGTTCCCAATGGCTTGGTGAAAACGTCAGCCACCATGTCTTCTGTTGGACAGTATTCAAGCGCTATAAGTCCTGACACACACTGCTGCTTGACGAAATGCTCCTTGGTCTCGATGTGTTTCGAACGACGATTGGTCCGATCGGAGTTCACAAATCGGATGCAGCTCTGATTATCTTCCTTCATTTTTACAGGTCCTTCCACGCGTTCGCCCATGTCGTCCATCAGTCGTCGAAGCCAGACTAATTCTTGGGTAGCCTCGCTCAGAGCGACATACTCCGACTCCATAGAAGACAACGTGACACTAGCCTGTTTACGACTGGCCCATGATACAGCTCCACCTGCGTAGCAGAACACGTATCCGGTTGTTGACTTCCTCGATTTTGCGTCACCGGCCCAGTCGGCATCAGAATAGCCGATCAAGCCACCGCCAGATCCGTTGTACACCAGCCGCCAATGCTTAGTCGCCTTCAAGTAGCGAACGACTCGCTTAGCTGCCACCCAGCAAGCTTCAGTAGGGGCACTCACTTTACGACCAAGTATACCCGTACTAACAGCAATATCGGGTCGCGCACACACTGATAGGTACAGAAGACCACCAATGAGACTTCTATACTGCGTTTGGTCAAGGAAACTTTCACTTGTGTCCTGCACTTTCAAAAAACCTTCGTCCATCGGCGTTTTTGCAACTTTTGCATCACTCAAACCAAACTTGCGAATCAGTTTATCAATATAGCCCTCCAGGCTAACACTATAGTCACCGTTTTCGCGTTTGATTTCGAGTCCCAAAAAGTAACTCACTTGTCCGAGATCGGTCATATCGAAATGACCAGTTAATGCTTGGTACACAGAGTCAATGATAACTTCGTCCACGCACCCGACCATCATATCGTCCACATACACTAAGATGTACACTTTCTTCTCTTTCACGTTTTTCGTGTACAAGCACTGATCAGCACCACTTTGCTGGAAACCCATTTTCACCAACACACTGTGCAGCTTTTGGTTCCAACAGCGTGCCGACTGTTTGAGTCCGTATATGCTCTTTTTCAGACGACAAACCCAGTGCTCCTTACCTTTCACCTCGTATCCAGGTGGTTGACGCATAAACAGCTCCTGGTCGAGATCACCGTACAAGTAGGCCGTTTTTATGTCGAAATGCCGAAGTGTCATTTTTATTTTGGAAGCCAGAGCAAGCAGCATACGAAGAGTCACGTGGCTCGTGACGGGAGCGAAAACTTGGTCATAGTCCTCGCCGAACTGCTGGGAATAGCCTTGAGCCACCAGACGAGCTTTGTGTTTGGTCACCTCTCCAGCTGCGTCTCGCTTCAACTTGAAGACCCAGCGGCAACCGACCACTTTTCGTCCTGCAGGTAACTCCACCAACGCATCCCAAGTGCTGTTTTCTTCATGCGATTCCAGTTCACTTTTCATTGCCGACCTCCATTCGGCACGAGTTTCGCAGGCCAGAGCTTCCTTGAGATTCCTGGGTTCCATTGCTGCTTCCAATGTTCCCGCTGTATACGCTTCCTCAATTAATCGAACCGGAGCGATTCCCTTGGTCGCTCGTGTTGATCTGCGTGCGACTTCATCCAGGGGGAACCCGTGGAACGAGGGTTCGTCCACCAAATCGTCATCAGTCGCACTGTCGTATTGTGATACATCAAGATTTACACTGTCGTCGTTGGCGTTCGGTTCCTCCAGCGGAGGGGGTGGAGAAGTTGATTCAAGTGGCAACACCACTACTCCTCCTGACGTTGTAGGCTTCGGCTTCTGCACATTTTTATCCTCACCGTGTTCCAAAAATTTGGCGTCTCTGCTAATGGTGATTCCTTTCGTTTCCAGGTTCACGAATCGGTAGGCCTTCTGACCGTCCGCGTAACCGACGAACACCAACTTTTTAGCCTTTTTGTCCAGCTTACGGCGTTTTTCTTTTGGAATGTGTACGAAGGCTTCGGATCCAAATACTCGAAGATGTTCGTACGAGGGCTTCTTTCGATGCCACAGCTCATAAGGCGTGGATGCCACCGAGGAGGATGGCAAACGATTTTGCAGATAGTTGGCAGTCGAAATCGCTTCACCCCAAAACACCTTATCCATGTTCGAATCCGCCAGCATGCAGCGCATCATCTCAACGAGGTAGCGATTCTTACGCTCGGCCACCCCATTCTGCTGCGTAGAATACGGTGCCGTTCGGTGGTGCACTATGCCGTGATCGTCAAAGTACTTTTTAAGAGAGTTGCTGCCATACTCACCACCGCCGTCTGATCGAATTACTTTCGGGTAGTGATCGAACTGGGTTTTCACCAGAGCACAGTACTCTCGAATCCGGTCCTCGGCATCAGACTTGTTGCGTATTAGGTAGATGATCGTGTAACGGCTGTAGTCATCCACCATGCTCATATAGAAACGGCTGCCGCGCGCTGTTGGCACTTCAATGGGGCCTCCCAAGTCCGTGTGCACCAGGTCGCCGACAGCAGATGCTCTTGAAGATGATGCTTTTGGAAACGATTCACGACTCATCTTCCCCTCACAGCACGATCCACAAACGGACTTCACGTTGCACTGGTCGATTTTCAAGCCGCTTCCCAAATCACGTTGCACAATCTTCTTTACCGCTTCCGTGTCACGGTGCCCAAACCGGCGATGCCACAGGTGTAAGCAGGAAGCTCCGTGATTCGTATCCGCTAGCATGGCTCGCTCCAGACACTGCTTCAGGTGATATAGACCACCTTTGCGTTCACCCACTAACAACACTTTTTCACCTTTCAGGACACGGCAACCACTCTTATCAAACACAACTTCAAAACCCAAATCGGCAATCTTGCTCACCGATAGCAGATTTGTTGCGAGCGAAGGCACATGGTACACATTGTCCAGCGAAACGTTCGTTCGGGTACCATTTCCGTTCACGGACACTACTTTACTTCTTCCAACACCGGCCGAGTTGATGGACTGTCCATTTGCCAACGAGATTGTTGACCGTTTTGATTCATCAACTTGCTTCAAAATAGATACATCGTTCGTCATGTGGGAAGTGGCACCCGAATCGAAACACCACAATCCTTTCTCGTGTGCCTTTCCGACAAACAAACACAGATCCACTTTATCTTCTTCTTCTTCGACGGCGACGCTTGCTTTCTCATGAGCTTCTTTCTCCTTTCTGTCTGCCGCCCACTTATGACACTCTCTTCGGAAGTGACCCTCCTTCTTACAGTAGTGGCACTGCTTTTCCTTCTTCTTGTCACTTTTGTTCTTGTTTTTAGCGCTATATCTCCCAGACAGCAGCGCCTTCTCATCTTCCGCACCATCCGCACGACGCCGCCCTTCTTCCAGCAACTTACCCTTGACGAAGTCGACTGTGAGGTCAGCATCCGGCCTACTCTCCAACGCAATGATTAGACCGTCGTACGATTTTGGCAGGCTGGACAGCATCAAGGCAACGAAAGACGGATCCTTCATTTCCTCCCCCAGGGCGATCAGTCGCAGCCGCAACGATGTGAGCTCTTTCAAATGCTCAGCCTTGTTTCCACTCTCTGGCATCTTGGTGGCGAACATTTGGCGCATGACGTGGATTTTGCTCGAAAGTGATGACCGCTCGTGATAGCCTTTCAGAGCGTCCCACATCTCCTTCGACGTTGTCGTCTGCATCACGTGAATCAGCTGGCTGTCGTCTAACGCCAGGCCGATCAGAGCCCTCGCCTTCTCGTTACTGGCGTGCCATGTCGCATCAGGCGCCGCCGGCGCCGCTTCCGTCACGACTTTCAGTACTTTTTCACGTGACAATAAAAGCTGCATTTTGAATTTCCATATTGTATAGTTCTGATCATTTAACTTTTCAACCGAGACGTGTGATTCCGCCATCGTGACCTTGAAACAAGTTCAAAACACGCTCACTACGGACAACACCCAAACGCTAATTTCGCAAAATTCACTTTTCCGATACAACGAACCGCAAAACTTGATACTTTCCACGAAACTCTGGGCCCATAACCTATTGAGCAGAGATATTTAGTGAAATTGAAAGGCCAAGTTTAGATTCATATGAAAAAGATAATTTAATCAACGAACGATGTTCACACTTCAATGTCTCGAATGGTTAATAGGTTAAAAAAAGGCGCACTGTTGCGCGTTTCTGCATCCGGTTCGCTTCACGCGTTGTAGTGTTGCCAAAGCAAATGACAGATGTAGGAAGTTGGTAGCAATCGCTAGATTGATGGTGGTAGCATTATGGCACAGTAGTTGCACTCACAACAAAAAAAAAAATAACGCAGATTGAAGTATATAGAAGAGAGCAAAAAGAACTGGAGGGGGGGGAGAGAGAAAGCATGGTTTTTAACAACACCGCCCCCCCCGAACTGAGAAAAAAACAATTGTCGCCTCGCCCCTCCGCAGAATTATTTTCACTATTTTTAAAAAAAAGGAACAACAACAACCACCTGTTGAAGAAAACAACCACCGAGAAAAAAAAATAATGGTTTTTGCTTCTTTTTGGGGAAAGTCCTAAAAAAAAAAAACCGATTGTCCCCCGCGGGGGGGGATAAAATCCCCTCCCCCCAAATGAGTGCCAGTGCAATGTTAGGAACTTTTGTTTCCTTGCAAGTGGTGCACTTACCTACATATTCCCGCACGTCCAGGACCATCCTTGGCCAGAAATATCGAAGACGGATTCGGCTTAGAGTTCTATCGACTCCCTGATGCATCGCGTTATCATGGCATTCGTAAGTTATTTTAGCACGCAGCGCTGGTTCGGGAACAATCTTCCAGTCGAACCTATTGTCATGGGGTTCGCTAGGATTCGTGACGTACTTGTACAGTACTCCTTCTCGTATCTGAAAATCTATATATTCGCCCGGTTTTTTGGAGACTTTCTCAATCACATCTTCATATACAGAAAGAGCTGAATCAATATGGTTCGTTTTCTTATTGGCGGTAGAAGTAGAGGCCGAAGTATTACCTAAGCCATTGCTGACAAAGACTGCGGATATACTACGTGAGAGAGCGTCAGCCACCACATTTTCTTTTCCACGACGATGACGTATCGTCATGTCGTAATGTTGTAGTTCTAAGCACCATCGACTACACCGAGATGCCGTTTTCCATTTCGCGGTCATTATGTGGGTTAGGGCCGCAGAGTCAGTGACGACCGTAAAATGAGGACCCTCAATATATCCCCGGAAGGCCTCAATAGACAAGAGTACGGCCAATGCTTCCTTTTCGCACGCATGATAATTCCTCTGAGGGGTTGTCAGCTTGTGCGAATAGAAAGCAATGACCCTCTCGAATCCTCCTTGTATCTGAGTAAGAATCCCTGCGACAGACACGTCGCTCACGTCAGTCTGCAGCGTGAACTCTAACGAGAAATCAGGACATACAAGGACTGGTGCCGAGATTAGTTTCTCCTTGATTAGGTTAAACGCCCCCTCAGCAGCCTCACTCCAGCCCAACACCTTTGACTTACTTTTTAACAAGTCAGTTAGTGGGGACGTGATTCCGCTAAAATCATCTATAAAACGGCGATAATAATTCGCCATCCCTAGGAATCGTCGCAATTTAGTAACGGTAGTGGGTCGACCGTAGTCCACTATTACTTGAACTTTTTCAGGATTGGCCCTGAGGCCCTCAGTAGACAACAGGTACCCCAAGAACGATAGTTCACTAACGCCGAACTTAGATTTCTCTAGGTTGATGGAAAGATTTGTCTCTGTTAGTCGTCTCGCTATTTCTCGAAGGAGCTATACGTGACGCTCGAACGTCTCCGATACAATGACGATGTCATCAAGGTATACGAAGACGTTCGGTTCCAATTCACCATGTCCGAGGACTCTGTCCATTAGCCGGGACAGGGTTGCTGGACTATTCATCAGACCAAACGGCAACCTGGTGAATTGAAACATTCCCTTGCCCTGAATACTAAATGCGGTATATCGTCGTGAGTTCGGTTCCAACGGAATTTCGAGGAATGCTTCCGATCAATCTATCGTACTTAGGTACATGGCCCTAGGAAACTGGCCGAGAATTCGACCAGGGTGGGGCAAAGGATATGCGTCACGTACAGTTCTTTCATTTATTTTGCGAGCGTCTAAGCAAAGGTGGACCTTTCCTGTAGGTTTTATAACCGGTACGACATTGGAACACCAATCAGAGTGTGCTCTTTCAATTATGCCCATCGCCAGCATCCTCTCCAATTCATCGGCTACTTTTTGTTGTACCTTAGGGGAAAGGGTATAGGGAAATTGACGTACCGGTGGTTTGCTTTTCCATTCTTCCGAAATTTCTATACGATGCTCAATTAGAGGTGTTCTGGTCAACCTCTCTGGGCAAGCACACAAAAACAGCTCTTTGATTTCGGCGAGTTGATTTAACTCGTTGACAGTGAAAGGGTGCTGAAGTATCTCATCCGTTACTGTAGAACTCAAGTTTATTGTAGCGCAGTCCTTAATCGTTGGCCGGATTTGAAACTTCTGCCAGAAGTCCATCCCTAATATACATTCGGCAGATAAGGTCCTCACCACTATGGTCTGGATTATCTTAACGCGTCCTGAAAAATTAAATGGAATTGAAAGCTGGCCCAGAACTTTTAGTTCTGACCCATTGGCAGCGCGTACCACTGTGGGTTGGCTTACAGGTCTCAGTTTTGTGCTCTTGAGCTTACGGTATATATTCTCGCTAATCAATGTTAATTCACTACCAGAGTCCAGTAACCCTTTGGATGGTCGGCGAATCAAGTTCGGGATGAGCAAAAGTTTTCCTGAGTTCACTGACCAAATGTTGCCAGCTGGCCAGACGTCCCGAAGAACGCATGGTCATGTACCAGTTAAGAGCTGGCCCTGTGAACAAATGCAAAGCTGAATCAAAAAGCTCTTCTTCAGATGTTCTTTCTGATAAAGCTAACTGCGAAACCAGAACCAGAAATTCATTTAACTTGAGCCCCTGATCGGTTCCCGCATATTTATCTAATTTCCATTTTGACACAGGCAAAGATTTGAAGCCAAAATGACTCCGTGAATTATCAATCGCCCTCGGATACTGAATCGGATGAGATCCCGGAATCTGACCTTGCCATGACTGACTAGGAAGAGTTTGAGGATCGTAACTAGTCCCCGCGCTCGTGAAAATTGGTGGATTTGGGGCTCCTACACACTGCGGAATCTGTTTCGCTGCCGAAGGACCCGGTAATCTCCACGAGTCCGCGTTAGCCGGCCAATCGTGGTTATATTGCCCTCTTTCATACTGAGATAGAGGAACGATGTTCGAAAATGAGGTGCCTTGTGCACTACATTGCCCGTTTGAGTTCGGCGTGTATCCCATAACTAAATATGGATTCGAAAACACCGAAGTCGTGACACGCGGAACTGTAGTTGTTGTCGCTGTTTGTGTATGAAACTTGATCGTCGGGTTTGATGTTGAGAACTCTGGGCTGATGCCAGAAGAATTCGTGGTAGCGATAGAAAAACTCGGTGTTGTGTTAGTAGTAGCCAGCGTAAAGTAGTTCGAAGTGCTAGTGACTTGTCTGTTCTCCCAGCACGATAACCGTTGAGGTAAGCTCCAGTTCGAGCTAGTGACCTCGGGTTCTGTTTGCCTAGGTATTGCTCCCGTATAGTTAGAACGGACTGTAAAAATTTCGTATTCTGAGATACGTTCGTAACCGAATTGATCGGAAGATTGGAGTGTAAATTTTTAAATCTCCGTAGCAGATAAATTTCGTGCTCTAAAGATAGCAGCGCTTCCCTAACATCTGTCGCCCCCACGTTTCGGCAATCACCTTGGAGTAACCCCAACCTACGTAATGATTCCGTAATATCCACTTCATCCCCTGACAATAAATCATTTCTAATGGATCCTGACCGTGGAACTGACTGTGGAACGAATGAAGTTACCACTGGCGTTTGTTCTACTGTATTTTCATTTTGTTCAAACAACCTTTCAATTCCCGCTTCCACATGTTCATCGGAAACATCTACTCGCTTCGCATAAAAGAATGTATTCAACAGTGACCAGACTGCTTCCTGCATCTTAGCCACTTTACTTTTACCTTCACCCATCATATAATCTTCTAACAGAATCAATCGATTGCCCAAATGCAACAACCTCGATTGGCACCTGGGCGGAATCGCTTTACTTGCTGCGTTAATCGTAACGTCAATTTCCGATCATTTAGCTCCACAAGCTTCGAAATCTTCTATTGGATCGCGTTTTAACACCTTCATCGGATGTTCGATAGACTTTTCCGTTTTTAATGTCTCTCTAAGAGCTCTTCTTTTTCTCGACATATCTTCATTGCGGTTGAACATAATTTCCCTAACCTCTAGCTCAAAATCTAGCTCATCTTTATTCAAATGATCGACCCTTATGCCATAAAATAGCTGTTTTAGTCTTTCAACTATCAACTTCTGCGTACTACAAGCCATTGTCGATTCTATTTAATTACTAGTCCTAACAATAGTTCAAATTCCTTTTTTCAATTCAATTTACTTAATCCTAGTTTCGAATTCAGATAATGATCCTATGTTCTTATATTATACACTACTTTTCACTTAATCAGTATCATTCAATAGAAAAAGATGTCAACTTTGCAAAATAAACCCGCTCACCTCATCAACGTTCCCAGCAGCGTATATAATTGAATATCTTACCATGAATCAAACAGAGTACATTGAATCCCTCAGAGCCACGCTTTCAACGCAACACAATGAAACATTCACGATGAGAGAAGAAGGAATCGTGAGTCTCCCGAAGCAAGTAGAAAAAATGTTCTTGAAATAAGAATATTTTTGTTTGTTTAGTTGGATCGCCAATTGTTTACACAAGCCGCTCTTCTGTCACCGTAATACACCCGACGTTCCACGTGCTCGCAAACGGGGCTGCAGCCAATTGGATTTTGGTCACTAGTAAGCGGGGGCGAAACCACCGGACCTTACCAGGACCTCACCGCCAAGACAATGGCTACAGCTCACCCGTGGCGTGTGGCTTGGGAATAACAGTCGGCTTGCCAACCACCAGCACGGGACTCGCCGGGTGTCTGATTCCTAAGCGTTCGGTGTTATCGGTCACTTCTGAAACCGTTTCCAACTCCGGCCAATAGCCACTCCACTTTTTCACTGAATCCTTTCGTCGATTCTTTGGTCGCTCGATTTTAAATATTTCTGTTCCTTGATTTTCACTATCGTTCTCCTGTTGTAAACTTCCGTAACTGTTCCGTCTATTCACGTTAGTGGTCTCAATCCTTCTCCTCGATTCACCTTTTGTCATTTTGGCTTGCGACCGACCGCTTTACATCTCTTCTCTCATTCTTTCACACCTTCCTCTTTCTCTCTCCTCTCTCTCTCTTGCTCACCTTTTCCGGGCATCGTTAATGCCAACATTGACCAGCCACTTATCAACTGACAATTTCCAAGATGCGACCCGTCGCTGAGGGGTTAGTCGATTAGCTACGTGTTTTTATTGAGTGTATTCAAATTTTAGTGCGATCTTTGTGGTCTTTTTTTTTTATTTACAGTATATATACATTTATTTATTTATTTTATATGTATATATCTATATACATTTGATCTGCATGCATAGATTTACAAAAAAATGGCTCAAAACGCTGGGTGACTATTTACAGGTTGATTTATGTTAGTTCTAATTTATTTACATCAAGTTTCTATGGTTTTTTTTTTCAATCAAGTTCCAAAATGTGCCAGATGAAATTTTAATATTTACTATAAACAAAACTAGCCTAAACATAAAGAAATAACTTACCCTAACCTTACCGAGCCTCCTGGATACTCTGCATTGAGTCAACTCATTGTTCCCATTCGTTGGTAACACATTTCATGAACTTTTTTGACATTGTCCCCTGTAACCGCATCGAAGGGTCTGCCACTGTGGACTTGGTCGGTAGTGGAGTTACGGCCACCACGAAATTCTCGAAACCAATATTTAACGGTGTAATCTGACGGAGCATTTGCCCCGTAATAATTATCCATCTTTTCTTTTGATTACTTTGCCATTTTGCCTCTCAAAAAATAATGTTTTATGAGAGAACGAAAATCTTTTTTATCCATATTCAACATGATGCCAAACACGTCAACAACAATCAGCTGTCAATCAGCAGGGCAGTACCGCACTGAAATTTGGCAAGTATGCATAAGTATGAACGGACTACAAGGCACTTTAACCTTTTTTGAAGTAGCATCGTATTTTGGCGGTCAAGGAGGTTACTTTTCGCCCCACATAGTATACAAAACATTTCACGTTTTGTCGAAGGATTCTAGAATGAAACTTCTTTCAAACAAACTATGTGACAAAACTAACCAGAAATTCGGTTTTCCATGGTCATCGAAAGAAAATTCGAAAAATAAAATCGCCCAAAATAAATAGGACGTTTTGAAATGCTTGACGAGAACAGGTGGTTGGTAATGAACTTATGCTTAACATTTTTCCTGCTGCGTAAAAAGTAATTACAACTCTACTTCTACTTTAAATTAAAGTTGTGACCATGTTTGGCTACTTTTCAAATTGCGTGTGATCGATTCTTCGAAACCTCGATAAAGCATCGCCCACTACTAATGTCAAGAAAACTTATTTGACGGTTTCAAATGTCATGATGATAGCTTAACATCACCTATAGCTAGTGTAGTTGGGAACTAATTGGCCTTGCATAAAATATGTATATAAGCCAATTGTAAATCATTAGTTTTCCATTGATTGCTGCTGAATGCAAAGAGTGTTAAACGATTAACGGTTGTAGTTGGCTGATGGAGATGAACGGATAAATTCGATAGACTGCTTGTGTGCAGAGATGCTGTGCAAAATGGCTGGTCGATTCCCAATTGCAATTAGTAACTTATTGTTACTACACTGCAAACATTTAACTTTTTCTTCTTCTTGATAAACAAAAACCCGATCAATCAGGATAACTACGAAAAAACTAAGAATTTCAAAGCAACAAACTGTGAAAAAAAACTTCCTAATTTGCGGAGGAAACGATCTTTACTTTTTACTTCTGCACTGGGCAATTGATAGGGGTGATTTTAACAGAATGTTAAACGCTACTATTAAATGAACCAAAAATGGACTACTGTGTGTACTAATGATGAGCATTTATTCGGGGAATTAAGCGTTTTCTATTACACATTATTTTCAACCGCCTTTTCCTCACATGATTAATATGCATGTTTATTTATGTTGCCATTGAATGATCTACGGGATGGTATGTTTTTAGTTTTCTGTACAATCTGGGAAATAGTTCAATCACAGAGAATTCAATTGTGATTGATTTCAACCGGGCTTTGTTTTTGTTTATATAGTTAAAACCATGTATGATAACAAACCACAGAAGACCTTCTAACTCTACAGAGGTCTTCAAATAAACGAAATTACCTGACATTTTGTATCCAAATCCGCAAAGTATCCATTTCCATAATGATGACAATTGAATTTCGTGTTTGGTATTTCTGCTAACACTGGAAAATCGATCCCAGGACGACCAACCACACCTTGGTAG
Organism: Aedes koreicus; assembly: GCA_024533555.2. NCBI lineage: Eukaryota > Metazoa > Arthropoda > Insecta > Diptera > Culicidae > Aedes > Aedes koreicus. Next base: position 266,172 of record JAHHFK020003219.1, on the reverse strand, counting down.
TTCTCGGTGCCGTCAACTGTGCTGCCTGATACAAATCGTTTTTGTATCCATTGGTTGGATTCTTTGCCGTCTTTGTTATTGTCGGCATATTCCTGAAATTGAGCAGCACCTGTTCGAGCTGCCAGAACAAGTGCTGGTGAGGCAATTTGCTATACAAAAGAAAAAGAAAAGAAAAATACGAACTTATTAGAAATCTGCTCTTACTGTGGATTGCGTAAATTTATGAATTATTGCTCGAAAAATATATTTTCCACAATTATGTTTTTGCAACTGCGCATAGAAATGTTCTGCTTTACGCTGCTTTAGCGCTCCTATTTTCATTTTGGCCGTCTTCCACTAGGTGAATTTTCTTTTTGTGTTTTTTTGTTTAAGGCCGTTATTGATTACTTGCACCTTTGACCCATTCTCACTCAAACTTGACATTTCGGGAACCAGCTAAATTGTTCGAAAATCCCTCTGTAATTGGATGTTCAACACCGATTTTCGAGAAGATGTTTGCATTAACTTATTGCTCGTATGTCAAAAATGAGTCCACTATAGAAGGCTGCCTAAAAAGTCCTTTTAATTTCCTACAGATGACGTAATCGCCAATGTGAACCATTTTCTATGAGCTTCGCTCCTTGAATGACGGCTGTCAAAATTTCAGCCATTTCTGTTGACGCATTCATTAGTGACAACAGTGAGAGAGACCGATCAGCAAGTTTTTTTTTTAAAAAAATGGAAAAATCCGAGTTTCGAGTTTTGATAAAAAAAAAACTATTTTCTACGCAAGAAAACGGCTGCCGAAACCAAAGCCAAGCAGTATAAGTATTTTCCAGACTCTGCTCCGTCGATTCAAACGATTCATAAGTGGTTTGCTGATTTTCGTTGTGGCCGTACGAGCACCGTTGACGCACCGCGTTCTGAACGCCCAAATGAGGTCACCACAACTAAGAACGTCGATAAAATCCATGATATAGTATTGGAGGATCCAAAAGTGAAATTGAGAGCTATCTAAGGCTTTAGGCATTTCAATGGAACGAGTTGGCAACATCATTCATTCCGTTTTGGGTATGAAAAAGCTCTGCGCGCGATAGGTGCCGTGTTTGCTTACAATGGACCAAAAACGCATTCGTGTTACAACCTCTCAGAAGAATTTGAGCAAAATTACACGCAATCCGAAGGAGTTTGTGCGCCGATTCATAACCATGGATGAAATATGGATCCATTACTACACACCGGAGTCATCGCAGCAGGCAAAACAGTGAGTTTCACCGGGCGAAAGTGCTCCGAAGCGCCCGGAAACGCAACAATCGGCGGGAAAGGTTATGGCCTCCGTGTTTTGGGATGTGCAAGGTGTAATATTCATCGACTATCATGAAAAGGGTAAAACCATAACAGTCGCATACTATGCAGCGTTATTGGATCGTTTGAAGGATGAAGTCCAGAAAAAATGGCCGCATTTGTAGAGAAAAAGTGTGCTCTATCATCACGACAATGCGCCTGATCATTCATCCTCGATTGCTCAAGACAAAATTGAATGAAATTCGGTATCATTTTTTTCCCCAACCACCGTATTCGCCAGACTTGGCCCCCAGTGACTTCTATTTGTTCCCAACCGTTTGGAATTTGGCAAAAAAAAAAGGAAAGGATGAGTTATGTCAGTGACATAACTGCAAAGTTGACGTAGGACTGCTTGTAGATGTGAAGAAATTGATGTCATCGAATTGATGAATTTCGACTATATTTTATTCAGTCTAAAGAACCATGAAACCCTGTGGTGTTGGTGTGTGAGGCTCCGGTTCTTCTTCCGCTATTGGTTCTTCACGAAAATTTATAGAAACTGCAGTTCGGCTCGAATTGACTGTTAATGATATTTTGTTTGTTAAATCATCGCCAACATTAGATTGGCTTTCATAGTCATTTGCTCTTGAACAAAAGGTCACAAATACAAATTAAGCACTCTTTAAGGGAGAAGAGCTTTATTTCTATCCGCTGATATATTCAATTTGAAGCAATTGTATTCAACTTCCGATAAATTAGCAGACAAAGTGTTTGTTTACAAAAGCAGATTCGCCCTAAGCAAATGTTGGCACTAAAATGTCCAACGTGCTTGTAAGTGTGAAATGGATCCTGTGTTTACGGAGGTAACATGGTTCGCGATTGAAATGTTCTTATCAGTTTTCTTGGGCTGCAGGACAGCCTGAGTGTTTGGCGGCACGAGATAGTACGATAAAAATAGGCATTTGCATCGTCTTCAACTCGAGATTGTACAGACTGAAGATTGAACATATACCCAAAAGTTGAAAAGGTGGCAAAAAATGCAATTGCAGTTTATACTATCATATTTTAAGAAATCCGCATGATTCAGAAAAGGCAATTTCGCCCATTTTGATTCACAAAGCGTTTTATGGTACAAATGAAGCCATGCAAGTGTGTGCAAGCGACTGTCAAGCAAAAATAGCTCGAAACAAATTTATCGCTGTAGGATCCTTATTCAATCATCACCAACATATCAATATGCAATATGGATGAGTCGATATCACAAAATGGCGCAACGCTATTGGCCACTGTTGTATTGCCGCCGTCAAGTGTTCTATTTTTGTTCTCACTGATCATCGACAAAGCATTTTATGAAATAAACAATGCCATGCAACTTTGTTAACGACAGGATGCACATAGCTTGGTGGAAAATATGTCCATTTGCTTCATTGCTGTACCCTGAATTCCTCGCCAAGTGAACTATCCGAAGGGTTTCTATTAAATTACTCTTGCTTTGTCAAAGTGGCTGAATGGTTGCCATCAAGAGCCGCCGCGCTAGCGATCCTGGTCTGAATCTCGATCTTGTAACAGGCACATTTTAATTTGTGAGCCATCTGACTTTCGGGCACTCATCTCTTACTCATCAACTAAGTATCACTGCGCACAACCCTCACGCACACGTTCAATTTTTCAAAGCGAATTGCTGTTGCTGTTTTGCCCACAACTAATGTTAGATTTTTCATCCAAGTTACTATCAATAGCAAGAATGGAACAAAATCAAGCGAAAATGTATAACAATCTTACTTTTTTAGTTTGGGTGTAAAGCGAATTACGAACAACTTCATTTAACACCAAGTAGACAGTGTGGACATTATCGTTTTGCAAAAAGTTCCAAAGGCTGGAGCGGGAATCGAACCCTCAACTTCATGACAACAACCGCTTGAACGACGGGCGACGCCGCTAACCACTTGACCACGAAGATGATGTGGGCGATTGATTTGGCCATTTTCTCCGGGACGCGGCAGTTTAAGCAAAGCCATGTTGAGCCAGTGCGCGGTAATGAACATTTCGATGAGCTCAAGAGAAATTTCAATCAAACATACTCTTTAATCGGTAAATTGATTTGGTCGTCCTGAAAAGGACAGATTTTAGTTGTTTACGGAGGGATGATTTACGTCAGCGTCGACGTCGGGCTTCTTCCGCTTGCCTCGTCTAGCGGACGTGCCAGCCACGTCAGGCGCCACATCAGCGTCTACTCGATTTCTAGCAGCAGGGCGTACAACTCGGAAAAGCGCTTTTTTATCACGAGAGCGGGATACACACGTCTGAACGTGTCGATGATCCGATAACGAATAATTACTGTTCTTCTTCTTCTTCTTCTTCTTCTTTTTATTGTTGTAACGGGAATGCCAGGCCTGTTTTATATAATGGCATATACCATTACATGACAAGAAGGGGGTTCTCAACGAAGGCAATGCAAATCAAATTTTACAAAAGGGGACGGGCCTCAGTTATTACGACAGACAGCAGCGTGGAAATGAAATCATTAGTTTTCATTAGAGCGACAGGGGTTTCGGAGGTTAAATTCGCATCTTTTCAACTCAGGTAACAGAAAAACGGCCCTTGTCAGGGCCTCAGAACCCCATCCCAAGAGAGTTGAGATTTAGATACACTTGCTTCTGAAACTGCAAAACAATAGAGTTTATAAATATTGGCCAGAAAAATTATAACTCACATTTTAAAACTACCTGCAACTAACCTAATCTATTATCTGTAACTAATCCACTATGTACCTATGTACAACAAGAACTACAATGAAGCTAACCTACCCCCTACACTGAATATGTGAAACACATAATTGGTCTGCCGTGTTGCAGTTCGGCTCAAATTAACTGTTAATATTTCGTTTATTGAATGTTCAACGTGCTTGCTAGTTGTAACATGGCAAATAGAGATTTATGTATGGATACTAATAAAAAATGTTGCTCATTTTCTCCAGAACGTGGCTTTTCAAGCAACGCCATATTGAGTCGGTGCGTGGTAATGAAAATTTCGATGAGCTCAAGAGAAATTTCAATCAAACATACTCTTTAGTTGGCAAATTTATTTGTTCGTCTTGAAAAGACCGGGTTTTAGTTGTTAACGGAGGGAACATGGTTCGCGATTGAATTTTTCTTCTCGGTCTTCCTGGGAAGCAGGATGGCCTGAGTGTTTGGCAGCACATAATACTACGATAAAAATTGGCATTTGCAACGTCTTTCACTCGAGAGTGTACACACTGAACAATGACCATAGAGCGAATTACAACGAACAACTTAACCTAACACCCAGTGAATTAAACTGGAAATTTTTGCTGTGCAAAAAGTTCCACAGGCTGGAGCGGGAATCGAACCCTCACTTCATGGCAATGAACGACAGGCGACGCCGCTAGATGATGTGGGCGATTGATTTGGCCATTTTCTCCGAGACGCGGCTTTTTCAACGCCATATTGAGCCGGTGCGTGGTAATGAAAATTTCGATGAGCTCAAGAGAAATTTCTATCAAACATACTCTTTAGTTGGCAACTTGATTTGATCGTCCTGAAAAGGACGGATTTTAGTTGATAACATGCTTCCCGATTGAAATTTTCTTCAGTCTTCTTGGGTTGCAGGACACCACTATGTGAAATGGTCACACCGGAGAAAAGTTTGTTCAGCTCCTCGTCGTTGCGGATGGCTAGCTGCAGGTGACGTGGATGATTCTGCTTGGTCTGGTCTTCTTGTTACCACGGGCGGTGTTTTCTACCAACGTGCTCCGCAATTACGTTTGTCGCAAGCGGATGCACAGCGAGAACTGATGATTGGTCGATCGTCCCCACATGTTTGACATTCGTTGGCACGGTTACCGTGGCAGTATGAACCAATCAGAGCGAGGCGCAAACATGATGTCATTTTCGACCAATAGCGTTGTGCGTTTAGACATTTTTCTCTAAAGTACTTTTTAATTAGTTTAAACAAATGTAATGAATGTAGTTATCAACCGGGATCCAGCTTTGATGTTCTACCTTTCGAATGAAATACTTATCGTAAAATTTCTGTGGGCCAGAGATTAGATATTATCGTTCAAAGTCTCCAAACCCGCGTAACGCTTGCGATTTCAGAAATTTTAGAACGGCGCCCCTATACAGGAATAGAAAAGAGAGATGTAAGTCCTACGTCAAAAAATGTTTTCGTGTTTGATATTAAAGGGACTTTTCAGGCAACCTAGTAGTTCCAAGATTATTTGGAAAATTGTCATCTCTAAAATTTAAGTGAAAATAGGGAAACTGCCCCCATATTAATCTCATTGTTCCTATATTCATCCTACGATGAATCAAACAATTGGGCAGTTGAAGGATCGGTTTCGTTTTCTAATAATGTTTGCTTACGTTAAATAACTACAACAAACATTATTAACTAATCCTGTCACGTGTATATCGTTTGATTTCAAGTAGGATGAATTGCAAAGTGATGAGATTAATATAGGTTCATCTTCCCTATGTGCTGATTCTATAATCGTAATATTGCCTGTACAGTTTTTATTTCTTCCTCCGTGATATTTTTCAACTAGTATTTTGTTTTCAGTCTAGCTTCAGTCTAAAAGTGCAGTCTAGCGCACAAGATTTTTCTCAACGTAGCGTCAAGATTCTCAGGAAAAATGTTACTAAACCTTGAAATCAAGAATTCACCTGAATTTCCTGTGGAATGTTCCAAAAACGATTAAAAATGAATTCTTGCCAAAACCATTCTCCCAGCAAATCAAACAAGATCAATATTTTCGGTTACAAGGACCTGATGAACGTTTCCTGAAATTTTACAGGACATATTAGGCATCTTCGAAGCTATCGAGCCGTCCTTAGTGGAACCAACTATCGGTAAGTACTCTGATCCTCAGTAGGAATTTATGAATCAAGTTTGGGATCCAGATATCTCTTTGAGTGGAACAGCTGTCCGAAGATCGCAATCTATCAGTGCTATTTTGTTTTACTGGAAATCGATAATACTTTTACCATAGATGTTGGGGGAAACTTTCGGGGTTCTCACAAGCCTTTACACCGTTTTATTGGATGTGATTCAGTGCTGTAAGCTAAGCATTTAACTAGTTTACTGTAGGAATTCAAATTACAAAAACACTTACATTGGTCACCCTAGTTTGTATGTTGTCCCCAACGATCGAAAATATATTGAAAAAATGTGAGCTAATAGATTTCTAGCCAAACGAACCAAACTTGAAATTTAGTTGCTAATTGCTTGTTCAAATGTGCTGCCTATACTGCATATTGTTTACATTCTCATTCCCTTCTGCCTATCACTGCCTATTATTTCCTTTGACGTATGTTCATAATCCATTGTAATGCTTCCATTCGTTGTTTTCCATCGAGGGGTATTCGATCGTGGAGTCCGTAGAGTTTGTACGGATAGACCGGCGCGCTCCGCAATACTTCCCCGACCCGTAAGGAAGGTCACGGTATCTCCGGTCTGGCTTTACCACCAGTCACATCCAACCGCGCCAACTTTGTCACTGGTCGATGAACCATGCCGTCAGTAGTCTGCACTACCGCATCACGTACACGTCCATCACGCCCTACAATGACCTCGGCAACTCGCCCTCTGAACCATCCGTTACGATTCTTCACATCCACGATGATGACCAAATTGCCGACCTCAATAGGCTTAACTTCCTCAAACCACTTTGTACGGCGTGCGATGGTCGGAAGATAGTCTCGTACCCACCTTCGCCAGAATTGGTCGACCATGGCTCGGCATAGGTTCCAGTCGTTTCGACTAGCTAGTTGCGGATTCACTAACATCCTCGGAGTTTGTGTTACACCACTGGAGCTTAGTAGAAGGAAATGATTCGGCGTCAGTGCTTCCTGCTTCACCGTTTCCAAAGGAATGTAGGCTAGGGGCCTCGAATTCACTACACTTTCTGCTTCCACCAGCACCGTTGCCAGCGTTTCTTCGTTCGGTGTCCGTAGGGTGTCCAGTGCAGTGAGCGCTATCTTAACCGAGCGGACAAGACGCTCCCAGGCACCACCCATGTGGGGTGCTCCTGGAGGATTAAATATCCACTTTGTGTTGGCGTTAGTAAACGTTTCGGCTAGCTGGCGATCGATCTCATTCATCTCCTGCTTCAGCTCGTTACTCGCTCCCACGAAGTTTGTGCCTCTATCGCTGCGTATCTCCACCGGAGCTCCTCTGCGTCCGATGAAACGCCTTATCGCCATCTTACACGACTCGGCGGAAAGCGTATGGGTGACCTCGAGGTGTACCGCGCGGGTCGTCATGCACGTGAATAGTGCGACCCATCGTTTGGCGGTGCTACGGTTCACTCTCACGGTGATTGGTCCAAAGTAATCGACGCCTACGTATGAGAACGGACGCACATACGCTTGCAGCCTAGCTGCAGGGTGCGGCGCCATTCGCGGTATAGCTGGAACCGGTTTTTTCACCTTGCACCTTGTACAATTCTTCGCTACCTTGCGCACGATCGATCTGAGCTGGGAGATGTGGAAACGCTGTCTTATCTCATTTACGACTGTTTCACCATTAGCGTGTAGATACTTCCCATGATACCAGTCGATGAGCAGCCATGTGCCCAAATGCTCCTTTGGCAAAATGATAGGAAATATGGTATCGTACGAGGCAAACATTGCAGCAGCAATACGACTGTCTGAACGGAGAATCCCAGATTCATCTAGGTACGGTGATAGATTGCGAATAGTACTGTTTTTCTCCAGCCGCTGCCGTTCCTTTAGCTGCTTGCCCGTGTTATGCAAAAGTGTCGCCAATTCATCTGGATAACGCTCGCGCTGGATCCAGCGATATATTGTGGTTTCGGCGTTGCCCAGCTCTTCATGCGAAAGCGGTCCGGTCAATCGTGATTTCTTGGTCGCTGTCTTCCGCAAGTTCTGCGAGTATCGATGAACGTAGCCTATAGCTCGGATCAAACGTGTCCACCTTGAAAACCTTTCCCATGCCACAAATTGTAACGCCATCACCTTACAATGCACCATGCAGTATCTTAGTTCTTCGTCGGTCTTCTCTTCGATTGGGTTCCCGCTCGATGTCCACTGATCTTCCGGCAGATATAGATCCTCTTTACCGAATGGTTGGAGAAATAGCAGCGTGGTATGTGTATTTCCTCCAAGTAGCGAAACAGTTCAGTCCACCGCATCCATTTATCACGCAACTTCACCGGAATCAGTTCGTCCCAGTCCGTTTTGGCTCGCCACAGATCCTGAATTAATATCTTCCCATGGATGAGGAAGAATGACAACAATCCTGCTGGATCAAACGGGCCCATTACAACACGTAGCGCCTTTTGCTTGGTCGGGTGCTCTACGTTCAATGCTGGCATAGCGGAGTACATGAAAATATCTTCATCTGGTTTCCAATACATCCCAAGAACACGTTCTGTGGTAGAACTTTTGTCCAGCTGTAGACACTTTTCCGTAGCTGGGTCGATCTCCCCGACCCGTGTGAGAACTTCCTTAGAGTTTGATAGCCAGCTCCGTAGATAAAATCCACCGAGAGAGTGGACATGTTTGACTTCCCGGGCTAGTTTTATTGCTTCTTCGACGTTATCCGCGCTGTCCAAATAATCGTCGACATAGTGTTTCCGGATTATAGCATCTGCAGCGGCGGGAAACTCGTCTGAATACTCTTCGGCGTTCAAATTCTTTACGAACTGTTCCGAACATGTTGAACACGTTGCGCCAAAGGTTGCGACGTCCATCAAGTACACTTCAGGATCCTGAGATGGATCCTCGCGCCAGAGTAGCCATTGCGCATGACGATCCTCCGGTCGAATCTGAATCTGGTGAAACATCTCCTTCAAATCCGCGCATAAGGCGATTCGCTTTTCCCGGAACCCGTAGAGAACGTCCAGTAATGTCCTGAGAAGGTCTGGTCCTTTCAACAGCATCGTGTTGAGTGAGATGCCATCTACCTTTGCCGCCGCATCACAGAAAATGCGAATTTTGGACGACCATGTGTGTCTTGGATCCGAACCATCGAGTTCCTTTTTTTTTTTTTTTTTTTTTTTTTTTTTTGCGTCGCCTTGTGGATGTATCGTTTCACCTGATACTCAGACAGCTGTCTCCTCACGCTTTTTTCGATAACAGGGTCGTTCTGGATACGCCTTTCCAGACACTGCAACCGCCGAACTGCCATTTGATAGCTGTCCGGGAACTCGAAACAGTCGTACTTCCATAAAAGTCCAGTTTGGAAACAATTTCCGATACGCTTCGTCGTCTCCCGTAAGAACCGATTAGCTCGCTGAACCTCTCTTGACTCTGGGTGCGTTACTTCCATTACTGCTAGGCTGTCTACCGAAAAAAAAACTGCTCCACGAGGTCGTGAAGCGTTTGATCGGTCTCCTGGCATTCGCAAAGGTGGAAAGTGTGCACTCTGTCCTCGGTTCTTTCTTGACTGGATCCGTAAACCGTCCATCCCAATCGTGTCTTCGCTGCTATGGGTTCTCCTGGTTGACCATCACGTAGCTTCAGCGTAGATGTTACGTGCGCATTATCATATCCGATGAGGATACGAGGCTGTACGTTCTCGTAATCGTCGACCGGCAAACCTCTCAGATATGGGAATAACTTCACCCACTCCGCATTCCATAATGACTGCCTGGGTAAGTCCAACTTGCTCACTGTGCGCACGTCGGACAAGGTGTGTCTTGTCGAGCTCGAACGTCCTGCGATCTCGCATTCGACGTCCACTGCAGGCACAATGGTTGACTTTCTCCGACGACATCTAGCTGTTTTACGACTTCTTCGTCGACCAGTGTTTTCTCCGACCCGTCGTCCAAGAAGGCATATACTGATATAGAACGGTTGTTCCCGTGTAGCGTTACAGGAATGATACGAAACAGCGTTGTTTTCCCAGTGAAATGGTGATTTGTGGCGTTCTTGGAACTACTCGGCTTTGGTTCTGCAGATTCTTGCAAGATTTCGCCTCTATCCACTTTGGTATTGTCTCCTATTGGATTTATATCCCGTTTACCTCGCTTGTCCTCATCTCCATTCTTCTTGGCATCCTGTTGTTCCTTTTTCGAGTGCAGCAACGGATGATGACGTCGCTGGCACCCGTCGACATCGCATTGTTTGCGAATCTTGCAAGGCCTTCTTCCATGTGCGCCAAAACACATGCGACACAAGCCGAGCTGTTGTATCGTCTTCCAACGTTCCTCGACGGTCTTTTTACGGAATTCCGAACAATCTTTAACCCTGTGCTCCGAGTTCTTGCAAATTAGGCATGCCGGATTTGATAAGCGTGCGGCACCTCGTACTGGTTTCACTGCTGTTGGCATCGGCGTCGAGTTATCGTATGTGTGAGTTCCGCAGAAATTCTTATCTTTGCCGGTCTTCTCCTTTGCCGACCGCTGCTGTAGTGATTGCTGTTGTCTTGGGTCATACTGCAGTGTTACGTCAGTTGCTGCCCGCACCAATGTCTGCATGTACTGGGCAAACGAACGGATATTGACTTCTCCGCATCGTTGCTTGTACAGAGACCACTCAAGCTTCATATTAGCTGGAAGCTTTTCTACCAACTCGAATAGTAGCATCGGGTTGCTGAGATGCGCTTCATGTCTACCGGCTTGATGATCACTGAGATTCTGCACTGCCATACCAAATCCGATAAGTAAATCGAGCCTGTCCTGCTTCGGCGCTGGTACTCCTCAAATCTTCTGCAGCAACGCGTGGATAAGCAGCTCCGGCCTTCCATACAGTGTCTCCAACGTATAAAGAACATGCGAGACACCCGCTGGTAGAAGCAGTCGACTCCGTACTGATTCTAGTGCCTGTCCTTTGAGGCACCGCTGTAGTCTCGCCATATTTTCTGCGTCTGGGAATCCGCACGCCTCAGTGGAAGTAGCGTATGCACTAATAAATAGCGGCCAATCGTCCGAATTACCGGAAAACGTTGGTAGCTCCTTTGCCATTACGTGGCTAGCTGCCAATTGTTGCGGTGTTGGTCCACAATATACAGGGATCTGAAGGAGGGGAGGTTGTTCCGGTGGCGGCTGTACTGCTGAACTGCGTCCTCTCTGCTGTGCTGGTTGGCCACCTAGTTGCCTTCGCCCGGGTTGAGCAGGAAATGATCCCGTCGGAGACAACCCTCCTTGTAGGTCTGCCACTGACAACAATCCCCTACTACGATTTACACTGTTTCGATTGACTTCGTTTTAACACAGACGACTGCGCGGCGGCTTGGGAACTCGAATTTACGGTTTGTGAAAGAACCGGCGGATTGTTCACGGAGGCCTGACTGAGAGGCAAAAGCATGTCAACAGTTGAGAGAGAGGGAGTCTGTAAACTTCGAGACGGTAATTGCTCTAAGTTAGTTTTTTGTCTACTTAAGCTAGTCCCTAATTTAGCCGGGGGAGGCGGATTGCTTAGCGTGGATAATATGGTGCTTCCCGTACGATCAATTATTCCTCCTAACGTTGGCTCGCATCCCGATTGCCCTAACGAAATACCTGTCATTGCATCTTCCAAAACTCCCTGAATGCTAGGTGGCGGATGATTGTTGCCACGCTCGGCAAGTGTAGTTACGGTCGCTGACTTTGCTTCGTTGCCAGTTGGGTCAATCGGTGGAACCTGCTCCGTCGAGGCCACCATCGTTGCATTGAAAGCTCTCCACTTACGAACCTTGCTGTTCGAACTTTGCTCGGATGCAACGCTACCGATGTGCGATTATCTCCCACAGACGGAATGACTCATTCATCACCGTCTCTTCCATTTGCAGCTCCAGTTGCTGAAGTTCCGCTTCCTCTTGCGCCTTCTTCTGTTGCATCAGCAACTCTGCCTCCTTGTGCTTGCGCTCCTGTTCCCGCCGCTGGAGTTCTAGACGCTTCACCGCCAGAGCTTTCTGAGCCTCGAGTTTCTCGAGCTCTAAACGTGCTTTGGTTGCCCTGCTGGAACAAGAAGAACTCATGCTTTTCGACTCCTTGCTGGCTGTTTTGACCTCCAGTAATTGCGTAGACGGTTGCTGGCACTCTGGACAAGTGAACACTCGGTCAGGCTCGGCGATACTATCGTTGACGCCCACACATTCAAAATGCCACCAAGAGCCACAGTGGCAGCAATATTACAGATTTGATGGGGGGAAACTTTCAGGGTTCTCACAAGCCTTTACACCGTTTTATTGGATGTGATTCAGTGCTGTAAGCTAAGCATTTAACTAGTTTACTGTAGGAATTCAAATTACAAAAACACTTACATTGGTCACCCTAGTTTGTATGTTGTCCCCAACAATCGCAAATATATTGAAAAAATGTGAGCTAATAGATATCTAGCTAAACGAACCAAACTTGAAATTTAATTGCTAATTGCTTGTTCACATGTGCTGCCTATACTGCATATTGTTTACATTCTCATTCCCTTCTGCCTATCACTGCCTATTATTTCCTTTGACGTATGTTCATAATCCATTGTAATGGCTGTTGACGTAAATTTGACAGAGAACCTATGGGAAAACTGTCAAATTCACGCAAACGCATCCGCAACGTATCAATTGTGGGCCAGCCATAATGCTTCCATTCGTTGTTTTCCTTCGAGGGGTATTCGATCGTAGAGTCCGTAGAGTTTGTACGGATAGACCGGCGCGCTCTGCAATAATAGATGTGGGGGGTTCCATATTAATAATATTTAATACTTGGCTCATTTGACCGGCTCCTATCGATACCAAGTGAGTAAATTTGAAACATAATATTTCAAAGGCCCTCGATATTTTAAATATTTCGTGTCAGCGGGAAATCTTGAAGTGTGTTAGAAATAGGCCATATTGAAAAAATATTCGATTTTCTTGTACACAAAAAAATAACCAGCAATAGAGATTAAATAATGCGAGATTCATGGATATATTTAATGATTATGCATAGGTATTTTCATTGCACGTTTCAAATCGTGTGACCTAAAATGTTTATGTACTTTTTACATTTCTGTATTGTCAATTTCGAATTTATTGTTGATTTAAACGCAGTTACAGCTCCAATCTCAGACCTGCTGAGAGGTTACCTCGGGAATTTATCTGAACTGAAAAGACCAACGAAGCTTTCAGTATGTTAAGACAATTAATGAATTCAGCTTCGATATTAACAGTGTATGTTAACGGAAGCTCAATTTATCACAAGAGCTAACTGCAACCAAGCAGAGATACGATGCTACTGAAAATGAATCGACGTTAATGAGGCCTGTAGGGTATTGGGTTTGAAAAAAATCAGTGGCACAGGTTGCCATTACGGATAACGATATCTCAAGACAATTTCGAGTACCATTGCATGTCTTTCTGATATAACATTTCTTGATAACCCGTCACCACAGACAATTAAATCCTGTGGAGGATACACATAACGAAAAACTCTTACATACGAACGTATATTTGCGAGGCGTGAAAGGCTAGCCCATAACTCATACGTTGCGTTTGTGTTTGCGTGTGTTTGACAATTTTCCCAAGCCCAAAGGGTTTCTGATTTTAGGCTGCCAGAAATTTTAATTGTTTTCAACAACTCTTTTTTGACGTAGGATTTATGTCTTTCTTTTCTATTCCTGCATAGGGGCACCGTTCTAAAATTCCTGAAATCGACCACGTTACGCTCGATTGGAGATTTTGAAGGATAATATCTCCTTTCTGGCCTGCGGAAATTTTACGATCAGCATTTCTTTCGAAAGGTAGAATCTACGCTGAATCCCTGCTGCTAACATAATTCATTACATTTGTTTAAACTAATTAAAAAGTATTTGAAAGAATTAATGTCTAAACGCACAAAGCTCTTGGTCGAAAATAACATCATATTTACGCCCTTGATTGGTCCACTTTTTCAGAGTAGGGTGTCATAAAAATCTGTAAATAGTGACCGTCACGAAAAATCGAAATTAATGCTCGATAGATTTTCAATATGTCAATCGGTTTTCAATCGGATGGAAATGTTACAGCGTATCAATACAATTATCAAAAAATATTCTTTAATAAATGTACACTATTGAAACACAAATAAAAGGTGATATCTTATCATTTTGTTTTGCAGACTAAATATACTAAATTCACAGTACTGTCCTATCACAGCTTTCAAATGTGAGCCTGGCAGGTCTCATATGCAGTAATGAACGATATATAAGGGGTACACATTTGAAAATTTTCTCATTCCTTCGGCAGTATTGAAGCTGTGCGGAGCGGCAGGGAGCCAGTATTGGACTGGCAGCTGGCGGTGGAAAGTGCCCTTGGAGGGTGTACTGGTGAGTAACTATTAGTTAGGTAGCTGATGGCTCAGCAGGCTGTTGCTAGTAACCGTTGCTAGGCAGCGATTATTCAGTCGGTTGACCAAGCCAGTAGTCAGGTGGGTGACGCAACCAAAAGAAGCGAAATAACGTGCTTGTGTTTGATCCAGTTGGCAGCCATCTTTTGGTAAGGCGCAACGTGCAACGGATGAAATAATCTGCTTCTTCGAAAGCCCGAGAAGGTTTTAAGTCAAATGTGGACCATTTAAAATCTTTCCTTTTCAGGACGACCAATTCAATTCTCCTAGCTATAGCGTTTGTTGGATTGGAATTCCTCATGAGCTCATCAAAATTTCCATTACCACGCACCGGCTCAACATGGCGTTGCTTTAAAAGCCGCGTCCCGAAGAAAATGGCTAAAGTTGCATAGTATCCATGTATAAAATTTGCCATTTAACACTAGCAAGCACGTTGGACATTCAACAAATGAAATATCATTAACAGTTAAGTCAAGTCGAACTGCAACACAGCAGACCGACCAAGTGTACACATATCTAGTGTAGGGGGTAGGCTAGGTTCGTTGTAGTACCTAGTTGTGCATAGTGGATTAGTTGCCGATAGTAGATTAGGTTAGTTGTCGGCGGTGGCAAGCAAATTGCAGCCATTGGTTATGCAGTCGGGTGACCCAGCCAGGGGAGAATGCTTAGTCAGCCAGTTTTGTTTCGTTTTTGTGGTTTTTCTTTGGACTTTTGCTTGGTCTGCACTCCATATTTTTAACTAGTTCGAACTTCACCTATTTCGTGGATAATGGTGATTTTTGTGAATGACCTCCTTATCCTATGTGAACTCTATTTTTTCTGACCAATATTAACAAATTATAATTATTTTGCAGTTTGTAGATGTAACGTTCAGAACGTTCATTAAGTGTGTCCATATCTCAACTCTCTTTGGATGGGGCTTTTAGCCCTGAAAAGTGCCGTTTTACTGGTGCCTGAGTTGAGAAGATGCGAATTAAACCTCTGAAACCATACAGCGTGCGCCCCAGTCGCGCTAACAAGAACAAATGATTCCATTTCCTCGCTGGTGTTTGGCGCAACAACTTAGGCCCGTCCCCTTTTGTAAAATTGGTTTCGCATTGCCTTCGTTGAAACCTCGTCCTCGTCCAAGTCCTCGAGTTGGCAGGAAACACCCTCTCTCCGGTTTGACCATTTAAACAGGGTGGTGTGTTGCCAAACATCCAGGCCGTCCTACTGCCCAAGAAGACCGAGAAGACCGAGAAGAAAGTCAAAGTTCAATCGTGAACCATGTTCCCCCGTCGAAAACTATATTCCGTCCTTTTCAGGACGACTAAATCAATCTACCTAACTAAAGAGTTTGTTTGATTAAAATTTGTTACGTATTGCCTTCGTTGCAACCCTCTTCTTTTCATGCAATAGTACCCAACGCCACAACACGGCATCTGACTCCTACTAGGGTGGAAACAACGAACGATGTAGAATGACGTATACAATAAAGGAGAGGGCCCTCGATTGAGCTCGGTTTGGTACAAAACAACTACTTGTGCTACTATAAAACATCTCACTTTCATTCATTCGTTGTCCAGTTTGACTTCCTCGATTGACGAAAAACGAGCGCTAGAACGATGCTCAAAAAGTACCGTGCGGTGTACCGGTGTAAAACGAAGGAGAAAGAAGAAGAAATTAGAGTGATGCCGAATCCTAGTATATAGTAGAAATTTATTAATTCGATGACATCAATTTCTTCACATCAACTAGGAGTCCTCCGTCAACTTTGCAGTTACGTCACTGACATAACTCACCCTTAAGTTTTTTTTAACTCTTTAATTATTTCAAATACCAGATAAGAAAACATTCATGTGTTATCCTAGATGCTCCTGCTAAATAATTAACATTTCAGATCTCATATGCTATGATACATATCTAATTGTGTTTACATTGAATTATGGAGAGTGTGAGCTGTTTAGTGGAATACCTGTAACTAGAAAATAAGAAGAATGATTAGTAATTTCCTTTTAATTCCAACTACCTTTATTGCTTATCTCGACACATAAGCGTATTTCGTCTACAATGTGCAGACTTCTTCAGTGTCGTGTACTAATACTCGACTGAAAGAAAACCTTCGCCACCTATTTATCCTATTTTCTACATCCTATATCCTACAGCTAACACTTTGTACCTAGCCTATCCTGAGTCCAAAACAAATATTATGCTTGATATCTACCTCGCCTTTTCCTTATACCTAACCTGATTATTCCGTAGCAGCGGGTGCTCCACTGCGTCGGCTTTGATGTCGTTTAGGTATTAAGTTAAAGAGCCATGTGTACCCGTTACCTTTGTCTTTGTTTAGTAGATTTGTGTTCTGTTGTTTGTTGATTTCTAAGCTTTCTGCGACGTCTAATTTCCAGGGTGTAGAGGTAGTCCGTAAGATTGTGATGTCATTCGTCGTTATGTCGTGATTTTCCGTAAAGATGTGTTCTGAAACTGTCGATTTGAAGTTATGTGAAATTCCTTTGTCAGTCTATTTGACAGCCTTAGTCACCTCCGCTAGATGCTCTTTGAACCTTGTTGCCAAGGTTCTCTTTGTTTGACCTACATACATACATTTTGCTGCAGTGTTTACACTTAATTTTGTATACCCCTGCTCTGCCTAATGCATCTACTGAATCTTTGGTGGAGCCTAACAACGATGCCAATTGACTGTGCTGGCTAGAGAAAACTAAGTCCAAGCCAAATTCCCTAAAGAAAGTGCACACCAGTAGTCAACGGGAAATTAGTGGTATTAAATGGAAAATATGAGAAAATCAAAAGTAAATCATTTATTTAAGACTTCATAAAAATACAAATATAAAACATATACAGTTAAGTTAATTTGACCTGTTATATCCAAATGCCCGCACCTTTCGTTTGACACCTTCCATCAGTTTTTGCACAGTGTCATCCGTCACCAATTTTGCAGCTTTCTGCCAGTTACGCCTGAAGCTTTTCTCATCAATTGCTACGCTATTCGTTTTTCGAAGATTCCTCTTGACCAGAGCCCAATACTTTTCGATCGGACGGAGTTCTGGCGAATTTGGCGGATTGCAATAATTTGGGACAATATTTACACCATTAGCAATGTACCAATCCTTAGCCAGTTTTCCATAGTGGCAAGATGCCAGGTCAGGCCAGAACAGCACCGAACCGTTGTGTTCCCGAATGAACGGCAACAGTCGTTTATTCAGACACTCTTTTACGTAAATTTGTCCATTTAGAGTGCCAGTCGTGATGAAGATGTCGCTTCTGAGACCGCATCCACATATTGCCTGCCATACGAGGTATTTTTTTGGGAACTTCGACAATTTTTTTTGCTTAAAACGATCAACAACATTTCCTCTTTGCAACGAGGTATAAAACTGTAGTCCCGGTATCTGCTTAAAGTCAGCTTTGCAATATGTTTCGTCGCCCAATATTATGCAGTCGTATTCCTTCAGCATAGTGTCATATAATTTTCTCGATCGAGATTTTGCGCTCTTGTTCTGGCTGTCGTTACGATTTGGAGCAACACCTACTTTGAATGATTTCAAGCCTGCACTTTTCTTCACTTTCTGGACGAACGATGGAGACATTTTCACTTTTTTCGCCACATCACGAACGGAGATATTCGGTTTCTTCTTAAATTCTTTAATCACTTTCTTCCTCTCCGCGACGAAACGAGAATCATGGTTACCTCCGGAACCGACCTTTCTTTTTAAAGTTAAGCGCTGCTGAAAGTTTTTTAGCACTTTAGTAACCGTCGATTTTGCGATTTTTAATGACTTGGCAATATCGCCGTGCGACATATCTGGATTTTCCACTCTTTTGTGCAAAATTGCTTCGCGCACGCGTTCTTGATCCGACGCCATTTTACTGAATAAAGGTTACTGTAGCCAAACGACGTCTTCATCATAGCACACATACATTAATATTCATGAAGTAGTGATCGCGTACACGGAGAAGACTGCATTAGGGCATTTCCGACGACTACTTTTTGGTGTGCACATTCTTTATGTCGAGGTTTCAGCTTTTGCGTAATATCTTTATCGAAGAGGACGCGTTTCAGGGGTTCAGGTGAATCGGAAAGGGTTGTTTGTGATTTCCTATGAAGAAGTTTTTCCTTTTTTTTTGATGATAGCTTGAATTGTCCTCTTTTCGTAACCATTGCGTCTAGCAGTTTCGAAGATATATGCTAATTCTTTGGCTTTTCCGGTTTTATTGAGAGGAAGGGTCAACATCCGGTGGATCATGTGGTGGAAAGTGGGTTTTGTGGGTTTTCTGAAAGTTTCAAACTCTAAAGACGATGATGACAATGATTCTCTCACTACTAGAAGGTCGAGGAATGCAAGTTTCCCATCCTTTTCTATTTCATGAGTGAACTTGATGTCTTTGTGGAGATTGTTGATTGCTTGAAGAATTAAGGGGAGATCCTATTGTTTAACTACGGCGAAGATGTCGTCGACGTATCTCCACCAACGAGTTGGAAGTAATCCTTCCGTTTTAAGGATGGTTTCTAGATTTGCCATAAACAGTTCACAGAGGAATGGGGATAGAGGGTTTCCCATAGGGGCTCCTTTTAGTTGTTTATAGAATGAACCTCTGAAAGTGAAGTAGTTCTCTTCCATGCAAAGTCGGGTGAGCTTAAGGTACATTCGCACCTTTTGCTTCCATGCTGTATCATCTCCTTGTTTTTTTTTTTTTTTTTTTTTTTTGTAGCTCTTTATTTGTTCCACATTTATTCATATTTACATTTCATGTTAATCTAGGTGCTCCAGCTACTACCGTAACGTATCAACCTTTATTGTTAAAATATGTATCTAATTTTGTTTACATTGTTCATGCCTTAGCAGTTCAGTATTTTAAACAGGTTTTTATTCCTGCGTGTCAGTATAACAATAATAATCTTAAAACTAAAAACAAACTAAAATTAATCTTAACTAAGCATAAAGGGAATTAATCATTGCAATAGAAGATTGCAACGATTTTTGTCTGAAATTATTAATTATTTTGTTGGACATTTGTTCTAAAGTCTCAACATTCGAAATTCTATGTACTTCGTTAGTAGTGTACCAATAAGGCAGCTTCAAAATCATCTTCAGAACTTTGTTCTGAATCCTTTGAAGTATTTTTTTCCTGGTAGCACAACAACTAGACCATATTGGAACAGCATAAAGCATGGCCGGTCTAAAAAATTGTTTAAATACTAGTAGTTTGTTCTTCAGACAAAGTTTGGATTTTCTGTTTATAAGAGGATATAAACATTTTATATATTTATTACATTTGGCTTGAATGCCTTCAATGTGATTTTTTAAATTTAATTTTTGATCAAGCAATAGACCAAGGTATTTCACTTCGCTTGACCAGGAAATTGGAACACCGCTCATAGTAACGATGTAACTACTACTAGGTTTCAAAAAAGAAGCTCTAGGTTTATGTGGGAATATTATTAGTTGAGTTTTGGAAGCGTTGGGAGAAATCTTCCATTTCTGTAAATAAAAAGAGAAAATGTCCAAACTTTTCTATCATCTCCTTGTTTTAAAAGCCAATCTTCTAGAAGGTTAATCGCGTCCTTGATCGGTACGCTAGGGAAAAGGGCGGTGACGTCGAAAGATACCATTACTTCGTTTTCATTTATATGACCTGATGAAAGAAGATCTCTACGAATTCCTGAGAGTTGTGAACTGAGCTTGTTGGAAATTGCTCGGAGATACCTTTCACTAGCCATTTTGCTAGCTTATGGGCTGGAGATCCTACAGATGAAACAATCTCCATCATTTCTTTTCCGGGTTTGTATTAAATTCATTTAAGTCTCGGGACAATAAATGCAATTTGTCCGTTTGAGGTCCATGTAATCTTTAAATATTTGGAAGATTATTGGTACACTAAAAACTAGTCTCGTAATAATTCTTCTGAAGACCTTTGGAAAAACTTCTTCGCAGTTGTCCGTTGAATCTGGACCAATTTTAAGAACAATTTGATTGCAAAATTCGTTGACTGATTTCTCAGTGCATTCGATAAGATCAGAACTGTCTGTATCGGTGAAATGCGCAGTGTCACCGTCAGATTCAGATTCTGTATCATTATCCCTGTCATTTGAATCGTTGTTATTAGAGTCGCTTTTATTAGAAATATTGTCATCTGAGGGATTATTATCATTAACATTGAGCTCGCTGCGAACTCTAGACAAACTATATGCTACAACGTTCTGTTTGCCAGGACGGTAGCGGATTTCGTAGTCAAATTCACTTAGTGAAAGACGCTAATGAACAAATCTAAGGCCAGTACTCAAAAAAAATGCTCCATTTTTATCCATGTGTAACTTTTTTGTCCGTGGGTAAAAATTGATGAAAATCTGGGTATAACTAGTTTGGAGTGAATTTTTCACTCCAATGTGCAAAATTGCATAACAATCGGTTTAGTGGTTATTGAGATGTCATCGAAACAAGAAGAAAATCGTCGGAGAATTTTGCGTGCCGTCATGGAAAATCCGACTGCGACCATGAGATGGATCGGAAGACAACTGGGAATCACCCGTACAACTGTGTCTCGGGTGATAAAATCGTTTAAGGAGTCCCAGACGACCGAGCGGCGGGCTGGAAGTGGAAGAAAATCGAAGACAGCTGACCCTGTGAAGGCCCGGAAGGTGTTGGATTATTTCAAGTGTAATCCGAACGTTTGGATTCGCGACGCGGCTCTGAAGGCAAAGTGTTCCGCCTGGTTCGTTCAGCAAACCTTGAAACGAGCTGGGCTTCGTGTATTTAAGGTCCGCAAGGCACCGAACCGGCGTGATCAACAAAACACGGCGGCCAAATTCCGCGCAAGGAAGCTGTATCGAGAGTGGTTAATGAAACCGATGTATGTGGTTATGGATGACGAAACCTACATCAAGGCAGACACAAAGCAGATACCGGGGCTGGAGTTCTACGTTGCCAAATCACGGTTTAATGTCCGGAAGACATAAGGAAGAAGAAAGAGGACAAATTCGCCAAAAAAAATACCTGCTCTGGCAGGCCATATGCCAATGCGGTAAAGTGAGTAAACCGTACATCACAACGGGTACCATCAACAGCGAAATTTACCGCACCGAGTGCCTCCAGAAGCGTCTGTTGCCCTTCCTGCGGTCCCACGGAGGCGAGACATTATTTTGGCCGGACCTGGCATCATGCCATTAAGCGCGATCGACGTTGGATTGGTACAGAGACAATAACGTTGTTTTTTATCTTAAAAACCGCCAACCCCCCAAATTCACCAGAGATTCGTCCGGTGGAAAGATTTTGGGCCATCATGAAGGCCAAAGTTCGAAAATTGTCCGAGGTGTTTAAGAATGAGCTAGAGTTGAAGATAGAATGGATGAAAGTGACCAAAAAGGTCGGCTCCACCATTGCACAAAATGTAATGAGGGGTCTTAAGGGAAAGGTTTGGGCTTTCAGCGATGGAAAAGAAATTGAATAAAGTAATTATGCCGAAACATAATCCATATGTATTAGTTTATTTCCTGAAAGTTTCAAAAAAATTTGACCTCAAATAAGTTTTTGGCGAACACTTTTGTCTGGTGCATTTTTTTCGAGTACAGGCCTTAATATTGGAGTCTTTTAAATTTAATCCATAAGTGAGGGGCTTATGATCTGTATATAGAACAAATTTCCTTCCGTATAAATATGGACGGAAGTACTTACAAGCCCATACTACGGCTAATAGCTCTTCATTTTTATTTAAGGTACGAGAAGCAAATGCTACTGGTTTATCACTTCCCATTGTTCCTATTCTATATATGAGATAAGACGGCTCTTATAGCGAAATTTGAGGCGTCTGTGGTAAAGACGAAGGGTTTTGTCAGGTCGGGGTACTGAAGTATGTTGCTACTTGACAGTATACCCTTGCATCGTTCGAAGGCATCGACTAATTCCTTGGAATGTGAGATTTGTTCGCCTCTTCTTAGGGTGTTCGTGAGAGGTTCTGCAATTTTAGCAAAATCTCTGATGAATTTTCTATAGTATCCAAAGATACCAAGGAATCCTTTGAACTCATTTTCATTAGTGGGCAACGGCCATTCTCTAATGATCTGAATTTTATCAGGATTCGGTTTAACGCCATCTGCAGTGACAATATGGCCCAAGAAGGCAACTTCCTTTTTGAGGAATTCACTCTAGTCACGCTTGTTGAGAATACGATATTGTCGCCCATGCATACAAGACAAATGACGCCAATATGTTCCGCAAGACGTTATCCAATACGCGCTGGAAGGTGCGTTCTTCAATCTGAAAGGCATTCGTAAAAACTCAAAGTGTCCGTTTTCGACACTAAATGCTAAATGTTTTGGGAATGTCTTTCTCTACGACTTCCACTTGGTGAAAACCAGATGCAAGATTTAGATTCGTAAAGTACATGCATCGGCCAAGTTTGTCTAAAATAATTGTTATATTTTGAATGGGATAACGATCATCTATCCTTTTCTCATTCAGCTACGCCATTATGGCGTACTATGATGTTTACAAGTTTTTGTTTCTCGTCAGCATTGAGATGATCGAGCCTGAGTTGTTCAAGTAGCTCTATCTTTATAGTTGGAGGATGCTCATCTGGAGTTTTTGTTAGTTTCCATTTGCAAAATGTCAGCAGTTAAATTTATTCTGCAAGGTTCGGAAGAATAAATAGTCATGAATATCTAGACGTATCCATTTTCTGCTTTGTACAATCCAGAATGAATAAAACAACGTGAATCGATTGTTAGATCATTTTCCAGGAAAAAATCTCCACTTAGATCAGTTGTCAGATCCACTGGTTTGGTCTCGTGAGCATTTAAATATACAGATTTTACTTCGGGATATTTACGCTTCATGGGAACTTCACCTGAAGGGAAACTGAGTTTGTTTGATGACGTGATTATATCCGCTTTAAAAAATTTCAAAGTTTCATATCCAATAAGGCCGTCAAAGAACGGATGAAAATCAAAGATAAGGAAGGTTTGTTTGAAGGTGTTTGGGAAAGGTGTGAGACCCACTAACGTTCCTCAGAGTGTTGGGTCGAGTAACTCAGCACTTTTCCAAATTCACATGTTTCCTTGGTAAGTAATTCCTATTACTGCCAGAAGCAGTAACAAAAATTAAGTTCGCCTTTATTAGACATGAACGGTTATGTACGGGATAAAATTATTATCGTTTATGTTGCATGCTTACACTCGCTTGCCATATGAAAATATAAGTCGTCGACTTCGGATGTAGCATTTACAGAGGATGATGCTGATACATCATTAAGTGATTCGGGTTGGTTTTGAGGTTGTTGTTGTGGTTTGTAAAACGGTTCTGCGTAATATGGTTCAAATGTTTCGTTGTAGATGGGTTGATCATAATATTGTTCGCCATAATAAGGGAAGGTCCATTAATTATGTCACGCGGTAAGGGGGGAGGGGGGGTTTGGGAAAACGTGACAATCCATACAAAAAATTTTGAAGGTCCATACAAAAAACGTGACAGGGGTGAAAACGACAACTGCATCAGCCATTAGCAACCATGTGATCGATTAGTGATTCTTCATCATGCACTGGCGCAGTTAGCGGTAGGTAGCGACTCACGTGATCGACATATTTTCATCGTGCATGCTTTCCATGCGTGCTGCAACCAACAACCGACGAGGCGGAGCTAAGGTGTCGGACAGCCGGTTCTAACACAATAAATTTAAGTATAAAAGTGGTGCGGCCCACAGAATTTTTGTCAGTTTATTTTCGTTATTCAAAGTGTAAAGATCGAAGAGGAATAAAATATTTGGAGAAAGCATAAGTGGCTAGTCTTTCCTTTAACCATTCTTCCAGCCGAGTAACCATAGCAGCAGTCCACCCTAAAAGGAGCGATCCAGTCCTGCCGGTATTTACAGTCTGCCGGCAATCGAGTTGTTGCTTTGACGGACTTGTGGAACCCAATCCGCCCTTGTCAGGGCAAGAGAGTTAATTCGCTTTCCACAAGTGCCAGAGAAGAACACTCACCCACCCCGACGGCTACCTGCTTGAGCGACACCATCTACGTGTCAGGGCTGTTCGTTTTTGTCGCAAGCGTGCAGGGAGCAATTGCGTTCATCTTTTGGCGACCGGATCGCCCCGAAATTGGTCCATACGAACCAGATTGAACACCGACGTGAGCTTGGAGAGGATGCTACAAGGAAACTAGCAAGTGTAAAGTAAAATTGAACAATAAGTGCCAGTGAAATTTAAACCGAACTAAAGACATTGAAGTGTAAAAGTGCAAAATAGTGATGCCTGTTGACCGCACACCGAAAAAGTCCGCCATGGATCCAGAGCAGTTGCAGTTGCTCATCCATCAGCGTGGACAAATTAAAGGGAAGGTGACAAAGATAGCCAATGTCCTTGAGAAGGCTGAAGACGATCCATCGCTTATCAGTGCGACGCTCCTGAAGGTGTACGGTCAAAAGTTGGAGCGCCATTATACAGAGTACACCGAAGCCCATCGTGAAGTAATTGCTGTGATTCCAATGGCACAAATCGAGGAGCAAGACAACAAGCTGGACGAGTTTGATGTTTTGCACACGGAGGCGCTCGACCGACTGGAACGCTTGAAAGAGTATTTTTCCAAACCTACACCGTCGTCCACTGCAAGTGGAGGAGCAGTGGTTATGCAACATCATCCTCTCAAAGTGCCAATACCTTCTTTCGATGGCCGGGTGGAGAACTGGCCCAAGTTTAAGGCAATGTTCGAAGACTTGGTGGTGAAGAGTGGTGATTCTGATGCCGTCAAGCTCCATTATCTTGACAAGGCTTTGGTGAGTGACGCAGCTGGTCTTATCAATGCCAAGATGATTCAAGACAACAACTTCACTCAAGTTTGGAAGCAATTGAGAGACCAGTTCGAAAACCAGCGTGTCATCGTGGACAATCACATCGATGGATCCAGCTGAAGCCGATGACGAAAGGCAGCTATAGGAGCTGACGAAATCCTGTGAGCGTCATGTTGCAGCACTTGAGTACCAAGGCCTGGTAGTGGATAAGCTATCCGGCATCATCATCACGAAGTTGCTGGCCTCTCGTTTGGACGATCACACGTTGCAGTTGTGGGAGCGGAAACAGAAACATGGTGAGCTACCTAAGTACGATGATACAATGTTGTTTCTAAAAGGTGAATGCCAAATCCTTGAACGCTTCCAAAATTCTCGTCGTAAATATTGAGAGTGCTGATGGTCAACTGATTCTTTGCCGAGCTATGCTAGATAATGGTTCCCAAGTTTGTTTCGTGTTTGAGTTTATCGCCAACCGTTTGATGAATCCCCGCGAGCCGACAAACGTGCCGATTATCGGCAAAGGTGGAGCAAGAGTATATGTGAAAGAGAAACTGCGTGTTACGATTCAATCCAGATGTTCCGATTTTTCTATCGACATGGAATGCCTTGTGGTTCCAAAAGTAACCGGTATCATCCCATCCGTTAAAATTGATGTTTCTTCTTGGCCGATCCCTGCTGGAGTTCAATTGGCGGACCCTACATTCCACGTGTCGGATAAAATCGACATGCTGATTGGTGCCTCGAAGTTTTTTGTTCTGTTGAAGACTGGTCAGATTTACCTGGGCGATGGTTTTCCCGAACTACATGATACCCACGTGGGTTGGGTTTTATCCGGAGAAGTCAACGACGATGTCGCTAACCCAGTTTTTGCTCATCCTGCTGCCGTAAGTGAGATAATGCACCGATTCTGGGTAGTTGATGATCTTTCGCAGTCTACGGAAGAGAACACGGAGGTAGATGAATGCGAGCAGCATTTTCGTTCTACGCATCAGCGGACGTCAATCGGACGATACATGGTTTCACTCCCTTTCCGAAAGGATACAGAATTCCTGGCGAACAACCGTGCTGCTGCTCTCCGTCGTTTCTTGATGCCGAGAGACGATTGAAAAGAGATCCCATCTTGAAACAACTGTATTCCGAGTTTGTTGCTGAATACGAAGCATTGGGTCATAACAAGGAGATCGATGAATCCAATGATAGCGATTCCCAAGGATGCTACTATTTCCCACACCATGCGGTGCTGAGGCCAACCAGTTCGACGACAAAGTTGAGGGTGATGTTCCATGCCTTCGCGAAGTCCAGACCATCGGATAAGTCACTTAATGAAGTGCTACAAGTCGGAGGTATGGTCCAAAGCGATTTGTTCACTGTTTTTCTACGGTCGGCTAGCTACGAAACGGAATCGCCAGATCTGCTGCCAGACGAAGAACTGCCTGAGCTAAAATCGGTAGCTTTTATTTCGGCTATCGCGTACAATATTGACAATCCTCCCGTTTTCACTAAGTTTAGCTCTTTTCGCAAGCTGCAAAGAGTAATCGCCTATGTAAAGCGTTTCACTTCAAACTGCAAGATCAAGGATCCGAGTCTACGTAACCTGAAGTATCACCTAACGGTTCCCGAGCTACAACAATCGATGGAAGTCATCATAAAGGTATCGCAACACGATGTTTTGTGGGACGAAATAAGACGCATCGAGAACAATGAGCCGTGTAAGAAAATTGCTTCGCTAAATCCGGTTAACGTGGACGGTTTGTTGAGAGTGGGTGGAATATTACCTAACTCGCCAATACTGACTAGAACCAAACACCCGTACATTTTACCAAGGCACCCTATTGTCGATCCTTTAGTAAGAGCATACCATTTGGAGAATCTGCACGTTGGACCGTCGAGTTTGCTTGTAATAATTCGAGGACGTTTTTGGCTTACGGAAGGAAGATCTGCATTAAGGAAAATCACAAGAAGTTGCGTAACCTGTTTCCATGCCAAACCAACAAAGGCTAGTCAACTTATGGATAATCTGCCATCTTGCCGTGTGACTCCTGCTCATCCGTTCGAAGTGACTGGTGTGGATTATGCAGGCCCAGTGTTTGTCAAGCAAGGACGAAGGAAACCTATCATCGAAAGGGCGTGCATCGCTGTGTTTGTGTGCAAGGTGATACGAACCGTGCACTTGGAGCTAGTTTCGGACAGGACAACAGAGGCATTCATTGCAGCATTGCAAAGGTTCACTAGCAGAAGGGGAGTGCCTCGAGAACTACATTCTGATAAAATCGAGGATTTTTGTCTGCCAAAGGAAATCGCTTTTTTCCCATATCATTTAAACCCCCCCCCAAAAAAACAAAATTTTTTTTTTAAAAAAACAAAAAAATATACACACAGTTGGGGTATATTTTAATTCCCCCCCCCTTTTTCTTCCCCCCCCCCCCCCCCCCACCCCCCAAAAATTACCCCCCGGTATTTTTTTATTTGGCGCCCCCCAAGTAACAAATTCAATTTTAAGGTACACTTGAAGAAGTTCTCAAGACTCATTTGATAAAACCACGCATAAAACTAGATATTCTACATAACATCGATAAAACAGCCATAAAACCCTCATAAGTTCAAAAAGGCCCATACTACAGGAGGTTCTCAAGACTATTTCCCAAGATTCGCTTAAAACTTGATAGTTTTATCGGTACATACTTGTAATGACATGCAGGACATGCTTAAAACTATGATAAAACTACCACAAGTTTTGGTAGTTTTATGATTTTCCTCTTTAAGAACACTTCCAGTCCGTCACAAATATGTTTCAAAGATTCCATTTTTGGATTCGTTCTGCTGAATGGGGACTTTTTTAAGAGAAAAAAAACATCGATATACATATGATGTTTCTTTTCCAAGGTGGATACGTATGCAAATTCATTGTAAAATTGACCATAAATGCATGAGTTTTTTGCCTGCAATTGATAAATTTTTCATGCGACGTTCAGTTTATTGGTGTTTTATAACATAAAAGTTCGAAAATTTTAATGCGCCACGGAATCATTGCTAGAACATTGATTTATTTGAAAAATAAAAAATACTTGACAAATCAACAATTAGGTGACAAGGCTGATAAATTGTTAGATCTTGAATAAATTGTGTCTACAATCCATTTTAAGTTTCAAAATGTATTTTAAACAGCAGAAATTGTTCGTAGCATTGGAAAAACGAGAGTTTTGTTGCATATATATGAAAATGGCTACCATTCGGAGGGAATCCAGAATAGCCACGCTCGCCATTTTTTCAGTGGTTTTATCTAAAACTACCATAAAACGCATATAAAACTAATATTTCTTGCACAAGACTAACAAGATTTTTTTAGGAGTGCGATAAGTTCATCTTTACTTGTTCTATTCTTGAATAAGAGGAGTAACGCTTGAATAAAACTTGTTTGAATTACTCAAGGCAAACAAGTCTTTCGTAAGATAGCCATAAAATCATTGTGGAGAAGGCACATCATAAACAAAGAAAATGTGAACGTTCAAATCAAAAGTGCCTATGCATAGTTGTTGTTCATAATTACGGCTTATAATTTGTTGTTTTTAATCACCAGCGTAAGGCGATTAAAACATTTAAAAAAAACTCTAACTTGAATATGCTAACAATGGATTTGGGAAGAAGAACAGATAATAATATTGCGTCGATGGCTGAAACATCAGTTGAGCGAAAGATGATTTTTCTCTTGATCTGTACGCTGAACCTAGCTTTGGAAGAAGTGCACTGTGTAGTGGATCACTAAGCGATTCCAGCGCAGTACCTCCGACTTTGGTTTAAACGTGCGGATCATGGGAAAAATCGATTTTCGCTCAGATGATATATACTAATTTTTACTTGCAACGAGTATAAATATTGTGTAGCCTATTGGGAACGGAAATGCACGACTCGGGAGAATTCAACATTAACATAACATTTGACAATCGTAGTGCACATTAAACCTTACGTCAAAAGTACTGCGCTGTATTTCCACGGTGGTGCGCCATATAACGCACTACCTGAGACGTTAGGTTTAACTAGCACAATTGGCATAAAATCAAATATCATGAGTTATGCATTTCGGTTTTCAACTGGCGACACATTGCACCATTTTATTTTATTCGTTTTACGCATAACGCATAGACCCTTTTGATAAGTTAGTCTCAGTAAGCTGCGAATCCAATGGAATGGTAAAAAAAAAAATTGTCGTTGGTGGCTGAGATGAAGGAGTGTTCAATATATTGAATAGGTTTTTATTGAATTTCCGCTTGAACGATCCGCTGGTTTTTAATTTCTTCCACCTGTGGGCGTCCATTGTGACAGTTTGTTTATTTTTCACATAATGTTCTTTCTCAAGAATATGTGCTCTTATTTAAAATCAAATGGTTCTAAGAGAGTTTTATGGCAGCATTTCCAAGATACATTCATCTTAAAGAAGAATGTCATAAAAATTTTACAAAACTTTTATCAGGTTTTATGCAAGTTGCGAAACGATGTCTTGAGAGGGGGATCAAGTATCTTATAAAACTACTGATAAGGTGAATTACACTTATAAATGATGTAGTTTTATGGAGGTTTCTTCAAGTGTTCTTTAATCACTCTTGAGAACTGGTAATGAATTAAAACCACCTTAACTTGGAAAATGCCCTGATAAAACCGGATGAACTCCATAATGCTCTGATAAAACTACCATAAAACATGAATAAAACCAATTTGCATTTGAATTGCTACTTGGGCCACTTACTGCCATAACTGAGCCAAGTTATCAAGACGTTTCTACTAACCGTCTTAGCCGTTGGCAGTTTTTGCAACGACTACGGGAAAACTTCGGGAAAAAGTGGAAAAATGATTATTTGCTAACCTTGCAACAACGGACAAAATTAGGAAGCTCAACTTAAAGCAAAGGATGATGGTGCTGCTCGAAGACCAAAACTTACCACCAATGAGCTGGAAGTTGGGACGCATCGTTCGAATCTATCCGGGATCCGATGAACTGGTTCGTGCAGTTGACGTTGAAGTAGGTGGCACTTTGTACAAACGACCAACAACGAGAATCGCAATGCTACCCATCGAGGACAACCTTCATTTGTTGGATCAACGTTCCGAGAATTCTTCTCAGCCCGGGGGTGAATGTTCACGCCCAAACGTGAACGACAACTGCAGCAGCCATTAGCAACCATGTGATCGATTAGTGATTTTTCATCATGCACTGGCGCAGTTAGCGGTAGGTAGCGACTCACGTGATCGACATATTTTCATCTTAATTTAGGTATAAAAGTGGCGCGGTCCACAGAACTTTTGTCAGTTTATTGTCGTTATTCAAAGTGTAAAGATCGAAGAGGAATAAAATATTTGGAGAAAGTAATAGTGGCTAGTCTTTCCTTTAACCATTCTTCCAGCCGAGTAATCATAGCAGCAGTCCACCCGAGAAGGAGCGATCCAGTCCTGCCGGTATTTACAGTCTGCCGGCAATCGAGTTGTTGCTTTGACGGACTTGTGGAACCCAATCCGCCCTTGTCAGGGCAAGAGAGTTAATTCGCTTTCCACAAGTGCCAGAGAAGAACACTCACCCACCGTCGCTTGAGCGACACCATCTCCTTTCCTGACGTGTCAGGGCGTGTTCGTTTTTGTCGCAAGCGTACAGGGAAGCAATTCCGTTAATTGGGGGGGGGGGGCAGGGGGGGTGCTTTATAAAAAGTCACTTTTTGCGTGACATAATTAATGGACGTTCCCTAAGGTTCTCCATACTCAGCAGAATCTTCCGAAAGACTGTTTTGTTCAATGTGGAAATTTGGTTTGGGGTTCTGGAATGTTCTGAAGGGTTGTCCTGTTAGTGCTCTTCTCATAACGCTTTGTGGTTGGTTATGGTTGAATCTATTGGGTTGTTGATTTGGATGTCTTTGCGATTGACTATGGTTGAATCTATTGAGTGGTTGTGGAATTGGGTAGCTTTGTGAATGATTTTGATTAAATCTGTTGAATTGTTGTTGCATTAGACGGGCTGGTGGTTAGTAATTATTGTATTGAAAGAAAGTGCTTGATGCTTTTTGATCTATAGAGGGTCTTTTTTGCCAATGGCTCATGTTATGGTTTAATGGAAACCGGGTCGATTGTTGAGCAGGAGGTTTGACTGGTAACTTTGGTTGTTGTGGAAATATTTGTTTAGGGATTGCACCAGTCTGACATGTATCATTCATGGGGGCTATCAGGGGATTCTGCACATAGGTGTAATTGCTCTATGAACCTCTTGTAATGTTTGAGGTTGTTGTGCCCTAATTATTGGGCCTATTGGTGGTCGGAGTCCCCCCCACCTCCTTTATTTTTTCCCTTTCTTTACTTTCCTTTCCCTCTCCTCCCCAACAAAAAACATCCCATAAAAATATTAACCAAAATTGACCCGCCTAACCTAATAGGTTTCCCTTAAAAAAAACTTCCTCCCTTTTTCCCTCTTTTGGTTAATTTTTTTTTATTTTTTCCCTCTTTTCCCGTACCCTACAGTTCTAAAGCAATATCTGCTTCACCCACGATTTTTGATCGTATATATATATTTATATATATATACTGCAATTCCATGAAAAAAAGTTATACGATCTCTCAGAATTTTATAATATTCGGTAGGATTGTTCAACATCGAAAAATATTAGACCCGTATTTTTTTATTTCGTTATTAGACTGGACCTTTCTGCGTTAGACTGGTCCAAAAAATCGTGATTTTTCAAAATCTTCAATTTTCAAAAATTTATAACTCCTAAACCGTTTAACCGATTTTAGTCATTTTTGGCCATTGTATTGGTTTTTATTTGAATTTCTAAGCAAAAATACGAAACCTTTGAATATATCAATTTTTGTATGAAAAAAATACAAAACAAATAGTTTTTCTTGAATTTGACTGCGAGGGGCCTCAACGACTCCTTGTTTTAGTATTTTTAAATGAAAGAGCATTCAATTTTACATAACATATCAAAAAATTGGAGATGTTCTGCGTGTCGTTTTGGAGATACAATTTTTTAAATAATAAATCATTACTCTTCATTTTATACATCACCCGCCTGTAGAAACGATGAAGATGCATGGTAGATTACCATGCGTCTCCATCCAATCAAACCTATGACTAATGAAATCTATGAGTAGGTCACAGAATGTCAAGTAAATATTATATAATAAATAATATTTACTTGACATAATTATATAATATTATAGCAACTAAGACTAATGATACTTTAGGTAGATATTGACAATTTGATTACCTAACATTCTTTTCGTTACACAGAGGGGCATTGGTATTATTATTTAAAAGAAGAACCGTTGATACGTATTGACTACCTACTGTAGATGTAGAATGTTTATCGACCTGTGAGATTGAATTGAATTGTTTCTCGGCTGTAGCGATCAGGTCTACTCGCTGACGGGAGGGAGTAGAGTGCTACTGAGTGTATCATAATCTGTGATTTTTCGGAGAATTATTCATTCGTTGTGCAGGATGCAGTTCAAGGCTTTCATTGGGCAAACGCTCAATGTACTATTCACCCTTGTGCTATTTATTTTAAAGATGAAGAATCAAATGATTTGAAGTTTACCAGTTTTCTTGCAATTGCTGATTTCACTAAACATAATCATGTCGCAGTGCGTCTTTTTTTGACTCAATGCATAGCGTTCATAAAAAGTAAGTTATCAGGTTTAGAGAAAATTTATTTCTTCTCAGATGGATCTGGAAGCCAATACAAAAATAAAATGACCGCTTTTAATTTGTGCAACATGCAAAAAGATTTTGGCATAGATGCCGAGTGGAATTTTTTCGCTACTTGTCATGGAAAGGGCCCTTGTGATGCTTTGGGAGGCGTATTGAAACGAAATGCTGCGAAAGCCAGTTTGCAAGATCATCACATAACAACGGCCGAAGAACTTTATTCATGGGCTATTTCTAAGCCAGACTCGAAAATACACTATCAATTTTTTTCGGAATCCGACTATAATAAAATGGAAAGAAAATTAAAAAATCGTTACACACGTGTGAAGCAAATTTCAGGGACTCAGTCATTCCATAGTTTTAAGCCTCAAAACGAAGAGTATATTATTGTGAAACAAAATTCATTTTCAACGGAAGAAAAATGTATAAAATTGTTATGAAAAAACTTAATAAATAAAAATAAATGTATAAAAGTGTTTTTCTTATTTTTTAACATGTTCATCATGTCGCGCGGCTTTAAAGTGTTTTTTTCTTGGAACTTACACTAAGCAAAAATATTTGAAATTTTAAAGCCTTATTTATTTGAAAAGGTAATCGTCAAAAAATAGCAATTGGTCTGTGTGGTTAACGGAAAGCCTTAAAGACTGATTCGAATGTTATACTAAGTTTGTAAGTAACTCATAGATTTCATTAGTCATAGGTTTGATTGGATGGAGACGCATGGTAATCTACCATGCATCTTCATCGTTTCTACAGGCGGGTGATGTATAAAATGAAGAGTAATGATTTATTATTTAAAAAATTGTATCTCCAAAACGACACGCAGAACATCTCCAATTTTTTGATATGTTATGTAAAATTGAATGCTCTTTCATTTAAAAATACTAAAACAAGGAGTCGTTGAGGCCCCTCGCAGTCAAATTCAAGAAAAACTATTTGTTTTGTATTTTTTTCATACAAAAATTGATATATTCAAAGGTTTCGTATTTTTGCTTGGAAATTCAAAAAAATACCAATACAATGGCCAAAAATGACTAAAATCGGTTAAACGGTTTAGGAGTTATAAATTTTTGAAAATTGAAGATTTTGAAAAATCACGATTTTTTGGACCAGTCTAACGCAGAAAGGTCCAGTCTAATAACGAAATAAAAAAATACGGGTCTAATATTTTTCGATGTTGAACAATCCTACCGAATATTATAAAATTCTGAGAGATCGTATAACTTTTTTTCATGGAATTGCTGTATATATATATATATATATATATATATATATATATATATATATATATATATATATATATATATATATATATATATATATATATATATATATATATATATATATATATATATATATATATATATATATATATATATATATATATATATATATATATATATATATATATATATATATATATATATATATATATATATATATATATATATATATATATATATATATATATATATATATATATATATATATATATATATATATATATATATATATATATATATATATATATATATATATATATATATATATATATATATATATATATATATATATATATATATATATATATATATATATATATATATATATATATATATATATATATATATATATATATATATATATATATATATATATATATATATATATATATATATATATATATATATATATATATATATATATATATATATATATATATATATATATATATATATATATATATATATATATATATATATATATATATATATATATATATATATATATATATATATATATATATATATATATATATATATATATATATATACAGCAATTCCATGAAAAAAAGTTATACGATCTCTCAGAATTTTATAATATTCGGTAGGATTGTTCAACATCGAAAAATATTAGACCCGTATTTTTTTATTTCGTTATTAGACTGGACCTTTCTGCGTTAGACTGGTCCAAAAAATCGTGATTTTTCAAAATCTTCAATTTTCAAAAATTTATAACTCCTAAACCGTTTAACCGATTTTAGTCATTTTTGGCCATTGTATTGGTATTTTTTTGAATTTCCAAGCAAAAATACGAAACCTTTGAATATATCAATTTTTGTATGAAAAAAATACAAAACAAATAGTTTTTCTTGAATTTGACTGCGAGGGGCCTCAACGACTCCTTGTTTTAGTATTTTTAAATGAAAGAACATTCAATTTTACATAACATATCAAAAAATTGGAGATGTTCTGCGTGTCGTTTTGGAGATACAATTTTTTAAATAATAAATCATTACTCTTCATTTTATACATCACCCGCCTGTAGAAACGATGAAGATGCATGGTAGATTACCATGCGTCTCCATCCAATCAAACCTATGACTAATGAAATCTATGAGTAGGTCACAGAATGTCAAGTAAATATTATATAATAAATAATATTTACTTGACATAATTATATAATATTATAGCAACTAAGACTAATGAGACTTTAGGTAGATATTGACAATTTGATTACCTAACATTCTTTTCGTTACACAGAGGGGCATTGGTATTATTATTTAAAAGAAGAACCGTTGATACGTATTGACTACCTACTGTAGATGTAGAATGTTTATCGACCTGTGAGATTGAATTGAATTGTTTCTCGGCTGTAGCGATCAGGTCTACTCGCTGACGGGAGGGAGTAGAGTGGAATTTCTAAAGCGGAGAAGCAGCAGAGTGAACAACATCTCTTTCATTTCATACTCGTCGCTCGCTTGCGTTATCTGTTATTCTGTTGCTTTCTCGCTTTAGAAATTCCGCTCTACTCGCTCCCGTCTGCAAATAGACCTGATCGCTATAGCCGAGAAACAATTCAATACCTATTGTAGTCTAGGCTGCAGTTCACTTCACTTGATCGTAGGTACAATATAAACATCATATAAAACACGGAAATTTATGTAAGAAGTTACCAGTTGAAAACAAAGTATCATATCAGAACAGTTATATCAAAGAATATCGTAAAATGAAACGTAAGTGTTCAATTTGTAGTGTTTGGGTGTTGAGTTCGTGTTCCAGAAAAATCAACGCAAAATTGTACGACCATGCTGTGGAAAAAAAGGTTAAAATTGATGAGAGTAGCTCTTTCATTTGTCAAAGTTGCTACAAGAAATTGTATAAGCACATTGATACCATGACCGAAGAACCCATTACAGGACCATCCAGTATAGGCACTACAGGTATGTTATATAAAAGTTCATATAATTCTGTTTTAATTTGAATTCTTCTCTTGCAATTGTTACTGGAACATTTTTATTTTTACATTCTTTTAGAATCGTGCGAAGCAACCAGTCACGAAACAATTGCCCTTGCAGGACCGTCCGGCATTGTTCCTTTTCCCTACCAAAGTAAATAATAAAATAGAAATTATTTGCATGATTTCCAATCAATCAATTTTTAATCAATAATTTGTTATATTTATTTACAGGCTCATTGGAAACAACCAGCTATGAATCGATCGGTACCACCAATAACACGTTTTTGTCTGACGATAATGAAATGCTAACACAGCTTAAGGATAAATTTAAGGAAACAAAAGATAGCAATGAGCGGTATAGGATTTTAACCACACTGCCCAAAAGTTGGTCTACATATAGGATTATGCAAGAGTTTGATGTTTCCCAATATATGGCCAACCAAGTGAAAGTATTACAACAACAGGAGGGAATAATGTCAGTGCCTAAAAAGAGGATTAGTAGAGCTTCGTTAGGAGAGGAAACGCTAATGCGTGTTCGTAATTTTTATAATAGGCGTTCCTTTCCAGGTCTCAAGTCGTCCTTTGCCCCCCCCCCCTCCCGACTCCCCGACCTTCGGAAGACTACGGCCAGAAGGCCGCGTGTCTTCGCATGACAAGGGACTGGCGACTCCACGACCCTTGTCCAGTCAACAAATCCTTCGACTGCCTTAGGCTACCCCCCTTGGGCAATCCCCGTTATATAGTTGTTAAAGGAACAGTGGAAATTTTTAGCATAAATGACTTATAAAATAAAAAAAAATAAAAAAATGTTAAGACAAAAAGAAAATTCCACGGCTATACTGAACTTTAGATTCAATTAACACATTTTATTTGTTTTTATTTGCACTAGTAAATGTACTTTGATATTGCAAATTTCTACTGTTCCTAATAATATAGTTGTGGGCAATAAAATGAGGAAGGATCTTCATTCAAAACAATACATTTCAAATAACTTACCATAAAAGCATATCAGTCTCTATGTTGCATGATAAAATCAAGGGATACTACTTTCCAACGCATCTTCCACTGCATGTTATTCGTATAGGACTAATTTGCTTTTATAGACTGATCCAATATGAATGGATCAAGAGCTTAACTGCATATACTGTGCTGGTTTTTACAAGGTCTCACTCTTCTCATATTGAAAGACATCATGAAAGATCCAATTGCTATATATACAAATTTCAACTTGAATAATTTACATGGAATTTTACACTATACAAATTAAATTACTTGGCTATGTAAAGAGCAGCTACAGTAAGTCAATGCGCTTCCAACCGTTCACTTACAGAAAACCCAACCTACCTCTTGTTGCATTATTAGATCCTCGTAAATTGAAATTTAAAGTGACAGTAAGTGTAGTGAAGTAAAGTGATAGCAGCAATTCACTACCAATTCAGAGATAGTAAGTGTAGTGATAGTAAAGTAATAGCAGCAATTCACTAAAATCTCGGTTTGAGGTATCCTGAAAAAGTTTGTTACATCTAATGAAATTTAATAATTTTATTTTACTCATATTTACTGTTCACTATTTGCTGCTTGATGCTGATTTTATAACCTCATCTATGAAAAAAAAAAAAAAAAAAACAAAAATAATAAATAAAAATAATAAGAATAATAATAAAAAAAAGACAAAAATTGTGTGTGTGTGTGTGTATTTACAATCCAACGCCCACCGTCCGGCAGTGCTTTTATGGAAGAAAAATGTTTGCAGATAAACGAACTGTTGTCGACTCGACAAACATTTTTAACTCGGGAGTTGGAAGGTGATAGCTCTGTTGAGTTCCAGTGGCCCATTTCAGAATGCCTGGTTACTCACGTCCATTCCGAGGTCACTTTCACTTACAACAAGCCCCGCATAGACACAGTACAAACATCAAATGGATATAGGTACTGTGCATACACTTCCATCATCAAATCTTATTGTTTTGAGGATGGCACGTATTTAGCAGTATCGTTCAAATTTAGTTATAATCAGATAGACCTCACCGGAAATTGTTGCTGATGTACAGTCTTCATTTGGACGGCATTTCTGTAATACTAAAGGAAGCTTTTATGTTTCTACAGAAGTAACACTCCGTTATTCGGTAAATATTTTCACATCATCCTTTTTTAATGGAACAGCCCGAATAAAATTAATACTTTGCGCACAAATGCAATAAAATGAAAATCACAGGTAAAAAAAGCACTTCCGAGAAGAAATTTAACTTCACAGCTCAACTTAATTTCACAGCTCTCGAGCTGTATACCACGTGATGAGTGCATCTGAAATTATATGCCAGCCACTCACGCGCATTAGTTTCGTTATTTGCTTCTGACCAGCAAATGGCCGTTTTCTACATTGCACTGGTTTTCTTTTTTCTCTCTCCAGGCGACTCTATATCGACTTCTAAACTGCTTGTAATCATCAATTCACTCGCGACAAAGCGGAAAAATACTCTAATTTAATCATTTATGTCCGCGTGGCACAATACTAACAGCATTAACAAACACAACTAAGCTGATATTAACTCTTCCTCCGGGTGCGGGGGCGAAGCACAAAAAACAAAAGAAACGGGGAAAAACTACCGACCATCACACATTTCGGGAGAGAATCGATTATATTCACTACATCTTACACAAAACACAGGGAGATTTTATAATTTCACTGTTCGTTTAGGTTGAATTACGAATATATTTTTGATTTTCAACATCAGTTTTTAATACGTTAGCATAAATTACGTTGATGTATATTGCAAGAGGCGTACTCCATATTTAAAAATACTCATCCTGATATTAAGATTGGATTTTCGATGTTCGCCAGTAACCGTCCAAAACACTGCATTTTGGCAGGAACAAGTGGCACGCATACGGTGTGCGTTTGCATTTACCACCAAAACGTTAAATTGATTTTTAAAACACTCCAAAGTAAACAATTACTTCCAGATGGTGTTCAGTCCTACCATGATATGTTTTCAAAAATAATTTGTCAAAATCCAAATGAGCATTGCTGGCAGCAATGTTGCGAAAATTGTCCGGGAATGCAAATTTTGGCGGTAGAACTTATGACCATTCTTAATAACGGTCACGTTGAATCATTACAATTTAAACAATGGCGTCAAGCAGAAAGATGCAGTTTGGACTTAGTTGAAATGGACACACAAGAATTTATTGATACTTTTTTAGAAAAATTACTCAATTTATTGCCACATAACTTTACAGCTGAGCGACAGGCAAACTATTTAAAACACGTGAAAAACAATTTAAAAGCTACTGAGTGTATCATAATCTGTGATTTTTCGGAGAATTATTCATTCGTTGTGCAGGATGCAGTTCAAGGCTTTCATTGGGCAAACGCTCAATGTACTATTCACCCTTGTGCTATTTATTTTAAAGATGAAGAATCAAATGATTTGAAGTTTACCAGTTTTATTGCAATTGCTGATTTCACTAAACATAATCATGTCGCAGTGCGTCTTTTTTTGACTCAATGCATAGCGTTCATAAAAAGTAAGTTATCAGGTTTAGAGAAAATTTATTTCTTCTCAGATGGATCTGGAAGCCAATACAAAAATAAAATGACCGCTTTTAATTTGTGCAACATGCAAAAAGATTTTGGCATAGATGCCGAGTGGAATTTTTTCGCTACTTGTCATGGAAAGGGCCCTTGTGATGCTTTGGGAGGCGTATTGAAACGAAATGCTGCGAAAGCCAGTTTGCAAGATCATCACATAACAACGGCCGAAGAACTTTATTCATGGGCTATTTCTAAGCCAGACTCGAAAATACACTATCAATTTTTTTCGGAATCCGACTATAATAAAATGGAAAGAAAATTAAAAAATCGTTACACACGTGTGAAGCAAATTTCAGGGACTCAGTCATTCCATAGTTTTAAGCCTCAAAACGAAGAGTATATTATTGTGAAACAAAATTCATTTTCAACGGAAGAAAAATGTATAAAATTGTTATGAAAAAACTTAATAAATAAAAATAAATGTATAAAAGTGTTTTTCTTATTTTTTAACATGTTCATCATGTCGCGCGGCTTTAAAGTGTTTTTTTCTTGGAACTTACACTAAGCAAAAATATTTGAAATTTTAAAGCCTTATTTATTTGAAAAGGTAATCGTCAAAAAATAGCAATTGGTCTGTGTGGTTAACGGAAAGCCTTAAAGACTGATTCGAATGTTATACTAAGTTTGTAAGTAACTCATAGATTTCATTAGTCATAGGTTTGATTGGATGGAGACGCATGGTAATCTACCATGCATCTTCATCGTTTCTACAGGCGGGTGATGTATAAAATGAAGAGTAATGATTTATTATTTAAAAAATTGTATCTCCAAAACGACACGCAGAACATCTCCAATTTTTTGATATGTTATGTAAAATTGAATGTTCTTTCATTTAAAAATACTAAAACAAGGAGTCGTTGAGGCCCCTCGCAGTCAAATTCAAGAAAAACTATTTGTTTTGTATTTTTTTCATACAAAAATTGATATATTCAAAGGTTTCGTATTTTTGCTTGGAAATTCAAAAAAATACCAATACAATGGCCAAAAATGACTAAAATCGGTTAAACGGTTTAGGAGTTATAAATTTTTGAAAATTGAAGATTTTGAAAAATCACGATTTTTTGGACCAGTCTAACGCAGAAAGGTCCAGTCTAATAACGAAATAAAAAAATACGGGTCTAATATTTTTCGATGTTGAACAATCCTACCGAATATTATAAAATTCTGAGAGATCGTATAACTTTTTTTCATGGAATTGCTGTATATATATGTATATTTATATATTTTTTTTTTTTTTTTGTGGGAAAAAAAAAATATAAAAACACTGTAGAACACAAAAAAAAAAATAGAATTATTTTTCGAGTTTAGAATGGATTTTGAAATTGTTCAAAAATATATTTTTTTTTGTTGGGTTTGTTTAGATACAAACGCATGGTCTTCGGAATGTCTTGCGCACCGGAGATGTTCCAGAAAGTTATCGAGCAGATTTTAACGGATTGCCCCAATTCCACAAACTTTATTGATAATATTATCGTAGTAGGAAAGACCGAAGAAGAACACGACAAGAGTCTTCAGCAAGTACTAACAAAGTTCCGTGTCTGTGGTATCCTTTTGAACCAATCAAAATGCGCATTCAAGCTTTCCGAAATCGATTTCTTGGGACATCGTTTCAGTAACCAAGGTATTTCCCCATCTGAGGACAAAGTAGAAGCGGTTCAGAACTTCAGAAACCCGACCACCGGTGAAGAAGTACGGAGTTTTTTGGGATTGATAAATTATGTCGGGGCCTTCATTCCAGATCTGGCAACTGTGTCTTTTCCGTTGCGAGAGTTGACGAAAAACAAGGTACCATTTAAGTGGAGTACAGAAGAACAAAATTCATTTGGAAAACTTGTAGGAATCATCAGTCAGGTCGGAAGTTTATCTCACTTTGATCCCAAATTGAAAACAAGAGTTGTTGCCGACGCGTCTCCTGTTGGTTTGGGAGCTGTCCTTCTACAATTTCATGGAGGTACTCCAAAATTCGTATCATACGCTAGCAATAGCCTCACGGATACGGAGAAACGCTATGCCCAGACGGAAAAAGAAGCTTCGGGTCTTGTGTGGGCTGTTGAAAGATTCCAAATCTATCTTTTTGGCATACGATTTGAGCTAGAGACTGATCATAAGCCCCTTGAAGCAATTTTTTCTCCTGAATCGAAACCATGTCTCCGCATCGAACGTTGGGTGCTTCGCCTTCAAGCATTTAGCTATGATGTTGTATATCGGAAGGGGAAGACAAACATAGCTGACTGTCTGTCGCGGCTATCGAAATCCGAAGCAGGTCTATTTGATGCGGATTCTGATATTTACGTTCGTAGTGTTTTATAACAAGCTGCAATAGATGTGGATGAATTAGAAGTTGCATCGGCAAACGATTCAGAAATGAGTGAGCTTAGAGAATTTCTAAATCGTGGAGTTTGGAATTACACTTCGAATGAAATCAAACCTTATCATGCTTTTCGCAATGAACTAGGCAAAGTTGGAGACATAGTTGTGAGAGGATCCAGGTTGATTGTTCCTAAATAGCTGAGAGAAAGAATGTTAAACCTGGCACATGAGGGACACCCAGGGCGAACTAAAATGCAGCAGCGGCTTAGACAAACTTGTTGGTGGCCAGGCATGGATGCT
Source organism: Aedes koreicus (assembly GCA_024533555.2). Classification (NCBI taxonomy): domain Eukaryota; kingdom Metazoa; phylum Arthropoda; class Insecta; order Diptera; family Culicidae; genus Aedes; species Aedes koreicus. Next base: position 223,740 of record JAHHFK020003219.1, on the reverse strand, counting down.
TCAGTAGAATCATCAAATCTTGTGCTGGGTGCCGTTTAGTAAGTCAACCAGAACGACCTGAACCTATGTAACGTCGAAAATTACCTGAAGCTCCATGGGTAGATGTAGCAATCGATTTTCTTGGCCCACTTCCATCAGGTGATTACCTCCTCGTGATTATTGATTATTTTAGTCGGTATAAAGAGGTAGAAGTTCTGAGGAAAATTACAGCATCAGAAACGGCAAATCGCCTGGAAGGCATTTTTGTGACACTTGGTTATCCCAGGACTATTACTCTGGATAACGGTCGCCAGTTTGTCAGTAATGAGTTTGAGGAATACTGTAGGATGCGTGGGATAGTCCTCAATAGAACGACACCATATTAGCCACAGGAAAACGGGTTGGTGGAACGCCAGAACCGTTCTTTGGTTAAAAGATTGAAAATCAGTCAAGCTATGAAGAAGGACTGGAAGGAAGACTTGCGTATATATCTATCCATGTATTATTCGACACCACAGAGCACTACAAGTAAAACACCGACCGAGTTAATGTACGGAAGGAATATAAGAACGAAGTTACCATCTCTACAAGACATAAGCACTGCAGTTCCGTTTACCGATTTCTCTGATCGTGATCAACAGCTTAAGAAAAGGGGAAAGGAAAGAGAGGATGATCGTCGTAAAGCAAAACTATCGGATTTGGTGGTCGGGGATAAAGTTGTGGTAAAAAATTTGTTGTCTGGTAATAAGCTTACTCCGACTTTCAACCCAACTGCTATGACGGTCACTGCGAAAGAAGGAGCTCGAATAACAGTTGAAGATAATGATGGAAGAGTTTATCAGAGGAACTCTAGTCACCTTAAGAAAATCCAGTGGACGTAGGTAAATTACTTCATTGTTTACTTCTGTGTATAAGCTTTTATTTCATTTCAGACGAAGTTCCAAACACAATAGCGCCTTTCGAAGATCTTCATAAAGCCGAGCAACGCAGAAGTTTTGATCAACCAATAATCGTAACCGATTCACTCAGTGACATACCATCACCTTCGGTTTCTTCCGGTTCGTCTGTTGCCATCTCGGCAGAAGTAGGTAGGGTCCGCAGGAATATCAGGAAGCCAAATCGTTTCAATGACTGTGTCATGGAGTATTAACTGTTCCTTATCGATTTAATCTTTTGTGAAAAGGGGAGATGTGGTGATGAGTCTCTACATTATCTGTGGTTTATGGGAGAAGCAACATAAAGAATAAGAAGCAAGAAAATAGACGACAGTTAAGCTCGGATCTGAAAACTCGTGTTTGATTTTGTACTATCACACGTTAAAACAAGGCATATCGAGTATGAAAGATTCGCAGCTTATGTTTGCCCATTCTGCTTCAAAACAACTGAGACAAACCCGGAAAAACACAGCTTTCGCTTTAACGAAACCGCAAGGCAAATAGGATGAACCTTTCCCAAAAGTAAAACGACTGAGCTTTTGAAATGTCATAATGCATTTTGTTTTTTTTTTTTTTTATTTAGACTATCTCAACTGAAATAAAGAAAAGAGTAAATGTTGATACCTTTAATAATACAACTACTGTTAATATTCTTACACTACTGTAGCACTTGCACTGCTAACGTTCTCACTATCACCAATCTCTATTTCGCTGGTGTGTAACATCTACATCCGACGATCTGTAACATCCACATTCTTTATTTTGATGCGTGGAGGATAGGAACAGCTCATCAGTAGCTTCCAATCCCGCAACATCCAATCCATGTCCAGTGTCTCTCTTGACCGTCAGCAAACTACAATGATGTGAACAAAAAAAAACAACATTAATTTTCGACCAGTTAGATAGTCTTGCAAACACAGATACTAACATACAATTTCCAACTGTTTCGCAAATTCTTACTAAACAAACTACTAAAACTACACTTCAACTTTGAAATCCGCACCGTGACATCTCGAGAATTAAAAGTTTATTTTGATTCTCAGCGCACAGCTGATGTGCCGGTGCACTAAATGTCGTAAACGACAGGTCAGGCAATGTGATTTTTTTTTTCAGGTTTCCCTTTTAGCAAGAATATGACATCACACGCACAGAATACGAATATAAGAGCTGAAAAATTCGCATTGCCATGCCTGTTATCCATGACATTCAGATGCACTGTCATTTTGATAGAATGGGGGAAAAGCAGTTGATTAAAAACTTTTTTGTACGAAGGATGCACCGGTTGTAAGTGCAAGTGTTATCAGCCTCTGTGAATAAAATAAACACCGTTGCCAAATCGTTGAATCGAATTTCCGCATATCTCTTGCTATAAGGATAACTAGTGACACCCAAAATCTGAAGCCCTGTGTGAAAGTCACACCGGAGAAAAGTTTGTTCAGCTTCTCGTCGTTGCGGATGGCTAGCTGCATGTGACGTGGGATGATTGTGGTCTTCTTATTGTCACACTTCTGATGCTAGAAGGTAGAGTGTGCTGCAACTTAGAGTTGGTATGTATCACTGATAGCTGCTCGCCATGCCGGGCCCGTTATATATAATGGCATCGGGTACTATAACATGACAAGAAGGGGGTAACAACGAAGGAAATGCGAATCAAATTTTACAAAAGGGGACGGGCCTCAGTTGTAACGCCAGACATCAGCGTAGAAATAAAATCATTAGTTTTCATTAGGGCGACAGGGGTTTCGGAGGATAAATTCGCATCTTCTCAACTCAGGCAACAGAAAAACGACCCTTGCCGAAACCCCATCCAAAGAGTTGAGATATGGACACACTTACTTCTGAAACTGCAAAATAATTAGAGCAATATTGATCAGAAAAATTAGAGCTCACATTTGATAACTACCAGCAACCAACGTAATCTTTTATCTGCAACTAATCCATTATGTACCTATGTACAACTAGGAACTATAACAAACCTAACCTACCCCCTACACTGAATATGAGTACACATGGTCGGTCTGCCGTGTTGTAGTTCGGCTCGAATTAACTGTTAATATTTCGTTTATTGAATGTCCAACGTGCTTGCTAGTGTTAACATGGCGAATAGAGATTTATATATGGATACCAATTAAACATTTTGGCCATTTTCTCCGAGACGGGCTTTTCAAGCAACGCCATGTTTAACCGGTGCGTGGTAATGAAAATTTCGAACACAGCTCAAGAGAAAATTCAATCAAACATACTCTTTAGTCGGTAAATTGATTTGGTTGTCCTGAAAAGGACGGATCTTAGTTGTTTACGGAGGGAACATGGTTCGCGATCGAAATTTTCTTCTCGGTCTTCTTGAGATGCAGGGTGGCCTGGGTGTTTGGCAGCACACTACGATAAAAATAGACATTTACCCCGTCTTCAACTCGAGGATGTACATTACTTTAGGAGATCAGAATGTGGAAAGGTGTGATAGAGTCAGGGACTTAGGTATTATGTTAGACTCTAAATTTTCATTCATTGTTTATTATAACACAATTATAAACAGAGCCAGTAATATGCTAGGCTTTATAAAACGGTTTTGCTATAATTTCCGTGATCCATACACAATAAAAACACTGTACGTTGCTTATGTCAGATCAACCCAAGTAACCACGAGGCTATAATAGCATGCAATTATAGGGCATATGCATTACGTCTAGTGCATCATTGAAGTTAAAATAATGCTGAAAAGTGCCCCACTAAGATCGAACTAATGCTATATCTTTTGTAATGCCATAAGACATTGCTAAAGTAGCATTATTGCATTGGTAATGCATCACTACATTCTTAAATCTAATCTTACGCTTCATTACTTGACAACTGTTGAATTAATGCGATCCCGCATTAATGATGTCGAATAAATGTGGTCCCGCATTAATGATGTTGATTTTGGGTTGAATAAGTGCAATCATATAATGCTTGTGGTTACTTGGAATACTTGAATATTGTAGCATAGTTTGGTCCCCATTATCAATTACACATGAAAACAAAATAGAATCTGTGCAAAAACAGTTTTTATTATACGTACTACTCATAAGTTAGGCTCGATGCATGCTTATCAACATTCATACACTAAAAGAGCGTCGAGAATTTGCGATGGTTTCATTTATAAATAACATTGTCTCACACAGAATTGATTGGATGGAACTTTTATCAAAATTAAACTTCTACACACCAACACGTTATTTGAGGCACCGACAGTTATTTGCAACTAATTACCATCGTACGAACTACGGAAAATATGGACCCATGAATCAAATGATGACCACTTACAATAAACATTGCAATAGTATTGATTTTACAATGTCCAAAACAAAATTAAAGCATTATTTCTGCGCGCAGTAATAGCTAAGAGGTCTTTATATTTAGTAAGATTTGCCCATGCATACTATATTGTATTAAAACAAATTTGTATTCAAAACAATTTAGCGTATAAGATAAACTATGTAACATGCTTTCGATTTCAAAAAAATTAGAACGGCGCCCCTATACAGGAATAGAAAAGAGAGACGTAAGTCCTACGTCAAAATATTCGAATGCCTCTTCAGGTGACATCAGTTCATGTGAATCTTTGAGAGTCGTAAACATCTTAGATGCACTTTCACGATTTTTGAGAACATGGCCAATCCAATTCACTATATTTGAATAGCCATGTCTACATGCAAATTTTCTTGTGGCACTTTTTAAGTCGTCGTTCTTCTTTGGCAAGATCAATATTATATTTTGCCTTGATATATTCAAATGCTTTTTTTGCATTGACTACTTGAGATTGTTTTGGATCAAAAAGTAACATGATGCTCCTATGTTCCATATTATCACAAACAATTCTTTTCAGATTTTTTTCCGATTAAATAACTACTGCACAATATACACGTTGTTAGTGTTAAAGCGGTAAACAAACTCATGATTTGGAAATATTGTCCTCATCTTGTAAATGCAAGTAGATAGTATGTAATAGGTAGGTAGTATGTAGTAGGTAGTAGGTAGTTAATAGTTTTTTTTAGGGAAATAAATATACCTGAGTATAGTTGGTAGAAATTGTAAAATGGCACATGAACAGAGAATTTCCTTTAAAATGTATAAACAAGGTTATCGTGAAAACATTGAAAACTTTTTAGTTCAGATGGGTAGACACAGTATCTACACTCAGTAGCAAAAAAAAAGCCGAGCAAAATTTTGCTTCCAAAAAAACGCCATGTTCAACCTTCTGTAACTTTGTCAATTATCAATATTTGGGGCTAAAAATTTAACAACACTATAGCCAATGTATAGAGCTTATTTGACCAAAATTGATAGAGTTTATAAATTTGAAGTTTTCATAACATATATGAAAAAAAAGTCGTTTTTGAACATGCCAATTTCAAAAATCCGTATTTCTGTGAAAAATTTAGGTAGCATACTAAAAATTTCACCTTTTTTTTCAATAATTACCTATATTTTACTAATTTTTATTAACCGTGTAACCTCAACAATACACCCATTCAAAAGTTTAGACAATTACCTTTCGAACGGTGTATTAAATTGAAAATTGCATTTGTTTGAAATGCATTTTTTCTACAATTTTCACAATTTTCCTAAGTCTGATGTCTGTGGCGCAATGAGTTTTCATCACAGAGAGCTGAAATTTTGGGAATCTAGGTTTGAACTATTTGGCAAACAAATCGCTAGAACCAGAACAAAGCAATAGGTAGTATAAGAGCACGGTCGGTCGCATATTCTTTTACCAGTCAAGGGTATCCTCCCCCTTGTCTAACCTGCATCTGGGGTAGCTTGGTAAAAGATTATGCGCCCGATAGTATACTACCTTCATATGCCCGCCGCTCGTTTTCAACTTGTATCTTTCAATTTTCAAAGGCTGCCGTTACGCTAAACGGAACTATCAATACTTTCTCTTGATTTATCTTAGTTCTAGCAATAAATTACTGTGCACTCCTAGACCCTCTCATGTTGATGGGAAATTATCTTCTTCTTCTATTCTTTATTAGCGTTTCAAGCTTATTGTTTTCGGAATTAGCTTATTGCTTGCTATCAACTTAGTGTTCTAAATGCACTTCCACAGTTATTAATTGAGAGCTTTCGATGCCAGTTACTGTTTTTGCATTAGTATGATTGTGTGGCAAGTACAATCATACCTTCTATGCCCAGGGAGTCGAGAAATTTTCCTTAACGAAAAATTCCGAGACCAGACACGGGATTCGAACCCAGCCACCTCCAGCATGGTGTTGCTTTGTAGCCGCGCCTTCTTACGGACTGAGCTAAGGGAGGACCCTGGGAAATTATTTGCTTCTGATAAATTTCTTAAATTAAATTTTTGCCTATAGACATACGCCAGTGAAGCCAAGTACTGGTGAAATAAATCGAATTACGTGGTCTTTCCACTAACACACGTTCGAGATCCAATCATAATTCCAGTTCGTTTCGTGGTTACGATTGGAGAACTACCATAAAGCCCGAGATGATGGATCGATTCAATGGATTGCTTCGTCAAAGTGGCCAAGTCGAGCAGAAGTTGGTGCGCATACAGTTACAATTACGGGACCATACGAACATGAGCCTTGATCAGCTGCAGTGTATGAGGGAGTAATTGACAGCGCACTAATAGCCTTGATTCCAGGTGAAGATAGAGCACCGGCACAGCGGTCTAATTATCAACGTTCAGCAGATGACTCTGGCTGCTAGTGAGCGACAACCATCAAAGGCGGGCGCGCCACAAGTAATAATTCAGCAACAACCTCTGAAAGCTCCGATTCCGCCTTTTGACGGCAGTTATGTAAACTGGCCGAAATTCAAAGCCATCTTCCGGGACTTGATGGCACAGTCTGGTGGTACGGAAGCGCTGGAGCTGTACCACCTCGCCAAAGGGCTAGTTTATTTATTTATTTATTTATTTATTTATTTATTTATTTATTTATTTATTTATTTATTTATTTATTTATTTATTTATTTATTTATTTATTTATTTATTTATTTATTTATTTATTTATTTATTTATTATGATTATACTTCATCTGACTATCCGTCTTAATGAATATTTAATTTCTAATGACATTAACATGAAGAAAACAATACTACTTTAAAGTATGCATAACACAAAATAAATTAACAACATGAAAATTCTAATTCGTGGTCTAGCAATAAAAGTAATTATCCTTAGCACATAGGGCAGGTCTCGTCAAGTCCTCGTCGGACAGTTTCGGAAATCTGTTATTCCTCCGCCAAAAATTCTGAAAGTCTTCGCTTAAATGTTTCAACAGATGCATTGAAGTCAAACAGCAAGTACACCTGGTTGAACGTAGCTGACATAAAGCGGATGGGATCGTGCTGACCATACAAAGCATTGCGAGATTCAAGCATCAAGAAATCACGTTGGCGAAGTGTTCGTTCTGGGGCGTATATATTTAGCTGCTCAAGGATCCTCGGTGAGTCTATATCGCCCAAAAGAATCTTGGCAACAAAAACAGTTTGCGCAGTACTCCTCCTTTTTTCCAAGGTTTCTATGCCTAACAATCTGCATCGGTCCTCGTAGTGCGGTAAGTTGTGCGGATTTTGCCATGGGAGATCCCGCAGAGCATACCTGACGAATTTCCGTTGGATTGACTCAATCCTAGCAATCCAGATCGATTGATAGGGACACCAAACCACAGCATTGGATTCCAGGCTCGACCGCACAAAAGCACAATAAAGGGATCGAAAGCAAAGGGGGTCACGAAATTCATTTGCTATTTTGAAGATGAATCCCAGCTGTCGGTTTGATCTCAAGATAATATCATTGTAGTGTGTTCGGAAGGTAAGAGCTGGGTCAAGGATAACTCCCAAATCCAGTACCTGACGAACATGTTCTAAAGGCTGACCGTCGATGATGTAATCAAAAACAATAGGCTCATGTTTTCTGTGGAACGAGATGATGTTGAATTTGTGAATGCTTAGTGTAAGCATGTTTCTAGAACACCATTCAGCAAAACAATTCACATAATGTTGTAGTGTAAGGCAGTCTTGAACGTTTTCACATCCATATAAATTTTTACGTCGTCAGCATAAAATAATCGGCAAGCTGGTGGCAGCACAGAGGAGAGCTCATTGATGAATATGGAAAACAGTAGAGGCCCCAGGTTGCTTCCTTGCGGCACACCTGATAAATTAGTAAACGGTTCAGACGATTTATTTCTAATCTTGACAATCAAGTTTCCGATCTGTTAGATATGACCTGAACCAGCTGGTCAATGATGATGAAATACCTATTCTGTCGAGTCGTTCAGGCAAAATCTCATGATCAACACGATCAAAAGCAGATTTCAAATCGGTATATACAACGTCCACTTGTGTTCCAAGATCCATTGAGCGCATGCAGAAAGAAGTAAATTGGACTAGATTCGTAGATGTTGATCTCTTGGGATAAAAACCATGTTGATCCAAAGACTCCCCCTTTCCCCCCCCCCCCCCCCCCTCTCTCCTCCCCCCCCCCCTCCCCCCCCCCTCTCCCCTATTCTCCCCCCTGCTCCTCTATCTCCCCCTTCCCTCCCCTCCTCCCCCCCCCCCTCTTCCCCCCCTCCCCCCCCCCCCCCCCTCCCCCCCCCTCTTTATTTATTTATTTATTCGTCAACAGATAAAAATGTTTATCCCAATGACAACTAGATAAAACTTAATTACATACAATAACTAACACATACATCTTCGGAAACAACGCTTATTAACATCACGGGATACATTAAAATTAAACACGTTATAACAGCTGTTGAAAACGCGACACATGCTTAGCACAGGTTCGTGTTTGCAGTAGTTGGTCCTTGAGTGCCGGTTTATAAAGAAAGATTGTAAACGTAGGTTTCGTCGTCGAGTGTTGATGTTCAAGAGACCAAGTAAAGTTGAACAGTCGATGTTTCCCTGAAGGAGGTCACCAACGAAACACGCTTTGGCCACCATACGCCTCCCTTCCAACAATTCCAGGCTGATGAGCTTACACCGACTTTCATAACTTGGCAATCTGCGAGGGTCTTGCCAACGAAGATGTCGCAAAGCAAAGCGTATAAACCTTCGCTGAACGGCTTCGATCCTCTGGACTGCATTTTGGTAGAAAGGGGACCAAACGACAGCACAGTACTCCAAAAAAGGACGAACCAAAAGAGCAAAATAGTGCCTTCAGGCAATAAACGTCTTTGAAGTTTTTTGCGAAGCGGAAGATGAATCCTAACTGCGATGAGGCTTTAGAAACAATATAGGCAATGTGATTCTCGAATGACAGTTTGGAGTCGAGCATTACTCCCAGATCCTTGACTGTTGTTTCACGTTTCAAGCGTGTTCCTCGAAGGATGTACTCGTGGAGATACATCGCACGTTTTCGGCCAAAGGAGATAGCCGAGCATTTGGATACATTTAAGGACATTCTGTTGATCCGGCACCAGTCGTCGAACACTTGTAGTTCCTGTTGAAGAAAATCGGCGTCTTCTGGACATTTTATGACGTAGTACAGCTTTAGGTCGTCCGCGTAGGATAATTTCAGGCATCTGAGGACCAAGTTCACGTCGTTCATATATAACAGGAAAAGAAATGGACCAAGGTGGCTGCCTTGCGGAACGCCAGATGTTACTGAGAAGCTGGACGAGGCATAATCTGAGATCTTCACAGACATAGTTCTACCAGTCAGGTATGAGCGGAGCCAGTTCAACAATTGATCGTGAACCCCCATTTTGTCGTATTTGGAAATTGCAATCTGATGGTTCATTTTATCGAAGGCCGCAGAGAGATCTGTGTATATGGCGTCTACTTGATGACCGCGTTCCATTTCGCGGATGACGAACGATGTAAATACGGTGAGGTTGGTCGCCGTCGAGCGCTTAGGCATAAAACCGTGTTGTTCAGGAGAAATAGTATGTGAATAGTCATGGACCAGCCTTTGAAGAACAATTAGTTCGAATAGCTTAGATACAGCACTTAGTGCAGCAATCCCACGATAGTTGGTGACGGATCGTTTGCATCCCTTTTTGTGTATTGGGAAAACAAACGACTCTTTCCAGCATTCAGGAAACATACCGGAAGTTAATGACAAATTGAAGACCATAGCCAGGGGCACAGCCAGTGTGTTAAGGCAACGCTTCAGGACAATTGAAGGAATACCATCAGGACCACATCCAGTTGAGCTTTTCATCTGCTTCCCTGCTAAAATCACCATATCACTATGGATAGTGAGTGCAGATCCAAATACAGACAAACGGGGAACATTGCTAGTAGCTGCTTCAAGGCCCTCGGCATCCAGCATTTCGTCGCAGAAGACACTGCTAAACTGCGTACGGAACAAGTTGGCGATATCAGCGACAGAGTCAGCTTCGTGAGTGCCGTCAGTCATGGTGGATGGTAAGCCGGTTTCCTTCCGTTGATCATTCACGAACCGCCAAAAGCTTTTTCGGTTTCGTTTTGAGACGGCTCTGCAATTGAGACTGATGAGAGTTGTATAAGCTGTTATTGAGGTGTTTGTAGTCGTCGTTGGCGCGTGCGTAAATTGTCCTCGTAGAATCGGTGCGATATTTGCTGTGTTTCCTAAGAGCAGCCCTTTTAACTCGTTTCAAATGTTTGAGGTCGGAATTAGACCAAGCAGGTTTGGGAGGCTTACGGTTGAGTTTCTTAGGCACGAATTGATCAACGGCGTACAGCAAAATGTTACACAAAGTCGAGGCAGCAGAATTCGTATCCCCGTTTGCAAGGGTCGTGTTCCAATTCACGCCGGCGAGAAAGTTATTCATTCCCACGAAATCAGCTTGGGTGAAGTCATAATAAACGTTTTCGATGTTGTCATGGAAGCTGTACTTAGGATTAAACTCCAGTGTCAGTAGCAGAGGGGAATGATTTCTGCAGCTTTTGACAAGCGGTGTCGGAGCTAGAAGAACGGAACATCTTTGACCCAATTCTTCGCTAATGAAACATAGATCCAGCAAACGGTTATTCGCGTTCGGAATGCCATTAACTTGCCGAAGTCTGGCGGTAGAATAAGCATCAAGCAAGGAGAGCGAAGCCGGTCTGAATGACGAACATGAATTGTCTGGATAGCGGAAGCCGTTAGTATCGATATGCCATGAAATCGTGCTGAGGTTAAAATCTCCCACGATAATGATGTTGTCGCTGGGTCCCATTTGTGACACGATCCAATCCAAAGAAAGAGCGTGCTTTTCGATAAGGCTGCTGTCACTAACACGATCGGGGGGAATATAGACCACACAGATAAACAGTGTCCCGATTTTAGTGGATATCGCCACCCAAAGATGTTCGACCGTTGAGTCCTCTGGAGGCTTCAGAAGTCGAGATTTGAATTTTGAGCGCACGGCAAGAAGAACTCCACCACCAGATTTCTTGTTGCTATTGAGCGACGATCGGTCTTGCCGGTAGACATAATACGTGTTGTCGAACAGTTGCTTCGATAATGTGTTTATATTAAGCCAAGTTTCCGTGAAGGCGTAAACATCGTAGCATGCGTCACTGCATGCCAACTGGTACTCGGCGAGCAAACTGTTGATACCACCTACGTTCTGGTAGTACAAAAGGGCTTTCAATGAGGGGGCAGAGGATTCGGCAGGCAGCGATCTGAAAGATGAGGCAGCATCAGCCCGAGCAACGTCATTAGATGAAGGATACTTGCCATGGATGGCAGCTTGGAGAGCCCTGTCCCCATCGCTAGACCCAGGGCCGGGACGACTTTGACGGCTGGAACTAGCAGTTAGAACATCGTTGAGACCGGCAGTGGGCACAGCTGAGCTAGGAGGGTCCAGGGCTTCCATACTGCTTTGTGACGTGCGTCCCAGACCGGTTGAAGTGACGGTCGATGTGTGTTGATGACGAGCATGGGCGAGATGACAGGTATGTAGCAGGCTGGCGGGCGTTGATAACGGCGGTCTAGTGGAAGCATCAGCAGGAGAAAGATGGCTGGAATCGGAAGATATATCAGGAAGCGTACGCTCTACAAACTGCGGGTACTTGCCTGAATTCGCAGCTTGGAGAACCTCTTCGTCAGAAGCGACATCAGGACCACAACGACTCCGATGAACGACGACAGCAAAAGGCGGGACTGTGTCGAACTGAGAAGAGGTCTCCATGGTACTGTTTACTGCGCGTCGCGGTGTAGTTATTCCTCCTCCATGGCGCCATCTCCCGACGCCGACTGAACAGTTCGAGACGTTCGGTTTCCAAATGATGCAAGAGTCGGCGTTTGGGAGGGTTTCCAAAAATTTGCGGCTGATCTGCTATCCTTAAATTCCCGGAAATAGATGCCTTTCGGCCACGTTGATGAAGAGAGAGCTTTTTCCTTCAAATCGGCGCTCAATCCAATTTTGAAGGAGATGAAAGACATTGAGCTGACGTCCTTTCCGTTGGCTACTAGTCTTAAAACCTCCACGTCCTCGGTGCCGAGGCGATGCGTTGCTAAAGCTCGTACCTGCTCGACGGTGACATCGCGGGAAATTCGTGACAGGTATAGCCAAAACTTTCTGCTAGAACCTTGATTTACGGCCGCCAAATTGCCGAGTGATGGGGATACTGACTCGGCTGAGCCACACATGAGAGGCTCTTGTGGAGGCTTTTTCGATTCAGGTCTGCCGAAAAGTCGACGACGAACGGAAACGTTAGCATTATCGGTGCGCTTCGAAGACCTCGGCGTTAATGAGTTGGAGTTGATAAGCGCAGTAAAGTTGTTCCGTAGTTCGTTTTTCAGCTCGTTCATGATTTCTAACTTGAGGCTTTCAACGATTTCGTTATGCTTGCTAAGAACAACTTCTTGGCCAGATTCGTAGGCGGACCGAATTGAGCTGCGAACACGCATATCTCTCATCAGAATCGAGCACGATTTGCAAAGCCAAAATAACTGATGGTATTTGCTGATTTCATCCAAAACAGATGTAGAAATGCCGCCGCAGCGAGGATGATATTCCGCATTGCAAAAGCCTTGGCAGGTGAGTTTCATTTCTGAAATCTCGCTTTCGCAGGATTTGCACGTGCTTTTCATTTTGTGGCTAGTAGAACGATTGAAATTACTGCAAAACGTTAGCGTGGTGAAAGAAGTCGAATAGCCTTTGGGTATGCAACCAACAAGCGTAGCGTGGTGAAAGAATGCGTGAACTTGCAAACAATTGCTGCCAGAGAAATCTTCCAGATGGCGCAGCGGTCGAAAAAAAAATGCGTGGTGGTAGTGAAGAAGACAAAGATTCCACGGTTCCACTTGCAAAACCACAACAATGCACTCACATGAACAAAACAGCAAAACACGACGACAATGTACAAATTTTTGCTATCGCGCGCGAGTAAAGGTCGAAAGACATTCAAAACGGTATACTGATGTAATTATCACGAACGATTACACAGATAAAAGATAAATAAAAACAGTCGATAGAAACAGCGAATCAAAACAAACACATAAAAGAAAAAGAGAATTGTAAAAAAAAAGAAAACATATTGCAGGAAGAGGTGGCGGGAGACGTTATTTAGAAAAATCACCACAGCAAATCCTAATCCCTTATTTTTAGGTTTTTAAAATTATCAAAAAAAAATATTATTTCCTCTAAGTTTCTCTTGCGTACGTAGAGTATAACGTTGGTATAAGAAGCAATTGTAAGTCCGATATCTGCTACTAGCTCGATTGAAAGCCTGCTTAGCGAATGGGCAACGAAATCTACAGTATTTTCGAAGTGCTCTCGATCTCTTACGCTTTAAATGTCGCAGGTGTATATTCCCCCAAGCCGGTTTATGGTTAGGTCTCCGCAGAGGGACATAATCAGCGATAATGGTATGCATGATGCGAGTGAAACAACCAACAGCGTCATCAACATTTTCCATGGATTCCAAATTGGTCCAGTCCGTACAAAAAAGTGCTTCTAGCATTCCTTCAAAATTTGCTCTGTAGAAATCAATACTCGGTTCATCAGAGACATCTTCAAAATCGATGCATCGAGATATGTTGATTTCGACTATAAATTGAGGATGATCGGCGTCGAGAAGTGATAAAGGTTCCACCGCCGCAGATAACGTGCATCGATCGAGTGTCGTCTCACTTGCCAAACCTAAATCCAAATAGCGACCGTTTCGGTTGCTAATTGTGTTGATTTGAGTTAAGTTATAAAAACTGAAGCCATCAAGTAGCGCAGCACAAGCAACAGAGATGTGCGATTGCAAGGCATCTACAGTGGGATGACCGTTCCTCGAAGAGTCCCAAATTAAGCCAGACTGATTGTAATCGCGAAAGTGATCGCTGGCCCCAACGTTCGAAATAACTGCTCCAATAGAATCAATATGGTTTGCTATGCTGCTCATATCAGCTTTTCGGTTAGGTGGAAGATATATAACTCCAATGCTAACGGAACAGTTAGGTAATTTCAACTTTACCCAAAGCTGCTCGAGTGAAACATTGACAGGATTAGGATCAATGCAGCAATTCAGATCGGTTGATACAGCAATCAGCACACCACCGCCACGAGACTTTTGGCTGTTTGTTTGGCTGCGGTCGTTTCTGAAGACGGTGTAGGCATTGCCAAATAATTGCGATGAAAATATTTGGTCATTTAACCACGTCTCAGTAAATACGATGACATCATACTGTGATTCAGAGGCAGCAAGAAAAACTTCATCAATTTTCGTCCGTAAACCTCGTACGTTCTAGTTGGAGCAGCAGCTGGCATTCTGGATGCGAAAATCATCAACGAAGGCAATTACCAGCAAGCGTGGAACACACTCACTGATCGTTACGAGAACAAGCCAACAGGAATGGTAAATAGTTTTATTACAAACGATTCTAATGTAATTTTACAATCAGCGTGTGAAATCTTAGTATATTGTCAGAATTTAATCGAATGAAAAGCACTGCTCAGATTAACGAAATTCAGATAAAGATATTAAGTTGTTCTTACACAGTGATTCTTGCAAATGAAACTAGCTGGGATGAAGTTGTTAGAAGCGAGGATGTCTTTGGTAATAGATTTAATGTCTATAGGGATGACCGTAATTATCAATGGTCGGAAAAGAAGTCAGGAGGTGGAGTTCTAGTCGCTGTTTCAAACACTCTGAACTCTGAAATCATAGTGACAACTAAATTTAAAGAATTTAAACACGTATGGGCAAAAGTTCAAGTTGCAGGTGAAACACATTTTTTTTTCGGTTTACTTTCCTCCAAATAATGCCCGTAAAGACATATACGATAAGCTTTTCGGTGTTGTAGAAGAAAATATGTCTAGCTCACTTCCAGAAGTTAAACTACATATTTATGGTGATTTTAACCAACGACATTGACTTTATTCTAGACATGGATAACGAATACATTTTACTCCAAGTCTTTGGATAAAACGAAACATTAAATTTTATGTTTGAAAAAATTGCAAATTTAGGACTAAATCAAATTAACCATGTAAAAAATCAACAAAATTGCTACTTGGACTTGCTGTTGACAAACATTTACGTAGACATTTATGTAAATGAATCATTATCGCCAATATGGAGAAATGAAGCATTTCACACTGCAGTCGAGTATTCTCTGTTTGTGCATAACTATGAAACACTTGTAGACAATGAATTCGAGGAAATATTCGACTACCAATCAGCAAATTATGACAACATTAGGAATAAACTACATGTTATTGATTGGCAAACAGTGTTAAGGATTGAAAAAAATGTTGAAAATGCAACTGAAGTATTTTACAATAAGCTGTTTAAAATAATACATGATGAAGTTCCGGTCAAAAGAAGAAGGCGTCAAATCACTTCCAAAAATCCGGTTTGGTTCAACAAGGAAATAAGAAATTTGAAAAATCGTAAACAGAAGGCAGATAAAATATAAATAAATGATAATAGTCAAGAAAATATGGAAAACTATGTAGATATCTGTGATCGACTTAATTTGGCGATGAGCATTCGAGCAGTATAATTTTAAAATTGAGCAAGAAATTAAATCCTGTCCAAAAAATTTTTTTACTCTGTCAAGACCAAACTCAAAAGTGACAATTTTCCGTCTAAAATGTACCTTGATGATCGTTAAGGTAATAACTCGGAAGAGATATGCAATTTATTTGCGAACTTTTTTCAAAAAAAAACTACACAACATATTCAGAAACAGATCGCGATCGTGAATACTTTGGTTTCCATCCTGAACTTTCTCCTGACATTAGCATTAATGAAATCAATGTGCATGACATTTTGGAGGCATTGAAAAATTTGGACTCATCCAAAGGCTCGGGACCTGATGGAGTCCCTCCTGTTTTTATGAAAACTTAGGCATCTGAGCTTACAGCTCCTTTATTTTGGATTTTCATTATGTCACTGGAATCCGGAGACTTTCCAAAAATATGGAAGAAGTCATTCCTAGTACCTATAAAAACTATTGAACCAAATAAAAAGTAGAATAACTACCTCACAGCACGGATTTTTCAAAGGCCGTTCAGCAACCACTAATTAACTCGAATTTGTAAATTATTCTCTGGAAGCAATGGATAGCGGAAGCCATGTAGAGGTTTTGTACACGGATTTAAGCTAAGCATTTGACCGCGTCGACATACCCATGCTTCTTTTTGAATTACAAAAGTTGGGAATACAGCCTAAACTCCTCAAATGGCTTGAATCATACTTGACCAACCGTGAACAAATTGTAAGATTTAACAGGGAAAAAACCGCCTTTTTTCCAACCTATTTCGGAGTTCCACAAGGCTCTCATTTAGGACCGCTTCTATTTATTTTATTTGGGAATGACTTATCCTTCATACTTCAGAAACTTAAATTTTTAATTCATGCTGACGACATGAAACTTTTTTTGGAAATAAAAAATGGTGAAGACTGTGACGTATTCTTAATGTAGAATGTAAAAAGATGTAACTTGATTACGTTAACAAGAAAACGAGACGTACCTTACTTAGTAATTATTTTAGGAAATCAGAATGTGGAAAGGTGTGATAGAGTCAGGGACTTAGGTATTAGGGTAGACTCTAAATTTTCATTCATTGTTCATATAACACAATTATAAACAGAGCCAGTAATATGCTAGGCTTTATAAAACGGTTTTGCTATAATTTCCGTGATCCATACACAATAAAAAAAAAAACAGTACGTTGCTTATGTCAGATCAATACTTGAAAATTGTAGCATAGTTTGGTCCCCATTATCAATTACACATGAAAACAAAATAGAATCTGTGCAAAAACAGTTTTTATTATACGTACTTCGTAAGTTAGGCTGGACTGTATTTCCGTTACCATCGTATGAAGCTCGATGCATGCTTATCAACATTCATACACTGAAAGAGCGTCGAGAATTTGGAATGGTTTCATTTATAAATAACATTGTCTCACACAGAATTGATTGGATGGAACTTTTATCAAAATTAAACTTCTACACACCAACACGTTATTTGAGGCACCGACAGTTATTTGCAACTAATTACCATCGTATGAACTACGGAAAATATGGACCCATGAATCAAATGATGACCACTTACAATAAACATTGCAATAGTATTGATTTTACAATGTCCAAAACAAAATTAAAGCATTCTTTTTGCGCGCAGTAATAGCTAAGAGGTCTTTATATTTAGTAAGATTTGCCCATGCATACTATATTGTATTAAAACAAATTTGTATTCAAAACAATTTAGCGTATAAGATAAACTATGTAACAAAACGGTCTACAAACTCGATTGACGACAAATAAATAAATAAATAAGATCGTTGGGTCACATATCCGTGGTATGCTTTCTTTGAAGAAGATGTCGAATCCAACATTCAAAGAGCTGGACAAACGTCGAGAGTCTTCGCTATCAACTACAAGAGCTGCTCTGGATTTCTGAGCATATGGTGGTGTACCTGATCATCACTGCATTAGATGATACTACAAGAATGGCCTGGGAGCGAACCCAGAAGAGAGGTGAGTTATCTTGCTACCAATCAACGATTTATTTCCTCAGATCAAATAGCCGAGTCCTGGAGCAATGCGAATCTTCACGTGCTTTGTTGCAACCGACCCTCACAAATTCAAAGCCATTGTTGAACATCGACAAGGCGCCGGCGCAGAGAAACAACGCGGCTATTACAAGCTCCAGTCCATCCCATGGTCCATGCCATATCTTTGACGGTGGGCATTTCAACTTCCTATGTCTGATGTTCAAGCAGCTGACTGCCTACCAAATGAACGAAAAGGTGCGATCAGCTGGCTTGTGCTACAGCTGTCTTTGCAAGGGTCATCAAGCAACATTCTGATGATCCCAAATCACGCGCTGTTAATCAACCTTCCATATCTGTGGTGGACCAATCAGTGTCCACTACATGCGCCAGCAGTCATGCTCGCATGCCCACAGCGATGACGGTTTTGCAGCTTTCCACTGTCGTCCAAGCCATCGATCGAAACCATAAATCGCATTCGTGTCGTGTCCTTCTCGACAGTGGCTCATAAGTCAATTTTGTCACCGACGAAATAGCAAATTGTCTGGGAATGCCAAAGACGCCAGAAAAACATTACAAACGCCGGAATTAACGCCGTACGTAGCCTAGTCAGAGACAAAGTGTTCGTGAACTTCCGTTCAATTTATGGACACTTTCGCGCCAACATCGAATGTCTAGTGATACCAAAGGTTACAGGTAAAATCCCAAATACACGCATTTCCCCCACCCACCCCCCCCCCCCCCCCACCAGCCCCCCCCCCCCCTGCCCCCCCACCCCCGTCCCGCCCCCCCCCCCCCCCCCCCCCCCCCCCCTCCCGGGCCCCCCCCCCCCCCCCCACCCGCCCCACCCCCACCACTCTCTCCCCTCCCCCCCCCCCCCCCCCCCCTCTCTCCCCAGGCCCTCCCCCTCTCCAACAACAAGATGTTTGATCCAGCTTGCCAAGGAGGAAGGATCAGAGTTTCTTTATTCTTTATTTGGAGCAGGGAAAAGCCCGTTTGAGTAGAGCTGCAGATGCCAGCTCTTTCTCAAATGGGCGCAAAAAACCTCCTCTTCTTTTCATATCAACAGAATTTACATAGCTTCCAAATGATACAATGATTCCTTAAATCTACTTAATGGGCTAAACATAACAAAAAACTAACTTGAACTAAAAAAAATCTAACGTGTGTTGTTTTGTGGAGCTGCGAGTACTTTGTAGAATCTTTTTCGAAGAGTGGAACGCGGAACATCGAAGTCAAATTCGTTGGAACAGCGGTTAAAGGATCGACACATACTAGAAAATGGCTCGTTATGCCCGTAATTTGTTCTAGCACCATGTAGAAAAAGGAACGAATTTGAGCGAAGTTGACGATAGGGAATATTTATGTTGAGAAGCGACAACAGTCGAGGACAATCAATTTTCGATTGAAGAAGGTCAGAAACAAAGAGCGTTTTTGAAACATCACGACGTATACTCAGTAACTCTAGACCTATAAGTTTACATCGCGCATCATAGCTGGGCAAATTGATTGGATCATTCCATGGAAGGTGTCTTAAAGCGAAGCGCAGAAATTTGCGCTGAACCGCCTCGATAAGTGAGATGCTATTCTGATAGTACGGTGCCCAAACGACAGATGAGTATTCTAATATTGACCTCACTAACGAACAGTACAATGATTTTAAACATTGAATGTTTTTGAAGTTTTTTGCAATGCGAAATATAAAACCAAGTGTCTTAGAGGCTTTGGAGGTTGTAAAAGCGACATGTTCCTTAAACGTCAATTTGGTGTCTAATAACACACCTAGATCCTTAACAACAGATTCCCTTTTGAGAATTGTCGATCCAACCTTATAGTCAAAGTCAAACAAACTACGTTTGCGGGAAAATGAGATAACGGAGCATTTACCAGCGTTGAGATCCATGCGATTTGTTTCACACCACTCGGTGAATATATCGAGCTGACATTGTAAAAATGAAGCGTCTTGAATATCATTGACAGTCCAATACAGTTTAAAATCATCGGCAAAAGAAAGTTTGAAGGATCCAAGTAGCAGATTAACGTCATTGAGATACACTAGAAATATTAACGGTCCTAGGTGGCTACCTTGTGGTACTCCCGATGGAACAAGAAAGTAGGGTGAAATTGAATCGCCTAATTTGATAGCCATTTCACGGCCACTCAGGTAAGATTGGAGCCAAACGAGAAAAAATCCAGAGAAACCGAGACGTTCGAACTTTGCAATAGTTATCCGATGGTTGATTTTATCGAATGCCGCTGAGAAATCCGTATAGATCGAATCGACTTGTTGCCCTTTCTGTAGAGCTTTAGCGATGAAAGATGTGTAAACAACCAAATTGGTACTCGTTGACCGTTTCGGCATGAAACCATGTTGATGTTCAGAGATGTAATGGTGGCAGTTGTGCGATAAATAGCTGAAAACCACTTTTTCAAATAACTTCGAAACGGCACACAAAGCAGCTATTCCACGATAATTGCTGACCTCACGTTTGTTTCCTTTTTTGAAGACAGGAAAGACATATGATTTTTTCCATTGATCCGGGAATGATCCGACTTGCAACGATAAATTGAAGAGACGGGATAGAGGTGTAGATAGACTAGTGCAGCATTTCTTCAAAACAATTGCAGGGATTCTGTCAGGACCTGAACTGGTTGATGCCTTGAGGGAGGAACTAGCTTTTTCCACTGTTTCAGGATCGACGATAGGGTGAGCACCAACTGGAGGATGGACTGGAACATTGTTTGCAGCTTTGTGAACTTGTTCATCATCCAAAGATTCTTGTATGAACACGCTTGAAAATTGACTCAGGAAAAGATCACAGATACCATCTATAGACGAGCTTTCAATACTTCCCTTGGACATAACAGTGGGGAGGCCGGATTCTTTTCTTTGTTCGTTCACGTAGTTCCAGAATCGTTTAGGATTGTGAGGTAGTTGTTGCTGAACTTTCCTTTGATGCGCAAAAAAAAGTTTTTGATTTAGGCGTTTGTATCGAAAGTTGGCAGTGTGGTAAACTTGTTTGCATCGTCGGGTTTTACACTTTGAATATTTACGCAATGAAGACCGTTTCAAGCTTTTCAAACGCTTTAGATGATTGTTACTCCATGGCGGATTGCGTGGCGGTTTTCGAGTTCGTTTTGGAATGAACTGATCAATTACATACAATAGTATGTTGGAAAAGAAATCAACCGATGAATGAAGATCCTGATTGATGAATTCGAGCCAGTCAATGTTGGATAGAAAAGTATTCATACTAGTGTAATCACCATTCTTGAGATCGTAATAAAGTGCTTCTACTGGAACTGTATATACGCAGGGTGAGGCAGCACTCATTTCGATCAATAGAGGTGGATGATGAATTGATTGCTTCACAAGAGGAGAAGGAGCCTCCATCAAAGAAAAATGCACATCTCCTACGATACTACCAAAACAAAGGTCAAGCATCCGGCTATTGTTATTTTCTACGTAGTTCAGTTGAGAAGTACGCGCCAAACTGTAGCTGTCGATAAGCTTGGCAGCCGTTACGCTAATCGAAGAATAAGTAACGTCGGGATAAAGATAATTTGATGGGCTGAGCTTCCATTTAATGCCGGGTAGGTTAAAGTCGCCTAGAATCAACAAACTATCCCTAGTTTTCATTTGACTGGTGATGAGATTAAGTGAATTAATGTGCTGCTCGATTACATTCATGTCTTGAGTACGATCGGGAGGAATATAAAGAACACAAATGAATAGTGTGTGTGTTTGAAAACTAACAGCCACCCAAACTTGTACGACGGCTTCTGAACTTGGAGTCGATAATTGCCGAGCTTTCAGATTGGCACGCAGAGCCAATAATACTCCACCGCCAGATCATTGGATGCTATTGTTAGGGTGGGGCCCCGGGCGAAAAAGGTGGGGGGAATCCCAAAAAATAGATTAAAAAAAGAAAGATCACCCAACCATGTTTCGGTGAATGCATACACGTCATAGCTGGAGTCGGAACAGGCAAGACGATATTCGGAAATGCGAGTGTTCATTCCTCCAACGTTTTGGTAATAAACCAACAGCTTACAGTTTGCACCATTGTCGAAGTTGGTCTGGTGATTTGCGGCATTGAAAAGGCTTGATGTCGTTGATCCAAAAGTTGAGAGTACGTTCGAGATGCTTGCGGTGTAATTCTCTGTTGTCGGTGGGTGAATTGAAATGCAGCACGTTGGCGTGGCGTTGGAGTATTCCGAGCCGGTGGAACTTGGATTATTTGGCACACGCCCAAAAAAAGGCTTGATGGAAACGCCGTTGGGCCAAAAGTGCGGTGCAGTAATGAGAGCTTCGATAGCAGCAGGAACGCTTATTTTAAACGATATAAACGTTAGAGGGATATTGCCATCACGGTTATCGCGCACCAATTTATGGCAGCTAATGGATGAAGGATCGCATTTTGTTTTGCTCACAATAAACGAAACGATATTGTCTTGTGTTTCGTGTGGTTGAAACCTAGTTAGATAGTACCATTTCAAAGGTGTGGATGGAGGAGCGACAGAGAGGCTGGGAACGGCAGGAGGCACAATATTCGTGTTTCTTCTGTGGTTTACATTTCCTACAGTACGTTGAGAGCTGTAGGAGACGATATTCGCTTGTGGCTGTATGCTAAGCATGCTAGGTAATGAATTTTGATAATTTGCTAGCCTAGGAACTATTGTCATCTCCATCTGATTAGACATTATGGAAAGAACTTGTGGAGGGACGCTTGTAGCGGCAATAGTGGGGATGCTTACCGTAGATGGAGTAGAAATTACTCGTTGAGGTAGTGGAGGAGCTTGTCCAATTGTAGATATGTTGACGACTGGCATGTTCATTAATGCGGATGGCGCATGATGTGGAGGTAGCATTGCGTGGTTGGTGGCGATCGTTCTAGTATGTTTGATTCCTTGAGTTGTACTTTCGGCGCATGTTGCTTGACGCGTGGCTTGAGGAGTGGCGACAGGAGTGTTTAGAGCAGCTAAGTTGTTGATAGTGGAGAGGCGGAGGTTCCATCGTAGGTAGCGGGGGTTTTGGCAACAGCAGCAGCATTTGCGGTAGATGAGGCAGAGAATTCATTTTGCATAGTGGCGGAGTCGGCAATAGGAACAGCAGTGGCAATAGCATTAGTGGCGGTGGTTCGATTGGTGGTGGTGGCTGGGTCGACTGTAAGTGTGGTAATGATTTGTTGAGTTTGCGCAGACGATTCAATGATCGTTCGATTGGTTGGCGAGGCATTAAATTCATCGGCATCTGCAAGAAGGGGAACTATAATATCGGTATAGTCTGAGGTACCAACTGAATGTTTCGATGCTAAGATTCGAGACCGATGATTTCTACGTCGACGACACCTTGTACGGTGCCAATACAATCGAGGAAGCAGTCGAGGGTCAACGTCAACTGACCTAGCTAAAGAAGCTCGCCTTCCTAGCTAAAGAAGGTTTACACATGCAGCGCCTATTTTTCCGCATAAATGCAGCCCTCAGTGTTTGTGACCCTACAGGTTCGCGTTTTTCCTTAGAAACAGAAAACGAACTCACCGGTAGGTGCATGAGTAGCAAAAAACATGGAAAGAAAAAAACATCGACCGAAAAATCCATAGGTCGCGATGAGAATTAGTGACCAGAACTCGCGTTTTGGCGAGAGGGTATTTTTGAAGAACATGGCCAGAGAGGGCCCATATTTAAGCCCAAGTTGGGAAAATAACAGGGGATTCGGGTTTTTCAAGTTCTAAAAGCAGCATCATTACGCTGTCCGTTAAGTTCCGCGACGTTGATATAGGACGGTGCCAGTTTGGACTTTGGCAGTGAAGTTAGTGAAGTTTAGAAGTTTAGAATTAATTTCAGTGTTAAATGCAAACAAATCTGAAGAAAATATCGGCTATGTTCATAAGTGTATTAGTTAATTTATTAGATCGACGCAAGACCGCCAAAGTTTATAAATATAACCTTATAATTGAGAATTACCAGTAGTGCAGCTCATTCAAGAAAATATTTACCACATTCTTGTGCGCAGATCCAACCGTTTCATTAAAAAAAAAAGTGACAGTGCCTTCCCGGGGGCTCGTTCATTTGGTGACAGCGCGAACGGCCCACACGCAAAATTGAGTAAAGCCCACCAAACATCGGTGTTGAATTAGAGCTTGTTCAAGCAAATTTGGAGAAGCTATTCAGCTGTTTCTTCTAGAATAGCTGAATAGCTTCTCCAAATTTGTTTGAACAAGCTCTAATTCAACACCGATGTTTGTTGGGAGGTAACCCACAATCATATAAATTGGAACTACTCAGAACAAGAAACAAGAATTGGGTAACCGGGCTCAAACCCAAATTTGGGTAAAAACCGATTTATTTGATTTTTTGTTAGCTCTACCCACCTTTATAAAATGTAGTTTTTATGGAAATTGGGTAAAAGGCTTTTCAAGGAATAAACTTGAAAAACAAGGGTTTGTCAACTTTGGAGTTTCAATATTTTATTTGTGCTATGGTTATACATGCTCAATTATGTTCACCTTTGATTAAAATTTGAGTTGCTGGAATTATTTATTTCTTCCCAATATCGGGCTGGAGTTGGACAATTGAGTACATCATTCATTCATAAGTTTTTTCATAGATACACACATGCACACATACACATATACATACAGCGAGAAAATTTACCAGATAGTAGCCCAATCCCTGTACGGCACCCGCCAGTGAAATCATCGAAGGGTTGCTCTCCTCCAGCAGTTGAACACTCATCTTGGTGTCCAGAACCCAGTGCTGGTGCCCATTGGTCACGCATCGCGGGACTTCCTTGGTCGTCAGTCCGATCAGCTCGGACAGGCTCTGTTGGAAGTGGTTGGTTTCGCGGATTGAATAAATAAAATTTCTAGAATGGATTGTTTTTGGATAAGTATTAGTAAATAGAACAAATATTATAATACCTTTCAATTTGCGGTACGTTTCCGTATCCAATCCGCTGCAATCTGCTCCTCATTCTACACCTCACTTTGGAAAAATGGCGACTGACGCTGCCGAGTTTTTACACTATTGTCTAACAACTGAATTAAGAATTGAACCAGATTTATGAAGAACCGAGTAAGATTTACCCACTTTCATAAATTGCCTTACCCATGGCTTGACGTTTCAATCTGTTTTATGAAAATGGGTACAAGTTACTCAATTTTGGGTAAATCCGAATGAGCGTGCAAGAGGAGCCCGGTGCGCCAAGAAAAACATTTCTTACTGGTGCGTAGTGAACGTTACAGTAAGGTCAGAAAAGTGTGTGTTTGAATAGTGCGTCAGAATCTTGCGCGGAAGGACATTCGAAGTGGTTCCAGCCAAAAAAGACAACAACAAAAGCATCAGGACCAGGAAACAACGATGAGGACGACAGTTATATGGTGAGTTTTAGAAGTCATTAAATTTATATTTTTTCAAACCTGTTTATTTGTGTGGCCCATCAGAGGTACTTTAAGTGTCAATAGTTTTTTTTTTAAGCGACCACATTTTAACTTTTGAATATCAAATTGGTCACTGTCTATTTTGAATAATTTTGAATTTTATTCAAATGTTATTCCCAGATTTTGGATGCTAGTGACCATGATATTGGTTCAGTTTTATCAAATGAAAAAACGATGGACAGACCAATCGCTTTTGCGAGTAGAGCACTTATCGGTGCAGAAATCCGTTATCATACCATCGAAAAAGAACTACTTGCGATCGTATGGTCTGTGGAATATTTCCGACATTATATTTTCAACCAACGTTTTATTATTTACACAGATCATAGACCATTGGTCTCGATCTGGAGATTAAAAGAGACATCATCAACATTGACAAGACTTCGCCTCAAATTACAAGGTATCGAATGTGAGATTAGGTACAAAAAGTGGAGCAGCCATACGGCATATTAAAAACACGCAAACGATGAAAGAGGATATCCTTCACAGCAAAGGCGATGACCGGGTTGCGCTTGAAGCATATAATGCTGAATTGCATAATGCAGAAAAAGCAACGACTATCCAAAACCTTAGTAGCTTGGACAGTAGCACTGACCCAATTAGTAATCATATGATCGAGTCAACTGACCTACTCAACGACAATGAAGTTTCAAATAGCATGCCTCAAATAGATATGAGTAGTGATGAAGTGGGCAACGATATTGAGGAATCCATTATGGCCGCCACATATGATGAATATGTAGAGATGTTCATAGCAAATGTAATTGATGTTGATCATTTGAAAATTTCAAAACTTGCGAAAGATGATACTGTTGAAAGTACTTTAGTTATTTTAAATAGTAAATCAGCGTTTATCTAATCTAATCTAATCTAATCTAATCTAATACAAACGCAGCCAGTACGAGAAAGCATCCTGGAAATAATTGGGTTAGATGACGCCCAATTATTTTTTTTTGTCAATATTGATGCTTGCAGCACATCAAAGAAATGATACAAGCGTCAAAGCGGCCAGGCCTACTGCGTTGCATTAACCGCAACAGATGATTCTGTAAAATGAGTTGGATTCAAAAGAATAGATTTGAACCACAACGCAATTTGTTAATCTACAGGGGAGGAAGGATGCGTGGACATACCGTACCATACGCTCCGAGGTAAGAATAATAAAATCATATTTAAATAAATAATGAAAATCCGAGTAATGAAAAATATGATAATGATTATAATAAAAATGTTAAATCAATATGCAATGTCATATAGAATAGTATATAAAATATAGTGAAGGGAATATCCCTTCGTAACGTAACGTAATAACGTAGTATGATAATAATAATTACACATGTCTGCACATTGTTGTCCTGCTGCAAAAGTAGAAGGATTTGCGTATTTATTATGAACCTAAAAGTTTTTACAATATATCATAGCTACGAGAAAAAAGTTGAAAGTTATTTAACAAAACTGGAAAACTCCATGGATGACCTGATATTATACGTACAGAATAGTTCATCTAAAATGTCGATGGGCTGTTCCGATTCCTTGCACCATTTTACTCATTTGTAGTGGATCTCATAGTTTTAAATGATGACATCCACTGGTGGGTCACTGATCTAATCTAATCTAATTCAATACAAACTTAGCAAAATAGAACAGCATTTATGAATATAAAAATTAAATAAAATAATATTCGCTGATCTAAATTAATAGAAAAATACTTAATGATACGAGGCAATAAAATATCTACACAAACTGGAATCACCTTCCTTGAAACATTGGCGCAGTTAAAATTTCAGTATTGCTATTATTGTTTTCCAAATGAAAATAATAATTATATGCAATTAATTATAAGATGCAGCTATATATCTCAACCTGTAGTTAATGAATGTATACTGAAACGTTAAGGTCAACTATGCATTAATATGGAGAAAAAAAACCACCCGAGCACCCAACGACGACTTCAATTGATGCTGGAGCCAACCTTCAACCTAAACATGAATTCAAGTATGTGAAAACTTGCATGTATCCTATTAATAATATCAATTGATAAATATAATATTTAGATATTTAAAACGCAAATATATTAACATGTTTATAACAGTTGAAATTTTACATCCTGACAATTTAATAAGATTTCAAATAATACACAATGATATGATGAAAATAATATAATTAAGTAATAAATAACATCCTTTTTTTTAAAAAATAAAGATCATGTGTGTACAAAATACATCTGACGTACACTAGTCTGTGACTAAAAAAGGTATGCTTTATATCCCGAAGGTCCTGGAAAAGCTGAAAAACAGAGTAGATCCTTTTAACTATCACAGATAAAACCTCAATCAAAAAATGCATTGATGTTTTTTCTAATCTAATCTAAAACCTTGAATCAGAATTAATTGATCTTGGATTATGGATAATTCGTTTGTCTGAAAACATTAAACAAAGTTAAAAGAACTTTTGAAATGTTTTACTAAGAAATAAATTGAATGTTTACGTTCTACTGGACCTTATCGAGCCGAAACAGTTCTTAATTAAACTGAAAAAGTTCGAAGTTCATCTTAATTGCGATATTGGTTTTCCTAGACGAAGTAACGGGGAAATGTCACCCGAAATATTCAATGTAATAGAATATGAGTTTAAAATTACAAATAAACTAGAACTAATAATAAGCTTTAGTGTACCGCTTGTTAAAAAAAATTAAATATGAAACTTATAGAGGTTTCATTTCACCAGGGGTGAGTGGAACAATATTAACGCTTGTAAATATGGCCTACAACATTTTAATAATAAATCAGGAGGTGCGACTCAATCTCAGATGCAGGATTTTTTTTCTTTTGCTTTTGTGCGATGTGCGCACGTATAGTAGATAGAAAGAAGATTTCAAAGATTTTGATGAAGATTTTAAAGATTTACTGCAAAAAGATGCAGCACGATGCAAGTTGATGGATTAAGATTCACAAGCTGAAACAAGATTTTTCAATGATTGATTCGCTAGCGTGGGATTTTTCGATCATCTTGAATCTGGATTTAGATGTGTCGCACCCCCAGTAATAAAAAGAGATTTAGAGCAGGGATACGTTTTGACATCCCAGAAATTTGCAATTTGTAAAGAACTGGGAAATACCAAATTAAGCATTATGAAAAATATATGTATTAAGATATATATAGTTATATATATATATATATATATATATATATATATATATATATATATATATATATATATATATATATATATATATATATATATATATATATATATATATATATATATATATATATATATATATATATATATATATATATATATATATATACATATATATATATATATTTGTATAAACATATATATATATATATATATATATATATATATATATATATATATATATATATATATATATATATATATATATATATATATATATATATATATATATATATATATATATATATATATATATATAATAGATATTAATATATATATCTATATATATGTATATAGATATTTATATATATATATATAAATAGCGACAAAATTGTCTCGTTGGCTTTACTCAATTTCTCATTTATATGTGCATTAGCCGATTTAACTTCAGCCAGCTCTTTTAATGCTTGTTCCAGCTTGGAACTATTCTTTTTCGATTTTCTGCAATAATACAAAAAGCAAACATGTTTCAATTATATGGAACAATAATCTGAAACAAAATAATTGATATCGGACAATGCACAATCTTCTTTTCCTTTTGCCTCCCATATTGTTTTACAAAGTACACCATTTTTTTTCTAATTTCATCACTCCCCAAACACCAGCCTCAAATAGTGATTGGATTTTTTTTTTTTTCTCATTTTATATATATATTTTCGTATTCTAGTTTCTGTTTTTCCAATAGAGCATATTTTTTTTTGTCCGTTATTTGTTTTTGTCTCTCATTTTCTTTTGCTGAAGTCAGCCATTTTTTTTTTTTGCCTAATTCCATCAACTCACCAATCACCAGCCCCAAATACATATTGGAAGTGTTTTTTTTTCCCCCAATTTATATATATTTTCTTTTATCGTACTCTAATTTCTTTTTTTTTTCAATGGAGCAAATTTTTTTCGCATTCTGATTTTGTCTCTCATTTTCTTTTGCCGAAGCCAGCCATTTTTTTTTGCCTAATTCCATCAACTCACCAAACACCAGCCCCAAATACATATTGGAAGTGTTTTTTTTTTTCAATTTATATATATTTTCTTTTATCGTACTCTAATTTATTTATTTTTTCCAATGGAGCATATTTTTTTTGCATTTTGTATATTTTGTATATATATATATAAATTTGAGAAGACTTCAGTGCAACACACAAATACGAGATAGAATTACAAAGTTTAGGGGCCTACCCCGAGGTAACGCTGTAAAACGACGAAGACACTCTACGCACCGAGCAAGGTAGTTAAAGAAACCACTGAGCAACAAAGTTTAGGAACTTGAAGAGGAAGACAAGGCAAGTCAATGGGCAGGATTTTAGGGCCGATGGTGTTGGTAGTACCACCATGACGAAAGGAACGGACGGCTATTGAGAAGGATAATCCAACGGAAAACGGAAGGAAGAAGCGGAAGTGAACCACGAGAACGGAACACTAAACGAATAAAAAGGAAAATGGTAGGGGTCAGCCAATAATCCCCTGACCTGAGAATACCTAATTGTAGTGGTTAGAGTAAATATTAAAGCTATATGGGGGAAACAAAATAGGCGTGAAACTTCATGAATGCGAAAATACGAAATATCGCACACATCTGATTGGTATAAAATAGAGAAATGAGAAGGTTGCATACAGCTGAGAGAATAGTGAAAGCCAGAGAGTCCCCAAAAGCGAGAGCAAGTCGATCTTGCGCTTTATGATTGTGTGTGAAAACATTATGATGCGAGCAAAAGAGAGCACAGAGCAAGACAATATGGGTATTACGTATACGGCTGTGTGAATACTGTGAGAAGTTTGATGAGAGCGGGAGCGGCTTTACAATGAGAGCAAGAAAACGAGAACAACTTGATTCTGGGCCTGGTTATTGTGTGTGAGAACGATTAGAGATAGCCCTAAGAAGAAGAGAGATAGAAAAAGAGCTACCTAAATGGAAGAAAGAATGAGAGTGAGATGATTGGGTCTACATCCTAGATCAGACTGATCATTAGATTCATTCAGTTGGTTAAATTTGACGAAGACAGTCGCAAATAAAAAATGTTGCGTGGAAAGCGAAGCGAGCACGACAATGGCGCAGCCGATGCTCCACCTCGGTAAGTAAAAAAAAAAAAAATAATTCAAGGGTCAGTTATCGCGAACGTTAAAGTGATGTACATAGGCATGGAAAAGAGAAATGAAGCTGGAAATAGTGGAAAGTGGCAATATGGCAGAATTTTAAGTGAAATGCAAGGACTGGGTTAAATTAGGCAAAAAAAAATGGCTGACTTCGGCAAAAGAAAATGAGAGACAAAATCAAAATGCAAAAAAAATATGCTCCATTGGAAAAAATAAATAAATTAGAGTACGATAAAAGAAAATATATATAAATTGAAAAAAAAAACACTTCCAATATGTATTTGGGGCTGGTGTTTGGTGAGTTGATGGAATTAGGCAAAAAAAAAATGGCTGGCTTCGGCAAAAGAAAATGAGAGACAAAATCAGAATGCGAAAAAAATTTGCTCCATTGAAAAAAAAAAAAAAATTAGAGTACGATAAAAGAAAATATATATAAATTGGGGGAAAAAAAAACACTTCCAATATGTATTTGGGGCTGGTGATTGGTGAGTTGATGAAATTAGGCAAAAAAAATGGCTGACTTCAGCAAAAGAAAATGAGAGAAAAAAACAAATAACGGACAAAAAAAAATATGCTCTATTGGAAAAACAGAAACTAGAATACGAAAATATATATATAAAATGAGAAAAAAAAAAATCCAATCACTATTTGAGGCTGGTGTTTGGGGAGTGATGAAATTAGAAAAAAAATGGTGTACTTTGTAAAACAATATGGGAGGCAAAAGGAAAAGAAGATTGTGCATTGTCCGATATCAATTATTTTGTTTCAGATTATTGTTCCATATAATTGAAACATGTTTGCTTTTTGTATTATTGCAGAAAATCGAAAAAGAATAGTTCCAAGCTGGAACAAGCATTAAAAGAGCTGGCTGAAGTTAAATCGGCTAATGCACATATAAATGAGAAATTGAGTAAAGCCAACGAGACAATTTCGTCGCTGCAAACCAGTTTGAAAATTCCAATGCGAGAACCGAGTGACGTTAACAGTGAAGACTTTATTGCTGACTTGGGACCGTCTAGTACTCGCAGACACGAATCGGCACCGGTGGAAGTTTCAAGTCGGGAAATGACCCGCTTCATGTCATCTATTAACCAGATTTCAGTTTCATCGATCAGCGTACCGGAATGTAAGCCGAAAATGGACGGCGAAGAGATCAGCAGGCATGATTTTGAAGCGTGGTGGGATTTGCTGTTAGATTCTCTGAAACTAGCTGGCGTTATGGATGAAGCCACTAAGTTCAACATATTTAAGGTGAAGGCAGGTCAAACACTTTTGGATGTTTTCAAAAACACTAAATCAGGCGAAGATGCTCCTAATGAGAATGACTTACCATTTTTAAATGCAATGCATCGTTTGAAATCCTTTTTCGCATCTGGATCAGATTTGATGCTTCAAAGGCGAAAATTGGCCCTGATGATACAGAAAAAAGAGGAGTCTGATCTTGCGTTTCTCATGCGTGTGGGAGCTACGGCTCGGTTGTGTGAGTTTGGTGACAGTAAGGAATTCGAGGAAATAGTCGGTACGGTAGCAGAACATGCGAAAAATCGGGAGGTGCGTACGACAGCATTGAAGTTGCTCAGTCGTAAAGGGACGTTTGCTGATCTCGTCGATAAAGTCCGGGAAATCGAGGCAATCCGGCTGAACGAAGAATACTTTCGTATGAAGCATTGTGAAACGGAACCACTAACTGTGGCACGCGTAGCTGTTGGCAGCTCGTCTGGTGGAGGCAATACGCGGCAGTGGCAAGGTGGAACACCTGCTAACCGTGGAAGGTACAGTACTCAGCAAAGTCGTCGGGGAGGAGAACATCACGATCATCGTCAAGTAGGTGCTGGCTGGAGAGGCACAACTGAACAGTCACAAGTGCGCTGTTTCAGATGTCACAGCTTGTACCACAAGTCGTACGATTGTTATGCGGTCAATAAAATCTGTTTGGGTTGCGGCCGTATTGGACATCTGCAGCGAGCATGTCGGTCATTATCTCACGCGGAGAGCAGTCAATTAAAGGTTGAACGATCATCTGGTACACGAACAGCGGATATCGCAGCAGTTGACACGAAGCAGGAAGACATACCGGTTGAGGATATTACTAAGGAGATCGTAAGTGACGTTCCATAAATAATCATATTGTTCCCATACTTGGAATTTTGAACTGGAAATTTGAATAATTTTTTTGATAAACGGTTTTTAATAAATAAAATCAAACAAAAATAATGAAAATGTATTCGTTTTTCCATTATTTCAAGAAGTTGATTAACCCAAAGAAAATGAGGGGTAGTATTCAATATTGGTTATTTTGATCCTACAGGCTACCGACACGCGTAAGGAGAGCAGTGTATCATACAATATAGCATGCGTACCAGTAGAGAGAGATACTGGTGTGATCGTAGCAACTATTGCGGGACTGCAATGTGATTTTCTAATAGACTCCGGAGCACAAGTTAATACGTTAACGGAGCAAACGTTCAAAATTCTTAAGGATCATGAGGAGTACAGAAACGGTCTCTACAATATCCAATATCGGATAGACCGCTTAGGGCATATGCTACGGCAGGTGAGATTACAGTATTAGGGACGTTTGAGGCATTTTTGTTCGTATCAGAAAATCGTCCGGTTCTAATGGAGAAATTTTACGTGGTGAGAGAGAAGCGTTCTCTCCTTGGTAGACCAACTGCAACGAGATACAGTGTGCTCTTGTTAGGCCTACAAGTACCCGTAAACGCCGAGCGTCCAACTAAATATCTCCTCTTGCAAAACAGCGACATTTCTGTTATACAATGTAGTAATGCATTCCCAAAATTCAATATCGCACCAGTTGAAATTAGATACGACACGACGAAGCCTCCTTGCCGTAACATCTTTTTCAACATACCGTTAGCGGTTAAGCCACTTGTGAAGCAAAGATTACAACAACTAGTTACTTTGAACATTATTGAAACAGTGGAAGACGAAATGGACGTATCGTTTTGCTCATCGATGTTAATCATTCCAAAAGGTAAAGAAGACTTTCGTCTAGTGATTGACCTACGTGGTCCAAACCGATATATTTTGAGAACTCCGTTTGCTATGCCAACGCTTGAAAAAATTCTGGCAGAATTAGAAGGAACTAAGTGGTTGTCTACTATAGATCTGACTAATGCATTCTACCACATCGAGCTTCACGAAAATAGTCGCCACCTGACAAATTTTCTAACAGAGTTCGGAATGTTCCGCTGCGTTTGCTTACCCTTTGGGTTGTGTAACGCCCCTGACATCTTCCAAGAAGTGCTGCAACGTAAAATTCTGGGAGGATGCGAAGGTGTTAAATTACCTCGATGATATTTTAGTGCATGGTAGGACCAAAGAGGAACACGACCTGAATTTAGCCGCAGTACAGGAACGTCTTAAGGAACACGGCGTTAAAATTAATGAAAAGAAGTGTGTGTTCAGTAGCCAAAAAGTCCAGTTTTTAGGATTCGTTTTGACATCTGATGGATGGCAAATTGAAGAGGAAAAATTAAGCGCTATTAAGAATTTTCGAGCACCTGTCACTTGTTCGGAGGTCAAGAGCTTTCTCGGGTTGATTACATTTGTAGATCGATTCTTGCTTCACCGAGCAACCAAGACCAAACATTTACGTGAACTGGCCAGTGCAAAAAGCTTCTATTGGACCGAGAATGAGGAAAACGAATCCGATTCTCTCCGGAAGGAGTCATTGGAAAGGATCAAAACCTTGGCTTTTTTTAACAATGCGAATCGTACGGAGTTGTTCGTAGACGCTTCAGCGGTAGGGCTAGGAGCGATGCTCGTTCAGTATAGCAACGATGGTGTTCCGAGGATTGTTGCGTGCGCGTCTAAGACACTCGCATCGACTGAACAAAAATATCCCCAGACTCACAGGGGAGCCTTGGCTGTAGTCTGGGGTGTCGAGCGCTTTTCGTTTTATCTAACGGGTAGACCATTCATAATCAGGACGGATGCATCAGCGAATGAATTTATCTTCAATGGCAGCTATCGAATCGGGAAAAGAGCAGTGTCAAGAGCCGAAGCGTGGGTATTAAGGCTACAGCCTTACGACTTTACAATACAGAGAGTTGCCAGCGAGAAAAATGTGGCACATGCTTTATCGCGATTAATCCGTTGTTCTCAAAAATCGGAGCCTTTTGAGGAAGATCATGATAGTCACTTGCTATTCGCTCTTGATGCAGGATTGGATATTACGCTTAGCGAAATAGAAGTTCAATCAGACAACGACGAAGAAATCCAACAACTTGGTACAGCGTTAAAGCTTGATAATTGGCCACGAACGTTACGAGCATACGAATCTCAAAAGGTAGATCTTCATTGTCTCGGGTCTCTCGTATTCAAAGCCGATAAGATTGTTTTGCCAATATCATTACGCAAAAAGGCTTTGGAAGCTGCACACAGTGGTCATGTCGGAGAAGTAGGTATGAAAAGGGTCATGCGTGAGTTTTTCTGGTGGCCGGAAATGTCTAAAGAGACCGAAAATTTCGTGAAAAATTGCAAAACCTGCACAATGCTCGCAAGAAAAAATGCCCCAGTACCCTTATCATCAAGAGAGCTTCCAGAAGGGCCTTGGGAAATTCTACAGATAGATTTCCTTTCGGCACCGGGATTTGGCTCAGGGGAGTTTCTGGTGATAGTGGATACGTATTCACGCTTCCTGTTCGTCGTGGAAATGCATCGAATAACTGCGGAATGTACTAACGCTGCACTTTGTGGGGTTTTCAAACAATGGGGCTGCCCGAAGATTCTGCAAAGCGACAACGGGCCCCCATTTCAAAGCACCAACTTTTGTAAATTTTGGGAAGATAAGGGTGTGAAGGTACGGAAAGCAATTCCGTTATGTCCCCAATCAAACGGAACGGTTGAACGTCACAATCAAGGAATCGTCAAGGCTTTAGCTGCCGCTAAGATTGATGGAGCCAATTGGCGCACAGCTTTGCAACGGTTTGTACATAACCACAATACCCTCATACCCCACTCCAGGCTGAAAGTTACACCATTTGAACTCATGGTAGGTTGGAAGTACCGCGGTACATTCCCTAGTCTATGGAGTGATACTACTCGAGAAACTTTGGATCGCATTGATCTCAGGGAATTAGACGCAACAGCTAAG
Organism: Aedes koreicus; assembly: GCA_024533555.2. NCBI lineage: Eukaryota > Metazoa > Arthropoda > Insecta > Diptera > Culicidae > Aedes > Aedes koreicus. Next base: position 188,059 of record JAHHFK020003219.1, on the reverse strand, counting down.
TTAACCAGCAAAAAACATGCTGATACTGTCAGAGGTGCCAAGTTCTCGGAGATTCAAATTGGAGATGAAGTACTGGTAGCACAACAGCGCAAATCAAAAACAGATCCCACATTTTCCGCAGAGCGTTTCACAGTTATTGCGAGACAAGGTGGAAAAGTGGTTGTCATGAGCGGTAACGGTGTTCAATATGCTCAAAACGTCAATGATATTAGGAAGGCACCTTTAAACTATGAGGAAGAATCGGAGGAAGAAATCGAAAGTTGTCGTCTAGAGAGAGAGCGGCAAACGGAATTACAGAGTGATATGATTACATTACCCAAAAACAGTAAAGAAACCGAGGCAGCAGATACTGCAAGACCTGAAGCGGATGATAATCAGGGCAGTCAGCAAGAACAGAGCGGCCGAAATCTCCGTTTCAGAAGTGCCTTGAAGAAACCTTCAAGGTACGACAAGAATTTTATCTTTAGAATTTATAAGTGAAAAAATATGCAAATTGTCATCCTATGGTTTGATATATCCGTGGAATAAATAAACATCTGTCAGACTTTAAACTGTTTTATATAACGGCAAAAATTCCGAAAATTATGTAACGCAAAATGAAGAGGTAAGAGTAGACAAAGGGAATATTGTAGTGGTTAGAGTAAATATTAAAGCTATATGGGGGAAACAAAATAGGCGTGAAACTTCATGAATGCGAAAATACGAAATATCGCACACATCTGATTGGTATAAAATAGAGAAATGAGAAGGTTGTATACAGCTGAGAGAATAGTGAAAGCCAGAGAGTCCCCAAAAGCGAGAGCAAGTCGATCTTGCGCTTTATGATTGTGTGTGAAAACATTATGATGCGAGCAAAAGAGAGCACAGAGCAAGACAATATGGGTATTACGTATACGGCTGTGTGAATACTGTGAGAAGTTTGATGAGAGCGGGAGCGGCTTTACAATGAGAGCAAGAAAACGAGAACAACTCGATTCTGGGCCTGGTTATTGTGTGTGAGAACGATTAGAGATAGCCCTAAGAAGGAGAGAGATAGAAAAAGAGCTACCTAAATGGAAGAAAGAATGAGAGTGAGATGATTGGGTCTACATCCTAGATCAGACTGATCATTAGATTCATTCAGTTGGTTAAATTTGACGAAGACAGTCGCAAATAAAAAATGTTGCGCGGAAAGCGAAGCGAGCACGACACTAATGTCAAAGTTAAACAAAGATGACACTTGCTCATGTAGAGCATATCACATGCAGGGACAGGCTTGACGTCTTCTGAACTGTTTTAATTCACAAGTAAAGTGATTGAAGACACATCAAAAGTCCTCTAGACTATCATAAGAGTATATATTTTATTCAAACTAAAGACATGTTAAACGAGACGGTATAACAGCTATGCGACGGAGACATGGCTCCGGTTTCTAAAAAAAAAAAAGAAGGGTTTTAAGTTCAATTATAAATACTCTAGTCAGAGATAAGCCAAACATCTCACAACTAAGAAACAGTATCGCAAAAAAAAAAACGCTGGCTTCCTCCTGAGCAAGGAATTCTAGGACAAACGGATAATCGGAACCGCTTGATAGTAACTATAGTAAAAATCGAAGATGCGGCGTGGATGGAGATGTCCAATCAAGGATGCGGCAAGGTTGGAGAATACCTCGGGGGGGAAGGATCACACAGTTAGAGCAGGGAACACCTTCCGTTCGATTTTATGGCAACTCTTCTAGTAGCCCTAAATGCTTAATTAGAGGGGGGTATTGCAGCGCCTATTTTTCCGCATAAATGCAGCCCTCAGTGTTTGTGACCCTACAGGTTCGCGTTTTTGCTTAGGGGATCATGGTCGCGGTTAAATTTTAGTTCCATAGGTCACGATGAGAATGAGTGACCAGAACCCGCGTTTTGGCGAGAGGGTATTTTTGAAGAACATGGCCAGAGAGGGCCCATATTTAAGCCCAAGTTGGGAAAATAACAGGGGATTCGGGTTTTTCAAGTTCTAAAAGCAGCATCGTTACGCTGCCCGTTAAGTTCCGCGACGTTGATATAGGACGGTGCCAGTTTGGACTTTGGCAGTGAAGTTAGTGAAGTTTAGAAGTTTAGAATTAATTTCAGTGTTAAATGCAAACAAAACTGAAGAAAATATCGGTTCGGCTATGTTAATAAGCGTATTAGTTAATTGATTAGATCGACGCAAGACCGCCAAAGTTTATAAATATAACTTTATAATTCAGAATTACCAGTAGTGCAGCTCATTCAAGAAAATATATATCACATTCTTGTGCACGGATCCAACCGTTTCATTAAAAAAAGTGACAGTGCCTTCCCGGGGGCTCGTTAACACATCCTTTATTTCTTTATTTGACGTCAATCACTTTAGACCTTTAGTTACAGTTTATTACATGTTTTGTCACTGAAATCTCTCTCTCTTTCTCTCTCTCACTCACTCACTCACTCACTCACTCACTCACTCACTCACTCACTCACTCACTCACACGGCCAGCCATTTTAACCCAGTTTTGAGTCGTTTTTGACTCACTTTCGTCAGAAGGGGAGTCACTAAAATTTGGATAAATGTAACTGGGATTGACAAGTCGACAAATCACTTTGTCACTTCGTTTCACTTTGTTCAACGAATGAACTACCGAAGAAGGAAAGCAAGGAAGAAAACTCAGCGGCTGTGTTATGTTTGGCATGCGACGGTGCCAATCACAAGGTCAAAGACTGTAGCGCCTTCAAGAAGTGAAACCCTGAGAGCCGTTGGAAGCTTTTTCAAGATCACCACCTGTGTCGAACGTGTCTCGGAAAACATGGCCGGCGCCCGTGCAAGATCCAAGCTCGCTGCGGAGTTGAAGGCTGTCAACTACGACACCACCAGCTGCTCCATTCGGAATCGCAGAAATCAGACCCGGTTAAAGAGAAGCAGAGACCAGCAAATCAGAACGATGGATTTGGAGAAGAGGTGAGCGCACGCCATACTACCGAGAAGTCGACGTTGTTTCGAATTTTGCCAGTACAACTTTCTTGGAATGGAAACTCAGTAGGAACTTTTGTGCTCCTTGACGCCGTATCGTCGATGACTTTAGTCGAGCAATCCATTGTAGATCGGTTGGGGATCGATGATGGACAACCACTTCCTCTATGTCTAACATGGACCAGCAACGTGACTCCATGGTATTTTTTGTTTCATAGTAAATTTGACCCCACCATAAATCTTTTTACTACAAAATTATGTTCGGATCTGTGATAAAATAAAACCAAGTGCTCCGTAAAAGAAATTCCCCTTTCTTGGGCTGGCGTGTACGAATCTAATACACCAATAGAGTAAATTGGAAAGCTAAGCACATTCGATTCCTATTGTAACAAATAGAGCACCGAACATTGAAATCCTGATTTCATAAATAAAACTTTAATTAAAACCTTAAACAAAATACTTCTTAAGCCTAATAAATTTGTTTGTACTTATTGCATACATATTTACAGGAGGGCCATCAAATAATGTAACATTTAAAATAATGTAATCGGGTTTACATCCGAGCACTTCTATTGATGCATAATGGTAGGAGTACCCACCAACAATCCATTCCTGACACGTTATGAATAAATCATTAACGAACACGAGCAAGTCTTTGACTTCAAAATTTAAATTTTTCGCATGTTGTAATCTGATCTAGTGACAAAATCTCCAATTTTGTATATTGTACCTTTATATGTTGCTTTTTTACACGCATATGATTCATCGGGAATGTTATCTTTAGTAGATACTTCCTTATAATATGGCAACTCAGATGCTTTAATAAAAAACGGCATTTTTATATGACATGTCGTGTTCATTTTCAGACAAATTTTTCATATTTTGCATGACATATAAATTAGCCTTTTTGCATAGTGTCAGACATATGTTTTTTCTTGATGTGATATTACGACTGTATTGTTTGAAAACTTGGTGCATGGCTTCAAATCTAAAATTCCAAGTATACCTAGGTGGTCAAATTTTCCTTATTATATCATAATGCAACAAAATATGAAATTTTGGTTTCAAGGTAGCACCGAACAATTTTTGGTAAAGCGTATGATGGTAAATGATTAGTTCCTGAAGTATATCTAACATTTCTGCATCAAAACTGGGAAAACTTACAATGTCTGCCAATTCAACTAACGACATCATGAAGGTCCAGACTCTATCGTTTTGTGGTATCAAATCACCAAAAATTAATGGAAAGTATCGGACAAGAAGCATCATTTCATGGGCGGTTAGTTTAAATGGTGATAGTTTGATTTGTTTTAGTATAATTATCTTAAATGTCTTTTGTTTTTCTGTGCTACCATAATTAAACATTTTTATGCGATAATTCATGATATGTAATGAAATATTTAGCGTTGTTATCATATATTTTAAGACAAAGGTAAGATCATAGGCACCATGTGAAAAAAAATCGTCCACCGCACCGAATTCCCCAGCATGATAGAATTGCAGTTTGTTAAAACCACATTCTTCTTTAATTCCTGATTCTTTGACGTTTTTCGTCAAATCAGTATCATAGGTTTCCTTAGTTCGATTTAAATTAGTGTTCAACATAACATGCTTCTGACAGTCATGCGTATTCAGTTTGCAAAATCTACAATACAATTAGAGAATTGAAAGACGAAACATATCGTAACATAAGTAAATTCATCCCTAAATTATCGCCTAGTATTCCCATTAGCACAAAATAAACCTTTACAACTTTGTCCTCAATGATCAACTCGATCCCATCTTGTTCAAGTTCAATCATGATATCAACTAGGTCATTCAATGCTCTGGATGGTCCACGCTCTGCAACATCTGAAGTTTTAATGAAGCCAGCAACATAAATACAAATCGGTAAGCTGTAATAAAGTCCACAGACTTTGTGTGTTCCTGAATGAGCACCGATAGCGTCATTGAGTTCTGCCTCGTCGGAATACAAGAAAAAGGGTATCACTAACCGATCGCCATACAAGGGCCTCACTGTTTTCCACAAGGAACCGTTTACAACATTTGATATTTCAATTGTCTGCTCTAGTCTAGTCATATTTTGAATAGTTTGTTAAAAAATGGATCCAGTTTCAAAAAACTTCTTTAGTTGAAATTTGATTGGTGTCAGACAATCTTTCGATACAATGTTCCCGTCGTCGTCTTCATACTGAATATTTTGAGGAGCCTCCCTCATGTTCAAACTTGCTAGTTGGTTATTAAGCCTGTGTTCCATACATATGAAATTGAAAGGATCGCGTAAATCATTTAACAGCTCTGCATTCATTGCATCTGCTTGAATATCAGTAATCTTACTTAAAGCATCTAATATTGGTAACACAATGGCTTCCGTAATAAAGGGTGATACGGTCAAAATTTGGTCAAGGGAAAACGCGTGTAAATCGGTGAAATCGTTTGTTTAAAAAATGAAATTAAATTTCTTTTTCAAGTTCAATTAGTATAAAATTCAGGAAAAATATTCAGTTAGGCTTCCGCTTTTCCAAATCCGAATTGCCGGGCCTTACGCTTGACCCCTGCCATCAGATTTTGTACAGCCACCTTGTCCACCTTCTTCGCCGCAGAAAGCCAGTTTGCCTTGAACTGCTGCTCGTCCTTAGCAGTACCACTCCATGGCCTTTTTACCGTAATGGCAAGATGCCAAATCCGGCCAAAACAGTACGGAACAACTGTGTTTCTTCAGGAAAGGCAGCAGACGTTTATTCAAACACTCTTTCACGTAAATTTCTTGGTTGACAGTCCCGGAAGCTATGAAAATGCTGCTTTTCAAGCCACAGGTACAGATGGCTTGCCAAACCAGATATTTCTTTGCGAACTTTGACAGTTTCGTGTGCTTGAAAATATCTGCTACCTTTCCCCTTCCTTTTGCCGTATAAAACTCCTGTCCCGGAAGCTGCTTGTAGTCGGCTTTGACGTAGGTTTCGTCGTCCATTACCACGCAGTCAAACTTCGTCAGCATCGTCGTGTACAGCCTCCGGGATCGCGCTTTGGCCGTCGTATTTTGTTTATCATCGCGATTTGGAGTCACTAACTTCTTGTAAGTCGATAGTCCGGCTCGTTTTTTGGCTCGATGCACGGTTGTAGACGATACACCCAGCTTATTTGCGGCATCTCGGAGAGATAGGTTAGGGTTTCGCTTGAAACTACCGGCAACTCTCTTTGTCGTCTCAGCGGCTTCCGGTTTTCGATTTCCCCCCCGATCCAGACTTCCTGGCTGTCGACAAACGTTCCCCAAACACTTTAATTACATTTGTAACGGTTGATTTGGCAACGTTTAGCGATTTTGCCAACTTTGCGTGCGAGTAGCTCGGATTTTCGCGATGCGCGAGCAAAATTTTGATACGCTGCTCTTCTTGCTTGGACGGCATTTTGACAACTGAAGAGTGAATTCCAAAATCAAAATAGGAGCAACATTCTACACACACACACCTTCAAAATGAGGGGTGTTCAGGTTTTTTAAATGCAAAATTGAAAGAAATACGTCAAGTTGATATTGACCAAATTTTGACCGTATCGCCCTTTATTATGCTGAAGCTCAAATATATCTTTCCTGGGTAAATTTTTTTTACTGTGTAAGCTTATTGTAAAATTTAAGAAAACCTCTCTTAATTTACTCCTTATTTCTAGTATTTCTTCTTCTTTACTTTTTGCTGTTGCATCATTTTTTTCGTTATCCTCTGCACACAAAGAATAATGATTATTAAAATTTAAAAAACCATTGCTAAAATTGAAAAGTTGCGTTGGTTCTTTTTCGTAGAAAGCGGTTTACTTTCAAAACCAAAACCTTCAAACCGTCAATTCAAAATTTTGCTGCTCTACATTTAAAAGTTGAAATTCTTAAAACAAATTGTAGAACTGTCAAATCGAAACCGTGGCATCGTTGAAAATAAAAGCCAATTATTTTTATTCCAAAATAACCTTTCATCCAGAAAGTGTCGTGCAATTTAAATAAGAGTATGCTGTAAAAATACTTATAACATAAAAAGTTTTCTTTTCAGATGAATTGCAGAACTGTCAAATCCACACCGTGGCATATTTGAAAATGAAAGCAAATTATTTTTATTTGAAAATGATCTTTCAACTAGAAAGTATCGTGCAATCAAAATAAATGTATGCTGTTTTGATTGAAAGAAAAAATGGTTTAACATAAAAAGGTTTTAATTTTCAAATGAATTATTATAACTTTCATAGAGACCGGAACCGGAGGTTGGCGTCGTTCAATCACCAATGTTTCCATCCCGAAAGATCCAAGTTGAAATATTTTCTCCATATCTTCCGAATGCACCTGAGCCAGCTCTAGCATCTACTGCCGCTCGTCGTCGTTTGTGGCACCGCTGCAAAAAAAGGGATTATTATCAGTGACATGGCCTATTCCGTTTGCATGGTCCGTTCGGAACTTAATAACGCCGAATGTTTGTGAACTTTCCTGATAAGCGATTCGTTGGAGCGATTCGCCATGAGGAACATTTTGAATGTGAAGCTTTTGTATTATTTGACAACAGTATAGAGAAAAAATCCATACGACGATTTCCTTTGTGTTGGTGGATTTGACAGTTCTACAATTTTCATGGTAAAAGAATTCACTTTTAAATTTACACGCTGAACCGAAACATAACACTTTCGAATCAAACGAAGAACTTTCGTGGTAGATAATTTTACTTTCAATTTAATGAAAAATAAATACTTTTCAGAAGTAAAGTGCAAAACTTTTAATAAAACAAGATTGATTTTTTGTGTGTGCTTTATGGCCATTCTGATCCTTTGCTTCATAACCATTTTTATCAAATTCACTCAAGACGGCCTCGACGATAGGCCCTTCGTATTCTCCGAGGTGCACGTCTTCGTTATGGACTGTAATGATGTACTGCTACATTGAAATAATGCCTGATGACAAGATTTAATGTGGCGCTTATACCGATGCATATCCTTGAAGAGCGTAGCTGGTGTACATGCAGTGCATTTATGGTTTGAAATGGTAGGAGCTCCATGCTCAATGAATGTGTTTCAATAAATCATCAACACTTTGAAACAAGATGGGACACAGGTAGCAATCCATTACTTACGCCCTTCTTGGCGAGCTTCAAGATAGGCGAAAAGTTTTAAGAGCTGGCTGTTTTTCGACTTTCTCTTGTAATCGATTCCGTAAAAGAATCTGGTCATAAACACCAGAAGGCTTCACAACTGTCGGGGAAGTAGAAGTCCAGAACGTAATTTAATTTTATAACCACGTCCATGCATCACACGAAGGTCGGAAATCTATACTCAAATTTGCCGGGCACGACATAAAATGCCTCAATATGTTCAATTCTGCCTATAGCATAGATGCGTGGTGTAAATGCAATTTTCGCTGTTTCGCAATCCTGCCGCAATGTTTTAAGGTCATCAATGTACTCGTCGGTCGTATCGCAAATGCAGCAAACTTCAAATTGTGCCTGCAATATCGTGAGAAGCTTTCCACTAGTGCTTCGCGTGGGTTTGATTAGTGCTTGGAAAACGAAGCACAGAATAAAATCACAACCATCTAGAATTACGATAAAACATTGGTTAGGTATTATTAATTCATTTTTGATTTATTTATTTGTACCTTTGCAGACCGTAGCTTGCTCTAAAATGTCCAAAATCCGTTAAGAGCGATCGTCTTTGATTTCGTTGATTCGGGTGTAATTTAAGAAATTCTCGGAAAACAATTCCCAATCATTGAACAGCTCCTCAGAATTTCCGAAAAGATGTGTGAAGTCTGAATCGATCTGTGAAAATAAGAGAATAACAGAACTATTTTGTAATATGTAAGTTCACTATTATTAGTTTAGTCGTGAAGTTGTTAACATGTGGACGTTAGAACCTTTTCAAAAGTTGGTGTCCAATTTTCAGTTACACTCTTGAACGCACTTACATATTTACTCAAAATTTAAAAAAAAAAGTTTTCATATGATTGGAATATGTCTAATTATTATTATTCTGAAACCTTTGAATAACGATGCGAGGAACGATGTAAAAATTTACACGGATAGCATCATAGGGTTTGTTTTATCCTTAAACATAAACGTTTATGCATTTAAATGGAATGAACATTTTCTTACGATTTTTAAGGCAATCCAATGCGTAAACATTCAGATTATAATTTAGGGTAAAATTTACCCTACATAGTGTTTCTCATTTTGCAATGCGAAATATTTCTCATCGTGTATGCTAGATGTTTACAGTTTGATAATAGGCCCTTTCCAATTGTTTACGTGAAAAACATTCTTTGCTATTGTTTTGAGTTGCTCGTGTTGCTTCACACACGCACCTGCCGTTTGCCTAAAAATCTTCACGCAAATCTCCATCTTCGCTGAAAATCCTTACCATTTTCTGGATACACGACGAAGGGATCGTTCTGAGCATGTACATGTCGAAGTAGTTCCGCACCAAACCTACCCTGATAGCATTGGTCCATAGAATGCACGCATCCTATCTCGAATAGGCAGCACCAAGAAACGCTCCGCTCTGGATCAACAGGTGACAGCATAACAGAATAGGAAAAAATCCTGCTCAGTCCCAAGGGAACGACTGCTGCCATCACATGGAGTATGCCTGATCAGCAGCTGTGGTTCGATGCTAACAGTTTACTACCGGATCAGGTGAGAGATGACGATTTTACAGCATTAGCCCGAATATCTCATTCCCAAAACTCTTGCTCCACTATACGCTATTCTCTTGGTTATTCCTATCAGATCAATCAGATGGGGATATAAATATTTGCTTGCACCAAACGATTTATTAACTATTCGGGCTAGTCTCAGTTGGGCTACTGTTGTAGCATCGTCCATTATATGTTAACTCTTCTTTCTATGCTTTGGATACCAGTAGCAACGAGAACGAGAAACCGAAATGCTGCGATCCGAGACTGCCCGTTGGAAGCAAATGTGAACGTCGCGAAGCACAATCTGCAATTACAGGCCTTGAAGATTTGGAACGAGAACATCTGGATCAATTGCTTCAGTTCGATATCTAGATTCTAGGCCATGTTTAAAAATAAAATACTATCAGCGCACCTGTAGCTGCTCATGCTTCAGTATCCCGCTCACTCGAGTAAAACATATAATTATATTCGTAAACACAAATTCAAACTGTTTGAAATACATATCACCCTCCTATGTGGAGGCGTCTCATTCTAATGATAAAGTGAAAAGCTTTAGAATTTGTTACAATAAAAAGCGGAGTCGAACACTTCCGCTTGGCCTACTCACCAGTAGGTATCTAGTTTCATCCAGTATTCTGGGCCACTCGGAAAGCACACCTACTTTTTCAATATTAGTTTCCTTGGTAACAGTACGCAATCGTAAAGGCAGCGCTTCTCTCAACTTCAATTGCACCTCCTCTGCTGGAGCAAAGTTATTGCGCAGCCAGTTTCGCAGTGTTGATAACTTTGTTATGTCTAAATGCAAAAAAGTTAAAAAATAAAATAATCCTAGAAGTTCAAATCGAAATAAAGTATTTACCGTTTTCAGATAGATTGAGCGCAGTAGATTTAGCCAGGCAGTAGACATTTTAACTTAGATTTTTTAGTAAATTGCTTTTTATTTCGGTTATGGAACCGGTCGTAGATCAAACCGGATGGTTGTTTTTTGCCGGCTGCTGCGTCTCTAGGATTGAAGTAGAAGACCTGTAAAAATTCAACAGCCAGAAATGCTACAGCTGAGCATTTCAGAACGAAGAAGGCATCGAAATTTCCCAAAAAATACCTTGTGTGGCAAGCAATTTGCACGTGTGGCAAAAAGAGTAAATCTTTCGTCACGACAGGCACAATCAACAAGGAGATCTATCAGAAAGAGTGTCTGCAGAAGCGATTGCTACCCTTCATCAAAAGTCACAAAGAAAAACCTTTGTTCTGGCCCGATTTGGCATCATGCCACTATGCTAAAACTGTGATGGAGTGGTACCAAGCAAATCAAGTGAACATTGTACCAAAAACCTCAAACCCGCCAAATTGCCCAGAGCTACGACCAATCGAGAGATATTGGGCTCTGATGAAGCGGAAGCTTTCTGGAAAGAAGCAAGGAATCAAAGACATCAAACACTTCCAGCAAATTTGGACAACGACGGCTTCTACGATTTCTGAAGAATCTGTACAAACCCTAATGGACGGAGTTAAGCGCAAAGTTCGAAAATTTTATGCAAATACCGAATAACTATGTTTTGTCTTCACGAGTTGTTAAAACACATCCCACGAATATGAAATAAACAACTACAACGGAAATATAATGCGAAATTTATGTTTTATTCATGTTTTGAGGTGTCCGGATTATTGCGGATACAGACCTTACCAGAGGATTCACGTCGGCGCTTGAAGTACTTGCCGATTGGAACAATGCGCTTTCGGGCCACAGTACTAACTTCTGCCGTAGTGCATACTTATGGCCGGTCCACTTCGCTGCCGAGAACACGTCGTTCAATGATCTGTCACTCATCTCTTTGAGATATGCAACCGAGAATCCATGTTCTGTTACACGTTTTATGCACAATTTATTGAGGTTTTCTTAAATAATAATATTTTCGGTTACTTACGGACAAGAATAGCGTAAACAGCCGGACACCAATTCCAATGAGCGATCAACTGTTGCAAATCCGGGTCATGGTCCTCCTCTGTGAGAGATGGAAGTGTATTGTTAAAAACGAGGTATAACATTATTTTACGCTTACTTTCGATATTATCCGGATTGTCTAGTGCATTTTGCTCAATAACTTCAATTTTTTCCACGTTTTACAGTGAACTCATTTTGAATAGACTCGGAAAATCAAAAATTGACCGCACGGTATCACTATGGGCGATTTCCATACAAGCAGGCGGACGAAAATATTTTGATCATTTTTTCTTGTTTTGTAGAGTTTTCTTTGGTTGATGTTATCAAAATATGTTGTTAATATACTTTTTTTAACATTTCGGGATTAACTTTTCAAAAGGGCTTAACTTTCCATTGATTTAAAAAAAAACTTTAATATCTTGAAAACGGATGTGACTAAAACTCTAATTTCAAAGGATAAATCATGATAATAATATTTCAATCTTTCTAAGGGAACATCCACAAATTACGTGATATATTATGGGAGGGGGGCTCAGAAATAGAAACGTACCATGTATTAGGTATGGCATAATATGTTACGAAGTAGGTCTGGAAATGATCAATATTATGCTACGTCATTTGTGGATGGTCCCAAACAGAGATATTGCCTTTTCACAGAAAACTTAGCATGCATAGAATATTCAGAAAGAAGAAGAAGCAGCATCCGCAGCTGTTGCTTCCTTCAATGATTTGAATATTACCAAGCAAACTCGATGCATAGGTACAAGGTAGTCACTGAACAAAATAGCTGTGGTTGTCAGTGACGATTGTCAGTTTCGGGTATTTGAATCTGACGCCTGATGCAATTTTTTCTCTGAAACGGCAATAATAAGAATTGATTTTCGGTCCGACCATCAATAACGTAATTTATTTTTCGAAATTGTTCCATACTGCCTTCCCCTTGTATGATTTTTACGAATAAACCTGATAAACGTTTCATGACGTATAAGAAAACACAAGATCCCTTTACCCGTCTGCCCCAGCAAAATTAATAGATAACTTCTTTGTATAGAGCACGCAACAACAAAAAATTCATAAAACCCCAACCCCCAAATTTAAATCAAATCTGCTTCAGTTTATTTATTTACATAACGGTAGAAATACATATATATTTTTACAAAGCGAATATACAATAACAACTCCAATATTTTTTTGTCGATTTGCATTAATCTTACTATGTTTATGTTTCATCACAAACAAAATCCTCATCAACTTCATCGACAGCTTTCATAAGTTCCTCCAACGCATCGCAGTTATCGGTGTCGGATGTTGAACGTGTTTCAGAATCTTCAAAAATCATAAAACTTTTCACGATATCTGGATAATCTAGAACATTTTTTTTCTGTCGTCTTTTCTCCATCCAAAGTGAGCTGATGAATGGGTCTGATTCATTCATGGCACGAATGAAGACATCATGTAAGTTGTCCAGCCTTGAGCGCTTTCTAGCATGATGGGTTCGGCATTTCTTTAACTGTTTGTGCTGGCTTTCTGCTGCCTCTTCTGCTAATATACCAAGCGGCGCTGGAGAATGCATAATAATTTCTCCGGCATGAGCGAGTACTTTATGCACAGTTGCAGGAATTTTATACCAATCGTACAATTCCAGATAAAGTCGGTAGGTATCCTTGCAATACGAATCTATTTTTTCGGGGTTTATTGGGTCTTAACAGTTGATAGCAATTAAAATATTTCTAAACCTCACAATCAATTCTTCGTCGATGTTCAGAATCCTGCTTAAAAGCTGAGGATTTGCCAATGTTCGTCGACAAACGTTACCTGTAGTACTTGTACCTGCACCACCAGATCTTGGTTGATCTACTCTGACTCCAAAATGCTCATGAAGCTGTTTCGTTATCAGTTTTTTTCTTTGTTCGTATAATTCTTTAAATGGCTGTGAAACCTGCCATTTTTTAAAATCCATTCTATATGCAATATGCAAAAGGCATTCGAAAAATCGAATCCAAGCATGAAGCGGAGATATACCGTAATGTAGAGCATCTTCGTTTGTTAAAAATCCTTCTTCAAACTTTTCTTTACTGTTCATTACATTAGGCTTTGCTCCACGATTGGGCAATTTTGCATTGATGAACTTCCTGTAATATACGTGAGGACTTTTCCATCTATCATGCTAAGTACAAAATCAAAATCAACAAGAATTATTTTGTCATTTAAAAGCTCGACCTTCACTGGCGTCAATTCATTCATTTCTTTTTCAATGTCATTTTTTGTGGCCAGAATTACCTCCTTAATCTCTTTGATAAATTCAAGGATGATGGGGCTACAAAATCGAATACTTTGCATTGAACCACATAATCATTTTTCGATCATTATGCATGAATAACTGAATTGGAGTAAGTGTTGATGAAAATACATCAGAATCATTCTGACATCCTTCTGGCAGCTTCTGATGGTACTGAGAATACCCGGTTGAGCCATCCATACCCCAACTACATAATAGAATTAGTTCAGCACTATCCAGCTCGTTAGAATCCATGTACTCGTTCAGCTTTGCGTCGATTATTTTCACGATTCGATGCACTGTATTGTCCAGAAGCGCCTGCAGTTTTACTCTAATTTTTGAAGCGGTTGCTTCGATGAACTCGTTGGGAGGTGCGCATTTATTTTTTACTTCCCCGATGACGCCGTAAGGTGGAAATCGTGACGGTGATTCTCTGTGTATTATTTCGTATTGGAATCGACTAAATCCAGCTTCGATGAAAAAACTAAAAGCTTCCTCGGGTGACATCATTCCACGTTGATCAGTTAATTGCGACAAAATTTTTCTAGAATCTCCTCGATTTCTTATAATAAGGCCGATGACTTTAACTAAATTTATCTCTTTCCTATTGTAAGCTGTCCTTCTCGCCATTACTAGAGCCTTTTCGATGCTGTCTACTTTGGGATCCAAGCTTTCGTTGTCAATGACACGTCGTTTTCCTCTTTTGCTCAGATCAGCAAAAGGTTTTGAGGGTCTCCCACGCTTTGCAGATGACGCCGAGGTTGAAGGAGCATCTTGTTCTTGTTCGATGAACTCCGCAATGCCGAAGTCTCCATTTATCCAATCCCGAGAATATGCCTCGAATCTTTCCTGTTTTCGTTGAGCTTCATTCCACTTTAGCTTGTATTTACAAGCGGTCCTATAGAGTTTATCCTGGAGACGTTCACGTTTTTCCTCCGATATAGGATAGTTTTCACAAATAAATTTAAAAGCTCTTTTAACATTCGCATTATGCGTCAATTTAGAATCAAACAACGAAATTATAACTCTATTATCCATTTTTACACTTGCACTCAACCGTAGTTTATGGGATTTCAAATAATACACTGTCAGTATAAATACCACTCCTGGTAATAAATCGTACTCTAGGTACTTACCATGAGCCTCAAACATTGAGTACCTAAGCGAGTCGATGGCAGCAAGGTCCACATACACGTAGGTACGAATTAACGAATTTACGAAAATTTATAAAGCAACACCAGCAAAAATTCAGGAAACACATTATTCAAAAACAAGACAAAATAACAAAGAGAACGTAAACTTTAAACTTACATTGGAAAACATGTTATCATGAAGAAGCCCTTGTATGCGATGATAATAATACCGATTTTATTATTTATAACCAATTATAGCAGAAACTGTTTTAAACATATTTTTAATAATTTTAAATTTAAAAAAGGTTCAGCCCTTTTCAAAAAATGGTCGAAATTCTCTGTAAAGTGTTAATTTATAACTTATTTTGGTTAAACCATCGCCAGAAATTACCAAAATTGCCCAAAATAGTAAATACGTTTTCATCAACCTAAAATAATGGAATTGCACCAAAGTGGTCATATTTTTAAACCGCCTGATTTCAAAATGGCGCAAGTTTGCGCAGAGCTTTCCTTCGTAATTTGTTATTATACATCCCACACTTGATTCAGAGCTGCTGGGTTATTCGGGGATATGCGGGGAAAAAAAGTTGCTGATCAACAAAGTTGAAATTTCTAATTTTTTAATGTTTTTTCTTCTCTTAAAGATTTTTTTGATTTTATTTCTGAATGACAACCTATCGTATTATTATTTTTTAAAGCTAGTTTTGTTACCTTTTCAATCATGTATAGTGAGCTAGGGGTTATCTCATAAAAACAGGTCAACATTTAACTTGAGATAAAGCGTATTTTTTCGGCAAAAAGTACGCTTTTTCGCTAACTTACAACTTTGACATCTAATATCTCAGGAATGAAAAGTGCTAGAGGCTTGAAACTTTGAAGTTTTCTTAATTTATATGCTTACTATTGATAAAAAAATTGAAAAAAAAGTTTTGGTGAAGGTCACTTTTCCGATTTTCGTCCGCCTGATATCTTATAGTGGGTATGGAAATCAACAACAATTTGATTAAAACAAAATGGCGTACGTCAGGCAATATTTCTGAACTGGGAATTACTATGTTGTAGTAGTTTTAAACGAAAGGTGTAGTCAGCTGAGATTTGTCGGTGCTTGGCGCTTAATTTAACCATAAACATAGTAGAATTGGAATTGAATAATTAAAATAAATCAATGACAGTAGTGCACATAGTCAACATTACCGCATATGTAGTATTTTGTGCTAACATCGGGATAGTTAATTTAACTATGAAATATAGTCAATTCTGCCTTTCGATTTTGGATCGGCATATGATAAAATCTACAATAATATGGTTCAGTTGTCTACAAATTCTATTATTTTGAACGCATATTGTCATAGTAAATTTCAACACAGTTTTATTGTGATATTTACCAGACGATTTTTTTCCGTGTAGTTTCGAAAATGGAGTCGAAGGAACAGCAAGTGCGCGAGAACATTTTGCACACGCACCTCAACAACCCACTTCTTTCGCACCGAGCCATCGGAAAGATGTTGAAAATTCACCAGTCTACAGTGTCTCGTGTCATAAAACGTTTCGGGGAACGTTTAACTGTCGCGAAAAAGCTGCACTTGACCAAAAGTTTCGTGCAGAAAGCTAAGAAACGAGCCGGGCTCCGTTCATTCAAAGTTCAGAAAGCTCCAAACCGCAATGAAAAACAGAATAGGACAGCTAAAACCGTGCGCGTAAGCTGTACACACAAATGTTGACGAAACCACACTTCTGCATCATGGACGATGAAACACACGTAAAAGCGGACGGAAATTCCCGCAACTAGTATGTGACTGCGAAAACAAGTTCGATGTTCCAGAGTCTCTCAGGAAACAGCAAGTGTCAAAGTTCCCCAAGAAATTCATGATTTGGTAGGGGATTTGTTCGTGTGGTAAACGGAGCAAGCCTTTCGTGATAACTTCAACTGTAAATGGTCAAGTATACATGAATGAACGCCTGAAAAACGACTGCTTCCGTTTCTCAATACACACAACGTTCCTACAATTTTTTGGCTGGACCTAGCCTCTTGTCACTACTCCAAGGATGTTCTGGAGTGGTACAAGACGAACGGTTTCAATTTCGTGCCGAAGGATCTTAATCCACCAAACTCTCCAGAGTTGCGGCCAATGGAAAAATATTGGGGCAACATTTTTCTTCAAAATCATGCAAAAATAAAAATATCAGTATTTAAAAGGGCAATAGTCTTTAAATCCTATTCCAATGAGTAAAAACCGAAAACAAACATTTTTCAGTAGTTCATTTGTGTATTATTACGATTTCTTTCTACAAAAACGTCCAGGCTTCAAAACACTCCACTTGTTACACTTAAAAGTATTTTTTTCTCTGGCTATTTTGTGAAATAAACTCATTCAAAACTTTATCCATCTCCAGATCTTTCGCCATGTCCTTGTGGAAGTGCAATATGGTCACAGAATTCAGCCGCTGTTGTCCCATGCTGGAACGCAAATTAGTTTTCAGTCTTCGAAGTCCCGAAAATGACCTCTCAGGTGTTGCAGAAGATGTCGGAATTGTCACAAATATATTTAGAAATTTTACAAACTCTGGGAGAAGTTCAATCAAATGTGGTTCTTTCTTGAAGTAGTCAACAATATCTGAGATAATCTCAACACACTTGTCAGCTTCCTTCAAAGTTTGCAAAAACATTTCCCGATGCAGCAGCAAGCGTTCCTGATCGACATCACCTCCATAAAAAATCAGAATTTTTGCTTTGTTTGCGTCGTCTCCCAGCAAAAACTTTTCATTTTCCAACAGGAACTCAAACTACGTCAAGTGATTCCAGAATCTTGTCGATAATTTCCTGATACTGGGATTCATGAATCTCTTCAACCGACCCTGCGATTGATTCTCTTCTCTGTGATCGTTCGTCTGGATCGTATCGTTTTGGCACCCTCCTTTTTCGCGGCAACTTCGGAGATCCTACCTCGGCCGATTTGCCTGATAATACTCTTTCCCAAACCTCGGAAAACTCCTTTTTACAGGGGGCGACCCCGGCGTAGTGGTTAACATCCATACCTCTCACGCCAAAGTCACGAGTTCGAATCTCACCCCCGGACAAGTTACGAAAATGCCCAAAAGCGGTGTTTGAGTGACAACGACGGGAGATGAACCAGCCCGAGGCAGAAAAATCTCGATAATCAAGAAACAAAACAAAAAAACTCCTTTTTACAGAAGTTCAAACTTGCCTTCAACGTTTCGATCATTCGGTATGCTTCCTCCAGACGCAACGATTTTCTTTGGAGCGCCGTGTTCACCGTGTCTATGTATCCGAATAATTTTACTAGTACCATCAAGGTGAAGTAAAAGTCGAATTTCTCCATCATTCTCAAAAACCCAGCAGCTTTTGCACCAGCATCAGAAGCATCACCTTCAGCCAATGTCGTGAAAAATTTGACTGTCCATCTTGTTGGGCACAAAGGTCGAAGTTGAGTGGAATCATCTGACGTACCCCTTGGAGTAAGAACCTGACTTAATGACAACCCAACAACTGGGTGACGCAGAAACGCAGAATCCCTATCCTGTAGACGAATCCATGCTGCAAAACAACCCGATGACTTCAGAGTCTACTTTACCGCTTGAGTGTAATACAATCAATGAAAGTAAGGAAATTAACATATATTGTCAAAATTTCAATAGAATGAAAAGTTCTGTAAAGGTAAATGAAGTTTATAGACGGGTTGCCGCTTGCAACTTTCCCGTTATTTTAGGCACGGAAACGAGTTGGGACAGCAGTATAAAAAATGAGGAAGTGTTTGGCGATCGCTCTAACGTCTTTAGGGATGATCGCAACAAATCGTTATCCAATAAGAAATCTGGTGGTGGAGTGTTAATCGCAGTTTGCACCGACTATGAATCGGAACAAATTGATTCACATAAATGCAAGGAATTTGACCACGTTTGGGTCAAATCTTTTATTGGAAATCAAGTTCATATTTTTACGGCTGTGTACTTTCCTCCTGAATTTGCCAAAAAAGAATCATATGATACGTTCTTTTGTATTGCTGCTAACATAATTTCAAAATTTGAGTCTGAAACGAATCTTCACATTTACGGTGACTTCAATCAACGGGCAGCAAATTTTATCGTTGATGCCGAAAATGAATCTCTTTTGGTACCAATTTTGGGAGATAATGAAACGCTCCGCACTCTATTTGACAAAAGTTCAGAGCTGGGACTTAATCAAATAAACCATGTAAGAAATCATAACAACTGTTTTTTAGATTTCTTATTTACTAATATGACCGATGATTTCTGCGTGACGAAATCACCCGATCCTTTATGGGGCTATGCATACACCACGTAGAATTTGGGGGGGGGGGGGGTCTTTGACCAAAGTCTACACTCCATACAAAATTTCAAAAAATTGTATGGAGAAAAGTCTACGAGGGGGGGGGGGTCTGAGATTTTCAAAAATTAGTCTACGTGGTTTATGTACCGACCCTATGGAAAAATGAGGTATTCCACACCGCGATTGAATACTCCATATTTATACATGATAACACCACAGTGTTAGATGGCGATTTAACCGAATCCTATTATGACTTTAAACATGCAAAATACGATGTTATCAAAAATAAACTAAGCTCCTTTGATTGGCAAAATGTGATTCGTAATTTGAACGTAGAGCTAGCTGTGAACAAGTTCTACGAAGTAATATACGAGATTTAGAGACGATAGTACCTAAGAAGCAAAGAAAAAAATCAAACAAATCTTAAGCTACAGCATGGTATAGTAGAAAAATAATCAACCTGAAAAATAAAAACCAAAAAGCACATAAAGCTTATAAAATAGATAAAAATGATTTAAACCTTACAAAATATATAACCATATGTGACCAGTTGAAGTTAGAAATTAAAAATGCTTATGAGGATTACAACATTGAAGTAGAAAATAATATAAAGTTAGACCCAAAATCTTTTTTCAGTTTCGTTTAGACCAAACAGCAGTCGAATCATTTTCCATCAAAAATGCAATTAGACAGTAAAACAGGCAAAACCGCAAGCGAAATCAGCAACTTATTCGCAGACTTCTTCCAGGATGTATACACTACTCATGACGACAATGATCAGGATTATAAGTATTTCTCGTACCTTCCTGGAACAATCAGTGATGTAACAGATAATAACATATCACTTAAGGAAATTCTACTTTCAATAAATACATTGGACGCTTCTAAGGGAGTTGGACCTGATGGTCTGCCGCCAGCTTTTCTAAAAGCAGTATTAAAAGAGCTAGTAAAACCTTTGTTTTGGCTATTCAATTCATCCCTTGAATCAAGTATTCTTCCGTCAGTTTGGAAGGAATCCTTTCTGATGCCGATTTTTAAATGCGGCAAAAAATCTGACATAAAAAGTTATCGCGGAATTGCGATATTATCTTGTATTCCTAAGTTATTTGAATCGATAGTCAACAAAAACATTTTCTCACAAGTTAAAAAATTATTATATAACAAACAACACGGCTTTGTTAAAGGGCGATCAACGACTACCAATTTGTTGAATTTTGTAACATTTTCTTTCAACGCAATGGATACAGAAAATTATGTTGAAGCGTTGTATACTGACTTTAGTAAAGCGTTTGATAGAGTTGATATCCCTTTATTGCTGTTTAAATTATTGAGGCTAGGTTGCAATCAGAGATTACTAAAATAGGTCCAATCATACTTGACTGGTAGAACACAAAGGGTAAGATTATCTTGTCATCAGTAGTGAATGTGACATCTGGAGTGCCACAAGGTTCTCATCTTGGACCATTACTGTTTACTTTGTTTGTCAACGATGTAGAATTGATTTTTAATCATTTGAATGTTTTAATATACGCTGACGACATGAAACTTTTCTCTGAAATATGTAAAGCATCTGATTTGAACTAGGATTTGAAAATATTTCAACACGAAATCGATAAATTTCATACCTGGTGAAGGAAAAGTTTACTAGAACTAAATGTTAAAAAATGTCATTTCATATCATTTTCAAGAAAGCCCGTTATAAGGCAAGAAGCAGTTACCATTGGCCAGAAGCAAGTTGAAAGATGCAGTCATATTAAAGACCTAGGTGTTATATTTGACTTCGCACATCCTTAAAAGAGTTAAAACTCACTGGAAGTGCACTCTGTTGTATTTAAAGTTTTAAAACATACGAAGGTTTTGTGCCTATGGGAGAAGAGGCTTTACTGAAGCTTCACACCTATGAGTTTTCCTTCTGCACAAATAAAAAGAAAAAGTTATCCTTTGTCGAGCATTATAATAACATTATCTACAAGGCAACCAACAGGCTCGGTTTTATCAAGAGGTTTAGTTTTCATTTCAAGGATCCCTACACTATCAAAACATTGTACATTGCATATGTTAGACCCATCCTTGAATATTGTAGCATACTCTGGTCTCCATATCACGATTCGTTCCATGTAAATCGTATTTTATCAGTACAAAAACAGTTTTTGTTATTTACTTTCCGGTAGTTAGGATGGGCGAGCCTTCCATTGCCGTCGTATGATTCAAGATGCATGCTAATTAATTTAGACACACTTAAAAAACGAAGAGAGTTTGCAATGGTAGCCTTTATAAATGATTTTATTGCGCAAAGATTATACATTCCTGTGATTCTAGAAAATATGAACTTTTATGCTCCTATTCGCGGTATAAGGAATAGAAACTTGTTTTATATCAACAATCATAGAACAGCCTATGCCAAAAACGGGCCATTAAATAGAATGATGTCGTGCTATAATACATGTAGTGAAATAAATGATATTACTATGGACAGAAACCCAATGAAAAAAAAAAAAACTTTTTGAGGCTAGCAAGTCAATAATAAAATTTAAAAGTGAAACGAACATAGATGTTAAGAATGAAATGTAATTAAAAATATGATCTACTACTGATTGCCGCCAATACATAAATTCAATAGACTGGAACATCGCGAGCCGTTTTGGTGAATCCCTGACGAAGTTGATCAGATCTTTCACTAAGTTTAAGGTATCTCGGCAAATATGAATCGTTTTTATAGTGTCTTGCGCCACCAAGTTCAAAGAATGAGCCAAACAGTGGACAAACAAAGCTCTCCTTTCGTCACCAAGGATCTTAGCTTGCACTCCAATTTTGCCACCAGTGATATTCCTTGCTCCGTCATAACACCTATGAACCTGGCCCTTCAACTTTGATCAGTAGCGAATGGTTGTTAGTAATTGTTGAATTCAAGGAGTGTATCGAAAATAAGCTATCCACAAACTTTCTTTCAAATTATGTTGAAAACCGATATTTTATTCATACAAAAAATTGATCCTTTATTGTACGAGGTTAAACTTGAACATAATGAAGACCGGATGAAATTTAAGTTATTTCTTCACGAATTTTCTAACTTTGGATCGAATGCTCTTCATCAAGTTCCGGACAAGTGTTGCATCGCATTATTTGGACGCTTGAGCCCAAATTTTTTTGAACTCCTGCATGTTCCCAGCTGCCTTACCAGTCTTCTTGAAGACCCTCTTCACGATTGCCCAGTAACGTTCGATGGGTCGAAGCTGAGGGCAATTTGGTGGATTGATATTTTTCTCAACGAAATCTATACCCTTTTCCGCAAGCCAATTGAGAGTGGTTTTGGCATAGTGAGCCGACGCTAAATCCGGCCAAAACAGTGGATGTGTACTATGCTTCTTATATAAAGGCAACAATCTCTTCTGGAGACACTCAGATCGATGGATTTCCGCATTTATAGTTCCGGTAGTGTAAAAAATGGTTGACTTCAAACCACAAGAACATATTGCTTGCCATACCAGTACCTTTAGACCGAATTTCTCCACTTGAATCGACCTGTCCGCATCGCTCACATCCTCCCCAACGACGGCAGTAAAGTATTGTGGACCTGGAAGGGTTTTTGAGTCCTCCTTTACATAGATCTCATCGTCCATCAAAACGCATGCATCCGGACGCTGCAAATGACGCGAATACAATTTCCGGGCCCTTGTTGCTGCTCGCTTCTTCTGTTCTGCACTTTGTTTCGAGATTTTCTGCTTCTTGTAGGTCTTCAGGTGGCTTCGCCTCTTGATACGCTGGATCATTCCGACACTCGTTCCTGCTTTTTTGGCCAAATTATGTATTGACATTGGTTTGTTCTTCATGATTAGAGATACCACTTTCTGCTCCAGTTTCGGGTTGGAAGAACCGGGTTTTCTGCCTCTTCCTGGTAGCTCATCCAAAGAATAGTGCTCCCCAAACTTATTAATGATGGTTTTAACACTCGCATGATGAATTCCAAACCGCTTCGCCAATTTTCGCTTTGTAATACCCTTCTCACTAAGCCATGTGTCCAGAACCTTAATTTTCACTTCCTTTTCAATACGCAATATTTTGAAAACGCAGAATTTGAACCGCACAAACAAGTAAACAAAAGAAAGCTGACAGTCAAACGCACAGCATGCAGTGTTCAGAGCATAAAAAACCATCACAAATACATGCGTACAACGCAAATGTATGAGGATAGCTTATATTCGATACACTCCTTAGTTCAACGGTTTTCCGAAATCATAATTCTCCGGTACGGAAATGAATGAAATAACACTTTGATCTGTGAAGGGGAGAATATGATTTTCCTAATTGAGATACAATTCTTCATGTCAATGTGTAGGTTCTGAATACTTTTAATTTATAAGGTAGATTTAAGCTCAATTTTAATGTTTTGCATGCCTATTTAGTTTAAGTTTGCATTTTAAGAATGTAATAACGCAAAGATCATGTTATCATAAAGTTCGCATGACCATAATATAATTATTTGTTCATTTAATCGTGTATACATGTATATAGGTATGTTACTCACGTTTAGTTCCGTTTAGAGTAAATCGAGAATCCAGTTCTGGTATAGTTTAATGTCTAAGTGGTATGTTCTAGATAAGTAAATGTAATTAGGCTTTATAAATTTCCTTCCAGGTATTCATTGTGATCTCACCGATTTTCTATGGATTTTGATTCGTAGGCAGCAAGTGTAGTCATAACCTAGATTGTAAGGCTAAATTTAAGATAGATTTAACATGATCCAATTTCTTTAGGCTTACCAATTCTGTAGATTTAAGGTAGATTAATCTATTACTAGGATAATTATAGGCGAAATAACACACTATTTTAAGTACAACTAGCACTCATTTTACTATAATTAATAATTTTAAGATACACTCACACTTGTGGCTGTTGCTTGTTGTTTTTGTTTTTTTGTTTTCTTTGTACTCACCCGGTGTGACGGTTCGCAGTACAGGGAATCTCCGCAAACCTCCGAAAGGGCGCTGGCTGGTGACTGTCATCGGTTGGTTAGACGACATACAGAGCGCGCTGGCCTAATAGGGTAGGCCAACAATCCCTCCAGGTTACGCCAACTTCCGGTTGGCTTACGACTCAACGCGCTGAACATCTAATACCGCCAATTTGGCAGCCGGGCGCTCATAGATTCCAGTGACTGTCTGTACGATTGCTTACCGGACCTGTCCGTCTCGACTGACTATCGCACTGATGACTCTTCCTTTCGGACAACAACTCCGGGGCATCTTGGGGTCGACAATGATCACCACTTCTCCCGTGGCGATGGGCTTCATAGGCTGGAACCATTTAGACCGACGAGTAATTTCAGGCAGGTAATCGGTGAGCCATCGCTTCCAAAATAGGTTAGCCAAGACTTGCGAAGTGCACCAGTTCTGCTTCAGGAGAAGACCGCAGTCGTTACCCGTAACCAATGGGTTTGTTCCGTTGGATGAACCAAAAAGGAAGTGGTTTGGGGTAAGAGCTGCAGCAGAATCGTCGTGTGTTGGCACATGCGTAAGTGGCGTGAAGTTGACCACGTTTTCTATTTCCGTCAGAGTGTTTCGGAGTACCTCGTCAGATGGTTTTTTCGTTGTGCATACGGCTAATATGTAGGTTTTCAACGTTCGCATTAGCCGCTCCCAGCTTCCGCCAATGTGAGGTGCCAGCGGAGGATTGAACATCCACTCTGTCTCGGAGCTAGTAAACTCTCTCATGATTCACTTGCTCCAGTTTCTTCAGCTCTCGGTCCGCTCCGACAAAGTTTGTTCCTCGGTCACAGTAGAATTTTCGGGGTTGACCACACCGGGCGACGAAATTGCGGATTACCATGATGCAGGAACTAGTCGTTAGCGAGTGAGCGACTTCAATGTGTATTGCTCGAGTTGTTAGGCAAGTGGCCAGCATTCCCCAGCGTTTCTCGACTCTTCTGCCGACGACGACTTCGATTGTACCAAAGTAATCGATTCCCGTGTGAGTGAACGGGCGTGAGAAAGCTGCTAGACGACCAGATCTGCAATGCATGGAGGATTCGGTGCAGAATGATTTGGTGCTTCTGCCGCAGCTCGTTTATCACTATCTTGTGGTTTTGGTGGTGGTCTTGACACACACAAATATTTGGCAATATTCGCCCGTTCAACCAATCATCTTCAAACTTTCAGGGAGTAAAATAAAACATGTTATGAATATTTTCCTATGTTTGTTTTATTCAATTTCAATTCCATATCCAAATCCACGAACCTTCTTCTTTACACTACTCATAAGGTCCTGTACAACATTTGGACCAACTTTTTTATGCGTGGCAACCCATTTTTTCTTCATATCTTCCTCCGGTTTCACTTTCTACTCTATAATGGCCCAGTACTTTTCAATTTGCCGCATTTCCGGTGCGTTCGGGGGGTTGAGATGCTTCGGCACGAAATTTACCTCCTTACACACAAAGAATAATGATTATTAAAATAAAAAAAATCATTGCCAAAATTTTAAAGTTGCGTTGGTTCTTTTTCGTAGAAAGCTGTTTACTTTCAAAACCAAAACCTACAAACCATCAATTCAAAGTTTTGCTGTTCTACATTTAAAAGTTGAAATTTTTAAAACAAATTGTAGAACTGTCAAATCGAAACCGTGGCGTCGTTGTAAATAAAAGCCAATTATTTTTATTCCAAAATAAACTTACATCCAGAAAGTTTCGTGCAATTTAAATAAGAGTATGTTGTAAAAATACTTATAACATAAAAAGTTTTAACTAGAAAATAAGAAGAATGATTAGTAATTTCCATTTAATTCCAACTACCTTTATTGCTTATCTTGACAGATACGCGTATTTCGTCTACAATGTGCAGACTTCTTCAGTGTCGTGTACTAATACTCGACTGAAAGAAAACCTTCGCCACCTGCCGTATTTATCCTATTTTCTAAATACAAACACTTGTACCTACAGCTAACATTTCTTGTACCTAACCTATCCTGAGTCCAGAACAAATATTATGCTTGATATCTACCTCGCCTTTTCTTTATACCCAACCTGATTATTCCGTAGCAGCGGGTGTTCCACTGCGTCGGTTTTGATGTCGTTTGGGTATTAAGTTAAAGAGCCATGTGTACCCGTTACCTTGGTCTTTGTTTAGTAGATTTGTGTTTTGTTGTTTGTTAATTTCTAAGCTTTCTGCGACGTCTAATTTCCAGGGTGTAGAGGTAGTCCGTAAGATTGTGATGTCATTCGTCGTTATGTCGTGATTTTCCGTAAAGATGTGTTCTGCAACTGTCGATTTGAAGTTATGTGAAATTCCTTTGTCAGTCTGTTTGACAGCCTTAGTCACCTCCGCTAGATGCTCTTTGAACCTTGTTGCCAAGGTTCTCTTTGTTTGACCTACATACATTTTGCTGCAGTGTTTACACTTAATTTTGTATACCCCTGCTCTGCCTAATACATCTATTGAATCTTTGGTGGAGCCTAACGACGATGCCAATTGGTTGTTCCTACTAGAGAAAACTAAGTCCAAGCCAAATTCACTAAATTGAGTTTTTAGCTTTTGTGTAATATCTTTATCGAAGGGGACAGACACACGTTTCAGGGGTTCAGGTGAATCGGAAAGGGTTGTTTGTGATTTCCTATGAAGAAGTTTTTCCTTTTTTGGATGATAGCTTGAATTGTCCTCTTTTCGTAACCATTGAGTCTAGCAGATATATGCTAATTCTTTGGCTTTTCCGGTTTTATTGAGGGGAAGGGTCAACATTCGGTGGATCATGTGGTGGAAAGTGGCCATTTTATGTTGAAAAGAGTGGTTTGAAGTGTAAGGGATGACTCTTTGGGTGTTTGTGGGTTTTCTGAAAATTTCAAACTCTAAAGACGATGATGACAATGATTCTCTAACTACCAGAAGGTCGAGGAATGCAAGTTTCCCATCCTTTTCTATTTCATAAGTGAACTTGATGTCTTTATGGAGATTGTTGATTGCTTGAAGAATTAAGGGGAGATCATCTTGTTTAACTACGGCAAAGATGTCGTCGACGTATCTCCACCAGCGAGTTGGAAGTAATCCTTCCGTTTTAAGAATGGTTTCTAGATTTGCCATAAACAGTTCACAGAGGAATGGGGATAGAGGGTTTCCCATGGGGGCTCCTTTTAGTTGTTTATAGAAAGAACCTCTGAAAGTGAAGTAGTTCTCTTCCATGCAAAGTCGGGTGAGCTTAAGGTACATTCGCACCTTTTGCTTCCATGCTGTATCATCTCCTTGTTTTAAAAGCCAATCTTCTAGAAGGTTAATCGCGTCCTTGATTGGTACGCTGGGAAAAAGGGCGGTGACGTCGAAAGATACCATTACTTCATTTTCATTTATATGACCTGATGAAAGAAGATGTTGTACGAATTCCTGAGAGTTACGAACTGAGCTTGTTGGGAATTGCTCGGAGATACCTTGAAATTCTTTCACTAGCCATTTTGCTAGCTTATGGGCTGGAGATCCTACAGATGAAACAATCTCCCTCATTTCGTTTCCGGGTTTGTGGACTTTTGGGAGGCCTTTAATTCGGGGAAGGATGGGGTTTGGTTCGCGAAGACGGACTGCTGCATCCCCTAGTACTGCTTTACACTCCTTTAGTGTTTTATCCACGTGTTTCACCATGTTTGGTAGGGGGTCTACTCGAAGCTGCCTGTAAGGTCCATTGTTGATTTTTAAAGCCATCTGCATGTCGTAGTCCTCCTTATCCATGATGACGACTTTGTTGCCTTTGTCTGCTTTTAGGTAAAAAACAGGTTTAGACTTCAGTTCCTTGACGATACGAATTTCCTTTGCGTTGTTGTGTCTTTGTTTTTTTCCGTCCTTAATAATGTTTGAAGTGATAGTCCTAGCTGTGTTTTGTGAAGATGTTGGGAGTGTGTGTGTAATCGCTGTCTCCACGTCGATGATGATCTGCTCCACGTCGGGCTTGGTTGTTACCGCGTATCCTAATCCTTTGTTGAGGAGAGTCAGTTGTTCTTCCGTGAATGCGGTCGTCGATCGGTTGACAACCAGTCCCTTAATGGCGTGGAGCATCGGTGTCGTGGTGATGGTGGGTGTAGGTGTGGCTTGTTCCTTGGTGTGATGTGTGGTCCGTGTCTGTTGGGATCCTATTCTTAGCTTGTTGAGTTTCCTATCTAGGACCGTTCGTTTCCTATTCAATTCGCATTCCTCTGCCACCTTGGCTCGGGATAAGAACTCCTGGAATTTTATCGGATACTCCTTGGCTAACTTCAGGTGCAGAGAATAGCACTCCAAAGTCTTACGGTCCAATTTGTTGAATAGTCGTTTGATGCTGTCCTTGATGAATTCTGTTTCCATTTTCCTGACGATGTTGGTAGGGGTAGATGTCCGAATCTTAATCCTATGACTTATTGGTACTACTTTATATTTTAGGCATTTCTTCAGAAATGCTACGTCCTTCCTAAGTGCGGCGATGGTTTTCTTCAATCCGATGAATTTGTTGGGCTCTGACGGCTGGGTTGCCATGATGAATTATGGAGAGTGTGAGCTGTTTAGTGGAATACCTGTAACTAGAAAATAAGAAGAATGATTAGTAATTTCCATTTAATTCCAACTACCTTTATTGCTTATCTTGACAGATACGCGTATTTCGTCTACAATGTGCAGACTTCTTCAGTGTCGTGTACTAATACTCGACTGAAAGAAAACCTTCGCCACCTGCCGTATTTATCCTATTTTCTAAATACAAACACTTGTACCTACAGCTAACATTTCTTGTACCTAACCTATCCTGAGTCCAGAACAAATATTATGCTTGATATCTACCTCGCCTTTTCTTTATACCCAACCTGATTATTCCGTAGCAGCGGGTGTTCCACTGCGTCGGTTTTGATGTCGTTTGGGTATTAAGTTAAAGAGCCATGTGTACCCGTTACCTTGGTCTTTGTTTAGTAGATTTGTGTTTTGTTGTTTGTTAATTTCTAAGCTTTCTGCGACGTCTAATTTCCAGGGTGTAGAGGTAGTCCGTAAGATTGTGATGTCATTCGTCGTTATGTCGTGATTTTCCGTAAAGATGTGTTCTGCAACTGTCGATTTGAAGTTATGTGAAATTCCTTTGTCAGTCTGTTTGACAGCCTTAGTCACCTCCGCTAGATGCTCTTTGAACCTTGTTGCCAAGGTTCTCTTTGTTTGACCTACATACATTTTGCTGCAGTGTTTACACTTAATTTTGTATACCCCTGCTCTGCCTAATACATCTATTGAATCTTTGGTGGAGCCTAACGACGATGCCAATTGGTTGTTCCTACTAGAGAAAACTAAGTCCAAGCCAAATTCACTAAATTGAGTTTTTAGCTTTTGTGTAATATCTTTATCGAAGGGGACAGACACACGTTTCAGGGGTTCAGGTGAATCGGAAAGGGTTGTTTGTGATTTCCTATGAAGAAGTTTTTCCTTTTTTTGGATGATAGCTTGAATTGTCCTCTTTTCGTAACCATTGAGTCTAGCAGTTTCGAAGATATATGCTAATTCTTTGGCTTTTCCGGTTTTATTGAGGGGAAGGGTCAACATTCGGTGGATCATGTGGTGGAAAGTGGCCATTTTATGTTGAAAAGAGTGGTTTGAAGTGTAAGGGATGACTCTTTGGGTGTTTGTGGGTTTTCTGAAAATTTCAAACTCTAAAGACGATGATGACAATGATTCTCTAACTACCAGAAGGTCGAGGAATGCAAGTTTCCCATCCTTTTCTATTTCATAAGTGAACTTGATGTCTTTATGGAGATTGTTGATTGCTTGAAGAATTAAGGGGAGATCATCTTGATGTATAAAAAGTTTTCTTTTCAGATGAATTGCAGAACTGTCAAATCCACACCGTGGCATATTTGAAAATGAAAGCAAATTATTTTTATTTGCAAATGAACTTTCTACTAGAAACTATCGTGCAATTAAAATAGATGTATGCTGTTTTGATTGAAAGTAAAAATAGTTTTAACATAAAAAGGTTTTAATTTTCAAATGAATTATTATAACATTCATAGAGACCGGAGGTTGGCGTCGTTCAATCACCAATGTTTCCATCCCAAAGATCCAAGTCGAAACATTTTCCCCATATCTTCCGAATGCACCTGAGCCAGCTCTAGCATCTGCTGCCGCTCGTCGTCGCTTGTGGCACCGCTGCAAAAAAAAGGGATTATTATCAGTGACATGGCTTATTCCGTTTGCATGGCCCGTTCGGAACTTAATAACGCCGAAAGTTTGCGAACTTTCCTGATAAGCGATTCGTTGGGGCGATTTGCCGAGAGGAACATTTAGAATGTGAAGCTTTTGTATTATTTGACAACAGTATAGAGAAAAAATCCACACGACGACTTTCTTTGTGTTGGCGGATTTGCCAGTTCTACAATTTTCATAGTAAAAGAACATACTTTTAAATTTACACACTGAACCGAAAAAATATACTTTCAATTCAAACACAAAACTTTCGCAGTAGATGATTTTACTTTTAATTTAATGAAAAACAAACTCTTTCCAGAAGTGAAGTGCTAAGCTTTTAATAAAACAATATTTCTTTTTTGTGTGTAGCCTTGTACCACTCCAAAACCGCTTTCGAGTTATGGCACGAGGCTAAATCCGGCCAGAAAATCATAGGACCATCGTGTGACCTCAGGAGAAGAAGTAGACACTTTTGGAAGCATTACTTTAGGTACACCTGCTCATTGACCGTTCCAGTTGTCACGAATGGGGTGCTCCGCTTTCCACAAGAGCAAATTGCTTGCCGAATCATATATTTTTTGGCAAACTTTGACATCTTCTGCTCTCTAACGTCCTCAAGGACATCGAATTTATGATGAGCAGTGAAAAACTGGAGCCCCGGAAGCTGCCGGAAGTCTACTTTTACATACGTCTCATCATCCATAACGAGGCAATGTGGTTTCGTCAACATCTGGGTGTAGAGCTTCCGTGCACGTGTTTTACCTATCGTATTCTGCCATTCATCACGCCTTTTGGACTTTGGACGTGTGTAGTCCTTCACGTTTTTTCGCATCTTGCACGAAAGTTTTGGTTAGATTTAGTTTCTTCGCCACATCTCGAACTGAACTGTTGGGATTCCTCTTGAAAGCTTGAACTACCCGCTTGTGATCCTTAACACTATACGGAGATCCATTTTTCCTTCCGATCGATGGTCAAACGTTCGTGGTACCGATTTAAAACACGAGACACCGTAGAATGTACCATTCCCAGCTTCCTGCTGATGGCACGATGAGAAAATTCCAGATTTTCGAGGTACGTGCGCAAAATTCTTTGCGCCGCTGCCGTTCTTCCTACTCCATTTTCGCAACGATTGCATATCTGCAAGTGAAACTTACACAGTGTAAACAAATAAACATTGAAATAATTCCACCCAAAATTTCAATAGAAAATACCCAACGGGTAAAATGTTACAGCCATTTAAAAGTGTGGCAAATTTGATTCCGTACCTTTACTGGCAGGCTGCGATGCGGGTTCTCATGCGCAGTATATAATGTTCATCCAACGACGGTGTCAGCTTGTACAGTGAACTGGATCTCGGAAGTGATGTTTTCGGTTCTCCTGTTTGAAGTGCGTTTCGTAGGCTGGAAAC
This sequence comes from Aedes koreicus, assembly GCA_024533555.2. NCBI lineage: Eukaryota > Metazoa > Arthropoda > Insecta > Diptera > Culicidae > Aedes > Aedes koreicus. The sequence continues at coordinate 156,202 of JAHHFK020003219.1, read as the reverse complement.
TTCTTCAGGAAAGCCTTCCTGTTGCGCTAGACGAATCAGGTATGCTTCAGCTGCGTAGATTTCACTTTCGGTGAGTGGTCCCGTTGTCCTTGGTCGTTTCTGGTGATTGGAGCGGCAGTTTCCTGTGAATCGTAGCACACATGCAACAACGTTTCGCAATCGCTCCCAGTTCGAGTAGTCGGTTACACGGACAATTGGTTCTGGGGAAGCGTAGTGAACGGCAAGAGCTCCTATGAGTTCAGCGTCTGTTGCTTCGCTCCGGATTATCGACTGGGGCCACTTATCTTCAGTTGACCAAATACCTGCTGTCCGGAGAAAGATCGGGGTGGATGACCCACTTCGTTCCATCATCAGCAACGTGCAGCTTGCTTGGTACGTATCGCCATTCATGCGGTTCTGTAGCTTCCAGGATCTCTGTGACTCTGAATCCAACGAACTGAGTGTACCGCCGATGATCGGAGTTGATCCAGCACAAAACGTCTCTTGAGTCCGTCCAGTAGATTTTTTCGTGATCCGTATTCCCAGTGCTTCAACAACTGTGCAAGAGAGCTACGTTCCTAATAGCGATGCTTCAAACTCCAGTCGAGGAATCGAAGTGAGCTTCAAAGGGGCCACTCTGGTCTTGGAGGTGACGATGGAACAATGGATTATCCCATCCTTGACAAAGCGAAGAAAACATACAGCTGCCATCCCATTCTTGCCGGCATCTACGAAACTGTGTAGTTTTACTTCATCGGCTTCGGTGAGTGGTTGTCTGGCACTGTAGCATGGAGTGATTTGAACGTTCTCGACATTGGACAAGACTTTAAGCCAGGTAAGGCAGGTTGCGAACTCTTCGTCGTGTATTTCTTCATCCCAGCTTGCTCCGGATAGCCATATGACCTGCAGCAAGGCCTTCAGGTAGGCTAGGAAGTGCGCAATCAGGCCAAGCGGGTCAAATATCGTCATGAGGACCCGCAGAAGCTTCATCATAACGATTCCAGCCGACCTTGTAGGTGAAAGCATCAGACGATGTATTCCACCACATTCCTAGGACCTTCTCAGAAGATAACTCCGTGGATAGATCGAGACTTTTTTCCTCCGTGTTTGCTTCTTGCAGTGTCAACGTCACTCGCCTTGAATTGCTAATCCAGTTCCGGATTTCAAATCCACCTTGGGCATGAACATGCTTTACGTCCTTCGCGATCTGTACAGCTTTGTCCTCATATTTGACGCTGATTAACATGTCATCAACATAGTGTGATTCCGTGATAGCTTCGTATGCCGCTGGATACTGCTCCTTGAACCGTTCTGTGTTGACATTCTTCACGTATTGAGCGCTACTTGGAGAACAGCACGCTCCAAAGGTCATTACTTTCATCGCGTACACAACGAGGTTTCCGTCTGCATCTGTCCAAAAGAAGCACTGGTATCGCTGATCTTCTTCGCATATCAGCACCTGGTGAAACATTTCACGGGTGTCCAATGACCGCGACAGGATGCAGGCGAAACCGAAGTAAGATCTCGAATAGAGGAGAAAGTGGATCTGGTCCCTTCAGCAGAACAGAATTTGATGACTTTCCGTGAACTTTGGCAACAGCGTCCCACACCAATCTCACTTTATCAGATTTGTTCGGATTGGTAACTGAGAAGACTGGCAAAAACCAATTGTCACCAGATTGCTGCGCGACTTCATCGTCGGATAGCTTGCGAACGTAGCCTTTCGTAACCTAGTCTTCAATCTTCTGCGTCAATACTTTGGCCAACCGATGGTCCTTTGCCATACGTTCCTCCAACGATTGATGACGACGCAATGCCATTTCACTACTATCGGGCTAAAGGATGTTATCGTATCGAAGAAGTAAACCCGTCTCATATCGTTCACCGTTAAGCACGTTCGTGACTCCAAAAGTGACTGAGCTCGCTCTACTTCAGAGGATTGAAGAAGTTTAGTTGGTTTGACAACTCCTACCCCCTACTGTTACTCTCCTGCGGCAACTCTTTCTAGTGCAAGACCCCAGATCCCTGGTCTAGAGCCACGGGGACCTGTGTGGGGTTGGGCTATACACCAGCCTCTTTTGCGGCGACTAGCTCGAGCTTGAGAGGCGGAACTCTCAAGGTCGGCTCCGGACAATTATAAGGGACACGGATCAAAAGGCAAAACACACGGTCACTCTCGCTTTAACTTTTATTAACCTACTTACAAGTTTTATGTGTTGGTGTATATTGTGGGCGGCCGGCCGGTGACGTTGGGATTTGGCGGGAAGGGCGATGCCGTCGATGACTTCGGGCGATCGGATGATCGTCCGACTCGGGATTAGCAATTGCGGGTTCTGGTATAACAGTTTTTAATATGACCGTTTTTTTGGAGTATACTTTTCCATTCATTTTAGGCACTTTAATTGTATTTAATAGATTGAATGGGTTCCTATCTACGAGCTTTTTCCTTACGTCTACCTATAAATATTATTATCATCGGAAATATCATCATCCTATTCTACAAATCATCATTTTGGGTTCTCAGTCAGAACAGGAACATATTGCTGTCCTGTGCATGATGAGTGGGTAAAAAGCTAAATCTGTGAGTGGTTCTTAAGCTTCTATTTTATAGCAAAGCTCTCGCTGTGTACTAGCTTGTGTCATGGGGCAAAGCACCCAAATGGTAACACTACAGACAGTCCAACTCCTACACTATCAAGGGAGAAGTACTCCTTGATTGCTTGATGTAGATCTTCGTCAGAACCATCGTTGTACGAGCGTACGTGAAAGGTGTAGTGAAACATACTTGGTGTTTCTCCAGTGCATAATCCCCCACAGACAGTCCAACCTAGGCGTGTCTTCATCGCGATCGGTTGGCCTTAATTCTCCTACGCGGCTCTTCAGGGTCAGTCAAATGAGCATGCTTCATGCCAATCAGGATTCGAGGACGGGCGTCTTGATATGACTCGATCTGCAGCCCTTTGAGGTGAGGATACAAGTGTACTAGTTCTTCGAGATCAAGCGTTTGATGTGGTAGCATTAGCTGATTCACTGTACGTACGTCTTCCATCTGGAACTGTTTGGCCTTATGATGTCTTGCAGCGATATAAAGGTTGACAATATGGGAGTTCTTCTCCTGACGCTGGGTTCCTCCCATCCAACGTAGGCATAGCGGACTCAAAGATCCATTTAGTTGCAGTTCATCAGCCAGTTCTTGGTCAACTAGTGTTAACGCTGAGCCTTCGTCCAAAAAGGCGTAGGTGTGTACCTGCTTTCCCATTCCTGAAACCACTACTAGGATATAGCGAAACAGCACAGAACTGGAAGTTGTTTGGTGCGTGTTGCAGCATGTCCAGAGTTACTAGCTTCAGGGTGCGGTGACTGTTGCTTTGCGCTCGGAGTTTGATCCTTTTCTTTCTGGTCGTTGTGAAGCAGTTCGTGATGCCTGTATGTGCATCAGTCTTTTTCACATGGTTTAGCCTTGCAGCTGCCTTTGTGTTGGCGAAGGCACGTGCGACAAAGTTCGAACTCTCTGATTACGGCCCATTTGAAATCCCTGGAAAACGTTTGCATTTTTCCACCGATTTGCAGTTGCCTTTGCACACTAGACACCTTGCCTTTGTTGATGCCGACGTAGATCCTGCTGTTGCTTTCATCTGATATTCAACTGGCCTTTGCACACAAGGAGCAATTGGCTTCAGTATGTCTGGATATTAAGAGCACATTTGATTCAGTTTCCATAGATATACTGGCATAGTCTGCACAGTAGTGGTTTACCAGGAATTTTAAATAACTTTTTGTATAACATACTGTCAGAAAAACAAATGACCTTCAATCTAGGGCAACTGACAACTTCCAAAATTAGCTACATGGGCTTACCCCAAGGCTCAAGTTTAAGTCCCTTGCTTCATAATTTTTATATTAGAGATATTGATAACTGCTAGGAAAATAGATGCACGCTAAGACAACTTGCAGACAATGCGGTGAACTCCTTTAGAGTTCCACGTGCAGAAATCTTGCAAAGACCATTGCAAAATTCCCTAGATAATCTGTCCATCTGGGCCAGAAATTTGGAGATCGAGTTTTCACCGCATAAAACCGAATTGGTAGTGTTCACTAGAATGCGGATCCCAGCCCAACTGCGTCTCAAGCTGTTGGGAAGAGACATTACCCAATCTTTGACTTTCAAATACTTCGGAGTCATGTTTGATTCGAAATGCACTTGGAGTACTCACATTGCGTATTTGAAACAGAAATGTCAACAAAGGATCAATTTTCTAAGATCAATTTCCGGGACATGGTGGGGTGCTCACCCGGAAGACCTCATTAAACTCTAAAAAAAAAAAACACTTTTTCCAGTTCTCGAATTTGACTCTTTTTGCTTCCTCTCGGCAAGAAACAGCCACCTCATTAAATTGGAACGCATTCAATATCGTTGTTTACGTGTTGCCCTTAGCTGTATGCATTCAACGCATAATATGAGCCTGGAGGTTCTGGCAGGAGTGAAACCCTTACAGAACCGCTTCTGGGAGCTCTCATCTAGAATACTGATCAAGTGTGGAATCAGTAACAACCTTGTGATTGAAAACTTCGAAGAAATGCTCGAATTGAGTACCCAGTCTAGATTCTTGCGAATCTATATTAACTATATGTCAACCGATATTAGTTTTCCTTGTTATAATTCACCTAGTGTACGCTTCCCTTATCACAGTTCCTCCATTGATTATGATCTCTCCATCTAGATGTTGTACTACCAGGAAAATAACACTTCAAAGGATGCAGAACAAAGTACTGAAGATGATTTTGAAGCTGCCTTCTTAGTACAGTAACTAACGAAGTACATAGAATTTCGAACGTTGAGACTTTAGAACAAATGTCCAACAAAATAATTAATAATTTCAGACAAAAATTGTTGCAATCTTCTTTTGCAATGCAACTTTAGCCTAAGTTAAAATAAATTTTAGTTTGTTTTTAGTTTTTTAAGATTATTATTGTTATACTGACACGCAGGAATAAAAACCTGTTTAAAATACTGAACTGCTAAGGCATGAACAATGTATACAAAATTAGATACATATTTTAACAATTAAGGTTGATACGTTACAGTAGTAGTTGGAGCACCTAGATTTACATTAAATGTAAATATTAATAAATTTGAAACAAATAAAGAGTTAAAAAAAACCTGAGCATTAGAATTCAGTTTTGCATCCAGTATCTCTCCTAGGTATTTCACCTGTTCACTAAGATGGATATCCAATCCTCCTAGCTTAAAAGCTTTTAGATTCAACTTCCTCTTCCTGGTAAAAGGTGCAATTACTACTTTTGAGGGATTTATGCTAAGGCCCTCCTGAATACACCAAGACTGGGTAAATTTGAGGGCCTTCTTCATGGCCCAAGCCATAGAGGAATAGGAAGCATTGTCGAAAGCTCCTTCAATATCTAAGAAAGAAGAAAGTGCTATTTCTTTTACTGAAAGAGCTTTTTCTACTTTTTAAACCACAGTATGCAGTGCCGTAACTGTTGACTTACCAGACTGGTAGGCAAACTGGAACTCAGGTAGTGGATACTTGTTCATGTAATTTGAATTGATACAATGATTTAACACCTTTTCCATAGTCTTCAATAGGACTGATGAAATACTAAAGGGTCTGTATGATTTAGGAAGCGCCTTATCTCGTTTTCCTATATTAGGCATAAAGATAACTTTTACTTGTGTCCATGAAGATGGAATATGGTTGAGTCTAAAACTTGCCTTAAAAATCTCAATGAATGGCAAAATCAACACTGACATTTGGGATGTCCTTTTGACGTAGGACTTACGCCTCTCTTTCTAATCCTGCATAGGGCGCCGTTCTATGTTTTTTTAAATAGAAAGCGTAACGCTGGTTTGGAGATTTTGAACGATAATATCTCCTCTCTGGCCCACAGAAATGTTATGATACGTATTTCATTCGAAAGGTAGAACATCAAAGCTAAATCCTTGATGCTAAGTTAATTCATTACGTTTGTTTAAACTAATTAAAAAGTACTTAAAAGAAAAAAATGTCTAAACGCACAAAGCTATTGGTTGAAAATGATATCATATTAGAGCCACACTCTGATTGGTTCACAATGCCACAGTTATCGTGCCAGCAATTATCAAACACATGGGGACAACCGACCAACCATCAGCTGGCCATCCGCAATGACGAGGAGCTGAACAAAATTTTCTCCGGAGTGACTTTAACATAGTAGTGTCCTGTCAAACCCCCTGCAACCCACAAAAAAATGAGAAGAAATCGCGAACCATGTTCCCTCCATAAAGAATTGAAATCCGTCCTTTTCAGGACGATCAAATCAATTTACCGACTAAAGAGTATGTTTTATTGAAATTTCTCTTGAGCTAATCGAAATTTCCATTACCACGCACCGGTTCAACGAGGCGTTGCTTAGAAAGCCGCGTCCCGGAGAAAATGTCCAAATCAATCGCCCACGTCATCTTCGTGCCCAAGTGGTTAGAGTCGTCACTCGTTGTTCGAGCGATATACATGAAGTGAGGGATCGATTCCCGCTCCAGCCAATGGAACTTTTCGCAAAACGAAAATGTACATACTGGTCCACTGGGTGTTAGGTTAGTTGTTCGTTGTTGTTCGCTCTATTTTCAGTGTAAATTTAAACACACAATCCATTTAACACTTACGAGCACGTTGAACATTCAACAAACAAAATATTATCAACAGTTAATTCGATCCGAACTGCGGTTTCTATAAAGTTTCCGTGGAGAACCAGTTAGTAAAGCCTCACACTAATAGCATAGGGTTTCATGGTTCTTTAGACTGAATTAAATATAGCTAGAAATTTATTAATTCGATGACATCAATTTGTTTACATCAACAAGCAGTCCTACGTCAACATTGCAGTTATGTCACTGACATAACTCACCCTTTCGTTTTTTTATTTCTTAATGGTACTCAGTAAGTGCACTCCCTATGTGGTCCAATCTGAGGTTCTTTTCGCTTTATTAAACAATCTACGAGACGTTTTACGCAAACGTTCCAATTTAGAGTTCCACCGTTGAACATCCCTGTTAAAGGATGATTCTTTGACAACTACTGGTGGAAGAATTGTAAAATCTTGTAATTTACCTTTTGAGAAAATGATTCCAATTTCTGAACCGAATCAAATTCTTTCCCACCTTCTGGTAAATAACTTCGAATTTAAACATTGTACATATTAATCCCAGTTGCTTTTTGTAGGATTCCTAAACGTAGTAGTTGACCGATTTCCCCCACTCCATTCAAAAACAATGTGTCTATCATCTGACAATGATGTTTCTTCAGAAGCTTCCCAATTTGAAATTCTTTCATAAATTGCACTATTGCACTATTGCACAATGTCAGATCTAAGACTTCTTGTCTTTAAAAAATGTAGGTACTTTTCCCTTATTGCATATGTCTATATTATTTTATGAGAGATATTCCAATAAGCATTGGTTCCATTACGTTAAGAAATAGCTTTGCAATTTACCCTTGCTTGTGCGGGGAGCGATAGATCCATTGATGTTTTTAATGGCCACAGCAATAAGCTCCCGGCATTTACGTATGGAGTAAGAGACCCAGTTACACCTTTTAGCCAGTTTGCTGTAATATGATCCTTGCATTCGCAGAAGAGAAATCCACCTTGCTTGTAGCTACATTTTGTAAACTTAGATTTAACGTAATGTCCTTTGCTCTTACTACTTCTTGTAGAAGAGCTTCGTGTAGAGCATCGAACTGCACTGTCGAAAGTTTTGGATGATTGTTAATGATCACTCTTTTACCATTTTTGCCGATTGACCCTGATTTAGATAAAAGCAAAGTCATCCTAACTTTTTTTTACATTTTTTATTTGTTTTTAAATAATAAAAATTATGAAAATAGTTTTAAATTTGCGGTTATCGGTTTCCTGATTTCACTTCGGTTTCAGTGAAACTAGCATCACTGGTATTATATTACATTCACGCAGCAACATTTATGCGCTAGGTTTTTAGCAAGTCTGAAAGCTTTCCATGCAAGTTTGAAAGTTCCTCGTGCAAGTTTGCAAGCAAAACTTGCATCCAATTTTGCAATGACGTCTTCTTCAAACCAAGTTGATTAATGTTTTATTCCTAGCTTTTAATGCAAGTCTCACACTTGCCGCGTTTTATTTTCTTACTCTTTCTACTTTTCTATATGGCACACAGTTAATAAAGGATAAATACTTTTTTACACTGGTTTTCACCTGATACACTTTGCTGTTGTCACCGGTATCGATTCAACTATCACTTTTTCATTCACTCTCGATTTAGTTATTAGTTATGCACTTGAAAAAGCAGCAATATACATGAGCCTGAAGACAAAGGGAGTGGTAAACACATCCAGTGATGCCAGTTATCCACAGTTAAATTGCATCACTTTCAATAAGCTGTAACATTTCACCCGCTGGGTTAGTTCAGCATGAAATTTTGGGGTGAAATGACCTCGGCCTGTAGCCGCCGTGAGTTTCATTGTGAAATGTGTCGTAGTTTCGAAAATGGAGTCGAAGGAACAGCAGGTGCGCGAGAATGTTTTGCATACACAACTCGACAACCCACTTCTTTCGCACCGAGCCCTCAGAAAGATGTTGAAAATTCACCAGTCTACGGTGTCTCGTGTCATTAAACGTTTCGGGGAGCGTTTAACTGTCGATCGGAAGAAGGTGAGTGGTAGAAAATGTGTTCCTTACTGTGCCTGACGGATCACACGCGAGTGGTTGCTACCTTTAAGCGCAAAACCAACTGTTCCGTTCAGGATGTCGCGAAAAAGCTGCACTTGACCGCAGAATTCGTGCAGAAATCTGAGAGGCGAGCCGGGTTCCGTCAATTCAAAAGTTCAAGAAGCTCCAAACCACACTGAAAAAATGAATAGGACAGCTAAACACGTGCGCGTAAGCTATACACACAAATGTTGACGAGACCACAAACCACACTGCTGCATCATGGACGATGAAACACACGTAGAAAAAAGCGGACTTTAAACAAATTCCCGGCAACCAGTTTGTGACTGCGAATGACAGGTTCGATGTTCCAGAGTCTCTCTGGAAACAGTAAGTGTCAAAGTTTCCCAGAACAGGGCAAGCCTTTCGTGACAACTTCAACTATAAATGGTCAAGTATACATGAATGAATGCCTGAAAAAACGGCTGCTTCCGCTCCCAAAACACACAACGTTCCTACATTTTTTTTGAAAGCGGACCTATCCTCTTGTCACTACTCCAAGGATGTTCTGGAGTGGTACAAGACGAATGGTGTCAATTTCGTGCCGAAGGATCGAAAACCTTTAAACACTCCAGAGATGCCGGCCAATTGAAAAATATTGGGCTAGCATCCTAAAGTTGTCTCTACAGAACAGGAAATGTATTAAGAAGAAAGTTCGGGCTTTTGAATTTCGTAAAGAAATACAGCGATATAAAAATACTTAAACCAAGATTATACATTGTATTTTATTTTCTGAATATTTCATGACAATTGGTTGAGAGACTTGTTTTTGAGGACGAGTTGTCAATCCTTCAAGCATTGCTTAAGCCAACTCCACCTATTCCAGTATCTTGCATATCTATTTCACATTTGAGCAGATTTCACTCATCCATTAGATTTTCGATTCGATGGGCTTATGCATCGACAATCCTCAACGAAGGCGTTTCGAATTCTGATTTATTCAATGTTTGGTTACATGAAGCGATATAAAGTTTATGCAAGAAGCATAAAGCAGTAACTTTATGCAAGAAGCTGAGATTATCAATGTGCTTCTAATAAGTCAACTCATTCGTTATTTTACTTCCAATAATTAAGTTTTCCGGAGGGTAATAAGTTCTCAACATTGTCATATATACACGGGGTATAGAAAAAAATGATTGCATTTTGCAAATTTTTGAATTCAACTTTGTAGTGCTCTACTTCATGAAATATTATCTGATTTAATTTCACCAAAAAGCATTCGATTGAGAAATCAATGTTATTGTATATCTAAGTAAGATAATTGGCCATGGCCCCCGGACAACGGAGTTATTCCGGGTTTCAGGAGAAGGCTAACTCCGCATGTTGAATTGTGATGTGAATTTGTACAAGATGCCGTTGTCCAACTTTTTTTTTAGTAAACACACGCAAAGACAAAATATTAAAATGTAGAAAAAAAAAATCGGCCTAAAATTGACCGAGATATGGCCATTTTTATGAAACAGGTTCTGATAAAGGGTCCTGGATGCGGTTAACTCTTTATTTTACTCAAAAAATGCCATGTGACAGCTCTTTCTTCTTGGTTTTTCATCACAAACCTTATTATAAACTAAAAGTGGATCGTTGACCATATTGGACACTCCAGAAACTTTTAGAGGCGTCAATGAGAGAACCTGTAGTAGGGACCAGTTAGGCATTTATCCCAAAACATGCTGTGCAGCAGCTCTATCTTCATATTTTTAATAAATATGATATTGCTAAACTTCAGAAGGCAATTAAGTTCGTAGGCCACTCTCGGAACTACCAGAAACGTCTCCAAGGGAACATGTAGTGAAGGCCATTTACGATTTTACTCCAAAACATACTGTTCGGCATATCTATCTTCATGATTTTTCATAATAATGATTTTGATAGACTTGAAAAAGCCATTGGCTACATTGGCCACTCCCGGAATATTTTTGGGGGAACCTGTAGTAAACATAAATTACAGTTTTTCTAAAAATATGGACTATAAGACTCGCTGGCTAGCCTGATCCCGACTTCCTGGTACCCTTTGAGGATTGTTGTATTTGCCCAACTGCTACCTACACGAAGGTGCGAAACCACTGTACTGAAACCAGTTGCATAAATTCATTGTGAACGGCGAGTGTTTTCAATTTTATCTATTCGAACAAACGGGGGTCTACGGTTTTGTATTAACACCTATTCGAAACGATTTTGTTGACTAAATATGTTTCTACCAACTACCATTTTTTTTTTATTGACTCAGCATCAGCTTAGTCACCTTCGCAAACATTCACCAGTGGAAAGTATAAAAGAACAGTACTGAATTGTAAATCGAATAGACACCACGCACAGCACTCGATATCACGTGCAACACTTCTGCTTTCATGCTCGCGTTATTCAGAGATCTTAGATTTTTTAGCTTTGCGACGTAGTTTTTCATTTACGAGTCACGTTTCTTGAGAATATGAACCGTGAAATAATCAACCAGTGCAGGCTACTTTTCAACAATTATTTCTGCTGCTTCTTGCAGAGTTAACCACCTTAATGAGAAGCGTGATAAACTGCAATGATCAATTCTGACGCTACTTCTCCCAACTCTTCGAAACTTCTTCAGGAACACATTATGAAGGATGTGTATATTGCAAAATCCGATATTCAGCAAAGGCTTTCTGTGATCTCCGACAAGTTGATCGTTGATAAAGCCGCTCCACTTTTTTATTGTCGTTTGGACCGTCATTTCGTGCAAAATTTATTTATTGAACATAGGAGATACTACCCAGCATGAGAATTTTAAGCGGTAATTCAGCATTCTGCAAAGCTTAATGTAACTTATCTCAAGCATATCATCGGCTTTGGTAGAACCGATGAAGAACGATTGAAGATGCGTTGAAACAACCTGGGCAGAAGCGCCAACTTCCGAAAATAATTGGCTGGTGGGGGGGGGGTCTTGGCTAACTTGTTTCTTCATAATTATACAAAAATAAAAATATCAGTATTTTAAAGAGCAATAGTCTTTAAATCCTATTCCAATGAGTAAACCCGGATACAAACATTTTTCAGTAGTACCTTTGTGTATTATAACGATTTCTTTCTACCAAAACGTCCAGGCTTCAAAACACTCCACTTGTTACACGTAAAAAGTATTTTTTCTCTGGCTATTTCGTGAAATAAACTCACTCAAAACTTCATCCATGTCCAGATCTTTCGCCATGTTCAGGTGGAAGTGCAATATGGCCACAAAATTCAACCGCTGTTGTCCCACTGCTGGACCGCAAGTATGTTTTCAGTCTTCGAAGTCCCGAAAATGACCGCTCAGGTGTTGCACCCCCCCCAGTTTTCTTACATTTGCTTACGAGGGAGCGAGGGGGTTTGTCAAAATCTTACGTTAGATAAGAATATGTATAAAAATTTATATGTTACAATTCTTGAGTAATTCATGTTAAGGGCCTAAAAGCCATTTGTAAACAATGACTTTAAATGTCGATTTCTCTTGAATCTTAAATCACTTTGGTGAAATTAGAGCAGCATCTGGTAGAAGAATGGCAGTTCTACCACATGGAGTAGCTGGATATAGTAGGATACTCGTGATTCGTGCGAGATCAACATTTAAAGTCATTGTTTACAAATGGCTTTTAGGCCCTATTCATGAATCACTCGAGAATTTATTTAATTAAAAAAACTTGCAAATGGGTTATTTTAAACTTACAAATGAGTAATTTGATGAAACCGTGTAAACCGCGCAAACGTCAAAACAAATCAGCACATACCGCGTAGTTCGAATTCAAACTCAATCCGCTTGCGTATCGGTCCACGAAAAAAGAATTCAATTGAAAAGTTGAAGTTTCAGTTGAAAATAAGTGTTAATTTGCAATGTCTAAGAAAGGCGATTTACACATCAAGTGGTGCCAGGCATTTAAAAATGCCAACCCCGGATTATCTGCCGCCAAGGCCCAGCTGAAGGCTAATGAAATCTGGAACCAGATGAAGGCGGAACACAAAACATTCGAGAGTTTTGAAAGAGCATTTAAACAAAAAATCAACCTCCTGGAAGCAACAAGGCTGCAAAAGCAGAGCATGTTCAATAATTTTTTTGTTAAGGTAACTATGAATGTTGGTTTAAAAGTTTCATACTAAATTATTGTATTCTTTTAGGCGGCTCAAAAACAACGACCGGGGAGTAGCTCGCAGGATCAACCGACTTCCTCTTGCATCCCCGCAGCATCGGGTTCTACTATAACTGACGCTGAACGCACATCAGACCAGAACAAAAACTCTTCTAAGCCCGACGAGCCTGTAACAACGGCTTCTACGCAAGAGAGAAAACTCCGACGCAGGACAAAATTGCATCGGAGTTATCAGTTCTACGAGCAAGGAAGGACGCTTTAATCGTGGCAAGAGATGCGGGGCTGGATGATACCGCTGACCGGCAAATTAAAAAGCTGAAACTTGAAATTGAGGCTAAAGAGCAGTCCCTGACGTCAACCAAGAAAAATGACGAGTATCAGCGTAAATTCCGAGAAAACCGTAAAAAACAACTCGAAGATATCCTAGCCAAAAATCCCCAAGAGTCAGAGTCCTTCAGATTGCGTAGTGAAGCAGGAAGACAAGTGTTTGTGGAAAATGACCAGTTATTGGAAACGATTGTCGACCTCGTTGTTCTGAAAACTGCAGCGGATTCAAGAAGACGTACAGAAATGCTTAGAACGTATCGAACACTTGACGAGCTGCACAACGCCGTGAAGGAAAAGGGATTTAACATTTCACGAAGTGGACTCTATATTCGATTGCTGCCGAGAAATTCGGCGACATTGGAAGGAAAACGACACGTATCGACCGTTCCGGTGAGTAGCGCATGATTCTGAACGAGGTTGAAGTTGTTGTTTAGGGAGACTTGTTGTAGTTTTGATAGTTTTGTTCACTTCGTCAAGGCGCTCTTTGTCGGTCAAGATATTCATGGTGCTGTTGAAAACCGGAATATAGCAGTCGCGCCAATCGATCTTACTCCCCTTCCATAAGTCCAAACAACTGCGCATCTCGTGCGCTGTATGGCGCATCTGATGCGCTATACAGCGCACTAGATGCGCCACTGTTTGAATTCATAGAACGGGAGTAAAATTGATTGGTGCGACTGCTATATTCCGATTTTCAACTGTACCAGGAATATGCTGATACTCGTCGTCTAGTAACCAAAATATAAAGAACGTTGATGTCAAATTTGAAGCCGATTGGTTTAAGAAAATTTTCCATGACGAAGAAAACCCAAGCTGCAGAAAATAGAAAACAGCTCCTTTAACAACAGTCAGAAAGCGGTAAAATATTTTAAAAAAGTCGAGCTTTGCAAGACAGGCACTTTCAATTTACTTGAGTAGATTTGAAGTAACGTTCAATCAAATTGAACAGCTCACACGGGTCATTAGTGTCACAATGGATATTGATCATATCCCAAGGAAAACCAACATAAACCTCCCGACACAGGTGTTATAAGTGGTAAAGCATGATGGTTAGGAATGAAGTATTTTCCTATAAAATATCGCTCCAAACAATCATACACTGCTACACATTATCCAGTTCATGGTTTAATAATCTTCAGCTTGGACTCTTTTCTTTGGGTTCATAAAAGATAACATCTCGGATAATCACATCGAAATTTTTGTTTTCAGCTCATAGTGATTGCTCTTAAACATAAGTAAAAATTATAATCCCTGGACAAATCTCCCGTGATTTTTCAATAGGACGTATCTACGTAGGATAACCGTGTATTAAACGTCCTATTGAAAAATCAGTCCAGAAATGACACTGCTTAATTGAGCCCTCGGATGGTCGTGTTCACGGATAATCAAAAATTTCACAAAAATTAGGGGATAAAAATAAAATAAATGTTATGGGTAAATGATGAAATTGATAGTTAGTTACTTATTTTGACATCTGCACAAAGTTTCCATTTTTAGTCGATTAAAACCATTTTTTTATATTGTTTACTATTGAAGGTAATACGGATTTCCGACATTTTTTTAAACAAAATACAAAAAGTTGAATAATTTCGTTGTTTTTCAGTTAATTTTTTTTTGCGAACGGAAATCCATTCCTAGTCATATTTTGATGCACTTGCCATCTAGAGCTTTAAATTCGAGCTTGCAAAATTGCACTTTTAATTTAACTAAACATGACCTGACATGATCTGACATGACCCGATATGACCTGACATGACCTGAAATGACCTGACAAGACCTGAATGTCGCTCCGCTGGCTGAGCATTTTTTGTACTACCAGTCGGTAAAAAAGTATAAATTCGTGAAAATGCAAAAATAAAAAAAAACTAATTTTTTGTGAAGATCTTCTGCCAAGCTATTTTAAGGTTAAATAAATGTTAGTCATTATTGTTTGTCTTTTTTTTTATTCAGGGAATTTTTACACATTTTGGAGCTTAAGGGTAGTTCTTCCCCGTGTAAATCATTAAATTTATTAAAAAAATATATATATATATATATATATATATATAAAAAAAAAAAAAAAAAAATGTGTCCCTTGACTCAGCCTATTATGTAACCATCGATTACATTTTTTATTATTACTCATAAAATTTTTAAGCTGTAAGCGAGATTCAATTATTCATACACTTGCTAAAATAAGTTTGATAAGACGTTTGGTAGTCTGTATCACGAAAAGTTACACAACACTTTTTATAAAGTCGGTCTATAGGCACCAAATTCGGTCTATTCATGGATGCAAGTTCGTCCCATTCGATGGATTTATTACAAAAGGCAGTCTTTGTACGGCCTTTTTCTAATTTCATGAATTAAGGCATTGCTAGCTGTATTCGATTTACTTAAAACTATTTCACAAAACAAACTAAAGTAAAACTGCCTCGAAACACTTAAGTAATGTTCGTATATGATTTATCAGCCATTCAATTATGAAAACATTATAATTCACTATGCAATGATTTTGTTTCTTCTGTTTGTGTTTAGATGAGTCGCTAGAATATACAACGGCAAACTCATGCATTTCCACTTGAAATTTTACCAATAACAACCTTTTTACTACATTATTGATACAACAGGCCATAGTTGGGAACATACAAAAAAATATGTCCCCAACATTGAGTCTACGATTTTCTTGTAAAATCATTGTTATTTTAGGTATGTGAACAGTTATTTTGTAACGCGTAACTATTTTCTGTACATTCAGACTGCATTACTTGCTTCATCGATTCAATTAAGCCAAATTTAGGTCATTTGAAGATCGTGTTGATCATCTGTTCAGCTAAACCAGTGAAATCATGATGCCCCAAAAGTTCAAGAAATCGAAAATTACGCGGAAGTGAACAACTATAAGATGATTAATATTGTCTCAATTGCTTCGGATTACATCGGTCATCCTAATAGCAACATGATTTTGTTGATTATCGCTAAATTAATTACACATTTGGTACATAGGCCGAATAAAGGAGCTAGGCTAACATTACATCCCGTTACCCTATACTCAGGATTGCTCAGAGTTACTTTCGATTACTCACTGTCTTCCCTCTTGTTTTAAAATGATTTGTAACGGCCCTACTGTGTTGTCAACAGCCCCAGAGCACCTTTTTCTCGCCAATTGTGAATGTGAAAAGATTGAGATTTGATTTTAGCTATTTTATGATAAAATATTGATTCGACTGTCATATTTAGTGCAACGGGATTATTAGAAATTTGAATCCAAATTTATGTTCTCTTTTTTCTTACTGTTTCTTATCGGAGCTATTTTGAGTATATTTCATTCAGAATATTAACTACGATGTTCTGTGTTGATCTAATTCTACAATCCTGATTTGGTAATACATAATAAAGTTGATATTATATTACTAATAATAACATATTACATTTCATTTGCCTCAGCGATATTTTTTTTTACAGGTTCCATATGCATGGTCTATTTTGCCTAAATTTTCTTAAACGGCCCTCATTAAATTTTTGTGGAATTTTGGCTAATTTTTGTGATCTTCAAACGATTCGGCCAATTAAATTTATAAGTATTGCTTCGCAGTACTTCGGCACCTCCAAGAATCACTTCGTCATGGGGTTTTTTTTGTTGATCGATTTGCCTGAAACTCGGTATGCTAACGCAAAATTATAGGAAGCATGTTGTTACCAAGTTTGTGCTATGTAGGTTTTAAAAAACGCTTCTGACGAAGTGATGCAAAAGTGCCGGAAATTGAATCCCCTTATATTCAAATATTTTACACAATGAGTTCTAAAGAAGTAAAACCAAAAAAATGGTGTGTTATCGCAAATTTCAGGTAAAGCTATGCAAGGCTCAAGCGGATCAACATAAACAGCATCCAGATAGTACGTTCTGCGTCTCAACAATTCGAAACATTGAATCCATTGCCTCACTGCTGGGTAGCGATCAGGTTATCTTTATCAGTCAGGACGACAAAGCTAAAGTCCCGATTGGACTCACAGCGGCACACAAACCGTCACCTCTACTTATGCACCTTGAGTACCGAGTTAGTCTACCTGACCATGACTGGGTAGTAGCCCCAAAACACAAACTTACACCTTCCGTCTACAGTGCGATTGTAATTAAACCACATGGACAAGGCTATCCAGATGCTGTGACGTATTCAGGGCCAACGTATATTGTTATTAGAAGCCTCAAGCATTCTGCTTCCAATGCGGCAACGCATTCGGATGATTTAGATACTTTGATGGATCTTGAAGCTTTTCAAAATGTCATGAAAACTGAAGATGGATTTGTAAAACCGGTCATGATTATCTCCTTCGATGGGGGCCCTGACGAAAATCCGAGGTTTGGCTATTATATGATGTATGATGTATGATATGTACTACCACCCATTGTAGCACGGAAACTAAGTCCGACAGCAATGGGCTCTCCTCTCTGTTAGACTTGATCAAGCTTTAATAACCACTGATTATCCTAATCATGCCGTTGTATGAAGGGCCAAAAAGGGGTTGGGTGGATCGATATGCAACATCACTTATACGTATCCACAGGGATATAAAGAATCTCCTTCCAACAACAAAACTGAACAATTGGTCAAAAGAGCAAGCTATCTAACATGAGGATGCCCCAATGGACGGGGAGAAGAGCCCGCCCTCTATTCACAAACTGTTAGCAATGGGGAGTTGGCATTCCCACTCTCCCCATCCAGAGTGCTTCAATCGGGTGCCCTGATGGTCCCTCCCATTCCCATGAAATATTTATATAATGGTGTATATATTTATGTGAATGAAAAATACTACAGGCATTCGTATCTATAATATATGATCTTCATTGAATCATTCGGTTGATCCTGAAATGCAAGAAATGTTGTAAAACGTTAAAGTGTAGAGTTCTGTGGTTCGCGCTTAAGCACGTTTTCGTTCGTTTTCAGCGATAGCAGCATTTCACCAAAATTTTGATTTGAAGTATCCTGAAAAAGTTTATTAAATCTATTGAAATTTTACAAAACTAACATTTATACATTTTAATTTACTAATGCCATGGTCACTATTTGCTACTTGATGCTGATTTTATAACAGCAATTCGCTTTTATTTTTGCTGACCTAATAGTTATTGCTAGCGAGTTAGGAATGGGACGATTTAAGTGGAAGGGAGTTAAAGATAAATGGGCAAAAAACAATAAGTAATGTTTTAATCATCTTTGAAGTAAAATCAATAAAACAATATTACCAAGTATAATGATATTGTGAGTTATGATCAAGTAATGACAAAGGTTAAAATGTAAAATCAAACACTAGCCAAATGGCACACAGCGCTGCATGAATCAGATCAGCTCAGAAGTGGTAAAAAGTCCATTTGTAAACCGGAAATGAAAAATACATTCAGCAGTAAGTGCAAAAGCCTACCACAGATTCCGTAATTTTCAAAAGCCTACCACAGCTGTAATTTTCTGCGTTATATACTGGACATATAAGGAATGCTAGATGTCATAAATTGAATGTATATTTCGTGTTTAAGCCAGATACCACCTTAATCAGGTTTGTTACATGAAAATGTGAAGGTCATGATATGATGGAAATAATACGATGTTGTAAAGTAATACTACATAATGTAGATATAATAATTAAATGCCGCTATTTGCCTCTTCCGCTGCGATGTTAGATGATTGAAACTCTAAAATAGCAAAAATTCCAACGTGATATAATGAAATAAAGTTGATCACCAAAAAAGCAAAGAAAATTTAGGCAAATAAATTTCATACGAGTATGATTACTGCCCAAAAACGGTAACTCAATAAATCCAAAACAAAAAAAAAATTAAATATGAATGACAGGATTTTCTCCGATAACTCTTTTTTCCTACTGGTCCCATAAATGATTCTTTATGTCTGTAAAATAGAAAAGGTAGGCTCATAAACAATGTTAGTTTTTGAATTAACTAATTTGGACGACGAATATATATATATATATATATATATATATATATATATATATATATATATATATATATATATATATATATATATATATATATATATATATATATATATATATATATATATATATATATATATATATATATTTTTTTTTTTTTGTAGAATTTGTCGTATATTATCCTCTCTCAAAAATAATATGTAAAAACCATCCTATCTTTTGAAATACACAACGTGAGTAAGGTGGGCCAAAACTTACAACGATGCAAATGTGAAGCTGAAAATAGCATTGAATAATATTGTGAAGGGATGTTATAATATAAAATGATAATAACAATTATATTTGTAATGTCTGCATGTCTACTGATCCTGCTGCAATTGTAGAAGGACTTGCATTATCATAGCCACGGGGGAAGAAAACAACTCAAAATTATTATACAACACTTGGGAATTCCATGGATGATCTGAAATTATATACCGTAAAAAGAATACTTCCATTTTTCGTGGTAAGGTAAGATTTCAGCATGCTACTTTACCGAGGTCACGCTGCCTACATCGCCTTGGTGCGGCTGCCACCTAATGTATAGTTGACGCGATACAGCGTTTCTTACTCAACCGCTGGATGCCAGGACAGACGCTGTTTGAGCCGCACCTCCTTGGTGAACAGACGCTCAGCACGCACCTCCTCAATCTAGCTGCAGTCAGAAGGACAACAGCGCCCAGGCTGCACTACCAGCTAAGTGCGCAACCCTTAGCTGGCGGTCTTTGTCATCTCTTGACCCGTGAAAGCATGAGGTAGGAACTTGTGAGGACCATAGCTATGTTGCGTGGACGCACGCTCCATCCCAGGTGTCTAATCACCATTTTGCAGCCAAATTACTGTATGAATTTGCAGTATAGTAAAAAATAATTTCGCTTCTCAGGTCATCCAAACGAGGTAGCTTAGGTAGCTTAACAGTGGCTTATTGCTTTCAATGAGACGTTTGCTCCCGTAGGCAAGTACACAACGTCCTCGCGTGTCTATGGAATAATCGCGTGTCTATGGAATAAATCAGTGAGTGGTCGTTTCTCCAACTAGATTCGGAGACGTGGAACATCTTGTTTTATGGCTGGACAACTGTGCAGCCAAGAATAAAAACTGGAATCTGTTCCGTCATCTGATACTTTTGGTTAACTCAAAAAGTGTTCAGTTGAAGGAATTGATTCTGAAATTTTTGAACCTGGGCACACTTTTATGGCTGACGACCGTTTTCACGCCGCCGTTGAAGGAGCAATGTGACGTAAACCACCATTTACCTACTTCGATTTCCAAGTAGTGGTTGCTAACGCGAAAGAAAAAGTCGAAGTATTGGAAATGCTGCCGGAACATTTCTTTCCCAGCGTTTTCAGCTGCTCTCAATACGTGCTCAACAAAATCAAACCTCGACTTTATATCGACAAAATCCGATATATTATCGTGAAGAAAGGATCCTTGTATCTTCATTACAGTAACTCTGTAAACGGTGAGGACTTGAAGTGCTGCAAATTATTTACAGCCGAACAAAAAAGCAGATTTCAGCTGACGACTCGATCTGGAAGATCATTTGAAAACAAAAAGAGCCAACCTCGAGGCATTGACGCTGACAGGAAAACCAATTTACTTAAAACACTTTCACCATTGGTGGAGGAAGAGAAGTAGAGATTTTGGATTGAATTGCCTCAATCTGGACAAACGGGAGACTCATTGGTAGAATGGATTTTTATTCCGATATTATTCTTGTTATGATTGTTATCATTACCATTCACTTCATTAACATTTTTTATTTTATTTATAATTTCATTATGTCTCTAAGAAGGATTAAACATTCGGGAAATACAAAGAATTAATTATAAATGGTGTTAAATATTCTTATTTTACTGCCACTTAAAAACGGGACTCATATGCGGTTACTTTCAAGATGGGACAAACCGACCTGATATTTTTTTCAAATTTCATTTTTTTTAAATTATTGCTTTCAAAAATATGATAAAAAATAAGGCAATTGCGCAAAATAACTCAAAAACGTCGAAAAGTAATATAGGACTGATATGCGGTTACAGGCAGTAGAGCTGCCACTATAATAAATCAATTGGCTATTTGATTGCTGCTCCAAATGACTTGGGTAAAGAGATATCTGTATGAATTTCTGCCGAGGTTTGGCTATTATATACGTATAAATGTGTATTTCAGTTAAATACATTTTTCATTATAGATACCCAAAATTTATTTTGTATGCTGTGCAACACTTTCTTCAGTATGACCTTGATGCAATGCTTGTGATGACCAATGCGCCTGGAAGAAGCGCGTTCAATCGCGTAGAGCGGAAAATGGCGCCACTCAGCTCCCAACTAGCTGGAGTGATCCTGCCTGCAGATTCATATGGATCCCATCTTGATGAAAGAGGTAAAACTATAGATGAAGAACTCGAAAAGAAAAACTTCACAGCAGCGGGTGAAGCATTTGCTCAACTATGGAGTGCATTGGTCATTGATGGATTTCCAGTTGTAGCCGAATATAAAGAACCAAGGAAAGCATGTGATCCTCCTAGCTTGCCAGATCATGAGTGGTACAAGGACCATGTACGCGAATCTCAATATGCCTTGCAAATCGTTAAATGTGAAAATACTGGATACTGAAAGTCATTCCGAAGTAGCTATCTCTATGTTTTACCGAACAGGTTCCTTCCACCTCCTTGCCCATTGAGACAATCTAGTGCGGGTATCATGGTACCAAGACCAGGAGATGTAAAACAGACAGATCGGTTTTTGCCTCTGTTCCAGCGTCTTGCTTTGGGTGTACCAATACCTGTTGATTCTGACATGGTTAATGTACCATACGACATGTACTGCCCTTCGCTTCGTAATGAAATCAAGCAAAGAACCTGTGAAACTTGTGGTTTGTATTTTGCATCGATGAAAGCTGCTGGTATACACACTAAATCGGTTCATGGATCTTCGTGCAACAAACAACCCATGCGAGTAGCAGCTCGCCGATGTAAGGAATTGCTGTGTGTGATCCGCGACGATTACACAGGAGCTGAAGACGTTGACTGGATGGATGAAGAGGATGTTGATACGGACAACGCAACTGATTTCACGCCACAATCCATGGACGATTATTTTGCTGAGGTTCAAGCCGTCGAAGCCTGGGTAACAAATGAGTTCACAGCAGCTGATTAATCATTTATATTTGCTAAATCGTAAGCGCACATAAATAGATGGTTCTGCTGATTCGTTTGCGCCAAAATTGATTTATTATTTTTTTTATTCAACTTTCTTTTGTATTCAAAGCTTCAATAAGAACATAAACTGCTTTAAAAACATTTCACAAGCAACTTTAAATAATTTTAATGAGAAAAAAAATGAAATCTTACTAAGATGTTTGGGAGGGGGGGGGGGTCTTTGGAAATCTTACGATGCCTTACAAGGGAGGGAGGGTGGTTAAAAAATGGCAAAAACCCCTTACGTAATTTGTGGATGACCCCCTACCTATCACTCCGCAGTACAGGGAATCTCCACAAACCTCCGAAAGGGCACTGGCTGGTGACTGTCATCGGTTGGTTAGACGACATACAGAGCGCGCTGGCCTAATAGGGTAGGCCAACAATCCCTCCAGGGTACGCCAACTTCCGGTTGGCTTACGACTCAACGCGCTGAACATCTAATACCGCCAATTTGGCAGCCGGGCGCTCATAAATTCCAGTGACTGTCTGTACGATTGCTTACCGGACCTGTCCGTCTCGACTGACTATCGCACTGATGACTCTTCCTTTCGGCCAACAACTCCGGGGCATCTTGGGGTCGACAATGATCACCACTTCTCCCGTGGCGATGGGCTTCACAGGCTGGAACCATTTAGACCGACGAGTAATTTCAGGCAGGTAATCGGTGAGCCATCGCTTCCAAGGTTAGCCAAGACTTGCGAAGTGCGCCAGTTCTGCTTCAGGAGAAGACCGCAGTCGTTACTCGTAACCAATGGTTTTGTTCCGTTGGATGAACCAAGAAGGAAGTGGTTTGGGGTAAAAGCTGAGGCAGAATCGTCGTGTGTTGGCACATGCGTGAGCGGCGTGAAGTTGACCACGTTTTCTATTTCCTTCAGAGTGTTTCGGAGTACCTCGTCAGATTGTTTTTTCGTTGTGCAAACGGCTAATATGTTGGTTTTCACCGTTCGCATTGGCCGCTCCCAGCTTCCACCCATGTGAGGTGCCAGCGGAGGATTGAACATCCACTCTGTCTCGGAGCTAGTAAACTCTTTCATGATTTCGTCATGGTCGATCACTTGCTCCAGTTTCTTCAGCTCTCGATCCGCTTCGACAAAGTTGATTCCTCGGTCACAGTAGAACTTTCGGGGTTGACCACGCCGAGCGACGAAATTGCGGATTGCCATGATGCAGGAACTAGTCGTATTGCTCGAGTTGTTAGGCAAGTGGTCAGCATCCCCCAGCGTTTCTCGACTCTTCTGCCGACGATGACTTCGATTGGACCAAAGTAATCGATTTCCGTGTGAGTGAACGGGCGTGAGAACGCTGCTAGACGACCAGGAGGTAGATTTGCCATGCATGGAGGATTGGTATGCATGGAGTATGTGGCTGATTTGGTACTTCTGCCGCAGATCGTTTATCACTGTCGCGTGGTTTTGGTGGCGGTATTTATTGTGGTAGTGAGACATTATCAAGGAAGGGATGTGGTGGTTTCATGGTAGGATGATGGGTTTCTTCGCGTCTTCGTTGATGTACTGGCAGGCTGTAATGCGGATCCTCATGCGCAGTATATAATGTTCATCCAGCCACGGTGTCAGCTTGTACAGTGAACTGGATCTCGGAAATGAAGCTTTCGGTTCTCCTGTTTGAGGTGCGTTTCGTAGGCTGGAAACTTCTTCAGGAAAGCCTTCCTGTTGCGCTAGATGAATCAGGTATGCTTCAGCTGCGTAGATTTCACTTTCGGTGAGAGGTCCCGTTGTCCTTCTGTCGTTTCTGGTGATTGGAGCGGCAGTTTCCTGTGAATCGTAGCACACGTGCAACAACGTTTCGCAATCGCTCCCAGTTCGAGTAGTCGGTTACACGGACAATTGGTTCTGGAGAAGCGTAGTGAACGGCAAGAGCTCCTATGAGTTCAGCGTATGTTGCTTCGCTCCAGATTATCGACTAGGCCACTTATCTTCAGTTCAACAAATATAGCCATTGAACCACCTGCTGTCCGGAGAATGATCGGGGTGGATGTCCCACTTCGTTCCATCATCAGCAACGTTCAGCTTGCTTGGTACGTATCGCCATTCATGCGGTTCCGTAGCTTCCAGGATCTCTGTGACTCTGAATCCAACGAACTGAGTGTACCGCCGATGATCGGAGTTCATCCAGCACGAAACGTCTCTTGAGTCCGTCCAGTAGATTTGTTTCGTGATCCGTATTCCCAGCGCTTCAATAACCGTGCAAGAAAGCCGCGTTCCTAATAGCGGTGCTTGAAACTCCAGTCGAGGAATCGAAGTGAGCTTCAAAGGGGCCACTCTGGTCTTGGCGGTGACGATGGAACAATGGATTATCCCATCCCTGACAAAGCGAAGAAAACATACAGCTGCCATCCCATTATTGCCGGCATCTACGAAAGTGTGTAGTTTTACTTCATCGGCTTCGGTGAGTGGATGTCTGGCACTGTAGCATCGAGTGATTTGAACGTTCTCAACATTGAGCAAGACTTTAAGCCAGGTAAGCCAGGTTGCGAACTCTTCGTCGTGTATTGCTTCATCCCAGCTTGCTCCGGATCGCCATATGTCCTGCAGCAAGGCCTTCAGGTAGGCTAGAAAGTGCGCAATCAGGCCAAGTGGGTCAAATATCGTCATGAGGACTCGCAGAACTTCCCGGTTAGTGGGACACCGTTCCCTTTCAGCAAAGCTTCATCATAACGATTCCAGCCGACCTTGTAGGTGAAAGCATCAGACGATGTATTCCACCACATTCCTAGGACCTTCTCAGAAGATAACTCCGTGGATAGATCGAGACTTTTTGACGTAGGACTACGTCTTTGTTTTTAATACAGGGGTACACGTTGTGAGTACAAAAATTTGGAGCGTCACGAAATATGCTTAGGTTTTGAACGTTAATAAATAATTCATTTCATGACCGATTTTCAAAATTGTTGCACCAATCTATCTGGAATATTTCTACGCATCAATTTTATAATTGGAATTGATTCATTTTCAAAATTAGGCTATTGAAAATAACATAAGTACAAGGTGATGTCTTATAATGTCGATTTTTCAAAGTAATTTTACCAAATGCACAGTATAATCCTAGCACAGACTTCATATTCAAGTAACGTCTCCTAGGCAGTCATGAATGTTATATAACGGGTACACCTTCGCATTTTAATTCAGTCTTACGGCTGTGCACAAGTCTGCTGAGGGAACGCGGTTGGCAGCAACAGGCACCCCTGGAGGGTGCACTGACGAACAGTCGTTACCCAGAGAGGCTTTTGTGCGGTTGGCTGTTGGTGTCGCTGCTCCCGTCAACCTCGCTGCCGAAGCCTACGAGTTGGCGAGAAACAGCCACCCTTGACATCCCACGTCACCTGCAGATGGTCACCCGCAACGACGAGGAGCTGAACCAAGAAGAAAACCCATGTTCCTCCCCCGTCAACTAAATCCGTCCTTTCCAGGACGACCAAATCAGTTTGCCAATTAAAGAGTTTGGTTGAATTTTTCTCTTGTGTTTGAAATTTCAATTACCGCGCCTCAGCTGCAAATAGCATTGCTTTAAACGCCGCGTCCCGGAGTAAATGAACAACCAACGAACGAAATTTTAACATGCATAATGCGAGCCGAACTGCAACACGTCCGACCGACCATTTAGTAGAGTTCATTTTAGTTCCTAGTTGAGCATAGCGGATTAGTTGCTGGTGATAGCAGGTAATTAAGGCATATTTCTGTTAAAAAAATCATCCGTCTAGCGTGCAGTAATTAAAACTAATTATTGTGGCGCAATAAATGAATTTCGTCCCCTTTTGTGCAATTTGTATCACATTGCCTTCGTTGGTACCGCCTTCTTTCGTGCACTAGCATCCGACCCCTTTACGTAATAGCTCTTAGCAGAACATTTTGATTCAGTCTTACGGCAGTCATTAAGCTGTGCAGTGGTCTTAGGATCGCAGTTGGTGGCGGCGAGCAGTCGTTGCCCAGAGAGGCGTTGTTGCAGTTGGCTGTTGTTGCCGATGCTCCCATCAACCTCGCTGTGAGAAACATGGCTGCTGAAGTCTACGAGTTGGCGGGAAAAAGCCGCCTGTGACAACGAGACAAGAATCAATCATCCCACGAGATGAACCAAGAAAGAAAGCCCAAGTTCAATCGCGAACTGTTTCTCCCCCGTCAACTAAATCCGTCCTTTTCAGGATGACCAAATTAGTTTTCCAACTAAAGAGTTCGTTTGGATGATTTTTTTCTCTTGTGCTGTTTGAAATTTCCACTTCCGCCGCGTCCCGGAGTAAATGCCAAAGCGCATTGAACAACCAATGAACCAACAGATCCATAACTATCTTCTACGCGTTAGAGATAGTGGCCATCGCGAACTACAACCGGGGCCGTATCATAATTAAGAGCCACCACATGCTTTCTAAAGAGTGTACAATAGAATTTTCTTGGCCCTTTTCAGGACTGACTTAAATCAATTTGCGGATGGCCCTGACGTGTATGGGAATTCGATTGCTGCGTAGTCCTACGTCAACTTTGCGTACAACCCCATTGGGCTGTCCCTTATAGTTTTTCCTCCGTGTTTGCTTCTTGCAGTGTCAACGTCACTCGCCTGGAATTGCTAATCCAGTTCCGGATTTCAAATCCATCTTGGGCATGAACATGCTTTACGTCCTTCGCGATCTGTACAGCTTTGTCCTCAGATTTGAAGCTGATTAACATGTCATCAACATGGTATGATTCCGTGATAGCTTCGTATGCCGCTGGATACTGCTCCTTGAACCGTTCTGCGTTGACATTCTTCACGTATTGAGCGCTACTTGGAGAACAGCACGCTCCAAAGGTCATTACTTTCATCGCGTACACAACGAGGTTTCCGTCTGCATCTGTCCATAAGAAGCACTGGTATCGTTGATCTTCTTCGTGAATCAGCACCTGGTGAAACATTTCACGGATGTCCAGTGACCGCGACAGGATGCAGGCGAAACCGAAGTAAGATCTCGAATAGAGGAGAAAGTGGATCTGGTCCCTTCAGCAGGGCAGAATTTAGTGACTTTCCGTGAACTTTGGCAGCAGCGTCCCAAACCAATCTCACTTTATCAAATTTGTTCGGATTAGTAACTGGGAAGACTGGCAAAAACCAATTGTCACCGGATTGCTGCGCGACTTCATCGTCGGATAGCTTGCGAACGTAGCCTTTCGTAACGTAGTCTTCAATCTTCTGCGTCAATACTTTGGTCAACTGACTTTGGTCCTTCGCCATATGTTTCTACAACGATTGATGATGTGTTATCGTATCGAAGAAGTAAACCCGTCTCATATCGTTCACCGTTAAAGCGTGTTCGTGACTTCAAAAGTGACTGAGCTCGCTCTACTTCAGAAGATTGAAGAAGTTTAGTTGGTTTGACAACTCCTACACTATCAAGGGAGAAGTACTCCTTGATTGCTTGATGTAGATCTTCGTCAGAACCATCGTCGTACGAGCGTACGTGGAAGGTGTAGTGAAACATACTTGGTGTCTCTCCAGTGCATAATCCCCCACAGACAGTCCAACCTAGGCGTGTCTTCAACGCGATCGGTTGGCCTAATTCTCCTTCACGGCTCTTCAGGGTCAGGCAAATGAGCATGCTTCATGCCAATCAGGATTCGAGGATGGGCGTCTTGTTATGACTCGATCAACAGCCCTTTGAAGTGAGGATACAAGTGTACTAGTTCTTTGAGATTTACCGTTTGATGTGGTAGCATTAGCTGATTCACTGTACGTACGTCTTCCATCTGGAACTTGCACTTTATACAAATTCCCGGCAACCAGTATGTGACTGCGAAAGACAGGTTCGATGTTCCAGAGTCTCTCAGGAAACAGCAAGTGTCAAAGTTCCCCAAGAACGGAGCAAGCCTTTCGTGACAACTTCAACTGTAAATGGTCAAGTATACATGAATGAATGCCTGAAAAAGCGACTGCTTCCGTTCTCAAAACACACAACGTTCCTACAATTTGTTGGCCGGACCTATCCTCTTGTAACTACTGCAAGGATGTTCTGGAGTGGTACAAAACGAATGGTGTCAATTTCGTGCCGAAGGATCTTAACCCCCTAAACTCTCCAGAGTTGCGGCCAATTGAAAAATATTGGGCTAGCATCCTAAAGTTGTCTCTACAGAACAGGAAATGTATTAAGAAGAAAGTTCGGGCTTTTGAATTTCGTAAAGAAATACAGCGATATAAAAATACTTAAACCAAGATTATACATTGTATTTTATTTTCTGAATATTTCATGACAATTGGTTGAGAAACTTGTTTCTGAGGACGAGTTCAAAGTGATGCAATTTTACTGTGGACACCCTTTACTTTCGCATAGTTGTAAATCCGTCAAGCATTGCTTGAGCCAACTCCATTTCCACCAGTATCTTGCATATCTATTTCACATTTGAGCAGATTTCACTCATCCATTAGATTTTCGATTCGATGGGCTTATGCATCGACAATCCTCAACGAAGGCGTTTCGAATTCCTGATTTATTCAATGTTTGGTTACATGAAGCGATATAAAGTTTATGCAAGAAGCATAAAGCAGTAACTTTATGCAAGAAGCTGAGATTATCAATGTGCTTCTATTAAGTCAACTCAGCCGTTATTTTACTTCCAATAATTAAGTTTTCGGGAGGTAATAAGTTCTCAACATTGTCATATATACAGGGTATAGAAAAATGATTGCGACACGAAAATTTTTGATCAACTTTGTAGTGCTCTACTTCATGAAATATTATCTGATTTAATTTCACCAAAAAGCATTCGATTGAGAAATCAATGTTATTTTATATCTCAGTAACATAATTGGCCATGACCCCCGGACAGCGGAGTTATTCCGGGTTTCCGAAGAGCCTATCTCACATGTTGAATTATGATGCGAATTTGTACAAGATGCCGTTGTCAAACTTTTTTTATTTAGTAAACACACGCAAAGACAAAATATTGAAATGTCGATTACAAGAATCGGCCTTAAATTGACCGAGATATGGCCATTTTCGTGAACCAGGTTCTGATAAAGGGTCCTGGATGCGGTTAACTCTTTATTTTACTCAAAACATGCCATATGACAGCTCTTTCTTCTTGGTTTTTCATCACAAACCTTATTATAAACTAAAAGTGGATCGTTGACCATATTGGACACTCCCGGAACTTCCAGAACGTCCCCGGGGGAACCTGTAGTAGGGACCAGTTAGGCATTTATCCCAAAACATGCTGTGCGGCAGCTCTATCTTCATATTTTTAATAAATATGATATTGCTAAACTTCAGAAGGCAATTGGATACATTGGCCACTCTCGGAACCACCGAAACGTCCCCGGGGGAACCTGTAGTAGAGGCCATTTACGATTTTACTCCAAAACATACTGTTCGGCATATCTATCTTCATGATTTTTCATAATAATGATTTTGATAGACTTGAGAAAGCCATTGGCTACATTGGCCACTACCGGAATATTTTTGGGGGAACCTGTAGTAAGCATCAATTACGATTTTACCACAAAATATGGACTATAAGACTCGCTGGCTAGCCTGATCCAGCATCCTGGTACCTTTGAGGATTGTTGTATTTGCCCACCTGCTACCTACACAAAGGTGCGAAACCACTGTACTGAAACCAGTTGCAGAAATTCATTGTGAACGGCGAGTGTTTGCAATTTTATCTATTCGAACAAACGGGGGTCCACGGTTTTGTATTTACACCTGTTCGAAACGATTTTGTTGACTAAATATGTTTCTACCAACAAACATGTGTAATATAAGTCCTGGGAATACTTTCAGGCGTTTATTTGACAGCATTAACAAACACACAAATGTCACCCAATGTACTTGTCACGTTCATCTGTGTTCCTACTGAACTGTCAAACTCAAATTGCGCAGTAGTTTCCATTAAAAATGTCGTACAAGCTGGATTTACGAGCTCAAGTCGCCAACCCTTTTGGACGGCTTCGTACAAGTGAAATTTTGAGCGTGTTCAAAGACGAGCCAATATCAAAATCAATAATATACCGTGTTTT
Source organism: Aedes koreicus (assembly GCA_024533555.2). Taxonomy (NCBI): domain Eukaryota; kingdom Metazoa; phylum Arthropoda; class Insecta; order Diptera; family Culicidae; genus Aedes; species Aedes koreicus. The sequence goes on along the minus strand of JAHHFK020003219.1, from coordinate 125,914 downwards.
GAAAGATTGTCGTGATGGTAAAGAACCGGAAAACAAAAAGAAAAGTGGCCGCCCAACAAAATTGTTTTTGCCACCAAAATATACACAGCAACAACTCGAAAAAATACCAAAATGCTGCCGTGCAGTTCGTCGCGAGCATTTTGCAAATGGAAAGTGCATAATTTTGGATGATGAATCTTACTTCACGTTTTCGCACCATGAATTGAGTGGCAACGATGGTTTCTATACTGCTAATATTAAAACAACACCAGACGATGTTAAATATGCCAGCAAATCGAAATATGAGCCAAAGGTGTTAGTGTGGGCAGCCATGTCATCGAAAGGTATCTCGGCGCCTTTGATACGCCCAAACAAGGCCAAAGCTGTCAATTCTGACGTGTATATCAGCCAATGCTTGCCGAAATTGAAGCAATTCATCAACAAATATCACGCTGACGACGAAATCATGTTTTGGCCGAATCTTGCAAGCTGTCATTACGCGAAAAAAACATTAGATTGGCTAACTGAGCAAAACATACCATTTGTACCGAAAAAGCCTCAGGCTCGTCCAATTGAAAATTTTTGGAGTGTTCTCAAACGGATGGTGTACGACAATGGCTGGGAAGCTAACAATGAGCAACAATTGGTTAATCGAATCAAGCGGAAGATGAAAGAAATAGACATAGACACCGTCCAGAACCTGATTCAACATGTTCGCCGTACACTGCGTAAAATCGAAGATAATGGTCCATTGAGCGTACTGTAAATATATTTTTCAACAATGTATTAATAGTATAAAATACTCTGAAGAGCATTTTAAAATCCGATTGTTTCATTTCAAGTACCATAGTTTTGAATTTTTCACAGGACTTATGTTACATATGTTACCATTGTTTTTTTTTTTGACTCAGCATCAGCTTAGTCACCCTCGCAAACTAACACCAGTGGAAAGTATAAGAACAGTACTGAATTGTAAATCGAATGAACATGCCAGCACTCGATATCACGTACAACACTTCTGCTTTCATGCTCGCGTTATTCAGAGATCCTAAGATTTTTTAACACGACGTAGTTTTCATTTACGGGTCACGTTTCTTGAGAATATGAACCATGAAATAATCAACCAGTGCAGGCTATTTTTCAACAATTCTTTCTGCTGCTTCTTGCAGAGTTAACCACCTTAATAAAAACCTGATAAACTGCAATGATCAAATCTGACGCTACTTCTCCCAACTCTTCAAAACTTCTTCAGGAACACATAATGAAGGGTGTGTATATTGCAAAATCCGATATTCAGCAAAGGCTTTCTGTGATCTCCGACAAGTTGATCGTTGATAAGCCGCTCCACTTTTTTATTGTCGTTTGGACCGTCATTTCCTGCAAAATTTATTTATTGAACATAGGAGATACTACCCAGCAAGAGAATTTTAAGCGGTCGATCAGCATTCTGCAAAGCTTAATGTAACTTATCTCAAGCATATCATCGGCTTTGGTAGAACCGATGAAGAACGATTGAAGATGCGTTGAAACAACCTGGGCAGAAGCGCCAACTTCCGAAAATAATTGGCTGTTGGGGGGGGGGGGGGGGGGCGGTGGGGTTGGCTAACTTGTTTCGTCAGAATTATGCAAAAATAAAAATATCAGTATTTTAAAGGGCAATAGTCTTTAAATCCTATTCCAATGAGTAAAAACCGGATACAAACATTTTTCAGTAGTACATTTGTGTATTATAACGATTTCTTTCTACAATAACGTCCAGGCTTCAAAACACTCCACTTGTTACACGTAAAAAGTATTTTTTTCTCTGGCTATTTCGTGAAATAAACTCATTCAAAACTTCATCCATGTCCAGATCTTTCGCCATGTCCTTGTGGAAGTGCAATATGGCCAAAGAATTTAGCCGCTGTTGTCCCATGCTGGAGCGTAAGTATGTTTTCAGTCTTCGAAGTCCCGAAAATGACCGCTCAGGTGTTGCAGAAGATGACGGAATTGTCACAAATATATTTAGAAATTTTACAAACTCTGGGAGAAGTTCAATCAAATGCGGTTCTTTCTTGAAGTAGTCAACAGTATCTGTGATATTCTCAACACACTTGTCAGCTTCCTTCAAAGTTTGCAAAAACATTTCCCGATGCAACAGCAAGCGTTCCTGATCGGAATCAGCCCCATAAAAACTCAGAATTTTTGCTTTGTTTGCGTCGTCTCCCAGCAAAAACTTTTCATTTTCCAACAGGAACTCAAACGACGTCAAGTGATTCCAGAATCTTGTCGATAATTTCCTGATACTGGGATCATGAATCTCTTCAACCGATCCTGCGATTGATTCTCTTCTCTGTGATTGTTCGTCTGGATCGTATCGTTTTGGCTCCCTCCTTTTTCGCGGCAACTTCGGAGATCCTACCTCGGCCGATTTGCCTGAGATACCCTTTCCCAAAACCTCGGAAAACTCCTTTTTACCGAGGTTCAAACTTGCCTTCAACATTTTGATCATTCGGTATGCTTCCTCCAGACGCAACGATTTTCTTTGGAGCGCCGTGTCAATGTACCCGAATAATTTTACTAGTACCATCAAGGTGAAGTAAAAGTCGAATTTCTCAATCATTCTCAAAAACCCAGCAGCTTTTGCACCAGCATCAGAAGCATCACCTTCAGCCAACGTCGTGAAAAATTCAACCAAAGCGGAATAGTTTGATAAAACAGATGATTTGGACACGAATTTGACTGTCCATCTTGTTGGGCACAAAGGTCGAAGTTTGGTGGAATCATCTGATTTAATAGACTGGAACATCGCGAGCCGTTTTGGTGAATCCCTGACGAAGTTGATCAGATCCTTCACTAAGTTTAAGGTATCTCGGCAAATATGAATCGTTTTTATACTGTCTTGCGCCACCAAGTTCAAAGAATGAGCCAAGCAATGGACAAACAAAGCTCTCCTTTCATCACAAAGAATCTTAGCTTGCACTCCAATTTTGCCACCAGCCATATTCCTTGCTCCATGATAACACCTACGAACCTGGGCCTTCAACTTTGATCAGTAGTGAATGGTTTTCTGTAATTGTTAAATATAGTTCAACGGTTTTCCGAAATCATAATTCGCCGGTACGGAAAAAAATGAAATAACACTTTGATCCATAATGGGAAGAATATAATTTTCCTAATACACGGTGTTCAATAAGTTCGGATACACTTTCAAAATTTGTTAAAAAAATGAAAACATGTTTTTTTATTTTTTGGATTTATGTTATTGAAAGCTATGTTTACAAGGAACGTTTACAACATTTCTCTTGGAATGACCCCCCCCTTTGTACTCCTTAACGAGCTTCAAACGTTTCTCGAACGCGTCGCAGGCGGCACGCACGGACTGCATGGGCATTTTGTCCCAGATTTTGAGAATTACCGTCTTGAAATGATCCAAAGTGCTGACCTTGTATTCGTTCAGCTTCGCCATCATATAGGATCAAACAAAAAAGTCGAGAGGATTTAAGTCCGGGGAGCTGGGAGGCCACAAAGTTTTGTCCAGAAAGTCGGTTAAATTGTCCCGACACCAGGCTTGAACCACATTTGCCGTATGGGCTGGTGCACCGTCCTGCTGGAACACGTAGTGCTCATCGCCGTAGAGGCTTCGGACTCTGGGGGCAACAACCTTTTCCAAAACCTCAGTTTTGTAGTACGCCGCGTTGATTTTGACGTTTTTTTCAATAAACACCAAGGGTAGCTTACCACGTTTGCATACTGCCCCCCAAACCATCACCGACGCGGCACTTTGGAACCGAGGGATGTTTATATTGGATTCAGGAATGCTGTCCCTCGATGGCGCCCACACCCGGTCATTTTGCACATTGTGCGGCTGCTGCAGCACGAACAGTTTCTCGTCCGAAAAAACAAACTCCTGACCAGCGTGCCGAGAGAGGATCCTCTTAGCTCGATCCAACCGCTTTTTGCTGGTAGCCTCCGAAACGCCATGGACCTTACGTTTTTTGTAAGGCCTGAAACCAAGGTCCTTGGTGAGTATGGTGTGAGCGGTTCCAATGGAAACGTTGAGATCTGCAGCCGTTTTCCGGATTGAGCGGTTCTTTTTTGCGCCGAATTCGCTCCCTCACGATCTTGATGACCCGTGGCGTCCTCGCTGAACGCGGCCGACCGGATCTCGCACGGTCATTGGTCGAGGACGTCTCCCGGTATCGCCTGATGGTCGTGTAGACAAAGTTCCGCTTGACCCCATGCGATTTCAGCAGCCGGAATATATCGCCGGGTCGCTCACCGTTCAAAAAACGCTTAATAACGAAGTCCCGATACTCTTTCATCGCGCGTAACAAACAAACAACAACTAACAGAATGTCAACACCGCGCACATTCGGTAGCGTATGAATGAAGCTAAAGCTGACACCAATACCAATGCAGAATATGTACATGGCGCATACCTACGCAATGATGAAAACTTGTATTCGAACTTATTGAACACCGTGTAGAGATAAAATTCTCCTTTTCAATGTGTAGGTTTGAATACTTTTAATTTATAAGGTAGATTTAAGCTCAATTTTAATGTTTTGCATGCCTATTTAGTTTAAGCTTGCATTTTAATAATGTAATAACGCAAAGATCATATTATCATAAAGTTCGCATGACCATATTTGTTCATTTAATCGTGTATACATGTATATAGGTATGTTACTCACGTTTAGTTCCGTTTAGAGTAAATCGAGAATCCAGTTCTAGTATAGTTTAATGTCTAAGTGGTAAGTTCTAGATAAGTAAATGTAATTAGGCTTTATAAATTTCCTTCCAGGTATTCAGTGTGTTCTCACCGATCTTCTATGGATTTTGATTCGTAGGCAGCAAGTGTAGTCATAACCTAGATTATAAGGCTAAATTTAAGATAGATTTAACATGATCCAATTTCTTTAGGCTTACCAATTCTGATGATTTAAGGTAGATTAATCTATTACTAGGATAATTGTAAGAGAAATAGCACACTATTTTAAGTACAACTAGCACTCATTTTACTATAATTAATAATTTTAAGATGCACTCACACATGTGGCTGTTGCTTGTTGTTTTACTTTTTTTTTGTTTTCTTTGTACTCACCCGGTGTGACGGTTCGTCCCTACCTATCACTCCGCAGTACAGGGAATCTCCGCAAACCTCCGAAAGGGCGCATCGGTTGGTTAGACGACATACAGAGCGCGCTGGCCTAATAGGGTAGGCCAACAATCCCTTCAGGGTACGCCAACTTCCAGTTGGCTTACGACTCAACGCGCTGAACATCTAATACCGCCAATTTGGCAGCCGGGCGCTCATAGATTCCAGTGACTGTCTGTACGATTGCTTACCGGACCTGTCCGTCTCGACTGACTATCGCACTGATGACTCTTCCTTTCGGCCAACAACTCCGGGGCATCTTGGGGTCGACAATGATCACCACTTCTCCCGTGGCGATGGGCTTCACAGGCTGGAACCATTTAGACCGACGAGTAATTTCAGGCAGGTAATCGGTGAGCCATCGCTTCCAAGGTTAGCCAAGACTTGCGAAGTGCGCCAGTTCTGCTTCAGGAGAAGACCGCAGTCGTTACTCGTAACCAATGGTTTTGTTCCGTTGGATGAACCAAGAAGGAAGTGGTTTGGGGTAAAAGCTGAGGCAGAATGCGTGAGTGGCGTGAAGTTGACCACGTTTTCTATTTCCGTCAGAGTGTTTCGGAGTACCTCGTCAGATGGTTTTTTCGTTGTGCAAACGGCTAATATGTTGGTTTTCACCGTTCGCATTGGCCACTCCCAGCTTCCCCCCATATGTGGTGCCAGCGGAGGATTGAACATCCACACTGTCTCGGAGCTAGTAAACTATTTCATGATTTCGTCATGGTCGATCACTTGCTCCAGTTTCTTCAGCTCTCGGTCCACTCCGACAAAGTTGGTTCCTCGGTCACAGTAGAACTTTCGGGGTTGACCACGCCGAGCGACGAAATTGCGGATTTCCATGATGCAGGAACTAGTCGTGAACGAGTGAGCGACTTCAATGTGTATTGCTCGAGTTGTTAGGCAAGTGGCCAGCATTCCCCAGCGTTTCTCAACTCTTCTGCCGACGACGACTTCGATTGGACCAAAGTAATCGATTTCCGTGTGAGTGAACGGGCGTGAGAACGCTGCTAGACGACCAGGAGGTAGATTTGCCATGCATGGAGGATTGGTATGCATGGAGTATGTGGCTGATTTGGCACTTCTGCCGCAGATCGTTTATCACTGTCGCGTGGTTTTGGTGGTGGTATTTATTGTGGTAGTGAGACATTATCAAGGCAATGATGTGGTGGTTTTGTGGTAGGATGATGGGTTTCTTCGCGTCTTCGTTGATGTACTGGCAGGCTGTAATGCGGATCCTCATGCGCAGTATATAATGTTCATCCAGCCACGGTGTCAGCTTGTACAGTGAACTGGATCTCGGAAGTGAAGCTTTCCGTTCTCCTGTTTGAAGTGCGTTTCGTAGGCTGGAAACTTCTTCAGGAAAGCCTTCCTGTTGCGCTAGAGGAATCAGGTATGCTTCAGCTGCGTAGATTTCACTTTCGGTGAGTGGTCCCGTTGTCCTTGGTCGTTTCTGGTGATTGGAGCGGCAGTTTCGGCAGCGGCTGAATCGTAGCACACGTGCAACAACGTTTCGCAATCGCTCCCAGTTCGAGTAGTCGGTTACACGGACAATTGGTTCTGGGGAAGCGTAGTGAACGGCAAGAGCTCCTATGAGCTCAGCGTATGTTGCTTCGCTCCAGATTATCGACTGGGCCACTTATCTTCAGTTGAACAAATATAGTCCGGACCATTGAACCACCTGCTGTCCGGAGAAAGATCAGGTTGGATGTCCCACTTCGTTCCATCATCAGCAACGTTCAGCTTGCTTGGTACGTATCGCCATTCATGACCCGTAACGCTGGTAGATCACCTTTTCGTGGTGCGTTACGGGGTACCAGATCTACCACCGAACCCTAGTCTGAATTAATTCAAACTAGGGAACATATTTGTTTTTGTAATCAAAGGAACATGTATTAGTCCTTATTACATTTTATGTCTTGTGAAAAGTGACAATACTCGGATTGAGCCACCGAGGATGAGCTTGGAATAAGGGAAACATGGTTAGTATTCATTTATGTGAATTCTCATTTTTCTATTTGATGTTCTATAGTTTGAATTGGTTATGACTAGGGTTCTGATGCATGGTCAGTATCGGAGTCATTGTTTGTTTTGTTTGCAATGAATCCAGTTTTGACGGATAAAGGGGCGCGCCTTTGAAGAGTACTGTCGCTCACAAAGGGTTTAAATAGCGGAAACTTTCAATAAAACTCGATTCATTGCCAACAAAACAAACAATGACAACTGTAACAACACCGAATACTTCATCATTTCTCAATAGTGATGAAGTAACTCGACATGCACTAAACAAAGGATACGGGATATACTACAATAGATCAAATTACTGGTCGCAGTGGTTTATGTCCCGAACAGAGGAAAAAAAAAAAAAAAACCCTCCAGATGCGCCATCCCCCCCCCTCCCTCTCTGTCACTATCCACCCAACAACGAGTACCCCCCCAAAAGACATCTCCCCCACCACACCTCTCCTCTCCCCCCCCCCCAAAATTTTTTTTGTTCATCTTTCCCCCCCCCCCCCAAACCCCCCCCAAAAACCCCCTCCTCCCAACGGGGCTTAACACCCCCCCCCGAAAAAAAAGAGGTTCCAAAGGGCCCCCCCTGTTTTTTTTGTTGCCAACGAAAAAACGATTATCCCCCCCCCCACAAAACGAAGAAAACATACAGCTGCCATCCCATTCTTGCTGGCATCTACGAAAGTGTGTAGTTTTACTTCATCGGCTTCGGTGAGTGGATGTCTGGCACTGTAGCATCGAGTGATTTGAACGTTCTCAACATTGAGCAAGACTTTAAGCCAGGTAAGCCAGGTTGCGAACTCTTCGTCGTGTATTGCTTCATCCCAGCTTGCTCCGGATCGCCATATGTAGGCTAGAAAGTGCGCAATCAGGCCAAGTGGGTCAAATATCGTCATGAGGACTCGCAGAACTTCCCGGTTAGTGGGACACCGTTCCCTTTCAGCAAAGCTTCATCATAACGATTCCAGCCGACCTTGTAGGTGAAAGCATCAGACGATGTATTCCACCACATTCCTAGGACCTTCTCAGAAGATAACTCCGTGGATAGATCGAGACTTTTTTCCTCCGTGTTTGCTTCTTGCAGTGTCAACGTCACTCGCCTGGAATTGCTAATCCAGTTCCGGATTTCAAATCCATCTTGGGCATGAACATGCTTTACGTCCTTCGCGATCTGTACAGCTTTGTCCTCAGATTTGACGCTGATTAACATGTCATCAACATAGTGTGATTCCGTGATAGCTTCGTATGCCGCTGGATACTGTTCCTTGAACCGTTCTGCGTTGACATTCTTCACGTATTGAGCGCTACTTGGAGAACAGCACGCTCCAAAGGTCATTACTTTCATCGCGTACACAACGAGGTTTCCGTCTGCATCTGTCCATAAGAAGCACTGGTATCGTTGATCTTCTTCGTGAATCAGCACCTGGTGAAACATTTCACGGATGTCTAGTGACCGCGACAGGATGCAGGCGAAACCGAAGTAAGATCTCGAATAGAGGAGAAAGTGGATCTGGTCCCTTCAGCAGGGCAGAATTTAATGACTTTCCGTGAACTTTGGCAGCAGCGTCCCACACCAATCTCACTTTATCAAATTTGTTCGGATTAGTAACTGGGAAGACTGGCAAAAACCAATTGTCACCGGATTGCTGCGCGACTTCATCATCGGATAGCTTGCGAACGTAGCCTTTCGTAACGTAGTCTTCAATCTTCTGCGTCAATACTTTGGTCAACTGACTTTGGTCCTTCGCCATATGTTTCTCCAACGATTGATGATGTGTTATCGTATCGAAGAAGTAAACCCGTCTCATATCGTTCACCGTTAAAGCGTGTTCGTGACTCCAAAAGTGACTGAGCTCGCTCTACTTCAGAAGATTGAAGAAGTTTAGTTGGTTTGACAACTCCTACACTATCAAGGGAGAAGTACTCCTTGATTGCTTGATGTAGATCTTCGTCAGAACCATCGTCGTACGGGCGTACGTGGAAGGTGTAGTGAACATACTTGGTGTCTCTCCAGTGCATAATCCCCCACAGACAGTCCAACCTAGGCGTGTCTTCAACGCGATCGGTTGGCCTAATTCTCCTTCACGGCTCTTCAGGGTCAGTCAAATGAGCATGCTACATGCCAATCAGGATTCGAGGATGGGCGTCTTCATATGACTCGATCGGCAGCCATTTTTCTTTTGACTCATTCTTATGTGCTAAAGGACGCTTGCATGTGTCGGTCTCAGGGGACAGAAATTTACATGACATTTTGGTAGTGTGTTGTGTCAACGCTGAGCCTTCGTCCAAAAAGGCGTAGGTGTGTACCTCCTTTCCAATTCCTGAAAGCACTACTGGGACATAGCGAAACAGCACAGAACTGGAGGTTGTTTGATGCGTGTTGCAACCATGTCCAGAGTTACTAGCTTCAGGGTGCGGTGACTGTTGCTTTGCGCTCGAAGTTTGATTCTTTTCTTTCTGCTCGTTGTGAAGCAGTTCGTGATGCCTGTATGTGCATCCGTCTTTTCTATATGGTTTAGCCTTGCAGCTGCCTTTGTGTTGGCGAAGGCACGTGCGACAAAGTTCGAACTCTCTGATTACCGCCCATTTGGAATCCCTGGAAAACTCCGGAAATCGTTTGCATTTTTCCACCGATTTGCATTTCCCTTTGCACACTAGAAACGTCACCTTTGTTGATGCCGATGTAGATGCTGTTGCTTTCGAGGCCGTACTTTCTTTCGTGTCATATGGAACCGCTGTTTCTGAGTGCAAATTCAAATAGCTAACTACCTTTTTACTTCGACGAACATCGATGCGGCTAGGTTTTGCTTCTAATGAGACAGTGGGGAATGTTTCCAAACTTGCTGCTTCCGCTAGACTATAGACCCATGCGCTGAAGGTCGCTAGGTTGACCGTGAAACACGCCTTTCGATGTTGGGCCCAGCTAAGCTTGATTAATGGCGGCAGTTTGCTAACGAGTTGATGTAACAAAGTGACGTTGTACATGTACTCCTCCAAGCCACATGATTCCACTGTAGCGCAAGAGTTCTGTACACTCAACGCAAAATCCACTAGTGTTTCCAGTCGATCCTCTCGAATTGCCGGTAGCGAACTTATTTTCCCAATCAGCGAATGCACAATTACTACCGGTTGACCACACAACATTCTTAGCGTGTCCATAGCGCCATCCACATTGCCAGGATGCATCAGCCCTTCACTTGACGGCCTCTTAGGCTTTCCTCTTCAGAGCTCTTTGCAACCGCACCAGGTTCTCCTCTTCCGAGAATCCACAAATAGCTGTCGTGCTACTAAACATAGATAAGAAAATTGGCCATTCTTATGGTTTGTCAGAGAACATGGGCAAATCCTTCGAAACTGCTTGCCGCGCTGCAATCTGAGATCGTGAAAGCTTAAACTGGTCGCATTCGACCTCAATTGTGATGGATTTCCTCGACGATGTTTAAACACGTGTAGCACGTGGCGTGCCGTGAACAGATCGAATGTGATCCACAGCTGACTTGTTTACGTGACGTGCATCGGGATGAATCTTCGTTGACTGAGGTAGAGCATCCAGACTTAAGTGGTTGGACTGCCCGTACGCTGGATCGCGGTTTCTAGAGCCACGATTTTCCTGCAGATAGTTGGGTTGCGGTGGAGGAACCTGTGTGGAAGGCATGGAATTTACAGGTTGATAACGAGCAGTAAGTTGTTGTTCACGCAGAAGCCTTTTCTGTTGAAACTGTTCTTCCCATAGGTGATGGATGCGGTCCTCCTCTTTTTGCAACTGTTGTTGCTGCTCTCGAAGAACTGTTTCCTATTTCCGTTGAACTTCACGTTGCTGTTGTTGATACCACCGGAAGTCTTCTTCTCTTTCTGTTGCTTTTGATGCTGTACTCGAAGGTGTTCTTGCTGCAACTGCTGATTTTGTTGCTGTTGCTCAAGTAGTAATTCTTGCTACAAATGTAACTCTTCTTGGAGTCGCTTTTGGTGTTGTGTTCGTTGGCGCTGTTTAAGTAGATCCTGCTCAATTTGCTCGTCTCGTTCATCCACTTGTGGGTATTGTAGTTGAGCAACAGGATCCAATCGAACCTTATTGACCTCCATCCGTGAAACACTGGTAGTTTTGACCCAGTCTTCAATCCGACTTTGCGAAATTATAGAACTCGAACTCCGACTTGCTCCTTTTTCACTAGCCAGTTTTTCCAGAATTTCTTACTTCTTGGCCAGGAACTCCTTGTGATTATTTACCTTTTCCAGTGCGGTGATGCGCTGACGTTCCACTTCCTCCTGTTGTTGTTGTGTCTCTCTCTTCTTGTAGCTTCAGTAACTGCAATTCGGCACGATTTTGACCGAATCTCTGCGACGATGTACAGGAAACTTCCGAGGATGTCTTTTCCAACTCGATGGTGGGAACTCCTACGACTGTTGTCTTCCTCCCCTCATAAGAGTTTATTTATTTGAAGTCAATCATGTGTAGACTTTTAGTTATAGTTATTTACATGTTTTGTCACTCTTAAATCTATATAAATATATTTGTTACAGTATTAAGCTTACATTCTAGTACATTTATGAGCAGCTTTTTATCAAATATCATTAAAGTATTGCTTCAATTTATATTTTGTCGTTGTGAAGTCAACGTTTTCGCAATGCATATTGTATGTTGCCATCATCCGATTTAAAGGCCCAAATTTAGCATAATTTGTACGATAGTGGCTTGTAGTAAAAACATTTCGATTTCGTAGTTGTCGACTTGGAATATAAAAATTAAGTTTTGATAAAAGTTCTTCAGAATCAATACGATGCGAAACGATATCGTTTACAACTGAGACCATTGCGAATTCTCGACGCTCTTTTAATGTTTTTATGCTGATGAGCATACAACGAGCTTTATAAGATGGTAAAGGAAATCTTGTCCAACCTAATTTTCGAAGGGCAAACAGTATAAATTGCTTTTGAACTGATTCTATTCGTTGTTCGTGCGTGACTGAAAAAGGTGACCATACTACGCTACAATACTCAAGTATTGACCTCACATATGCAACGTATAATGTTTTTATTGTGTATGGGTCATGAAAGTTGTAACTAAATCGTTTTATAAATCCTAGCATGCTACTTGCTTTACTGATTATTGTGTTATAGTGGTCAATGAATGTTAGTTTCTTATCTAAAATAACACCTAAATCCTTAATTCTTCCGCACTTTTCAACTGCCTGATTTCCTAGCGAGATTGTACAGTCTAGTGTATTCCGCTTTCTACTAAATGATATTGATTTACATTTTTGGACGTTTAGCTGCAAAAGGCTTTTTTTGCACCAATTATAAAATAGGAGTACGTCGTTTTTGAATAGTCTTATATCTTCCTTGTTTTTTATTTCTAAAAATATCTTTAAATCGTCGGCATAAATAAGAATTTTTACGTTTTTTAAAATGAGGGAAATATCGTTTACAAATAGTATAAACAAAAGAGGGCCGAGATGGGAGCCTTGAGGAACTCCTGAAGTAACTCGAATAGGATTTGAGGTCTTGCCTTTAAATCTGACTATTTGTTGTCGGTCAGTGAGATAAGACTCGAGCCATTTAAGAAAATTTAGCTCAATACCCATTTTTTGCAGTTTGAATAGAAGCATGGGTATATCAATGCGATCAAATGCCTTGCTGAAGTCTGTGTATAAAGCTTCAACATGGTTTCCATTGTCCATTGCAACCAGCGAATAGTTAACGAATTCGAGTAAATTTGTATTAGTTGAGCGTCCTTTGAAGAATCCATGTTGCAAGGTAGAGATTCTATTTTTAATTTGACAAAATAGTTTTTCATTAATGATCGCTTCAAAAAGTTTTGGAATGCAAGAGATAATAGCAATACCGCGATAATTTCGTATGTCAGATTTTTTGCCACATTTAAAAATAGGAACTAGATAGGAACTTTTCCACGAGTTGGGAAAAATACCGGATTTGATCGACTTATTGAAAAGCCAAAACAAGGGAGTTGTAAGCTCCGAAGCTAAGTTTTTCAGAAAAATAGGGGGAATCCCATCGGGCCCACATCCTTTGGAGATATCTAGTTTTTTCAATGCTTCTTTTATGTCATGCACATTTATATTATTTACACTAATATCTCCACTAAATTCTGGAAAGAAACCGAAATATTTGCGATCACGATCTGCTTCAGAAAATGTGGTATATATATCTTGGAAGAAAGTTGCAAATAGATTGCAAATTTCTGGCGAGGTAGAACCCACATTTTCATCTAGGTACATTTTTGATGGAAAATTGTCAGATTTCAATTTAGTTTTTACATAGTTAAAGAATTTTTTTGGATTGGATTTAATCTCTAACTCGGTTTTTGAGTTATACTCATCAAAGGCAATATTAACGGCTTGATTTAGCTGGTCGCAAATATTCAAATAATTTACCAGATTCTCGTTGCTACTATTTCTTTTGTATACTTTATGTGCTTTTTGCTTTTGGTTTTTTAATTTTTTAATTTGTTCATTATACCAAACTGGGTTTTTTGAATAACTTTGTCTCCTTATTCTTTTCAATGGTACATGTTCAACTATAATTTCGAATAATAATTTGTAAAATGCATCAACAGAAGATTCGACATTTTCCTCGTTTCTAAAAATCGTTTGCCAATTAATAATACTTAGCCTATGCTTAATACTGTCAAAGTTTGCCAAGTGATATTGAAAGACCTCTTCATATTCGCTGTCGTCGGGTTTTTGGTATTGGTGTATAAATAAGGAAAACTCAATTGCTGTGTGAAATGCTTCATTTTTCCATAATGGAATAAGAGATTCGGTCACACAGAAGTCTTCTTGAATATTTGTCAATAAAAAATCTAAATAGCAATTTTGCTGATTTTTTACATGATTTATTTGATTGAGCCCTAAACTGGCAGTTTTGTCAAATATAAACTGCAGTGTTTCATTTTCCCCAACGACTGGAAGTAAGATACTTTCATTTTCTGTGTCTGGAAAGAAATCAATACTACGTTGATTAAAATCCCCGTATATGTGAATTTTCACTTCTGGGGTAAGATTGGCCGAAATTTCATCGGCAATACTAAAGAATTTTTCATATGAGTCTTTGCGAGCATTGTTCGGAGGAAAATAGACAGAGGCAAATACGTGTGTTTCCCCCGACATATGCACTTTTACCCAAACATGTTCGAAATCCCTACTTTTTTCGGCCGTGATGATTTCTGAATTGAAATTTGTGGAAATGGCAATTAGTACACCCCCTCCTGATTTCTTTTCAGACTGATGAAAGTTACGGTCATCTCTAAAAACATTGTAATTATTACCAAAAACTTCTTCACTTCGAACACTTTCATCCCAACTGGTTTCATTTGCCAGAATTATTGGGAAGGAACAACACAAAATTTTGTTGTGGATTTCTTTAATCTTAGCGGAACCTTTCATTCGATTGAAATTTTGGCAATACACCAAAATTTCAGTTCCTATTTGTGTCTGTGGTGAAGTAGTTGGTTTGATCGAGTCAGTGAAATTTGTGTAATTAAAACTATTTACCTCTCCTTGATGTAGAGAGGTCGTCAAGTCTTCAAAAAGGGCAGTTTCTGCTAGATCCTCGCCTTTCTCCAAAGGGTTCGTCAGTTCCGTGGAAAACCCGCAAGCCTGTTTGCACATGCTGTACACGATGTAGCTGAGGAGCTCCCCGGATCCATCCAGTTTGGTGAGCGTGCTGCATCGGGGTGCGAAAACACACCGTCCGCCGGGTACGGGTTTAAAATTTCACCTCGTTGAAATTGAATTGGCGGTCTCCCCGAAGCCATCCAGTGGGGCAAGCGCGCTGGGTCGGGACGTGGGATTGGGCACGGGTTTTGAATTTCGCTCCGTTGAAATTGTATCGGTGGTCTAGAGAACCGATCTTTCGCTGCTGCAAGAAGCTCTCTATCAGGAAGAAGTTCGTTGATATTGTGATTATGATTGTTGCTGCGATTGTTGTTAAAGGGGTTGGTATGGCTGGTGCTTCTATAGTTGATGTGGTTAAAGTTACTGTTGCTGCTACGTTCAAGATTAATATGCGCCCTTCGTTGTTGCTTCCTACGTTTTCTAGCCTTCTCAGCAATTTTGTTTTGTTTATTGCGGCGCAACTGTCGGTCATCATACTCTGTCCAGTCAGCTCTCCACACCTTCCTTGTACCCAGAAGTCGCCAACCAGAGTCATTTTTTCGGGTCAACTCAACTTCAAGACTGGGGTAATCAGGTGTGGGAGGGACGGGAGCAGTGCATCGAACCGAGGCTATGTTCGCTGACAATGATTTCAGCTCGTCAAGTATGTCCAGTTCCAATACTGGATTCGAAGTCATCGTGCAGTTTGAAGCGATTTCCATGGACAGCTGCTGTAGATTATTCAATTCCTCGGTTATGTTGCGCAGGTCGTTGGATACATTTGACGTTACGGAATTCAATGATGCAGACGTGCATTCTTTCCATGCCAGCATAGCCGTATCAAAAAGCGATGTTACATGATTTTTTATAGAAGAAACACTGCCAGCTAAGCTACTATTTTTGTTTATTGCAGAAAGCTCAATTTTTATTCCTTGCAGTAAGACTTCCAAGCCTTCAACCGCCTCGTGAATAATGTTTGGTTTATCGTGTAGTAGCGCGAAACGATGCGTCACCTCGGTATTGGAATGTATTTGCTCTGTAAGCTGTTTTTGCTGTTCCACGATACGATTATAGTCTAGCTTAGCTTGTACGAGCTCTTGGCAAGATTCACAGCATGGCATAAGGTACGCGCTAAAATCTACTTTTCTGTTCTTCACTGTGTTTCGTAGCGAATTCCGTTGCACTGATACTCCCACGCAGGCTGCATGAAAAACTCGTGGGCAACCAGTACACTTCCACATAAGCGAATCCGTGGCAGAGTCCAATGAGCAAATTTCACACTTCTTATCCATATCGAATAAACTAACAACAGCTTATGTCCCGAGTAAAACAAACAACGAAAATAAAACGCCCGCAAAAAAAAATTAAAATAAAGCACGCGGTCAGGAACGATTAAAAACACGTCCGAACTGTATGAGTTGCAAAAGGTTCTTTAGACACCCACCCGACTACACCACCCCACCCCGCCAGTATTTTTTTTTTTTTTTTTTCTTTTTTCTTTCCTCCATCATTTTTTTTTTTTTTTTAACCCATTCTCCTTCCCCCTTTTCGTTTTCCTTCCCCCCCCCTCTTTTCCCTTCCCCTAACACCAACACAAACCTAATCATACCCCTTTTCCCCCATTTCCCCATTTTTTCTTCTCCAGTCCTTCCCCACTTTCCCACGGCGGTCCATCCGCGGTTCTCTCGGACTCATCCACTAAGACCAAATCTTCAATACCATCACCACTACCATTTGTACCACTTTCACTGACCACATCACCTTCAATCGTTGTTGACTTCACACCCTTGCTACCACCGGACTTAATGCCACGATTTAATATGCTAGCAAACTAATCGGTTTTCGCTATAAACGAAAAGTATATCTTGTTGAATTTAGTTCAACAGTTTTCCGAAATCATAATTCTCCGGTACGGAAATGAATGAAATAACACTTTGATCCGTGATGGGGAGAATATAATTTTCCTAATAGAGATACAATTCTTCATTTCAATGTGTAGATTTTGAATACTTTTAATTTATAAGGTAGATTTAAGCTCAACTTTAATGTTTTGCATGCCTATTTAGTTTAAGTTTGCATTTCATTAATGTAATAACGCAAAGATCATATTATCATAAAGTTAGCATGACCATAAAATAATTATTTGTTCATTTAATCGTGTATACATGTGTATAGGTATGTTACTCACGTTTAGTTCCGTTTAGAGTAATTCGAGAATCCAGTTCTAAAGTAGTTTAATGTCTTAGTGGTAAATCTCTAGGGCTACTAAGTGCATGTACTTAGGCTTTATAAATTTCCTTCCAGGTATTTAGAGTGTTCTCACCGATCTTCTATGGATTTGGATTCGTAGGCAGCGGCTTACCAATTCTGATGATTTAAGGTAGATTAATCTATTGCTAGGATAATTGTAGGCGAAATAACACACTATTCTAAATACAACTAGCACTAATTTTACTATAATTAATAATTTAAGACTCACACATGTGGCTACTGTTGCTTGTTGTTTTAGTTTTTGTTTTCTTTGTACTCACCCGGTGTGACGGTTCGTACCTACCTGTCACTCCGCAGTACAATGAATCTCCACAAACCTCCGAAAGGGCGCTGGCTGGTGACTGTCATCGGTTGGTTAGACGACATACAGAACGCGCTGGCCTAATAGCAACAATCAATGTGCAACTAGCGATTTGAAATTGGTTCACTGTTGTAGAACCCCTAGTACCGAAGTACACCTTGCAGTCTGCACCTTGCCATGCACTCTTCCGCTTTTCAGTACCTTTCGGTACAAGTATCTTTGTTTGTGATTTGATTCGCAATGTTATTTTGACAGAATATTTGAGAGAGTATTGGTGTGAGTTACGGTCTAAGGGGCGAATCATTAAGCTTGGGACCGAGCTTGGGACCGGTGTGCTAGTACTTCCTGAGCCAAAAAAAAAATATTCGATTTCTTCATGACTATCCACCCGCTGCTAATAGGGTAGGCCAACAGTAATTATTTTTTCCGGCGGAATTTTTGGTCTCATCGTAGCATTGTACAGAGAATTACATGCATTTTTCAGCGTAATCTCCCTGAAAAAGGTACTAAAGCATCAGTCACTAAATATTGAGTTTTAGTTCCGCTCAAAGGAAAATCTGCAGGCATCACGTCCGGAAACATAGCACAAAATTTATTTCGAATTCTATCACAGAATGCAGCCGGAAAATTAGATGCAATACATTTCAATAGCCATACCAATTCAGCCATAGTTGCTGCATCTCGTGTACTTAAGAGCTGCACATGAGAAATCGATGCACCAGATGAAAAGGGCTGCTTGTTGCCGATCGATTTTGATTCGCGATCACGCCACAGCCACAGTTTACTTAGACCACGAAGAACCATCCTTCCCTCCTTATGTCACGCAGTATAAACTTGGATATTGCGAAGGCCTGCAAATTGTACAGCACGCATCGTTATCGCTGTACTTTCGGGCCCACTCCAAAACAAGGCAGTCATTAGGATCAGTTTTCTTCAACCATTCAGGGCGGAAAGTGCATTTCCCATACTGTTTTAAAATGAACCAAAAGCAATAGTTAGTTTTTTTGTTCAGGATTTGTTTGTGGGAATTGACATGAGATTCGAATACTATTTAAATGAAGCACTGTTAAATTGTGAACTCATTATCGAATTCATTATCGTTGGATTGCACGTGGAATGTGATTCAGGATCCCCACGGTAGTGATCATTTGCCCATAAAAATTTCGGTTGCCAAAGAAGGGCTTCCACCGCTGGAGGAGTATAACTTCTTCTTCAACCTGATTTTGGAAAGCGCGCTTCGAGCTCAAACTCGACCAGTTCCGGGAACGTCATTTCACAGGAAACCTCCTTTGCCATGGTGGGATCAGCAATGCACCGAGGTTTACAGCAAAAAGTCCGACGCGTTCAAAGTTTTTCGTAGACGTGGAACACCTGAATACTTCGAAAGGGGCACGGCTCTCGAACGCGAATTTAAGAGCCAAGGCCAAGAAACTCGGTTACTGGTGACGATTCGTGGACGGGCTATCGCGTGAAACGTCGATGAATTCCGTTTGGAATACGGCGCGAAGATTCCAAAACAGAACTACAAACAACGAGAACGAGGAGTATTCGGACCAATGGATCCTCAAGTTCGCGCGAAAAGTTTGTCCAGATTCTGTGCCAACACAAATGTTTCCTCGCGAAACCACGAATTCGATAGATGAGATCAGCCAACCTTTTTCAATTATAGAACTCTCTCACGCGCTCCTTTCGTGTGGCAATATGGCTCCAGGGGCTGATAAGATCAAGTTCAACTTGCTTAAGAACCTTCCAGACGTCGCTAAGAGGCGCATGTTGCACTTGTTTAATCAGTTTCTGGAACTCAATATTGTACCGGATGACTGGACACGGGTGAGAGTTATTGCCATTCAAAAACCTGGTAAGCCCGCGTCCGACCACAACTCCTATCGACCCATCGCGATGTTATCTTGTATTCGAAAGTTGTTGGAGAAAATGATCCTCTTCCGCCTGGACAAATGGGTTGTGACGAATAACCTGCTTTCAGATACTCAATATGGTTTCCGCAGATGTAAGGGAACGAACGACTGTCTCGCGTTGCTTTCCACGGATATTCAGTTAGCTTTTGCTAAAATAGAGCAAATGGCTTCTATTTTCTTGGATATCAAGGGGGCTTTTTATTCAGAATCTGTTGAAGTTCGCTCAGATAAACTCCACGCTTGTGGCTTTTCACCATTAATGAACAATTTTTTGTACAATTTGCTGTCAGAGAAACATATTAGCTTTTCTCATGGAAACTCTACAGCTTTTCGAATTAGCTACATGGGTCTCCCCCAGGGATCATGTTTAAGCCCCCTTTTGTATAATTTTTATGTCAAAGACATTGACGGTTGTCTGAGTGACAACTGTAAGTTGAGACAACTTGCAGATGATGGCGTAGTGTCTGTCACGGGGTCCAATGGGGTCGATCTACAAGGACCTTTGCAGGATACCTTAGACAATTTGTCTACTTGGGCTCTAGATCTAGGTATCGAATTCTCTACGGAGAAAACTGAGTTGGTAGTTTTTTCTAGGAAGCATAACCCAGCACAACCAGAGCTTCAAATTTGGGGTAAGCCGATAATTCATTCTATGTCATTTACATATCTTGCGGTCTGGTTCGATTCAAAGTGCACCTAGAGACCTCACAAGCGAAAATGCCAGCAAAGGATCAACTTCCTTCGAACAATTACTGGAACCTGGTGGGGAGCGCATCCGCAAGATCTTCTAACGTTGTACCGGACAACGATTTTGTCGGTTTTAGAATACGGTAGTTTTTGTTTTCAGTCGGCGGCTCGGTCGCACATCATCAAACTGGGACGTATTCAGTATCGGTGTCTTCGTATCGCGTTAGGTTGCATGCACTCGACTCATACCATGAGTCTTGAAGTGCTGGCTGGCATGTTGCCACTCTCGGATCGGTGTTCAGAATTATCTCTCCGACTCCTCACCAGGTGTGAAGTTATGAACCCTCAGGTAATCGGAAACTTTGAGAAGCTTCTTGAGTTGAACACTCAAACTCGCTTCATGACGTTGTACCATTTGTACATAACACAGGATGTCAGCCCTTCGCCGAATATTCCCAATCGTGTTTGCTTCTTCGATTTCGGAAATTCGGTTCATTTTGATTTATCCATGAGACAGGAGCTTCGTAGCATCCCAGACATCATCGTCCTGTGATTGCTCCGGTGATATTTGCTGCAAAGTTTGGCCTAGTTCATTCCTTCTTCTTTCTTCTTTAGCATTTCAAGCTTATTGCTTTCACAATTAGCTTATTGCTTGCTCTCAACTTAGTAGTCTAAATGCACTTCCACAGTTATCAATAAAGAGCTTTCGATGCCAAGTACCATTTTTGCATTAGTATAATTGTGTGGCAAGTACAATCATACCCTATGCCCAGGGAGTCGAGAAATTTTCTTTAACGAAATTTTTTTAGACCAGACCGGGAATCGAACCCAGCCACCACCAGCATGGTGTTACTTTGTAGCTGCGCCTTTACCGACTGAGCTAAGGGAGGACCCACTGGATTCCACTAAAACGTTTTTCACTGACGGATCTTTGATAGAGGACTCCGCTGACTTTGGTGTATACAATGAAAATTATAGCGTCGCTCGTAAACCTCAAGCACATTGTTCTGTTTTTGTCGCGGAATTGGCGGCAATTCATTTTTCCTTAGAAATTGTTGCCTCACTTACACCAGATCAATATTTCATTTTCACGTATAGTCTTAGTTCTATAGAGGCTATTCGCTCCTTGAGGCCGGTAAGGCACACCTCTTATTTTCTTATGAAAATACGAGGTCTTTCAAGTGCTTTATCTTCACGTTCTTTTATTATCATCTTTGTTTGGGTCCCATCTCATTGTTCGATTCCTGACAATGAGAAAGCGGACTCGCTTGCAAGGGTGGGCGCTATGGAAGGCGATATTTATGACCGACAAATCGCCTTCAACGAATTTTTCTATATTTTTCGTCAGACTCGTTAGCTGGCAGTATAAATGGAGTAAACGAGATTTGGGGCGATGGCTACATTCTATCACTCCTAAGGTGGCTAAGAAATGTTGGTTCAGGGGATTGGATGTGGGTCGAGACTTCATTCGTGTGATGTCTCGCCTCATGTCTAATCATTATTCTTTAAACGCTCATTTGTTCCGTGTTGGGCTGGGAGACAGCAATCTCTGTAAATGCGGACAAGGTTACCAGGACGCAGATCACGTTATTTGGTTTTGTGCTGAGCATCGTGGAGTCAGATCTGAGCTTTATGATTCCCTTCGGGCTCGAGGTAGGCAACCCAATGTACCGATTCGAGACATTTTGGCTGCACGCGATCTGGAGTTATGAAACTTATTCATGTGTTTTTAACTAACATTAACTATAGATCGTAGTTTGATTAACTTACTTGTTATGGTTAAATTTTTGAGGAATATGTGCGTCAGTGTGTGATTGTGGTTGTTTGTGTGAGTGTGGTTGTGTGTGTGAGTGAGTGATTATTTTTAAAAATAAAAACGTTCAATAAAAAAAATGTAATTTGAAGTTCTAGAAATAAGAAAACCATGGTTCCTTATGCTTTATTCAAAATTTCCACCGCAATTTTCCCATCCATAAAGTTGTAATTCCGATTAACCTATTCCTATTCTACCCCCTTAACCTTAGTTCTAAAATAACTGATGTATATAAACATGTAAACTTGACTCTGTAAAGTTGATTCGATTGAGCCTGTACAAATAAATGAATTCACAAAAAAAATATTGTGAACTGGAGCCAAGAACAGTTACAGTTAACACAAAATTCCAAACTCAAACGTTACTATCAAGCTGCCCACGTTTTCTCGAAAACCAGTGAGCCGAATCGAAAGAATGTTGACATGTTTACATAATGTTAATAATTCGCACGCCAGCGAGTTTTTGGCGCGAAAACGATGAACATAAACGTCAGACGCATGTTTGTTTTATTATTCATTCTAGCACCAAATTTGTCAGATAGTGTTGAAACATGACGTGTTACCAAAGTAGGTAAATCTATTTTTTTATAGCCGAAATATTCAGAAGTAGAAACCATTACTGTAAAAAAAGTGACTTTAGTGACCAATTTTCGGAAAATAGTAACTCTAGTTACTTTTCAGTGAAAATAATGACTTTTTAGTGACTGCTTTCAAAGCATAATTAATTATTATATTAATTCAAAGCATAATTAAGACTATTTATCAAAATAGTAACCAAGTCACTAAAAAGTGAGGCGCTACCAGCCCTGATAGCCGTAAATGAAATTCGGATTAGGAAGTATAAACTTGAAATCGGCACCTAACTGTAGACAAACTTGTATAACTTGTAAGTTTTACTCACTTTCACGTTATGTATTTGTATTTGCTCATGTACTATAATTGTTTTACTTACATCATCTTGAGCGTATGTTCGCGTATGCAAGAATAAAATAATACAACTAATCTTAGCTATTAAAATAAACTTTAACATAAAAAATGCAGCTATTTATATGTTTTACACTACCGTACCGCCTGGATGTA
Organism: Aedes koreicus; assembly: GCA_024533555.2. Taxonomy (NCBI): domain Eukaryota; kingdom Metazoa; phylum Arthropoda; class Insecta; order Diptera; family Culicidae; genus Aedes; species Aedes koreicus. The sequence goes on along the minus strand of JAHHFK020003219.1, from coordinate 103,114 downwards.
CCGTGGGACTTGGAGATACATGCTGTGGATGATTCTGGAAAGAAAATTCGATATGGAAAATAATACCGTTAATATAAGTAATACATACACGGGTAACGAAGGTTTTAAAAAGAGAAAAAAAATAATCTTACGCCTTATAATTATTCTCACTTCACCTGTTAGACTCATAATAAAGACAGTGATTCTCAATTTATTGGTACAGAGTGTTTTCTCAGGAATGTTTTTTTTTTTTTTGAGTAATTAAAAATAAAAATTATTTTCTAAGCTCAATGTTTTGTAAACATTTCAAACTATTATGGAATACGAAATTGTCAAAAATTAAACTCCAACGCAATCACAACAGTGGGCCGTTTCAAATACAGTTTGATAATAGTAGTGCATGTAACAAGTAGCAAAAAGAAGATTAATTTCAGCACGAGTCGATTCCGTATCGAGCGCTGAGCCATTAAAAAAGTGCTTATCTCATAACCACACCCGTGTATAAATATATTTTTTTCCTCGTGTGGCTTTATCAGTTAAAACACAGTGTCAAGTGATAAGTACCCGAGAAAGAAGCTCATCACATAGTCCGAGTTCTGTCGTGGTAGAGTGTAACATAAAGCATCATTGCTGTTTATCGTCATCGCAATAAACTATCGATCTCAAACCAAGTACATCACAACAGCAAGCAAGCAGACTGATGTTCGACCGAATGGTCGAGGTTGTTGACGTCGCCGGCTGTGTATAATTGAAAAGCACTTTCAGCCAAGTGAACAGCTATTGTTGTGAAATTTTGCTCCGCAACTGCATGTGCTTGTGCCCGTAAAGGGGAGTAACAAATATAGTTAATTGGTGGTAGGTCGACTTATTGCCACTATTGATAAGTTTTTTTTTTCCTCTTTTTTCATTCTGCATGGTATTGGCCACACATTTTCTTATAAGCATTTAATTTAATTGACTGGTGAAGGGTTTTAGGGTTCTTTTTGTGACTTTTCGGTGTTTTTTGTTTTGTGCATAATTATTATAAAGGGTTGTCTTTTTTCGACCCAAAAATAAAACATTGCAAACTATCGATAGTTCGAAATACTTGCTGCGTAAATATCGTGGTGTCTCGATTCATAAAGAGAGATTTAATAGACTGCGTGTAGAAGCGCCGAATTCTGAAACAGCTAATAAGATCGCTGACCACGAAGTATTGAACATCGAATATTGCGTATACGTGCTTTTGCGAAATGTGGCGATGGTGTTGTCTCTGATGCTGTTCCGTCTGGGTGGAACACAGGAAAAGAAAATCGTCCTAAATCAACTCTTGTTGGCTCTGAAAAGAGTCTTTGAATGACGATTTCCCTTTGATGCGAGTGGACTGTATGGTTGAATGATCGGTCGCTGATCGAACAGATGCGAATCTGAATGTCGAGAACTTGAAACGAGCAGCTGGTTGTTTTAAGCACTCTAAAGTCGCTCGTGAGCTTGTAATTATACTGGATGTAAATCAACTACATTCAGCAACGTTGCAAGACGAAAACAAGGTTTATCAACTTTCAAACTTATTTTGGGTGACCTTCGCCAGTTCTGTTTTCCAAAATTTTGTAAAATTAGATGAAGCTTTTTCCCGGTGCGCTTGTATGGACTGAGGGTATACAATTGAGGTAACTGAAAAAGGCTGAGACATTCGTTGCGTTGGAGTATTCTTGCATACAAGCTGTGCAGAAATGTATGTAATATTGTGACAATACTCATTATTATGATTCAGTGCCAATGTAATAACTGCAGTACACTCATGAAAACAAGACGCGAGATTAGGCACAACACTTAGGGGCTATTCATAAGCCACGGGGGGGAAGGGGGTGTTTGACCAAAGTCTATGCTCCATTCAAAATTTTAAAAAAATGCATGGAGAAAAGTCTACGAAGGAGGAGGGGGGAGTCTGAGATTTTCAGAAATGAGTACGTGGTTTATGAACAGGCCTTTATGGCTCTTACAAACATAAAAGAAACATAGAGGGGCAGTATCGAGTCCGAAACCGGTCGACAATAAAATGTAAATTTTTTGTTCCTTTTTTGTTTGTAAGATCCATAAGTGTTGTGTCCAATCTCGCGTCGCGTTTTTATGGGTGTTATGGTGATAATCCTCACTCTTTGCAGGGGTACCCAAGGTACAAAAGGCAATCCGATAAAGTTCAGCGTTCCATCACTGGACGCTCCAAGCAGACTTATGTAGACAATTGTACGGTTTATACGCGTTTTCTATAGATCAAATTTGTGATTGAATTTAAAGAGTGTAAACTTCCTAATACATATATTTTATTGCATATCCGGAGCAATTTGCGATTAGGGCGAACATGCAGAATGTACACAAAAGAGTAATGATGATTATAATAATGCAAGTAGAATTTCAAACCGTAATTTACAAATTAACGAATAAATTCAAATACAATCTAGCATACAGATAGAGAACAAAGCTAGCTTCTGATTCATATATAATACTGATGGAAATTCGTTCGTTATTCATTGAAATTTGCAATTTTTTAATATTCGCCTGTCAATACTAGGATGTTTGATTACGCCATTTTCAATGTTGGCCCCACAAGTACTGGAAATAAAAGTATCGCCCTATACTATTCGCCTATTGTTGACATTTTGATAGGTTTCGCCCTCCACTTTTCGCCGTTGATTGGTTATTTTATCAGTATCTCCTTTTACTCTTTGCCGTTGTTTTGATTTTTTGTCAGTATCGCTTTTTACTTTACGCCATGTTTATGTTTTGATTTAAATTACGCCTTTCACTTTGTCAACAGTCAATATGGCGTAAATCGCAGAGTTAATTCATGCCAAACATTGCATTAGGTCCTATGTAACATTTGTGTCAAATAGAGAAAAATAGGATTGAAAATTTAAATTGGTTTTTGAAATCGTAATTGCAACTTTATCATGTGATCTTTAATTTTTGCATGGTTTTCAACGTAAAACGTCGTCAAGATTACAAAGAAAATGTTGGTTTTGAAGTTTACGATGATTCTACTTGTGTTATTGATACATTTGTTACTTAGGACCTATTGCGTTTCCATTTGTAGATTGGACCGGTTAGATTGGTCTTTTGCCAAGTTAGAATGTACATTGGACTTTTTTGATTGCGATAAGAACTAATAGAATAACGTTCACATTAGCTCCCTTTTAGCTTTATTTTTGTACTCTTGTACCGCCTCATCTTTGCAATTAGCAAACATTCAATCAAAAAGTAGTCTATTATATTAGAGAACCCCAGCAACTGGTTACATATTTATTCAATGGGATTATTGTAACAGGTGCACTAGGTACGAGAAATACTTGTTCTTTAGCGTAAACGGCAAGACTATATAGGGTTAGTGTACAAACTATATGACCTGATGAAAGTTTTAGACCCACATATATAAAATCAAAACTGCTGGTTTACATATCACACAAATCATTCTTTTCATACTTAATTTACTTACTTAAGTACCTTAGGGGATCTCCTAGGAGTGTGTGCATAACAGTGGCAATTTGTATTCCACCCAGCAAATAGGTTTGAAAACAGGCATAAATGTGTTTTTGCCTGCTGCCACGCAGCAAAGCTTAAATTAGAAAATAAGATGCATTGGTCCTTTATTGATTGAGATTTGTGTCGATTTGTGAGCTTTCCGAATGAATTATAATGTAGCCAGATGATGCAGTTCTCAAATATGATGGGCTACTGTTTGCTAATTGCAAGAATTAGAGGGTACAAGAGTACAAAAATAAAGCTAATAAAGCATTCCTTGTCGAACGTTCGAGTGTGCAAGTTCAACTTTAATTAGCTCCGCAATCGAATTACTTTTTTGGGTTTTTTTTCCACGATCGTGGTTTTTTTTCTGCACTAAAGCTGGTGTAACAGCTAGTTTGATAGTGCCACAGTGCGACGTTCGGAACGAAGGAAGTGGCCTTTACAGGCGAGCCTGGTAAAGGACCATCCAACGACCCGTAATCGACACCGAAAGTGTGAAGAATTTCGTTCTCCCCCACAACGGCTATCATCATCATCATCATCATCATCATCATCACCGCACCATTCCATCGCGTCGGTCAAGGCTTTGTTCCACACGCACCCGGAGGCTTTTCAATAGCCTATCTACAGACCGACACGAGTAGCTGCCGCATCATAGCAAATTGTGTAACAATAGGTAAACATTTCTTTTGATTTCTACTTTGCTCCACTACTGACTGAAGATAGAGGATAATCCCCCTTACAGGCAGAAGTACTTTTCCGGTAAAATTTATTGCTTTTTTTTATATAAATAATATTTTTTTTTTTTTTGGTTTGAATTTTTTTCGACGAAGAATATTGTTGATTAATCCTCCCGGATAACAGGAAACCTTTGTTAGTATTATATAAGAATTTTTATTATTATTATTTTTTTTTTTTTTTGGTTTGTTATTTTGCCTTTCTTTTTTTTCAAATTATTGATTAATCCACCTATAAGTGGGAATAATCTCATTTTTCTTTATTTTTTAATTTTTTTTTCTTCTCTGTGATAGGAGCTGTGTATGTGGATTTTTTTTGAGCATGTTTTAGGTGAATATAATCGCAGCGATAACATAAATAATTAACCCACCTATCAGTTACGAAAATCTTTATTGTGTCCTATATTTTGATATTATATTTTGTTCTGAATTTTATTTTTTTCTGGTTTTGAACTGTCCACAATTGTTTTATTCTCCTCGTGGGCGTTCTAAGTCCCCACGATGGATGAAAATAATCCGAGCCGGGGTTCGGAGGAGTTAGATTGCTCGGATGATGATATTCCTCCTATTCTACAACCTTTTCCTAATTTTTCCATAATGGAGACAGAAAAAGCTTCGGAGCCAAACTCAACAGAAGCAACTTCGGGTACATCCTCCTCCGAGCTCCCCCGCCGGAAAGCTTATCCAACCGGATCTAAAGGTCCTTTTCTGGTTTTTTTTTCGGCCCAAGAGTAAACCGTTGAATAAATTCCAAATCGAAAAAGATCTGGCAAAGTCGTTTCGGAGCATCCAGGAAATAACCTCTCCCAGTCGCAGTAAGCTTTGCATCACTCTAAGTGATCGCGAAGAAGTTAACAGGATTGTTGCCTCAGAGCTCTTTTCCCTAGAATACCATGTGTATCTTCCCTCGCACGTTGTTGAAATAGCCGGAGTGATCACCGAACCGTTGTTGACGTGCGCTGACATCAAGGCTCATGGAACTGGTGGGTTTAAAAATCGTGCCGTTCCATCAGTTCAGGTTCTTGATGTCAGGCAAATGAACCATGTGTCCTCCGACGGCAAAAAAAAGGCCTTCAAATTCGTATCGAGTGATCTTCTCTGGAGCTGCCCTTCCGAATTTCCTCGTGCTGGGGAAGCTTTGGTTACCTGTTCGCCTCTATATACCGACGGTCATGCACTGTGATAAGTGCCAGCAGTTTGGTCATACTGCACCTTACTGCTGTAACAAAGCACGATGCGGTAAATGTGGTGAGCAACATGTGGAGGGTCCCTGCAGTACGGACCCCAAGTGTATATGCTGTGGGGAAGCTCCACATGATCTCTACGTGTCCGAAGTATGTAGAGCGGGAGAAACATGAAATTCGTTCGTTGCAGCAGCGGTCAAAGCGCTCTTACGCCGAAATACTTAAAAAGATCGCACCGGCCGCTGTTCCACCAGCCCAACCTGACAACAATATCTTTTCTTCCCTGCCCATTGATGATCATGGCTCAGACTTTGAGGATGCTGAGGAGTACTCTGTTGTTCAGACGGGAGCGAAGAGAAAGCGCGCTACAGCAAGACGTCAACGGCACCGTCAGCAAGCATCTCAAAACGCGCTGACTGTAGAACAGGCTCCCCACCCTCCTCTGAACAATCTAAGAAGTGGTGGTAATACAAAAAAAAATTCTCCTCCAGGTTTTAAACCACTGGCTGGTGACTTTCCACCACTTCCGGGAACATCTAAAACCCCAGTTGTTCCAGTTTTTTGCCCAGAACGCCAACTACCAAGACATCTGGAATCTCGACCGTGTCAAGTCGAAGAATCCGAAAAAATGTCTCTTTCTGGGATTGTGGAATTCATCTTCACCATTTTCGAGGTCTCACTAACAACGAGAAACCTCATCAACATGATCCTTACATTTGTAAAACCTCTTTTAAAGAAACTGTCTTCAAAATGGCCCCTTCTTGATTCGATCATATCTTTCGATGGATAATTTATCCAATGAGGTCGGGGATATGATCAAAGCACTACAACGGAATAGTAGAAGTATTCTAAAAAATTTGGACGCTTTTAAGTTTTTAGTTCACAAATCGCATTGTGACGTATTTGCTCTCTGTGAAACATGGCTCTCTTCTGATAAAGATTTCTCTTTCCACGATTTTAACATTATTCGGCAGGATCGAGGGGACTCATATGGAGGGGTGCTGTTGGGGATTAATAAGCTCCACTCCTTTTATAGAATTGATCTCCCCCCGATGACAGGCCCTGAAGTAGTTGCATGCCAAGTGACTATTCGAGGCAAAAGTTTTAGTATAGCCAGCATATACCTGCCGCCGAATACGACAATATCTCGCAGGGACCTTTCCACTATTTGCCTCGCAATGCCAGAGCCACGGTTGATCTTAGGAGATTTTAATTCTCACGGTACAGCCTGGGGGTCACCGTACGACGACAACCGTTCTGCATTGATACTAGACCTCATGGACTACTTCAACTTGACTATTTTGAATACTGGGGAAGTAACACGCGTGACTCCACCTCCAAACCCTGGAAGCAAATTTAACCTCTCAATCTGTTCGAATTCATTATCATTGGATTGCACGTGGAAAGTGATTCAAGATCCCCATGGTAGTGATCACCTGCCTATCAAAATTTCAATCACCAATGGTTCGTGTCAATCTCGCTCGATCGACATTGCGTACGACCTCACGAAGTGCATCGACTTGGGTAAATACGCTGAAGCGATCATCGATGGCGAGCAATCGGTCGAAGTCCTTCCTCCGTTGGAAGAGTATCGGTTTTTATCCGGGTTAATCCTCAAATGTGCGATCGACGCACAGCGCAGACCGAAACCAGGATCAACAATTCGCCGACGTTCGCCCACTGGTGGGATGACGAATGTACTGAGGTCTACCGTGAAAAATCCGTCGCGTTTAAAGCATATCGGAAGCGCGGTTCGCGAGATAACTATGAGCGGTATATTGCTCTTGAGCGTAAGTTTAAGAGCCTCGCCAAGGCCAAGAAACGCGAATATTGGCATCACTTCGTCGAAGGGCTATCGCGTGAGACGTCGATGAGAACTCTTTGGACCGTCGGGAGAAGAATGCAAAATGCGTCATCGGTGAATGAAGACAACGAAAGCTCTTCCCGGTGGGTCTACGCGTTCGCCAAGAAAGTGTGCCCAGATTCGGTTCCGGTGCAACGAATTGCTCGCGATACTCAAACCAATCGTAACGAAATGGATGCGCCCTTTTCGATGCTCGAATTTTTACTTACTCTTCTTTCATGCAACAATTCTGCACCAGGAATGGATAAAATCAAGTTTAACTTGTTGAAAAACCTCCCAGACGTCGTAAAGAGGCGCTTGCTGAACTTATTTAATCAGTTCCTGGAAAGTAATATTGTTCCGGATGAATGGAGGCAGGTTAGAGTTATAGCTATACAAAAACCCGGGAACGCCGCGTCGGATTACAACTCTTATCGTCCAATTGCGATGTTGTCGTGTATACGGAAGCTGCTAGTGAAGATGATTCTCCATCGGCTCGACAAATGGATTGAATCTAATGGCTTTCTATCTCATACACAATTTGGTTTCCGCAGAGGCAAAGGAACGAGCGATTGTCTTGCGCTGCTTTCAACAGAAATACAGCTGGCCTATGCTCAAAATGAGCAAATGGGTTCAGTTTTCATGGACATTAAGGGGGCTTTTGATTCAGTTTGTGTAGACGTCCTTTCAGACAAACTCTACGAGGGTGGCCTTTCTCCATTATTAAACAACTGTTTGTACAATTTGTTGTCTGAGAAACATATGAGCTTTTCTCATGGGTCTTCGACAACTTCACGAATTAGCTACAAGGCTCTCCCCCAGGGATCTTGTTTAGGCCCCCTTTTTATAATTTATACGTCAGAGACATCGATAGATGCCTCATGGAAAATTGCGCGCTAAGACAGCTTGCGGATGACGCCGTTGTTTCAATTGTAGGACCAGGGGTGAACAACCTACAGGGACCATTGCAGGATACCCTAGACAATTTGTCTACCTGGGCTGTAAAGCTGGGCCGAATTCGCCCCGGAGAAAACTGAGTTAGTTATTTTTTCTAGAAAGCGTGATCCAGCACAGATACCGCTTCAACTCATGGCTAAAATAATAACTCAAAGTTTGTCTTATAAGTACCTAGGGGTCTGGTTCGATTTTAAATGCACCTGGGGAAAGCACATTAAGCATCTGCATCAGAAATGCCAGCAGCGAATAAACTTCATGCGTACTATCACCGGAACATGGTGGGGAGCCCACCCGGAAGATCTGATAAAGCTGTATCGTACAACGATTCTGTCGGTTCTCGAGTACGGTAGCTTCTGTTTTCAATCCGCCGCGAAAACTCATATTCTGAAGCTGCAGCCAATCCAGTACCGTTGTCTTCGTATTGCGTTAGCCTGCATGAACTCAACTCATACCATGAATTTGGAGGTATTAGCAGGAGTTCTTCCTTTATCAGATAGTTACGTGGAGCTATCGTTCCGGTTCCTCATCCGCTGTGAGGTGCTAAATCCATTGGTAATTGAAAATTTTGAAAAGCTAATCGAACGAAATCCTCAATTTAAGTTCATGACACATGAGGCTATTCGCTCAATGAGGCCGGCAAAGCACTCACCGTTTTTCGTTAGCGAAATACGATCTCTTTTGAGTGCCCTATCAAACAATTCCTACACCATCACCTTGGTTTAGGTCCCTTCTCATCCCGGGTATTGAGAAAGCGTACTCACTTGTCAAGGTGGGCGCTATGGCAGGCGATATTTATGATCGACAAATCGCTTTTGACGAATTTTTTGCTATTTTCCGTCAACAGGCCTTGATCAGCTAGCAACAAAAATAGGATGCAGGGAATTTGGGCAGATGGTTACATTCCATTCTCCCACAGGTAGAGAAAGAATCGTGGTTGAGAGGGTTGGATATTAGCCGGGATTTTATCAAGGTAATGTGTCGTCTAATGTCCAATCACTACTCGTTAGGCTCTCATTTCTATCAAATAGGGCTCTCAGACACCTATCAATGCGGCTGTGGTGCAGGTTATCAGGACATCAACCACGTTGTCTGCTATTGTCTCGATTTCGAAATTGCAATATATGATCTTTGCCGAGGGAAACCAGAGAAGGAAGATATTAGAGACGTGCTGCGTAAGCTGGACTTGGACTATATGGGACTAATTTACAAGTACTGGAAACAAATAGATGTATTCGTTTGATCCTCTCTTAGCTGTCGTTTTAACATTTCCACCTCGTCCCCTCCCCCGTTATACCGCTTCTATTGTATCGTTACAGCTTAAGGCAATGCAACATCTACGCCAGAACGACAACAACAATATCGCATCGCCAATCTGCCGTTGAAAGCCAACGTTAAGATTCCTACTTCCCCATTCTTTCCCGAATCATTGTAATCCCTAACCTCGACCAAGCTGCGACTTTTTCGGCTTTGCAAAGCTAACCTAGTTAGTAAGTTATTGTCGTTGTAAAAATTAAAAAAGAACTCGGCTCCGTTATGCCTATGGCACTTGAGCCTCATAAATAACCAAGTTATTTAAAAAAAAACAGGCTAGGCTTTACAAAACGCTTTGAGGCTATTCATAAACCACGTAGACTTATCTGGGGCGGGTCTGACCAAAGTCTACGCTCCATACAAAATTTCAAAAAAATGTATGGAGAAAAGTGGGTGGGGGGGGGTCTGAGATGTGGTTTATGAACAGGCCCTTTGCTACAACTTCAATGTCCCACACAGCTGTACATTACTTATGTCAGCTCAATACTAAAATAATGCAGTATAGTTCGGTCTCCGTTTTCAATTACACATGAAGAAATAATAGAGTCAGTACAACAGCAATTTTTATCATATGCGCAACAACATCGTCTTTCAAAGAATTGATGGAATGGAAATTTTATCAAAATTTAATTTTGACATTACAACACGGCAGTTATGACATGGACAATTATATGCAACTAATTATTATCGTACTAACTATGCAAAATTTGGGCCGATCAACAAAACGATGGTTGTTTATGATAATTATTGCAAATGTATTGACTTTACCATGTCAAAACTAAACTTAAAACAGTATTGCCGCGCGTAGTGGTGACTTGAAGAAAATTTTAATTCAATCCTTTGCGCATGCAATTGCACTTAAGCAAAATCAAATGTTATGAGTCTAAAAACAATGTAACAAAAAAGTCTACATGTCTGTGAATAAATAAAATAAAATAAATAAATAAATAAGCAGTAACTTTGTTTTGTTTACTGGGAATAAACTTTCACTCAATGACGCATTCCTCAAAATAAGTTTCTGTGAAATAGGTCAACCCGCGACACGCGGTTTATTTTCGCCTTAAGGGTTTCCGTTAAATATCGTACATCCTAACATGCAACGCTAAGAACACATACCTTAGTATAACAGGTAAGGTAAGTAAGGGTTCTGACACGTTTTGAAATTATGCACTATAAAACTTACGCTTTCTAATGTTGTGTCTGTTTTGGAAATATCCAAGTATTCTATAACGTTTGGTTGAGCCAGGAAATTATATAAGTTCTGAAAAAGACAAATCAGTTGTAAAAAATATATAAAATGAATTAACCGATGGTAGTCAATCAGATCCCTCTTTCTAAGCTGTAGTATGTCATATATTTTTAGAATGGCGTACTACCACTTAAAAAGAGAGAAACGACCATGGGTTAATTGAAGATTCAACTTACGTTAACATCATCCTTTAGGTTATTACCACTCAAGTCTAGGAAAGTTAAGGAATTGGAAATGTTTTGATTCAACGATAGTGAATGAGCTATCTGGTTGACACCTTTAGACGTTAAACCACAGTGTGAAAGGGATAGATTAGACAAGCCTTTGGAAATTTTAGCAATTGGGCCTGCTAAGTGTCCAGCACCTAGAAATACAGAAAAATAATAATATCTTTATGGATTATCGATTCGGTTTTACCTATTTTTTATTATGATAGTATGATATTTTTTTTAATGAAAGACCGTAGTTGCTAATCCGTTATTGAACAGAACTAGTGTAATTGCACAGAGAACCGCATAAGATGAACCTTGGGAGTTAGCTTTACATCTTCAATGTACAAGTTCACTAGTTCATTCTATTTATAGATCAGTACCGGGCCGGCCACGTCCTCACGTTCTTCGGGGAGGGGGGAAGGATGATTTAGTTTTGACAATAGTTGGTTATAGACCGTGTTTACCTCAGCGTCCCCACATTTGTCAAGGAAAGGATAGTTTTTTCTTGTGTTAGTGAGGCAGGTATTTTTAGATCATGGATTCACTGTGGTAAGTGATGCGATCAATGCAAGCTCAGTAGACTGCTATTTATTTTAAATCTAGTGGTGATAGAAAGAGGCATGTGACAAATGGAAAGGAAGGTGGCGGGAGGAAGGGGACGAGATTTATTATGATAGTATGATATTTACAAGAAACCGGGAAACCAGTCCTCGAATTGTATGTAAAACCGCTTTTTTTTTAAATTTATTTACAAATATCCTTTCTATGGTACCAACAACTTTTTGGTTCGTCTCAAGTTTTCTAATCGATCATTAAAAAGTCAATAATTATTTCGATAATAATGTCTAATTAGGTCCCAACTGACAAATAATGGTTTCTTACGCGAATTTCTCGATGTCCAAAACTCGCCTCATTAAGTCAGGTTTCATTATTATAGAGATTATCAGCCTGTGGCTGGTTCATCAATGCTCACCTAATAAATCCACTACGATCATTTCGAAGAAGAAGAGTCCTCCTATCCCATAGAACTTGTGGCTTATGTACCTGAGTAGCCTTAGTATCACAAGAAATAAACGGCAGAAGCGAAATTAGGTAGTAATGATGTCATCTGCATATTTTCTTATGAATCACGTTAATTGGAAAAGTATCTCCTTCGTAAAATATCATAGAGAACACGATATGATCTAAAATTCATTTTTAGGCATAGAAATGTAAAATATTCAGCAAAGTTTTAGAACTTAAGAAGCTTAAGAACTTTGTTGAACATTATTTTTACCTAACTCGTCAATCTTAAATCACCTTAGGAAGCATAAGCAGTTCTGTCATATTTGGAAAAATAAAAATATGTGTGACATTTGAAATCAAAGCTCTGGTCCGAGGAGAGGAAGTTCCTGACAAGTCCAGTATTTAAAACCTGGATGGTACCGGCAAGCTTCGGGTTGGCGGACGATTGCAGCACTCGGTGAATGTCAAGCACCCGATAATCGTTCCGAAAAATTATCGATTCGCAAAACTTCTGGTCAAGGAAATTCACGTCAACAACTGTCGTGACCAACAATAACCAACGTTACTGGAGTCAAGGTTGCCAGACAGTCATAAAGCAGGTGGTACGAGATTGCGTGACATGTTGTCGTAAGAACAAGGCGCAAACGGCAAAACCTAATGGAGAGTTTGCCAGCAGCTCGGGTGACGGTATGTCGCCCTTTCCGATTCTGGTGCGATGCAGCAACACACAAGGAGCACGGAGCGTGTAAGGATACATTGTCGTTTTTGTATGCCTTTCGACTAAAGTCGTTCATGTGGAGGTCGCTGGAGATCTAACCATCGACACATTTCTAAGAGCACTCAAGAGGATGATTGTACGCCGTGGATATTGCAACGAAATGTGGCCGGATAATGGCACGAACCATTTTGGGGCTGATCGTCAGCTGCAGGAAATTTACAAGATCGCCATGAAGCACGTCAAGCAAGCAGAGTATTTCTTCACCAACCTCGGAATTCGCTGGAAGTTCATTCCACCGGCGAGTCCACATCAAGGCGGTATATGGGAAGCGGCCGTAAAGAGCGCAAAGGAGTTGCTTCGTCCGATCGTTGGAGACGAGAAGTTAACCTAAGAAGAATTATCGACCGTGCTGTGTCAAGTTGAGGCCTGTCCCGACTCGAGGCCTCTCTGGCCTATTTCGATGAATCCTGACAACCTCGAGGCAAATTTCCTGGTTCGTCAGCCCTTGAATCTACTACCTAAAGAAGACGTAACACACCTCAGGACGAATCCACTGGACCGTTGGCACAAGGTTCAGCAGTACACAGCGGAGCTTTGGCGCGCTGGCGCGACGAACACATCGTCACGTTGCAACCCAGAGGAAAGTGGAGAACGAGCCAGGACAACTTGAAGCCTGGATAGTGTTCATATCGAACTATAAAATAACAGGATATAACAGGATAAAATGTAAATGTATAACAGGATAAACAGGATAAACAAGCGAGTACCCATTATTGAGTGAAAAAGTATAATTTTTGGTTAATATATGCAGCTGTCAAATAATGGGTGCACGTGAATAAATGCTAATGCCTACTTCTTCACCCATTTTTAAAATCCTTCGAATCAAAAGGATGAATAGTACTGTATACGCACTAATGAGTGGAAAAAAAACAAACTTCAGAAGACATTTTCAGTTTTCGATTAGCATGCAAAATATACGCATTGTTTTGCTATTTATGATCAAGAAGGCGTTCCACGAAAATTGCTTAAACCGGTGGTATGTCTCAGTTTATTTCTCTATACTATCATTTTAAAAGTAATTAAAATTTACAGGGTAGATCCCATAAACCCAATAATTAAAAAATGTCGTGGAATCCCGCTGGAGAGCTGGTTGTGCTTGGTGCATTATTGTGTTGTGCTTAATGCATTATTGTATTGTACAGCCGCCGTGTGAGAAAGTAAAAGCCTATTTAAGTTTGTGTTTTTATACATTGCAATTGTGTTGTATATATAAAATTATGTCTAAATAGTACAAATTCAAATGTTGGTTAAAAAATTTCCAAACATATTTATAAAATGGGTAATAAATATCCCATGATTTGACGTTCCAGTTCCTTGCCCATTAATGAGTAAACATATTTTACCTATTTATTGAGTTGACCTACCTAAGTTCGAAATGAGCCCTTTTTTACCCATTTAGGGGCATTCACTTGTTTCTGTGTACAATTTGTTAAGTACTTACCTTTATCTTCTATCATGTTGTGACTTAGATTTATTGAACGAAGAGCAGGATTTGAATTGGATATCACAGAAACTGCAAGCTTGTGTATAAAATCCGTTCTATGAAACGAGAGGAATTAGTCATTTTTTAGTATTACGATTTAATAATTTGCATCGTTTACCGTAGCCCTAGCGCCTCCAGATGCAGTTCCTCTAACCACATGGATCGTTTTAAAACGTGGAGGATTCGTTCAAGCGTTTCCGTTGAAAGTCGTGTATTAGTAATTTTCAGTCCACGGAAGAAAGTATTATACTCCAGAGCCGACACAATGGCCATCAAGTCTTTCTGTTCAAGATGGTCAAAATCACGCATATTGAGAATGCGATTGTCATGTGATAAATAGATGGTATCGATGTCCCAAGCGACCTCCTCGCGGTATTGTACGGCATGGTAATCGCACATGCATGCATACTGCATGCTAAACCCTCCACATGGTCCAACATTGCGCGGATCAGATGGTCGAAGCTCATCAGAAAATATTGTTGTTCGGTCAATAGGATTCACTTCAATCTAGAAAAAATACATATATCTTTAAAATTGCTACAACTTGTTGTAAAATGTAATCCTAGTCTTCCATGAAAGCATATTTAAGATATTTTTCATAGTGAAACTAATCTGCTGTTCTACAAATAATTGCCAATTTTACCTTCCCACAAGTGAGAACTAAGTTTAAGATTATCAACAGCTTTGTTGTACAGTTTTTCTATGGAACAATGAACACTTCGTGTTTTTAATAGTATTATATCATTATATTATTAGAATATTAGTTTAAACTAATATTGCGAAGTTTTTCCTCATTTAGACTCGACTGATATTAATTTCGTTAATTCATCTTGAACATCGTTGATAATCATGATAATCGAGTGAAAAAAAATGTTTGTTGTTGTTTTTGTAGTTCATAAAATAAGTGTTAAATCGAGACTGTTCAACACTTTTCATCAACAAAATTGGTAATGTTGATGATTTTTAAACTGAAACCTATCAGTTGTAATAAATATTTATATTTTCTTAATAGGAATCTTTTGCAAAAGTAACGAATGGCCTCAAGTACGAAATCTCGTAGCGAAGATAGCGAGGAAGACCCGATGGAGGACCCTTTGGACGGCGACCCACTATATGAAGATGTCGAGGTGCTGGATAATGATTGGAGTGAACCCGAAAGTGCTTTGAGCCATGAGGTAAATAGCACACCTGATCCCTCACCTGCACCCGTAGCTGGGTCGAAAGGAAAATTAGCTTTAGCTGCCGACTGCTAGTGTTTCTGCGCGAATTTGAAGGCCAGTCTTTCGGCGCTCATATTACCCACTGGCATATTGATGGAAAGTCGATCAGTGAATTTAAGAAGAAATTGTGGGAACTTTGCATGCCTCATCTACACACTTAGAATTATATGCCGTGTCTCGGCTTTCTGAAACCGAGATCCGCACAGCCGACCTCTCGGTTTCGATCTCGGCTTTTTTATGTTAACCGATAATCTCGGTCAATCTGAAAACTCATATAGTAAACTGGTAATCTCGGCATGAGCAAACTGATATATCGGTAAAAATTCGAAACAAACAGAAATGAGGTTAACCGAGATTTCGATTAAAATTTGTGTAAATATTCGAAATTTTGAATTAAATTTTCATCGAAATATTGAATATTTCATGCCTGTAGGAAATACCCTGCAAAGAGGGTGTTTGCGTCGAATCCGGCTGGTACAAAAAGGCGTGGAACACAGCGAGCTGGGTGGGCGGATCAGATAAACCAAGACTTGAAAAGCGTGGGGCGCAACCGAGGATGGAGAGAAGCAGCCATGAACCAGGTGAATCGGTGTAGAATTGTTGTCGAGGAATTATCAATGTAATTGATGTAGTGCTAATAAATGTATTTTTTTTTCATCGTTCACAAACAACATACGACTTACTCCACTTGCGAATGAAAACAATATGGCACATGCCGGTTGACAGATAAAAAGCCGAGCCTCGGATTACTACACTGCTAAACCGATATTTCAGTATGATCGGCAGCTGAGGTCGGTTGAAGTTTGGTTAACGTTTGTGCTCGGCTCCTAGTGTTGCCGAGAATCGGTTTAATAATGAAGTTACCCGGTTTTCAGTTTCAAGCGATACTGAGACTCGGCATCGGTCGATTGTTTGCCGAGTTATCAGTTAAATATGAAAATGCCGAATGAATTCAGCTAAACGTTTAACCGAGCCCGTGAATAATTTTTAACCCAACAAACATCGGTGTCGAATAACCGCTTGTTCAAACAAATTTGGAGAAGTTGTGCAGCTTTTTCTTCTAGAAAGCTGAATAACTTTTCCAAATTTGCTTGAACAAGCGGTTATTCGACACCGATGTTTGTTGGGAAGTGTCTACTTCGATAAGTCATTTACATGCAGCAAGATGATGGAAGCACGGTGCCAGCATGCATGGATAAGGATTATCCGGAAGAAGAAGATTTGCCGAGGTTTGTTATCTTTTATGAGAAGCAAAATCGTAAGTGCATACAGCTGGATAAACTTACCACCACGTTGCTTCAAAACTGGAGAGGAAAAGATATACAGCTTCTGTTGCACGTTTATTCGTTGTTCATAAGTTTCCGCAAAAATTTCAATACTGTTAATGAGAGTTTAGTCAACATATTGTTGGTCAGGTAGTTTATATGGAAGATGTAGACCACGAGTAAACCAATTAACGAATGGGATGCGGTAACTTGATTAAATATATATCGACGTTGTTTTTATCATATCTTGTATTCAATGATTCTAAAGTACGAAACAAGAAACAATTCCGTGATAATTAGAGCACTTCAGCGCTAATCGAATTTTATTCGCCTGTTTCACTGAGAGTTTTCTCAAAATTAGCTACATCCGCAACTGTGAGATCAAATTTTCCTCCTCTAAGATAACCACACTTCCTGAACAAGTTTGACATGTTGTAATTTCTAAATCTAGCCATCACTGCAGCTACTACTGGTTTTATCTTTACTCGTTAAATAGCTTGGCTTTGTCGCTTGCATAACCCGAAAACGATGGGGTTATAGAATGGGCAATACGCAGGCAGGAAGATCGGGAATATTCCAATTGATAGAAGATATTCAATGATTTTTGCATTACAGTGAATTTTTGCTCCATCCATTCTTCATATCGAATGTATTCCCGTTCGTTCGTTAAAAAACGGATTACATCACTTTCTTTAATTTGAATCGCACGACGTTCCAAACATTTCCATGTCAATCCAGCGTTGTGTGTGATGA
Organism: Aedes koreicus; assembly: GCA_024533555.2. NCBI lineage: Eukaryota > Metazoa > Arthropoda > Insecta > Diptera > Culicidae > Aedes > Aedes koreicus. Next base: position 85,637 of record JAHHFK020003219.1, on the reverse strand, counting down.
TCCAAATGGATGAAATAGATATTGTTGTCCTACACTCCTTCTGAAACCGCTTTTTAGATTCATGAAGGTAAAGTGTGGGGTTTTGAAGATATAGATTTATCAACCATTGTCGCTTTTCGGGAGAGGAATTATTAGCATCTCTTTTGTAGCTTTGACGAGAATAGAATCCGTCCGTATCACTCCCTGTGTTCACATAAAAAACACAACCTTCATCGCCACCATGAGTAATAATTGCAAACAATCGATTGTTTGTTTTCTCATGTTTGTTTTCCTCTCGCTTGCACTCATGTGATTCAAATGTGCATAAGTTACGTGAATTAACCGCCAAAAAGGCCCATGGTTGCCAAAAGCATAATTTTCATGGGAGTATTCACCGATAACTTGAAACACAGAAACTACCTTCCGACACACTGAATCACAAACACAAGTTGGCAGAGCAATTTGACTAGCTCCCTTATCAGTCGAACTCTAACCGCGATGGCAAAAACAGTGAAGCAAGTCTGTTCAGAAGTGGGCGCGTTCAAAGAACGGCACCCCGCCGCGTCGAAAACGGACATCGTGCGGCATTTTGTGGACGCCGGATACGCTCGTTCCGGCATTTACAACATCTTGGCACTATTAGACAACACTCAGAGCATCGAAAGAAAGCCCGGTTCCGGACGGCCGACTACCCTGAGCGACAAGAAGCTCCAAAGGATGCTGAAGAGGAAGACCGAGGGAAAAGTGGCTACATCGCTGCGTGCGCTTGGCCGGGAGGTCGGTTCAACCGGCCAAACAGTGCAAAAGTATCAAGTTCCCCAAGAAAGTGCTGCTGTGGCTGACAATCAGCGAGAAGGGGATACCAAAGCCGCTCTTCTTTCGCTCCGGAGTGGCCGTGAACGGGGAAATTTATAGTACGAAATGCCTGCCGGATGTTGCGTCGTTCATACCATAAGGGCGAAGACGCGGTGTTCTGGCCGGATCTGGCGCCGGCCCACTACTCGAAGCGATTGTTTTAGGAGATGGAGCGGCTGAATATCGATGTGGTACCCAAGTCGGCCAACGTCCCCTAGCTGCATCCCATTGAGAATTTCTGGGCCAAACTGAACCGTAAGATCTACTCCAACAATTTTGTCGCGAAAACTGAGGAGGAATTGATAAATAAAACGAAGAAAGAACTCAAAAACATGCCTACACGCATGATTTCGTCCGCCATGGCGAATGTTCCGCTCGCAAGGGCGTAGAATTTTTTTGCAAGTAAGCTTAAATAAATATTTTCGATGGGAAATTTATCAAAAGCAATTATCTGTCTCAGCTTTTTTTTTTATCACCATCCGAAAAAAGTCCATTTTTTTCAATGCAAACGTTAATTGTGGATTTGTGCTTGTGGTAAATTGTCGCTAGCCTCGTTTTGGACAAGCCTAGGAAATAGTATCCATATAAAACATGGTATATAATAGTATTCATTGAAGCTCTCTGATGTTTCACAACGGAAATAACAGATGCAATTTTACTGATTTTTATAAAACAGTTGTTTCCAAAAACAACAGTTTCACATCGGTGATAAATGACGTTTCTCGTGTTTACAAAATTAATATCACATCACGATCAAAACATTTGAGAGGTATAGGAAAAGGTGGTAGCCTTTGACATTCCAACCATATATGAGCGTTCTCTGTTTCGTCACTGTAGTCTAAATATTTGAGAAAATCATAATATGATTGAGATATTTTTTTTTCTAACCAACAATCAATAGGAAACTAGCGATTTTGAATTGGTTCACTGCTTTGAGCCCCGTTTGTCCCAAGTACACCGTGCACCGTGCAAAACATGCTTCGCTGTGTTATTTTGACAGAATATTTGAGGGGTTGTTCATTGTGAGTTATGATTTACGGGTGATTAATTAAGCTTGGGGCCAATGTGCTGGTACTTCTTGAGCCAAAAATATATCCATTTTCTTTTTGACTATTCAGCCCCTCGAACGCCTGAACAAGACATGAGTATATGCAGTATAGTCAACAATCAATATGAAACTAGCGATTTGAAATTGGTTCACTGTTGTAGAACCCCTAGTTCCGAAGTTTTTTTTTTTTTTTTTGTGTCTGTCTTAAAGTGGCTTTCAGCCACTCGCTAGTTCCAAAGTACACCTTGCAGTCTGCACCTTTCAATACACTCTTGCACTTTTCGGTACTAGTATCTTTGTTTTTGTTTTGATTCGCTATGTTATTTTGACAGAATATTTGAGGGTGTGTTGGTGTGAGTTACGTTATTAGGGGCGAATCATTAAGCTTGGGACCGGTGTGCTAGTACTTCCAAAAAATAAATTTATTTTCTTCATGACTATCCAGCCGCTGGTATAGTGTAACTGAAAATGTAGGTTGCATCATTCACCTCTCTGCATACTAGTTTATCAACTGACCAGCTGAAAACTATTAACACGCTAAAATTTATCGACTTCAATTTCGACAAAAACATTTCTTTAGGGCCTTACTGAAAACCGTAAACCATGAAATACTTCGCAAATTTTTCAAAATTGAAAACTTGTCTCCATCACAATTAAATCTCAGAGGGAGAGTACACCCAACAAGCAATAGGAAACTAGCGAATAAAAATTAGCTCAGTACTGGCAACCCCATTAATAGCGGCTGGATCAGCGGGTGGATAGTCATGAAGAAAACGAATTTTTTTTTTCGGCTCAGGAAGTACTAGCACACCGGTCCCAAGCTCGGTCCCAAGCTTAATGATTCACCCCTAAGACCGTAACTCACACACTGAAAATAAATCAATAATTTTTATTATTAAAATTGTATGTATGTATGTAAGGTAGCCACCATCCCTTCTAAGACCTTGTCATGTATGCAGCTCCACTTAATAGCAAGATCAAATTGAGTTGCCGGGTTGTATTCACAGTAACGCTGTATGAAGGGCCAAAAACGGTGGGGCGGACCCGTAAGCAGAGACACTTACGCGAAACCCGCGGGAACATGAGATTCTCCTTCCAACGATACGATCCAACAAATCGAATAACCCAATTCGCAATACTTATTAAGCTTTCTACGGGATGGCTTGTTCAGAAGGGCGCGTCAATCTCACTGAAACTGTTGGAGTAGAATTCACAACATCACAATCGAATCGGTAGGATAAAGAAAATGATACTGTTTGTTCCCTCCTAGACGCCGGTTGTCATACCACTCCATTGTCCAATTCCAGCTTGAGTGATACCCTGATGCTCCCTCCTTTCCCAATATATATTCAGTGTCATAAAGTAATATTTAAAATCTTGTGAATTAATATTATAATTATAAAAATATAGTGAATGAATATTATAATGACAATTATACAAAAAAGTGGTAACTATACAAAAAAGTTCAAAAACTAATTAATGTGATATAACCACAATGGAACTGACTCTTAGTTTCGGGTCTTTCCAAAGAATCCCTACTGAGCCCTTGCGGCACGTCAAGCCCGCCAGTTCAGCGCAAGGGCATAATTTTTATAATTTTTACTATTAAAATTGGCACTTAAATCGGTCAATTTTTGCTTCGAATTGAGATCCTGTGAGCCAGTATGATTTTCATTTGCCGCACATAATTTTTAACACCCGTCACTTAAAACACAGGATCGTTTCCAATGAGACTGATATGGTCCGCACATAATTTTCAATGGAGCGAGAAATGTCATTCGAGTGTGTTTTCACTTTGCCCTATTCAATCCATCTTCGCACTTAAAACGAAATAAAAAAACCGTGCGCGAAAAACAATCAGCTGCTTTATCGTTCTAGAAGAAGAAAAAAACTGGAAAATGGAGAAGCAAAGTGAAGTTTACCGTGTGGTGGTTTAGGTACTTGGTTTTCCAGCGGAAGTCACTGAATTTTTTTAAGGTAATAAATTACTATAGATCTAGGGTTTTTTTTTCATTAGGGCGAATCTACAATTGAGAGACTCTCTCCGGGCTAGCTCTCTTTCATTCATAAATCAATCACCTTTACGTTTTTCATTCTACTATTTGTAGAGTATGCTAGCCAACACTGTTGTGTTCCGATCTGTACTAAAGAATGCCTCGAAAGTTTTATAATGGCGCTGTAATCAACGAAAGAGAGCGAACCCGGAGAGAATCTCTCAATTGTAGATTCGCCCTAATGAAAAAAAAATCCTAGAGATGTTCTTCTTTGCCATGTTAACGGTGTTTATTGTGAATATTTCAGATCTGCCGTCCATTTTTGCCATTCCCGCAGAAGAGCTGCTGAACGCGATAGCTTCAAAAAGTGATGAAGTTCTTATGATGGTACAAATAAAACCTCTTTTATACACACATTTCGTTTTATTACATGAAAAATACAAAAAATCCAATACTATACTTTTTATGAAAAAATTAAATCCATGCACCTTTTCACATAAAACGTATTAAAAAACTCATTTGATTTTTGCTAGGACAAGTTAATGCAATCCATGTACACTATAATTAATATCTATTCAGCTCTTGCACTTTAGGACTATATGTTTATTGCACATATGGTTAATTGACCACATTTAATAAAAAATAAGTGCTGCACCAATACAGAGCAATAACTTTGCACTTTGCCCAAATCTATAGGTGATTGCAGTTAAATATAAGATGCATTGTTTTTTGAGTGCACCAATACACTCTCAAATATTCTGTCAAAATAACATAGCGTATCAAAACAAAAACAAAGATACATGTACAAAAAGGTACTGAAATGCGCAAGAGTGCATGGCAAGGTGCAGACTGCAAGGTGTACTTCGGAACTAGGGGTTCTACAACAGTGAACCAATTTCAAATCGCTAGTTGCACATTGATTGTTGGCTGGATAGTCATGAAGAAAATAAATATATTTTTTGGCTCAGGAAGTACTAGCACACCGGTTCCAAGCTCGGCCCCAAGCTTGATGATTCGCCCCTAATAACTTAACGTTATTTTAGGAAGTGTCATGTGAACAATTATTGGGAGTATAGTATTGGGAGACGGACAAATCGCTAGAACTAGAAAAAGGCAATAGGTAGTATAAGAGCCCGACCGGTTGCATAACCTTTTGCCAGTCAAGGGGATTTCCTTCTCTTGCCTATCCTGCATGGGGTAGTATGGTAAAGGGTTATGTGCCTGATCGGATACTACCGTTCAATAATGCCCTCCGCTCGTTTTCAAAACTTGATCTTTAAATTTTCAAAGCCTGCCGTTGCCCTATACGGAACTATCAATACACTTTCTCTTCATGTCTATTTCGTTCTAGCAATAAATTACCGTCCACTCCTAGCGCTTCGCATGGAGATGATAAATTATCTACTTCTGACAAACTTCATCAAACATCGTTACTTCCGCGCTTGGGAGAATACAAAAACAACAATTAATGTGTAGAAAGCCCATAATGGGGGAATCCATTAAATCGTACTGGTGGGGATCGGTATTTGCACCACTCACCGTCGTTCTCTCCGAGATCTATAAGTAATAGATGACGAGAAGAGCAACTGTGTGAAATAGGCGGTGCATGCTAAAAATAAACCCAACAGCGGGAGATAATTTCTCACCCGTGTTAGGCAGTATTGGGAGACGGACAAATCGCTAGAACTAGAAAAAAGCAATAGGTAGTATAAGAGCCCGACCGGTTGCATAACCTTTAGCCAGTCAAGGGGATTTCCTCCTCTTGCCTATCCTGCATGGGGTAGTATGGTAAAGGGTTATGTGCCTGATCGGATACTACCGTTCAATAATGCCCTCCGCTCGTTTTCAAAACTTGATCTTTCAATTTTCAAAGCCTGCCGTTGCCCAATACGGAACTATCAATACACTTTCTCTTCATGTCTATTTCGTTCTAGCAATAAATTACCGTCCACTCCTAGCGCTTCGCATGGAGATGATAAATTATCTACTTCTGACAAACTTCAATCAATTATATTATATAAAAAACTGATATTTTGTCTTTTATTTTTTATGTAGCGGTATTTTTTATGGATTGTTCCTACTGACATAAAATCTCGATTACTTTTTCAAACAGGCATATTTGATTTTTTAAACAACGAAGGGAAGTAAAATTCAAACGTTAAATTATTGAAACCCTTAGCACTTTCATGCAAACTACCCGCATAACGAAAAACAATTTGCTATATAGTCAAAACTGTTTTTCGAATGTAAAATATATTATCACATTTTATGTTATTGTTATGAAGTAGTTTAATCTCATTTTCACCATACAACGTCTACATTAACCCATATTGTTAATGTATGCCATATTGTCATTGAAAGGTTTTTTATTGTTTGCACTCGGTCTGGATTATATACCAACTTTTTGGCATAGATACAGCAAAAATTTTGTTCGTGGAAATTGCCATTTTCTTATGGTCACCTAACTTAACCGCCTATTCAGCATATTGTTATTTGACCTTTTACCATCTAGCATATTGTGAAAACTTTATTGGAGATTGTTAGTTTATAGTTGGCGACTATAAGGGTATTATTTTCGAATGTGTTTTTTTTAATGTATTTTTTTATTTACACATTTACACAAGGTGAGTCACTACTACGATAGCAGTAAAATTTCCGGCTTTCATAGTCAGTCGTTTTTAGATTATATTGGAATAGATCTATCGTGATTTCTCAGTCGTTTATATATAACAAAGTAGTATCCATTTGGCTATAAATATGTCCGCTGCCGTTATAGTCCTCCTACCTGTTGATTTATTTCCCAGAGTAAATCACTTCCAGCTGGACTAATAGGACCATAGGACCAAAGCACGCAACTAATAATCAGCGTTGAGGCATTTTTGCAGATTGAATTCAGGAAGAGGAACCGAAGTGATAAGTTAAAACATCTTACCCTTGTTTGGAGTTGATGCAAGTTGCTATGCAGCATCTAAAACATTATTTGAACCCTGCGAAAAAACACATTAATTTGGACAAAAACTAATTCTAAAACTCACACTACAGGTGCTTGCACACCACGCAATCACTGAGTATGCTCGTTGTGCGTGCCACAGCGAGCCCCCAAACTTATTTGACCCCGATTTAACCTGAATATAAGAATAAAATTCAACCATATTCACCACGACTTTAACTCGACTTTAGCCCAGCTTCGACCCGATTTGTATCCGCCGACATGAATTTGATTTGAACCCGACTTGAACCTGAATTGGACCGGACTTGAACATGACTGGAATCCTACTCGAATTCAACTTGAAACCGAGTTGAATCCAACATGTTTGAGACGAACCAGCCACAGGCTGAAAGTCTCCTTAAGGTGATGTTTTAAGGAGTATATGATTCAAAACTTCAAGAGCACAAATTTGTATTTTTTTTTTTTGATATTCGAGATTTGTGCTCTAGAAGTTTCGAACCTTTCAGCTTCCACATATCATAGAAATATGAAACACTCTCCCTATGCTACTCTCCTTTGCTGTAGCGCAGGAACTATGGAGTAGCAATCAGAGATATGTATGTATTGTGAGAGCTGAGTTTTGTGCTATTGCTGTTTTGAGCCATGTCCTCCTTGAACCTCCACTTTAGTACAGAAAGAAAAACGAACCCAACTTCAAACCGGCTTGGAAACGGCCTCAAATCGTATTCAACCCGTAGTTTATTGCAAGTTCAACTCGTATTTTAGCCAAGTTTAACCCGATTTGAACCTGGCTTGTACCCGGCTTTAACCTCAATTGAACACGAATTGAACTTAACTGGATTCCAGCTTGATCCCGGCTTGAATCTGAATTGAACCTGGCTTTAACTTGTTTTTATCCACTCCGTGAACAATGAAATATATTCATCAATTAATGCGAAATATTAGATAATATGCTGAAAGATATTTTTGTATGATCTTAAACACGTCACTACCCCAACCATCACACTATCCACAATGGCCCTTATATCCGCCAATACTTTCTTTGGCCCATTTTTAAGTAGCATACTCTAGTAGTACGGTTTCACAATTATACACGACGCCAGATTTATTCCAAAATACCTCGACTCACTCAAATGTCCTAGATCAAAAAAAAAAAAAAAAAAAAAAAAAAAAAAACAAACACACAACACACAAAACACCCCCCACAAAAAAACACCCCCCCCCCCCCCCCCCCCCCCCCCCCCCCAAAAAAACACCCCCCACAAAACAAACACAACCCCCCCCCCCCTCTCCCCCACTCTACCCTCCCCCCCCCACCAAAAACAATTCGTTTTCTCTTTATTTTTACTTATTTTATTCCCGGCGAATCGAAAATAACATTCGTCGACGGAGTTAAGGCCTGAATACACACACGGCATCGTGATGCCTTCTTCATACAAAATAGAAGGCGTAATCGCACCTTCCGTTGGGATACCGTCTATCCTTCACCGTCCTACATCGCCTTCTAACCAAGAAGGTAGTTACTTTACGCCTTCTCTGACTCGCAAGACCGCCTTCCGTGTAAACGCATCACACCGTTCAGAAGGCGTAATATATTTTTTGACGCCGTTTTTACACCTTCTATTGCCGGGGGTGCTGACAACGCCGTCTTGAATCGCTTCATGCCTTCTTGTGTCAAATTGTTTGAATTGTGACAGAGGATTTTGGTGTTTATCGGATTTTATTTTGCATTTTAATTTATTATGATAAAAATGGTTGTGGATGTAGAGCAATATACATGGTGTTCGGTTCCTTAGTGCAAATATTTTCATGGGCGATATGAGATGATATTTGAAGAAAAAAAAATGTTCTACGCATATGGTCAAATCTCAAAGTTTACGGAGTTCTTGAGCTTTTAAAGTACATGTTAGTCATAAATTGGCCGTAACACAAACATTATGTTACTTATCCAGATTCGATTCCTCCATTTTAAAGCTAAGAAAATTTCCTACATAAAAGCTACTTTTAAACCTTGAGTAATTATCATTTAATGTCTTTTCAGGGGTAAACATGTTTTAAACATATCTTTTTTCAAGGGTTTTTTCATGTTTCATGTTCATGTTCATGAATGAAACACGTACGTACGTACGTAGTGGTTAATTAAACAAAAACATGGCTTTAAAAGTGTTCTACAACTCTCTCTTTGAAATAAACTTTCTAGCTTGCTTAGTTTTTTTTTGTAATTTTGTTATGAATACGACATGTTGTGTATAATTTATGACTAACATGTACCGAAACATTAAACATTCATTAAATAACTCCGTAAACTTTGAGATTTGACCATATGGGTAGAACAATTTTTTTCTTCAAATATCATCTACTATCGCCAATGAAAATATTCGCACTAAGGAACCTAACACCCTATATATTTTTTTTTTTTCAATTGATTTTTATGCAATTTTCGTCTCAGATGGATTTCAATCATTTCAATAACTTGGTTGACGATCATCTGAAAATGCAAACAATCAAAACTGTGGCAGAGATATTGCGAGACGAGATCCGGGCAACCCCAGAAGATGAAAAGCCTGCAAAACGCTTGCTGAAGCGATCATGCTGCCATCGGTATCCGAAACATTATATATCATAGTGGTGCACCATAGTTCACATAATTTTGACAATTTTGGACATCTGATTTTTCATTAGGGCCTAACTGATAAACGTAAACAATGGCTTCTTCCTTGAATTTTTCGACTCTGGAAACTTGCCTCAATAATCTACTACAGCCATTTCGAAGAATAAGTTTATAGAATTGGAAGATTTTGAATAAGGGGAAATTTACGGAAAAAGCTATTGTTTACGTTTGTCAGTTAGGCCATAATGTAAAATCTTTGTCTAAATATGGCCCATCAAAACAAATCGATCAATGCTAAGGCACGACAGGCATGGCAGCACAAATCAACTTGCTCTTTAACACTCGCTTCGTTTCCTATAACGACGTGACGATGCGCACATATAAAAGTTATGAATATTAGGAAGAACAGGTTGATGCAATCATCCAAACCATATATTCAAATATATATTTGAGTCAATTACAGTTAATTGTATTGTTTCACAATTGTTGAAAATCCTAGCATATGGAGTGAATAGTAAATCTATTGTAATGACAATATGCATATTAAATTCATATGATTCACGAACAATAAGATTCATGGTCGGAAATGGATTTTAATGTTATTTTATTTTATTGTATTGTATTGTATTGTATTGTATCGAACACATCAATCTTTTCCATTTCACAAAGATTATTCATTATGGCCTAACTGACAAACGTAAACTACGGCTTCTTCCGTAAATTTCTAGTGGCATAAAGGCTACTCATGTAAGCCAATTCCAATTCTATCGGATAGGTGAACTTTTCCTCTTCAAAAAGACCGTGGTGGATTGATTGGGCGAGTTTTCAATCACGAGAAATTCGCGGAAAAAGCTATTGCTTACTTTTGGCAGTTAGGCCCTAATGAAAAGTCTTTGTCGAATTATTAGATTTATTGAAGACAAAAATCGAAACGCTTGTAATCACTCTTGCCAGAAAGTAAACAAAGTAACATCTGAAACTGACATTTGTCGATCACGCCTTCTGCATGCCTTCTTGTATTGACATCTCCCACCTTCCGTGTAAACGCAAACCAAAAATTGGACTGCGTGACAACAAGAAGGCGTGCAGACGGCGGAGCTTAACACGGCGTGATTGTACCTTCCGTGTAGACGGCAGGAAGGCGGTACGTGCTAGAAGGGCCACTTGAAGGTATCAAGAAGGTACTGACAAATTTCGCCAAGAAGGCATCACTATGCCGTGTGTGTATTCAGGCCTTTACCCCCCCCAAAAACCAAAAATTTAAAAAAAAAAAAAAAAAAAAAAAAACAAAAACAAAAAAACCCCAAAACACCCAAAAACACCCCACACAAAACACCCACAAAAACACCCACCAAAAACAACACCCCCTCCCTTCGCGAATGCTTTGCGTAACTTCCCTTATTTTAGAAGTGTTCGGAGATGACAAACACATTCGAACCGAACAAAGGGAATATCAGTAACACTGACTATAGCAGCCTACACGCACAAAAAAACCGCAGTAGAAACTACCATTTCGAGGGTTAAATCAACGATCAATGTGCAACTAGCGATTTGAAATTGGTTCACTGTTGTAGAACCCCTAGCTCCGAAATACACCTTGTAGTCTGCACCTTGTCATGCACTCTTGCGCTTTTCAGTACATTTTTGTACATGTATCTTTGTTTTTGTTTTGATTCGCTACGTTATTTTAACAAAATATTTGAGAGTGTATTGGTGTGAGTTACGGTCTTAGGGGCGAATCATTAAGCTTGGGACCGAGCTTGGGACCGGAGTGCTAGTATTTCCTGAGCCAAAAAAAAATCGGTTTCTTCATGACTATCCACCAGCTAAGCGCAAACACCAACAATTTTCAGCTGACTATAAATGCGTTTGATTTTACCATGCCTGCCATTAGATCAACCATGGTGCGATTGATATCAATATGAAGTCTGTCAAATATACCGCAAAGGTTGAAGGTTCTACCAGCGGGTGGATAGTCATGAAGAAAACGATTTTTTTTGGCTCAGGAAGTACTAGCACACCGGTCCCAAGCTCGGTCCCAAGCTTAATAATTCGCCCCTAAGACCGTAACTCACACCAATACATTCTCAAATATTATGTCAAAATAACATAGCGTATCAAAACAACAACAAAGATACATGTACAAAAATGTACTGAAAAGCGCAAGAGTGCATGGCAAGGTGCAGACTGCAAGGTGTACTTCGGAACTAGGGGTTCTACTACAGTGAACCAATTTCAAATCGCTAGTTGCACATTGATTGTTGGTTCTACCATAAACGTAGTAAATTTGACTGAAATTTCATGGTAGTTTTGAAGATAGGCATAGTCGGGTAAAATGGTAGTTTCTACTACAAGATTTTTTTCTGTGTAGGGTATTATTTTAATTTGACGCAAACACTATCTTTGCAGGGTATCGCCTATAGGCATGAAATATTCAATATTTCGATGAAAATCGAATTCAAAATTTCGAATATTTACACACAATTTAACAGAAATCTCGGTTAACCTCATTTCTGTTTGTTTCGAGTTTTAGCGGAATTTTGACAATTGATCTGCATAGAACGAAATGTCACTTTCACTTACGGAATAATCGAGCGGAATATTTTTCCGAAAGTAAAAGTGACAGCTCCCATTAGTTTGCGTGGAAACCTTACAAATTTCAATTTTATTTATCGTTCTTCTCAGGTGGATACTGTTGCAGAAATTTCTTTTCGTTTCTTTACTTTTCCGTTCCAGTAAACGGAATTTAACATGGGTTTGGGATAGAAAAAGAAATTTCTTTCGAACACGATACCGACCAGCTGGTCTCGTTGGGCTGCTGGTCTCGCTGGGCTGCTGCTCTCGCTGGGCTTCTGGTCTCGCTACGTCGGCTGCCGGTCTCGCTTTTCGTGTAGTTGGTTGGTTTGTGTGTATCAAGCACGGATGACCACGCTGAGGGGAACTCTAAAAAAACACTCAGTTGGTCGGTGCTGATGTGGGCTGTTGGTTTCGCTGCGTCGGTTGCTGGCTCGGTTCGCATTTCGCGTTTTGTTATTATTATTTTATTTCCGTTCGTTTCACCGTTCGTTCGATGAATGACTATCGGGATTTAACTTAATTTGTTTTTTTTTATTTCAATTCTTCGTCTTACATACTATTTTATAATTTTAAGAGTTTTAGCCCAATGGGCTCTTCAGCTTTGTTTAATGTTTTATGTGTTTTTTGTGTTAAGTGTGTTTTGTGTTTTAATTAATTTTTCAGTTCAGCCCTTGGGGCATTGTTTGTTAAAATTTGATAACCTACCTAATCTACAACTAAAAACTACAATTTGAAAATCCTAGGGGTGCGGAAACAGATTCCGGATGATCTGGTGATCCGATGTCAGGCAGCGTGCCCTGTACCGATTGATAGACTCACTAAGGCGATCGTCGAGCATTTTTATCTCGGCCAGACGGTGGACCTCAGATGTTCTTGTCCTCGGAGGGGTGTTCAGAATCATCCTGAGGAACTTATTTTGAACACGCTGGAGCTTCAGGTGATGTGGTTTTGCGCGACTCTTCCAGATTGGCATGCCGTACTCGATGACTGGAAGTATGATTTGCTTGTAGACAGCAAGCTTGTAATGGGATAATGTAGACCTTCTGTTGATCAATGGGTACAGTAGCTTCAACAGAACGTTACACCTTGTGACAGTTTTGTCAACCTGTTCCCTGAAAATAAGCTTGCTGTCTATGGTAACGCCAAGATAGACAGCTGATTTGGCCCATTCCACCGTTGTGTTGTTTAGGCTTATTTTACAATCCTCAGGCGGAACAAGTTTGGGAGAGTTGGAGTGTGGAAATATGATGACCTGGGTCTTCGCCGCGTTGATACGGATCTTCCATTCGGTGAAGTATTCTGACAGAACATTCAGGCTTCGCTGCAGCTCTTGTTACCCTACCATTGTGGACGACTGCGGTATCATCGGCGAACAACGACAGAGATCCATTTTCAGGGAGCGGGGGTATGTCCGAGGTGAATAGGTTGAACAGAAGTGGACCTAGTATACTTCCCTGCTGAACACCGGCGGAAATCTCCTGTGCATCGGAAACTGCACCTTGTAGCGAAACACGGAATGTCCTGTCCGTCAGATAATTTTTAATTATCTTCACCAGAAAGATGGGAAGATTGTATCGATGCAGCTTGTACACCAAGCCATCATGCCACACGTTATCAAAGGCCTTCTCGATGTCGAGAAGTGCCATGGCAGATGATTTCGAAACAGACTTGTTCCGTCTGAGGATGTTAATGACTCGATTAAGTTGTTGAATTGTCGACTGACCACTCAGAAACCAAATTGTTCGTCGAGCAAGATGTTCAGTTCCTCGGCAGATAAAAGAAGCCGACGGTAGATCGCTTTCTCAAGCAGCTTGGATAATCCCGAGAGAAGGTTGATGGGCCTATAGCTCTTGGAACACGAAGGATCATTCCCAGGTTTCTGGATGGGGATGACTTTGGCTGACTTCCAACACGTGGGGAAGTAGCCAAGTCGGAGGCAATGGTTGAAAACCATCGCCAAATGGTTATAGAACTGGGGGCTCAATTGCTTGAGCTCCAAGTTCAAGATGTTGTCGAAACCTGGGGCCTTCATATTCTTTGAGCATTTGATATAAGTCAACAATTCGTCAACTGAGATCTCCAACTCCTCTGTGAAGTCGTTGGGGTTTATGTGGATGTTATTAATAAGCGCGCTAAAGGTAGCTTCGTGTGGACTGACGATGTTATGTCCGAGATTGTAGGAGCTGACGAAGTGTTGACTTATCTCAGCAGCCTTTTCTGCAGGAGTTATCAAGCGATCCTTAGAGCCATTGCTGTCTAGTGGGATCAACAGTGGAATGGGCCTTGGCTTAGTTTTTAAAATTTTTGTCAACTTCCAGAACGGCTTTGCACAATCTGGGAGAGAGCGGATCTTGTCGGCAAGATTGTTATTCTTAAGGTCCACCATTCTGGCCTTAATCATTTTTGTCACTCGATTACAGTGACTTTTTAACGTTGGCAAACCAGTTCGCTAGTATTGCCTTCGAATGGCGTTTCGCAATTGTATTAAATCTTTAGTGGGTCTATCAATGGGTACAGAGTTGCTCACCTGATCAATCACCGGTACATGTTGTTCCCGGGCCTGGGAGATCGCTTGCTCGATGCTCTGCAGCTGGCGTTCGATGTCATCAACCGAATCAAGGTGCATGTCGAAAACGATGTTGTCGTCAACGTGTTGTCGGAACCTATCCCAACTGGCGCGATGATTGTTTCGTCTTGTGATTCAATGCCGGTTGACCGAGGAGCCAACTTCGGCCACCACCGGATAGTGGTCCGAGCTGAGCTCCTGGTGTACGATCGGATGAGCGATATTGTTCCCCATGTTGGTGTGGAAGATGTCGATTGTCGAATAGACCCCGGATCTGCTCAACCGGGTGGGAGTATCCGGGCCCAGGACGGTGTAATGTCCCTCTTCCAGGTCTTCCAGGTTCTCCCAGGTTTCGTGTTTCCCTTTCATGTCGCCGGCCTGCCCCTGCCTCCGAGTTAGCTTACGGATGTCGTTTCGTAGGGCCGTTGTTGTTCCGTTGGTGGTACTGGCTTGCTTGGGACAGTAGGCCGCGATGATGGTGATAGGGCCGACGGCAGTTTTGACCTCGACTCCGATGGTTTCGATAGACTGCAGCTGGAAGCTCAGAAGCAGATGGCAGTTGATGTTGTAGCGCAGGGCGATCGCAACTCCTCCTCCACTAGAGCCGCTACGATCAAGTCGCACAATCCGATAGCCAGGAATGGAGACGCTAAGTTCGGGCTTGAGGTGCGTCTCCGTGACGATGGCGATGTCGATGTCTTTCCCGGTAAGGAAGTCACCGAGCTCAATAATTTTGTTCCGGATGGAACAAGCATTCCAATTAAGAATGTTGATGGTGCGTTTACGGTCCATACTTGAAAATGAACGTCATCGTCACGGATGTGGCGGCTTTGAGCTGTTCCTCCTTGGAGCGGCAGGAACGTAGTTGGCGATAGAGTTCTTGCACGAACTCCACCATTTGCTCCGAGTCGTAGAGCTGTCCATCGACAGGTGGTTGCGTGGAGGTACGGCGACTCGGATTGCCCCAGCCTGGAGGAGGAGTCGGGTTGGGGGCTGCCGCGAAACGATGATGAACGGAAGCTGACGGGCGGTTTGCTTGGCGGTGATTTAATGGGATCGGCGTTAGGTTTGGCACCTTTGGCACCTGATACCGAAGTGACGGGAAATTCTCCTCGTTCATCGGAGGTGGCAGACGGCGTTGGCCAGGACGGGATTTGGTGGATGACTTCTTGCGGATCGCCAAAAATTCAGCACGTTTTGGGCAGGCTCGATTGCTGCTCTCATGGTTTGCGCCACAATTTGCGCACTTTAGTAGCGCACCTTATTCCATAGGGGCACAATCGTTGGTACTGTGGGCTTCAGCACACTTGCCACATTGCGGTTTCATGTGGCAGTTACGAGTTCCGTGGCCGAACGAAAGGCAGTTGCCACATTGCGTCCCGTCGTGCTGTCTCGGACGATACCGGTCCCACTCGACGATGATGTTGAAAAGGGCCCGTGTTTTCATCAGTTCCACCATCGTGACGGATCCCTTCTCAAGGTGGACCAGATAGAGTTGGTCCCGGTAGTTTCCATGTTGCTGGCACCTGATGGGAAACACCTTCTGAGGCTTCAGTGCCGCCGCTTGCAGCTCGGCGAAGATTGACTCCGGAGTGAGTTCTGGAAGGCCACGCAGAATCACCTTCATTGGCTTGCTTCCGGGCGCGTCGTGCGTGTAGAATTCGTGCTGCTTGGCGACTAGGTGAGCGCCGACAGCACGGTAGTCAGCCTCCGTAGAGCACATCACTTTGATGCCCTTACTGCACAGCTTGTACAGCGGATGGATTTGGATAGCTGCAAGCTCGGTCTTGAGTGCAGCAATATCCTTTGATGTGGTGAAGAGCGGGGGGACCTTCATCTTCTTTGGCACCTCCTGTACCGGAAGCACTGCGAATTGATTGCTCGCTAGTAGACGAGCGTTAGTATCCACTGGATCGGCGTCATCATGGCGCAGCCGCTTGGAGCTGCCCGGTTGCGGTAATGATTCGGGAGCGGACCCATTGCCACGGTTTTTTCGACCCATTGCCACGGCAATAGGTCGAGCGGGAAATTTTTCCGAACTTTGCAGCACTTTTTTTTGCTTTGCCGCCACCAGAAGATGAGCAAGCGCAGGCGATAGATCGCGAACCGAACACGCAATCGCGAGAAAGCGGGCGAGGGGGAAAAACGGGGGAAAAAACTTTTATTGCGAAGGAGCGAAAAACACGTCCGTACGTGTCGCTTGTTCGAACTGACTGATGATGATGACAAAAACACACCTGTTAATTGTACGACTGAGACTGACTGACGCGACTGACAAGTAATTGTACGACTGAGACTGAGATGACTATCGGGATGCGGTACTGCTTCTTTTAAAGGCTCGCTGTTCTCGCGGTTTGTTCTGCTGTTCGCTGATTGGTTGATTAGCTGCGCGTATCACGTGAGTGGTTTTTTGGCGCGAATATGAAACTGCTTGTTTATAGGCTGCTCATTTCTGCTGCTGGTCAAGTCGCAAATGTCCATTCAGATGTTAATGTGAAAACAATGTATATGTATATATGTTGTATTGAAGTGTTATTCCGTCGAGATAATATCATTCACATATCGAGAACCATTGATTGATCTTTTTTTTATGAATTCATTTATTTGTACAGGCTCAATCGAATCAACTTTACAGAGCCAAGTTTTCATGTTTATATACATCAGTTATCTTAGAACTAACGTTAAGGGGGTGGAACCGATTACTCGCGGCCGTCTTGAGGTTAATAGGAATTACAATTTTATGGATGGGAAAATTGCGGTGGAAATTTTAAACAAAGCTTAAGGAACAATGGTTTTCTTAGATCTAGAATTTCAAGTTACAATTTTTAATTGAACGTTTTCAATTAAAAAAAAAATCACTCACTCACACATACAACAACACTTACACACACAACCACAATCACACACCGATGCACACAATCTTCAAAAATTTAACCTAAACAAGTAAGTTAATCAAACTACAATCTAAGGCTAATGTTAGTCAAAAACACATAAATGAGTTTCATAAACTCCAGATCGCGTGCTGCCAAAATGTCTCGAATCGGTACATTGGGTTGTCTACCTCGAGCCCGAAGGGAATCATGAAGCTCAGATCTGACTCCACGATGCTCAGCACAAAACGAAATAACGTGATCTGCGTCCTGGTAACCTTGTCCACATTCACAGAGATTGCTGTCTCCCAGCCCAACACGGAACAAATGAGCGTTTAAAGAATAATGATTGGACATGAGGCGAGACATCACACGAATGAAGTCTCGACCCACATCCAATCCCCTGAACCAACATTTCTTAGACACCTTAGGAGTGATAGAATGTAGCCATCGCCCCAAATCTCTTTTACTCCATTTATACTGCCAGCTATCGAGTGATATCTGACGAAAAATATAGAAAAATTCGTTGAAGGCGATTTGTCGGTCATAAATATCGCCTTCCATAGCGCCCACCCTTGCAAGCGAGTCCGCTTTCTCATTGTCAGGAATCGAACAATGAGAAGGGTCCCACACAAAGGTGATAATAAAAGAACGTGAAGATAAAGCACTTAGAAGACCTCGTATTTTCATAAGAAGGAGCGAATAGCCTCTATAGAACTGAGACTATCCGTGAAAATGAAGTATTGATCCGGTGTAAAAGAGGCAACAGTTTCTAAAGAAAAATGAATTGCTGCCAATTTCGCGACAAAAACAGCACAAGGTGCTTGAAGTTTACGAGCGACGCTATAATTTTCATTGTATACACCAAAGCCAGCGGAGTCCTCTATCAAAGACCCGTCAGTGAAAAACGTTTTGGTGGAATCAACTAGGCCATACTTTGCAGCAAATATCACCGGAGCAATCATAGGACGATGATGCTCTGGGTTCCACGAAGTTCCTGTTTCATGGATAAATCAAAATGAACCGAATTTCCGAAGTCGGAGAAGCAAACACGATTGGGAATATTCAGCGAAAGGCTGACATCCTGTGTTATGTACAAATGGTACAAATTCATAAAGCGGGTTTGAGGATTCAACTCAAGGAGCTTCTCAAAATTTTCAATCACCTGGGGGTTCATAACTTCACACCTGGTGAGGAGCCGGAGAGATAATTCTGAAAACCGATCCGAGAGTGGCAACATGCCAGCCAGAACTTCAAGACTCATGGTATGAGTCGAGTGCATACAACCTAACGCGATACGAAGACACAGATACTGAATACGTTCCAGTTTGATGATGTGCGACCGAGCCGCTGACTGTAATAAAAACTTCCGTATTCTATAATCGACAAAATCGTTGTCCGGTACAACGTTAGAAGATCTTGCGGATGCCACACCAGGTCCCGGTTATTGTGCAGAAAAAGTTGATCCTTTGTTGGCATTTTCGCTTCAGATACTCAATGTGGGATCTCCAGGTGCACTTTGAATCGAACCAGACCCCAAGATATTTAAATGACATAGAATGAGTTATCGGTGTACCCAAAATTTGAAGCTTCGGTTGTGCAGGGTTATGCTTCTTAGAAATAACTGCCAACTCCGTTTGCTCCGTGGAGAATTCGATACCTAGCTCGAGAGCCCAAGTAGACAAATTGTCTAAGGTATCCTGTAAGGGTCCTTGCAGATCGACCCCATTGGGTCCCGTGACAGACACTACACCGTCATCTGCAAGTTGTCTCAACGTACAATTCTCACTCGGACAACCATCAATGTCTTTGACATAAAAATTATACAAAAGAGGGCTTAAACATGATCCCTGGGGGAGACCCATGTAGCTAAATCGAAAAGCTGTAGAGTTTCCATGAGAAAAGCTCATATGTTTCTCTGACAGCAAATTGTACAAAAAATTGTTCATTAATGGTGAAAAACCACAAGCGTGGAGTTTATCTGAGAGAACTTCAACAGATACTGAATCAAAAGCCCCCTTGATATTCAAGAAAACAGAGACCATTTGCTCTTTTTTAGCAAAAGCTAACTGAATCTCTGTGGAAAGCAACGCGAGGCAGTCGTTCGTTCCCTTACCCCTACGGAAACCATATTGAGTATCTGAAAGCAGGTTGTTCGTCTCAACCCATTTGTCCAGACGGAAAAGGATCATTTTCTCCAACAACCTTCGAATACAAGATAACATCGCGATGGGTCGATAGGAGTTGTGACCAGCGCGGGTTTACCAGGTTTTTGAATGGCAATAACTCTCACCCGTCTCCAGTCATCCGGTACAATGTTGAGAGCCAGAAACTGATTAAACAAGTGCAACATGCGCCTTTTAGCGACGTCTGGAAGGTTTTTAAGCAAGTTAAACTTGATTCTATCAGCCCCTGGAGCCGTATTGCCACACGAAAGGAGTGCGAGAGAGAGTTCTGCCATTGAAAAAGGTTGGCTGATCTCATCTATCGAATTCGTGGTTCGCGAGGAAACATTTGTGCTGGCACAGAATCTGGACAAACTTTTCGCGCGAACTTGAGGATCCATTGGTCCGAATACTCCTCGTTCTCGTTGTTCGTAGTTCTGTTACGCAATCTTCGCGCCGTATGCCAAAGGGTATTCATAGACGTTTCACGCGATAGCCCGTCCACGAATTGTCGCCAGTAACCGCGTTTCTTGGCCTTGATGAGGCTCTTAAATTCGCGTTCGAGAGCCGTGTACCTTTCGAAGTGCTCAGGTGTTCCACGTCTACGAAAAACTTTGAACGCGTCGGACTTTTTGCGGTAAACCTCGGTGCATTGCTGATCCCACCATGGGGAAGGAGGTTTCCTGCGAAACGACGTTCCTGGAACTGGTCGAGTTTGAGCTTGAAGCGCGCTTTCCAAAATCAGGTTGGAGAGGAAGTTATATTCCTTCAGCGGTGGAAGCCCTTCTACCGTTGTTACTGCTTCATCTATTGCTGTCTTGAACCTTGTCCAATCGATATTACGAGTTAGATCATACGTGACGTTGATGGATTCCGGCGGAGTGAGCCCGGTGTCAACTGAAATTTTAATAGGCAAATGATCACTACCGTGGGGATCCTGGATCACATTTCACGTGCAGTCCAACGATAATGAATTCGAGCAAAGTGTGAGGTCTAGCCTACTGCCAAGTGAGGATGGACCAGCCAAGCGTGTAATTTCTCCATTGTTGAGAACGGTCATATTGAAGTTGTCACAGAGGTCATATAACAAGGAAGACCGGTTGTCATCGTACAGTTCTCCCCAGCCTGTACCGTGAGAGTTAAAATCTCCCATGACCAACCGCGGAGCAGGAAGAACCGAACAAATATCTGAAAGTTGTTTCTGGTTTATTGAGGCTCTAGGAGGAATATAAACCGAAGCAATGCAAAGGCTTTTATTTTTAATAACAGCCTGACATAAGACAACTTCAATTCCTGGAATAGGAGGAAAATTCACTCTATAGAAGGAGTAGCACTTTTTGATCCCCAAAAGTACTCCTCCTCCACGTGAATCCTCACGATCAAGCCGAATAATGTTGAAATCGTGAATCGGAAGATCGATTCCGGGTGAAAGCCATGTTTCACAAAGAGCAAATGCATCACAACCAATATTGTGAGCTAAAATTTTAAATGATTCCAATTTGGGAATAAGACTTCTACAATTCCACTGCAGAACAGTGATCAAATCCCCGACCTCTTTTGGCAAATTATCCATCGAAGGAAATGATAGCTGCAAGGAGGGGCCACTTTAATGTTAATTGCTTCAAAAAACTTTTCACAGTGGGAAGCATTGCCATAACAATGCTTTTAAGAGGGACTTGAAAATACCTTCCACAATATCATCAAATGAGAACATCCCAGATGAAGAGGGGGCTTCTGTTCTTAAAATCGGGGCATCAGGGGTTTTGGATGTCCCCGGGAGAGATGGGAAATCCTGTGTGTAGATGGCACTTCGAAAACCAGGAGGATTTGGATTATCCTTATTTCCACTGCTCTTTGAATTGGGCATGTTGATTTTGGGCTTCTGTTCAGCTACTTTCCCTGCTCGGATGCGTCTTCGCTTCCGTGAAGCACCTTCCGGAAAACTGAAAGATGTCCCCTCCTCAACCAAGTCCGAATCAGACTCGTCATCTGACAGAGGAGCAAAAGGATTTGTATTGATATCGGGTGGCGAGGCTTTCTTAAGCATTTCTGCAAAAGATTGCCTTGAACGTTGTTTCAGAGAACGTTCCAATTTTTCCCCGCGTTGTTTGTACGCCGGGCATGACGAGAGAGCATGGGGAGGAGTTCCCTTGCAGAAAACGCATTTTAGTGTGTTATCTGCACAGGGACCAGCCTCATGTTTCTCCCCGCAAGTTGAACAGCGTGCCTTATTACCGCAATGGGAGGCCGTATGCCCCATCTGCTGGCAGTTTTGGCAGATCATTACCCGGGGTACAAATAACCGCACAGGTAGCCGAAGTTTGTCCAGTTCTAAGTAGTGAGGAAGGGCAAAGCCAGAAAAGGTCACCCGAAACGAATCTGTGGGGGTAACTTTTTTCTTACCCTCGCTGTGCGATATTTTAACTAATTTTCTTACTTCCAGTATCTGAACTGGGGGGAGCAGAGGGTTCTTGAATCGGCCAACCGCCCGCTTCTCCAAAATTCCAGGGCACAGACTCGCCTCTGTGACCACTCCTACAATCTCCACATCACGAGCTGGAATATAAACTCTATATTCCAGTGTAAAATGCTGGGAGGAAGCAATCTCATTAGTCTGCTTCAGGTCAGAGACGACAACACGGAGTTTATCAAATTTTACTTTCATGATCTCTGTCACGGCTGAGAATCGCTTCGTCAAATCAGTAGTTATTTGGTACCCATTCAGAGGTTTAATTTTGGGCTGAAAGTAGACAACCCATGGACCGACCGAGTCCATTGGATACGATCGCGGTCGGAGTTTTGTTTGTGCCTCACCATCATCAGGTGGCAAAGGCACTTTTTCAGCCAAACCGTCCATGTCGAAGAAACCTCTTCAACATGCACGATTTGCCTTACTCGTGGGAGCGTTGAACGCCCCCAACAATTTAAATCACACACAAACACAAAATATGAGCAAACACAAATTAACGCTAAACTCTAGTGGGATGAGAGACAGGGAAAAAACTTAACTAATATTACTGATCTGTTGCTGCTGCTGCTGCTACTGCTGCTGACGCACCGTATGCCTGAACGTTGTACTTCTATGCGGGCAGTGGGGAGCGATGTGCTGCGTGGGTGTACGGGTGTATCCGATCGCCTTCGGGTGCACTCGCTCAACGATGTCGGATGACCGTTGGCGATGTAGTAGTGTATCGCTGGTTAGCGTCACCACGCGGAGATGAAGCGAAAATGAGCGGGATGATAATTCGCCAGCAAGCACTGCTTGATTTTCTTATTTCACTGGAAAACCACACTGCCTTCTTAGAAGAAAAAACTCACTTTCACTCCTTTCACTGGAGTGAATAGATTTTGAGAAAAAAAAACTAATTATTTCCAAGGATCGCACTCGAATAAATCTTCCAAAATAACGGAGCGCTGGATCGAACGGACTTTCTTCTTTCGCTGAACGAAGTGAGATGATGATTGAATTTATGAAGATATATGTTTTTTTATATACATATGTCTTTTTATTTGTTTGTTATTCTCTACATATATGTATACTGTTTGTAAAATGAGCCTGTGCACGCTAGAAAAATTTGAATTTTAATGTGAGCCATGTTTTCAAGCGTCCTGTGAGAGTGAGTGAGACAACACCACAACACGGCTCACAGTAAAACTCAAAAAGACAAAACAATTACAGCAGCGTGCACAGGCTCATGGACACATATTTTACTTTTTCATGAAATGATTTCCAGATAAAAAAAAAAGCTTATCCAGAACCCAAAAACGCAAGCACATCGAAAAAATCGTTCGCGAGTGCCTCCATTATGTGTAGATGGTGGTCGGTAAGTACCTGGTAGTACGTACTGGCCACGGCCGTCATCCAGGATCTATTGGTTCACAAGTGACTGGATGAAAACTAGGACACGTCGCAGCTGATGGGCCTCCCTTAGCTCAGTCGGTAAAGACGCGGCTACAAAGCAACACCACACTGGAGGTGACTGGGTTCGATTCCCGGTCTGGTCTAGGAATTTTCGTTAAGGAAAATTTCTCGACTCCTTGGGCATAGGGTATGATTATACTTGCCACACAATCATACTAATGCAAAAATGGTAACTGGCATCAATGGCTCTCAATTAATAACTGTGGACGTGCATTTAGAACGCTAAGTTGAGAGCAAGCAATAAGCTAATTGCGAAAGCAATAAGCTTGAAAAGCTAAGAAAGAAGAAGCTGATAGGCGACATGGTGAGTGTGTTCGATCAGCAAAAGCTAACCAACCGCACCCAGCAGAGCCTGTTCGAGCTGATCGGACTGATGGCCAAGGAATTCCCGCAATGCGTGAGCGCCGCGCACCACCACCAGATTCTGGACACGGTGATGAGTGTTGCCGAGATCAACTGCTGGAGGAGAGCTACGCTTAGTTAATCTAAAGAATGTGCTCACCAAAAAGTAGTCAACGGGAAATTAGTGGTATTAAATGGAAAATATTAGACTTCATAAAAATACAAATATAAAACATATACAGTTAAGTCAATTTGACCTGTTATATCCAAATGCCCGCACCTTTCGTTTGACACCTTCCATCAGTTTTTGCACAGTGTCATTCGTCACCAATTTTGCAGCTTTCTGCCAGTTACGCCTGAAGCTTTTCTCATCAATTGCTACGCTATTCGTTTTTCGAAGATTCCTCTTGACCAGAGCCCAATACTTTTCGATCGGACGGAGTTCTGGCGAATTTGGCGGATTGCAATAATTTGGGACAATATTTACACCATTAGCAATGTACCAATCCTTAGCCAGTTTTCCATAGTGGCAAAATGCCAGGTCAGGCCAGAACAGCACCGAACCGTTGTGTTCCCGAATGAACGGCAACAGTCGTTTATTCAGACACTCTTTTACGTAAATTTGTCCATTTAGAGTGCCAGTCGTGATGAAGATGTCGATTCTGAGACCGCATCCACATATTGCCTGCCATACGAGGTATTTTTTTGGGAACTTCGACAATTTTTTTTTGCTTAAAACGATCAGCAACATTTCCTCTTTGCAACGAGGTATAAAACTGTAGTCCCGGTATCTGCTTAAAGTCAGCTTTGCAATATGTTTCGTCGTCCAATATTATGCAGTCGTATTCCTTCAGCATAGTGTCATATAATTTTCTCGATCGAGATTTTGCGCTCTTGTTCTGGCTGTCGTTACGATTTGGAGCAACACCTACTTTGAATGATTTCGAATGAACGATGGAGACATTTTCACTTTTTTCGCCACATCACGAACGGAGATATTCGGTTTCTTCTTAAATTCTTTAATCACTTTTTTCCTCTCCGCGACGAAACGAGAATCATGGTTACCTCCGGAACCGACCTTTCTCTTTAAAGTTAAGCGCTGCTGTAAGTTTTTTAGCACTTTAGTAACCGTCGATTTTGCGATTTTTAATGACTTGGCAATATCGCCGTGCAACATAAAGGGTGATACGGTCAAAATTTGGTCAAGGGAAAACGCGTGTAAATCGGTGAAATCGTTTATTTAAAAAATCAAATTAAATTTCTTTTTCAAGTTCAATTAGTATAAAATTCAGGAAAAATATTCAGTTAGGCTTCCGCTTTTCCAAATCCGAATTGCCGGGCCTTACGCTTGACCCCTGCCATCAGATTTTGTACAGCCACCTTGTCCACCTTCTTCGCCGCAGAAAGCCAGTTTGCCTTGAACTGCTGCTCGTCCTTAGCAGTTTTTTTGGTCTTCTTTAGGTTCCGCTTGACAATAGCCCAGTATTTCTCAATTGGGCGGAGCTCTGGCGTGTTGGGAGGGTTCTTGTCCTTGGGAACCACCTGCACGTTGTTGGCGGCGTACCACTCCATGGCCTTTTTACCGTAATGGCAAGATGCCAAATCCGGCCAAAACAGTACGGAACAACCGTGTTTCTTCAGGAAAGGCAGCAGACGTTTATTCAAACACTCTTTCACGTAAATTTCTTGGTTGACAGTCCCGAAAGCTATGAAAATGCTGCTTTTCAAGCCACAGGTACAGATGGCTTGCCAAACCAGATATTTAGTCGGCTTTGACGTAGGTCCATTACCACGCAGTCAAACTTCGTCAGCATCGTCGTGTACAGCCTCCGGGATCGCGCTTTGGCCGTCGTATTTTGTTTATCATCGCGATTTGGAGTCACTACCTTCTTGTAAGTCGATAGTCCGGCTCGTTTTTTGGCTCGATGCACGGTTGTAGACGATACACCCAGCTTATTTGCGGCATCTCGGAGAGATAGGTTAGGGTTTCGCTTGAAACTACCGGCAAATTGTCGTCTCAGCGGCTTCCGGTTTTCGATTTCCCCCCGATCCAGACTTCCTGGCTGTCGACAAACGTTCCCCAAACACTTTAATTACATTTGTAACGGTTGATTTGGCAACTTTTAGCGACACACACACCTTCAAAATGAGGGGTGTTCAGGTTTTTTAAATGCAAAATTGAAAGAAATACGTCAAGTTGATATTGACCAAATTTTGACCGTATCGCCCTTTATCTGGATTTTCAACTCTTTTGTGCAAAATTGCTTCGCGCACGCGTTCTTGATTCCACGCCATTTTACTGAATAAAGGTTACTGTAGCCAAACGACGTCTTCATCATAGCACACATACATTAATATTCATGTAGTAGTGATCGGATTAGCAAAGCGTACACGGAGAAGACTGCATTAGGGCATTTCCGACGACTACTTTTTGGTGTGCACTTCCTTAAGTTGGCGGGTGCCGTGCAGGGATTGAGCTCCTATCTGGAACACTCGCTCGCTGTATGTTTATATGTACGTATGCATGAATTTATAAATAAATGAGAGGATGAACATGATTTTTCAACCCAGCACGATATTGGTAAGTAATACTTCCAGCAAAACAATTTAAATCAAAGGTGAACTATATTGAGCAAATATAACCATTCCACAAATAAAATATTGAAACTACAGAGTTGAGAAACTAATAAGTCTTGATTGAAAACTTGAAATCACGGGACAATATTATGGATGTATAGTAGTCCATTTTTTTTAAATTGTAATTGTAATTGTAATGTCTCGGTCCCCGCCCTGGCAGACCACTGCCGCCCATCTGCGTTTGGGCTAGGCGAGATCCTACCAAGCCTGCCCGTTGATATGCCCTAGACCATATAGCACACCGGGATCTTCCACAAACAGGCGCCGGTTATTAACTAACCAGTCACAACAAGTTTTAGATTCATTATATAGAGGATAGTAGGAGGCAGAAAGTGAAGCAAGAGAGAGAGAGAGAGGCGTTTGATTGCTGAAACGAAAACGGAATAATGATTTACTGATTAGTACATTATTGTAATTGATAAGTTCAAGTATGAATAGTTCTCATCTGTTTCTTCTCCTATTGTGACTTGAATGACTAAAATTATAAATAAAGTGACCGAATAGTGACCAATTAGTGACTAAGAAGTGAAATTTTAGTATTTTTTAAATCTTTTATACATTTGTTGTATAAGTACAGTTAAAATGAACTAAGTGATCACCCCCGTTTGTAAAAAATTAATATTATTGCGGCGCAGTGTCACATTTTGGGTTTTTTTTGTAAAGAAGCCTGTAATCAAGTGACTTTTTTTTCTCCACGACCTCCTGCACTAGGTGAGTCTATAAGCACGGTTGAAACGGCTTCCAGCATGGCCTGTGCTAAAATTACTTCTGACATATCTTGCTTCTCAATTCCTTTTTTGAGCCGTTGCCATGTGAAGCTGTTTTCACTACCTTAATCACTTGACGGTATTTAGGCTCACCTACAACCGTTCTCATAGTAAACAACTGGTTCCAATACTCCTCAATTCTGTACTCTGTACTCAAGGTATAGGTATAAGGTATAAGAAGATCATAGTTGACCTGAATCGGAAGAAACTTGGCGATTTTCACAACATATTTGGAGCTGTCACTGGATGCAACGGCTGGTGGGTTGAGGCATTGGCAATATTTTATAAACGGGTTCTGCAAACCAGACTTTTGACGGAGGACTACGTCTTTGTTTATTATACTGGGGTATAATTTAAAAAAAAAATCACCGTCACCAAAAGTGTTCAGGTTTTGAGTGTTAATGTCTCAGTAATTTCTCAAAATATTTTCAACATTTTTACACCAATCAATCGGAAATATTTCTAAGCATCAATTTCAATAGAAAACATTGTTGATTTCGGGCTGCATACTATTGAAAAATTCATAAATGATAAGCCTTGCCTTAAAAAGTATATTAAGTCCTTCAGGCCTGAGGGATCATATAAGACCGCAAAAGGATAAAGGCTGTATAAAATCACACAGACTGATTAAAAATGTACACTGTCTTCTGCCTATTTGTTTTCCATCAATTCTTTTATCTGTAAAATTTAAAAAAAAAACATATGAGCTAATGGCCTTATTGACCGCAGGCCTAGAACATCCTGAATATGAAGAAGTTCAGGAAGAAAAAAAAAATGCCTTATTAATAGTGTAATGTATTGTTTTAGAATATTGTACATATTCATACGTATTATTAAATTTTCGTTGATAAACGTCAAATATTTTTGTATCTTCCTGGCAGTTCTGGGTCATGAGAAATGTACTTTAGTTCAAAACATAAGATCTACAGTTGTAACAGCAGCTTTTAGGGCTATATAAGGTTACGATATGTATTCAAATATATTGAATGAACTTTTTGAAAGGTCAATAGTCATTATTTGATAACTTTGAGATCCTCTAGGTAATGCAAACCGCCCTGGAGTTCAGAACTTCAAATCTACGGTAGTAACAGTAGTTTTTTGGGCTATACAAAGTTACTTCACGTATTCAAGTATATTCAGTGAATATTTTAAAACGTAAAAATACACAAAAAGATAATCTTGGGATGATCTAGGTTATCCAGTTGTAACAGTAAATTTTAGGCAATACAGAGTTACAATAAATATTCAAACATATTCAATTAACATTCTCAAAGTCAAAAAACATTATAAAGTAATATGACATGTTCTAGGTCATCCAAACAAACCTTGAGATCAGAACATAGGACCTATGTTACAGTTGTAACAAAAGCTTTCTGGGCTATGCAAAGCTACGATGTGTATTGAAACATATTCATTGAATATTTTGGAAGAACAACAGACATTATATTAGCCCTTTCGCTCAATTTTCAATACTTCTATTCTATTTTCCAACCTACCGTACACTGACGGAACTTTCAACCCTTTCTCTTCATATCTTTCATTTGAGCAAACATAACTGTCCACTGTTGCCTCATGGTGATGAGCGAAACATCTCCTTCTACATCATAATCGTTACTCCACGCACGGAGAATACAAAAATAACAATTAGAGTATGTAAATCCCATAAATGGTGGTAACCAATAATCCATACTGGTGGGGATCAATATCACAACACTTTACGGTCTTTCTCTCCGATGTCGCTAAGTCAGAGATGACGAGAGAAAGAAAAATTGAGTAAAAACCAGACGTTGTGTATAAAAACAAACCCAAAAGGAGAGGGTTCCTTTCCCATGTACGCATCAAAACAGAGTGTGTACAAACTACCGCTAGAAACTATCACAAGCGATCAGTGGTACATGAGCGAGATCCAACGAGTTATTATTGCCAGTTGAGGTGGCCTCTGTGCTCAACCTACCCCGCAGTGGGATGTTTGGCAATGATAACGTCCTTGGTTCGAGTACCCATGCCCTTTCGCTCAATTTTCAATACTTCTATTCTATTTTCCAACCTACCGTACACTGACGGAACTTTCAACACTTTCTCTTCATATCTTTCATTCTAGCAAACATAATTGTCCACTCTTGGTGCCTCATGGTGATGAGCGAAACATCTCCTTCTACATCAGACATTATAAGATAATCTTTTGGTGTTCTAGGTTATCTAAACATTGCTGGAATTCAAATCTTAAAATCTACAGCTGTAGATTTTAAGTTTTGAATTGTAGCTTAAAATCTACAACGTTTTGGACTATAACAATACATATTGTTTATATACATATTTGACCAAATTGAGTGAGTCTTTTGGAAAGTCAACCGATATATTGAGATATTTTCTAGGTCATCAAAACTGACCTTGAGTTCAGAGTTTAGGATCTATAAAGTTAGCAATTTATGAAAGGTGACGATATGCACTCAAACACATTCAGTGAAGCTTTTGTAAGCTCACCAGTCATTATCAGATTATCTCAGGATGTTCAGGTTCATAAAATCTGACCTTGAGTTCAGAACTTAAGATATACTGTAGTAACCATAGCCTTGTGCTATACAAAGCTACGACAAATATTCAAACATATTAAATGAATATTCTGAAACGTCCACAGACATCATAGGATAACCTTGTTAGTTTCAGGTCATTCAAACTGTCCTTCAAAACGTAAGGTCCACAATTGTAACAATAGCTTTAAGGGCTATGCAAAGCTAAGTAAGTTTGGTTGGCATAGAATATCCCAAGATTATCTCATAATGTCAGTTGGTCTTCCATGACATTTATTGAATATGTTTAAATACATATCATAACATTGTATAGCGGATAAAGCTACTGTTACAAAAGTAGATCTTAAGTTCTGAGCTCTTGGGCAGTTTGGACGACCCAGCACATCCTTAAACAAATATTTCCTACTTTTTCAATCATTTCTGTGCTATTGAGCACCAAATCAATGAGAATTCACCAAATTGCTTGTATAAATTAGGCCTGAAAGGGTTAGTTCAAAGAACATTGCATTGTACCAAATGGCTTACATTTAGTATCGTAGTCCTACGTCATCATTTCAAACAACCCAATGGGGCTGTACCTTTTAGGTTTTGATTACGTACGATCTCCTTTAATTTGACCAGCTCTGCCATTGCTTCATCCCCAACATTAACTTTTTCCGCAGGTAGCATGTTCTCAATATTGTCCAAAATGTCCTCTGGAATTGAAGTACTCGCGGGTCACACATTGGGCTTACAAACTCGACCGACGGTGGTTCGCACCAAACTTTCCAGATCAGCGTATATAAGATGTATGAGTGATTCTTCCCTCTATAAAAAACTTTTGAAATAGCATTGAAATAGTTCAGTATGTTTATCAATAGCTCATAAACTTTATCAAAAAATTTTAGATCAAATTCTACTTAACAAGTTTTACAACTTCAGGTCGGTGTCGAGTTCAAAAGAAATTTCTTTTTCTATCTCAATCCCATGTTAAATTCCGTTTACTGAAACGGAAAAGTAAAGAGTCGGAAAGAAATTTCTGCAGCAGTATCCACCTGAAAAGAACGAAAAAAAAAATTGGAATTTGTAAGGTTTCCACGCAAACTAATGGGCGCTGTCAATTTTTCTTTCGGGAAAATATTCCGCTCGATTATTCCGTAAGTGAAAGTGACGTTTCGTTCCATGCAGATCAATTGTCAAAATTCCGCTTGGTAATATTGAACAAAATTCCGTAACCTCTTTACTTTTTAAGTCAATACTGGCTTTTTGCCTAACAATATTCGGTTCAACAGCAGTCAAGCAAAGGTACAAGTGACTTTTTTAAACTTTTTAAATCGGCGGTGAGAAAATAGTGACTTTAGTGACCATTTTCCGAAAAATAGTGACTTTAGTGGACTTTTGGATGCAAATAGTGACTTTTTAGTGACTTGACTCAAAATAGTGACCAAGTCACTAAAAAGTGACCTGCTAACAGCCCTGCTATTGGTTGTTGTTGCACTGTTACTGCAAGTTTTTGTCATCCAACTTGCTCTTTGATTTTATCCACTACCGCTCGTGTATTGTGCGGGACGCTTTTAAATACATGCAAAGATAAAAAACATAACAAAGATATTCATTAGTGATAACATATAGAATACGCTTTCTTATCATGTGAAACTTATAGGATGGATTAGACGAGACAGTAAGTGCTCAACTTCCGAGTAGAACACACGCGTTTTTACTGCCGTGAAGTCGAATACAAGCTAGTACCAGTGCTTACTGTGTCAGAGCTTTGTTCATCGCTGAGCCGTTCCGTGTCGCTGCGCGTCCAAACGACTTCGCGATGGGCCGTCTGGAAAATACGTTTCGAATAGATTCGAACGTGCCGAAGAAGCCGGACAATGCAAAAGTGCACAAGTTCTGTGCCACCACGCTGGGTTTGAAACAAGGTGAAGTGCTACGGATCCAGAACAGCAGAGCCCTCGGTGTTTCCTTCGTTTCCTTCGTCGTTGACCTGGCATTGGCGCAACGAATCTGCGAAGAACACGACAACCAACACGATATCCCAGTGGACGGGAAAAAATACCCACTAAGAATCACTCTAGAAGATGGAGCAGTGGAGGTGAGACTGCACGACTTATCCGAGGACGTGTCGGACCAAAAAATTTGCTGACTTTCTGGGAAAGTACGGTGATGTCAACGCAATTCGCGAACAACGATGCGCAGCCGATTCTGAATTCCCCGGGATTTCAACAGGAGTTCGTGTTGCCAAAATGACGGTCAAACAAAATATTGAGTCGTGGGTCACTATCGACAGTGAAGTGACGAATGTATCGTATTTCGGGCAGCTACAAACATGCCGACACTGCCGCGAATACATACATATCGGGGCTACTTGCGTGCAGAACAAAAAACTGCTCGTGCAAAAATCTTACGCCGATGCCGCAAAGCAGACGCCTTCGAATAAAACGAGTCAAATCGACCGTACTACCGACCAAACCCACACAAACTCGAACAAAATCGCTCCCAGTGCGAACCAAACGAAGCCAACCCCGATTCAAGCCACCCGAACCATGCCACCACCGAAACAAATTCCCCACCGCCAACAACAGAAGCTGATGCCACCAGTCCTGACCGAAAAAAACTTTCCTCCGTTAGCCTCTATATCGGCTTCGACAAAACCATCGGACAGCGGGTTGTTGACCCCCTTTATAGGTCATCAGCCCCCTGCTAGCGGTGGAGTGGATCGCAAAACTGCTAGTGGAAAGTCCGATGGTAACGAAACAGATTCGTCTATCGGTTCAACCAGCTCCAGAAGGCAGCTCCGCACCCGACCACCAGGCAAGAAGGCTCGCGTGGAGAACGATTCTATCGATAAGCAAGACGAGAGTAATGAAATGTCTTAATGGCTGAGTTCTCCAGTTACAACCTCGCCTCTATAAACATAAACAATATCACGAACGTAACGAAAACTGACGCTCTCCGGACCTTGTTGTTTTCCTCCAGGAAGTAGAGAATGAGCAGCTCTCCCTCCCGGGTTTCAACGTTGTCTGCCGCCGATAGCCTTAAGGGTGCAAAACACGACTCTGTGTAACGTTTACGCGCCGTCGGGGACAGTTTTGCGTGCGGAAAGAGAACGTTTTTTCAACGGCACGATCGCATATTACCTTCGTTTCAACACGCAACACGTCATCCTAGCTGGTGATTTTAACTGCGTGCTTCATCCGTGCGACTCAACTGGCGCAAACAATAGCCCCGCTCTCCAGGCGACCGTACGGCAGCTGCAGCTTCACGATATCTGGCTAAAACTGTACCCCACAATCCCCGCACCCACGTACATTACACACAATGCGGCATCCAGGCTCGATCGCATATACATCAGCACTGGGCTTTGCGCACAACTCCGAAGTGCTGCAACACATGTGTGTTCCTTTACGGACCACAAAGCTTTAACAGCGCGAATCTGTCTTCCCCACCTTGGCCGTGAACAAGGACGCGGTTTCTGGTCCCTCTGTCCTCACCTTTTAACTGCCGAAAACATAGAGGAGTTCCGTGTTCAGTGGCAGTTTTGGACCCGCCAGCGGAGAAACTTCCCCAACTGGATGTCATGGTGGCTCAGATGTTCGAAACGGAAAATAAAATCCTTTTCCGCTGGAAGTCCCGTGATACTTTTATCGCCTACAACGCAGAATACCATCGCTTGTACACGCAGCTACGGCTAGCGTATAATGGGTATTACCAAAATCCCACCATGTTGGTTACCATCAATCGCATCAAAGCGCAAATGCTCACGTTACAGCGTCAATTTACGCAAAACTTCATGGGCCTCAATGAGACTTTCTTTGCGGGGGAAAACATGTCAACATTCCAGTTGGGCGATAGGAGGCGGAAAAAAACAACTATAACAGAAATGCAGAACGAGCGAGGAGAACAGATTCAGGATTCTCTAAAGATAGAGCAGCACGTATATCGATATTCAGCGGGAGAGGTGAGGCAGGTGGAGGGAGAACGTTTCGAAAACGAGAGAGTCATACCCGAGAACGATGGAACAAACGCTACCCTAATGGCAGAGATTAGTGTAGACGAGTTACAATATGCCATCCGAACGAACGAAGAAACGAAAATCGCCCGGCAGCGACGGTCTGCCGGTAGAATTCTACCTTCGAGTATTTGACGTCATATATAGGGAACTCTGGAGCGTCTAATGTGGAGCCATCAAATCCTGAGCGACGCACAAAAATGTGGCAACAACGACCACTCTATTTTCGAAGCAACACTCTCTCTCTCAAGGATCGTGTCGCCCAGCTAATTGCGAGAAAGCAGAGAGGGAAGATGATATCATACGACCTCGACCACGCGTTCGATCGGGTCTCTCACGAGTACCTACATCAAACCCTTCGTATGCTGGGTATCAACCAAGATTTCGTCAGCTGACTCTCCCGTGTGGCTGATAGCTCTTCATCACGACTACTTGTGAACGGACACCTTTCTCAGCCGTTCCGCGTTGAACGATCCGTACGTCAGGGTGATCCTATGTCGATGCTACTCTTCGTACTGTATCTCCATCCCCTGCTCATACGAATTGAGCGTGCGTGTGGTGATGAGCTCTGTGTTGCGTACGCTGATGATATCACGGTGATTGCTACCTCAACACAAACGATCGACCGAATTTATCAGCTGTTTGATAGCTTCGAGATCGTAGCCGGGGCGAAATTGAACCGGCAGAAAACAGTGGCTATTGATGTCGGTTTCATTAATGGGAACCCACTGACGATACCAGGGTTGCAGACAAAGGAGAGTGTTAAGGTACTGGGCGTTGTTTTCACCAACTCAGTGCGAATGATGGTGAAGTTAAACTGGGGCGCCTTAGTAGCCAAAATCTCGCAACTTATTTGGTTGCATAACATGCGCTCCCTTACCCTGCAGCAGAAAGTGATTTTGTTAAACACGTTCATCACAGCGAAGGTGTGGTACCTCTCGGCTGTGATGCCACCGCAGTGCCAGCACACGGCAAAACTGACATCAACGATGGGGACATTCCTCTTTCGGGGGCTGCCCGCAGGAATCCCTATGCAGCAGTTGGCGCGTAGCAGAGAGCAAGGCGGACTAAAGCTGCAATTGCCAGCGCTAAAATGCAAAGCGCTCCTTATCAACCGCCACATGCAGGAGATCGTTTACATTCCCTATTATCGTACCCTTCTCTCCTAGAATACTCCTCCCCCTACCGACCTTCCTTGTCTCAAACTCCTTTCTCAGCAAATTCCCTTACTCCCACACCACATCCAACAAAACCCCTCCAGCGATCAAATTCATCGATTCTACCTCGAACAAACTAGCCAACCGAGAGTGGAATTGCGCCATCCCGCAGTGAACTGGAGGCGTGTATGGCTCAACATTGCAAGCAAAAAGTTGTCGTCAGTAATCGGTGTGTAACTACCTGTTACCTCATAGCGGTTCTGGATACTTTATGTAACCACCATTGTACTTCTTTTCAAATTCTCAAGTGATCTGAGGAGTCGCATGAAAGGTTTTTTTCGAACTCTGAAACTTGCCACTCCCCCTGGGGTACCCTGAACGTGTCCGGATGTGCTCAATGCAGTTGTGAGTACTTGATAAGGAATGTGTCGAAAATAGCTATCCATGTACATTTCAAGTTGAACAATGCATTAGGTCCTAAGTAACATTGAGAGATTCTCTTCTTCGACTTTCGCTTTCGTTAATAGTTTGTCGATTATACGATTTGCTGATGATGTATAAGGAGATGTCCGCTCATCACCATGAGGCAACAAAAGTGGACAGTAATGTTTGCTAGAATGAAAGATATGAAGAGAAAGTGTTGAAAGTTCCGTCAGTGTACGGTAGGTTGAAAATTGAATAGAAGTATTGAAAATTGAGCGAAAGGGCATGGGTTAAGTGGTACTCGAACCAAGGACGTTACCCTTTGCCTAACATCCCACTGCGGGGTAGGTCAAGGCACGGACGAATCCGCCCCCTCAACAGGCAAAAGGTAACGTGTTGGATCGCGCTCATGTACCAGTGATAGCTAGTGATAGTTTCTAGCGGTAGTTTGTTCACACTCCGTTTTGTTGCATGCATGAGAAAGGAACCCTCTCCCTTTGGGTTTATTTTTGTACACAACTTCTGATTATTACTCAATTTTTCTTTCTCTCGTCATCTCTGACTTAGAGACATCTTAGAGAAAAACCGTAAAGTGTTGTGATACTGGTCCCCACCAGTATGGGTTAATGGGCTCCCCCATTATTGGATTTTACATACTATAATTGTCATGTCTGTAATCTCCGTACGTGGAGTAATGATAATGATGTAGAAGGAGATGTCCGCTCATCACCATGAGGCAACAAGAGTGGACAGTAATGTTTGCTAAAATGAAAGATATGAAGAAAAAGTTATGAAAGTTCCGTCAGTGTACGGTAGGTTGAAAATCTAATAGAAGTATTGAAAATTGAGCGAAAGGGCATGGATAAAGTATTACACGAACCAAGGACGTTACCCTTTGCCTAACATTCCACTGCGGGGTAGGCTGATGTTTTTGACGAATTGGATCCTTAATTACACTTAATATTACCGTACTGTGTTTTGAAAATACTTGAACATACTATAATTGTTATGTTTGTATTCTCCGTGCGTGGAGTAACGATTACTTGAACATGTTTTTACATAGCCGCAGAAACGCAAAGAGAGTCTCCCATTGTTATATAGGACCTAATGCATTGTTCAGCTTGATTAGCGTTGTACGCGTGTATTTGTGATAGTTTTAATGTGTTTATTGTAGCTTGCTGTGCGTTTGACTGTTATGTTTTGTTTGTTTACTTGTTTTCACGGTTTAAATTCTTCGTTTTCAGAAAGTCGCGCATTGAAAAAGACGTGAAAATTAATGTTTTGGACACATGGCTACCTGAAAAAGGTGTAACTATGCGAAGCGCTTTGGAATTCATCACGCGAGTGTAAAATCCATTATAATTAAGTTCGGGAAACACTGTTCTTAAGATGAACTGCCAGGAAGAGGCAGAAAACCCGGAGCTTCCAACCCTAAACTGGATCAGAAAGTGGTAGCTCTAATTCAGAAGAACAAATCAATGTCGATACGTGACTTGGCTCATAAAGCGGGAACCAGCGTCGGAATAATTTAACGTATCAAGAAACGGAACAATCTGAGGACCTAGAAGAAGCAGAAATTCACCAAACAAAGTGCAGAACAGAAGCAACGCGCAGCAACATGGGCCCGGAAATTGTAGTTCTGCTAGTGCTAATTCTGCAGCAACCGGATGCATGTATTTTGATGGACAACGAGACCTATGTCCAAGAGAACTCAAAAACCCAGGTCCACAGTATAACACAGGGGAGGATGTAAGCGATGCAGACAGGTCGATTCAAGTGAAAAAGTTTGGTCGAAAAGTGCTACAATTTACTTTTATTATTTTTTACTGTTGGGTATCAACT
This sequence comes from Aedes koreicus, assembly GCA_024533555.2. Lineage (NCBI taxonomy): Eukaryota > Metazoa > Arthropoda > Insecta > Diptera > Culicidae > Aedes > Aedes koreicus. Next base: position 48,404 of record JAHHFK020003219.1, on the reverse strand, counting down.
TTGAGGGTTGATGACATTTTGCGTTCGAATTTGCTTAAAAAGAAAAGTGTCTTCTATGTTCGGAATCGGACACGACGATCTGAAGCGTCAAACTTCATTCCCGTGACACAAAAAAGCAGGATACATTTTGAGACTGTTCGTTAATTTGTTTGTCTCTAGCAATTGATAAAGCATATGAAAATTCTAACCATGAGATTTTTAAAATTAGGGATGGTTCGAACTTGCCGTAATAGCAGAAATTATCTCTCCAAGGAAACTTCTTAAGTGTCACCCACAATAGATACGTTTGCGTTCCGTTGACGTTAATTTGACAGAAAACCTATGGGAAAACTGTCAATTTCACGCAAACGCATCCGCTACTTATCAAGTCTGGGTCAGCCATTATTCTTCAAAAAATGTTCAAATATCATTATCAATCTTAGTTATTGAAAAAATCACAAGGTCCGAGACATATAAGACATCCTCGAGCAATGTCATTCAAGTGTGTTTTCACAGTTTACCGTGTGGTGGTTTAGGTACTTTTTTTGCCAGCGGAAGTCACTGAATTTTTTGAAGGTAATAAATTAGGTACTATAGATGTTCTTCTTTGCCATGTTAACGGTGTTTATTGTGAATATTTCAGATCTTCCGAGCATTTTTGCCATTCCCGCAGAAGAGCTGCTGAACGCGATAGCTTCAAAAAGTGATGAAGTTCTTATGATGGTACAAATAAATCTCTTTTATTCACAAATTTCGTTTTCTTACATGAAAAGTACAAAAAATCCAATACTAAACGTTTTATGAAAAAATAAAATCCATGCACCTTTTCACATATAACGTATTAAGAAACTCATTTGATTTTTGCTAGGACAAGTTAATGCAATCCATGTACACTATAATTAATATCTATTCAGCTCTTGCACTTAAAGACTATATATTTATTGCACATATGGTTAATTGACCACATTTAATAAAAAATAAGTGCCGCACCAATACAGAGCAATAACTTTGCACTTTGCCCAAATCTATAGGTGATTGCAGTTAAATATAAGGTGCATTGTTTTTTGAGTGTACGTAAAATAGGCTTGACTCAACGCTGGGCAGACTGAGCAGATATAAAACATGATGAGCCTATCGTGATAACATTTCTAGTAGATACTTGTGTAGTTTGAACAAAACAGAAGTACATAAAAAAACAATATATGACAACTAATCGGTTACGGTATAGGTATGCCTTTTGATTTGTATTTTGAACAACTAGTAATGGCAATATAAATCTTTAAATATGCTTTCAAAATCGTTATTGAAATCTTACCTTGCGAATTATATATTTTAATGGTACCGTTGGAAATATTTGTTTCACTGCAGATGAAAGGTCTGTTAAAATGACGTCTGCGTTCTATAAAACAAGCAACAAGAACATTTTGTGTTAAATAGTATTTGCTGACATTGCAGGGAAACCTCTGTTAACTTACAGAACTAAAATTCCCTGCATCTCCTATGGTGGAAAAAGAATAAGTTTTATCATTCGTTGTAATCGAAAAATGTGTTGGTTTTTTGCTATCAATCGATTGTATATCGAGATAGTGGAAGTGGTAGTCAATCTACGAAGAAAAAAATAATCAGATGAATTCATACTTGAAGATAGATAATATCACTTACCCTCGTAGGGACTTTTGCCGTAAGTAAATATACGCGAACTGGGGTGAAAACCTATTTGTGTGATTTATGATTAGTTATATTAGACATTTCATCAAAACAGCTTACATACCAATACTCTGTTTTCTGTTTTATCATGTTTGATTTCCAATTTCACCATATACTTAACCAAAATTTTGGTATGTCGTCCAAGCAATGTTTTTACGCTTTCTGTAAAGACAAGTAAATTTTGAATCAGTTTAGCACAAATGAAACAAACATTTAGTCAAATTTATACCAGTGATATGTTTATTGTTGCCCAATTGCATCAATGTTAACACTTTAGACAAGTATTTACCGGCATACTCGAGTGAAAATTCGTTACGGCTGCTTTTTCTTCGATACATTTTTATCGAATTTGTGCGACAGTGATACCCGTGAAAATAATCCAGCAGTGTATAGTCACAATCGACGTGTACATGTTGTGTTGAAACCGATTTATTATCAATAGTGAAGTATTCTGATAAGGAAAGGCGATAGAATTGCTTACACAGTCTAGCTGTGATGAATCATGATTCTCTGTTTGTTGATAAAAAGATCTTAACCTGTCTCTTTTTTCGAGCGTTGCGCCAATTAACTGTTGTTATTGTCGTGACCTGACCGAAAATTTTAGCCTCGATTATGTTGCTTCACTGTGGCTGCTACTACTGGTCCGTCGCTGTCAAAGTTCGTTTCAAGAATGATCTGAATCTACTACTACTACTACTAAAATTGTTTTTATTTATCATTCTTTATCTTATATGCTAACTTACAATTTCAAGTGTTTTAGCCCAGTGGGCTCTTCAGCTTTGTTTAGTGTGTTTTATGTGTTTAGTGTGTTTTGTGTGTTTTATGATTTAAATTAATTTTCAGATTAGCCCTTGGGGCATTGTTTGTTTAAAATTTGATAACCTACTTAAACTAAAACTAAAGCTACAATTTGAAAATCCTAGGGGTGGGGAACCAGATTCCGAATGATCTGGTGATCCGATGTCAGGCAGCGTGCCCTGTACCGATTGATAGACTCGCTAAAGCGATCGTCGAGCATTTTTATCTCGGCCAGACGGTGGACCTCAGATGTTCTTGTCCTCGGAGGGGTGTTCAGGATCATCCTGAGGAACTTATTTTGAACGCGCTGTAGCTTCAGTTGATGTGTTTTGGCGCAACTCTCCCAGATTGGCATGCCGTATTCGATGACTGGAAGTATGATTTGCTTGTAGACAGCAAGCTTGTTTATCAGGGATAATGTAGACCTTCTGTTGATCAATGGGTACAGTAGTTTCAACAGAACGTTACACTTTGTGACAGTTTTGTCAACCTGCTCCCTGAAAATAAACTTGCTGTCTATGGTAACACCAAGGTAAACAGCTGATTTGGCCCATTCCACCGTTGTGTTGTTTAGGCTAATTTTACAATCCTCAGGCGGAACAAGTATGGGAGAGTTGGAGTGTGGGAATAGGATGACCTGGGTCTTTGCTGCGTTGATACAGATCTTCCATTTGGTTAAGTATTCTGACAGAACATTCAGGCTTCGCTGCAGTTTCGCTGTAAGCGCTCTTATAACCCTACCATTGTGGACGACTGCGGTATCATCGGCGAACAACGACAGAGATCCATTTTCAGGGAGCGGGGGTATGTCCGAGGTGAATAGGTTAAACAGAAGTGAGCAAGATGTTAAGCTCGTCGGCAGACGAGAGGAGCCGACGGTGGATCGCTTTTTCAAACAGTTTTGATACTCCTGAGAGAAGGCTGATGGGCCTATAGCTCTTGGAACATGATCTTTCCCAGGTTTCTGGATGGGGATGACTTTGGCAGACTTCCAACACGAGGGGAAGTAGCCAAGTCGGAGGCATTGGTTAAAAACCATCGCCAGATGGTTATAGAACTGGGGGCTCAATTGCTTGAGCTCCAAGTTCATAATATTATCGAAACCTGGGGCCTTCATGTTCTTTAAGCCTTTGATATAAGTCAACAATTCGTCAGCTGAGATCTCCAACTCCTCTGTGAAGTCGTTGGGACTTATATGGATGTTGTTTATAAGCGCGCTAACGGCAGCTTCGTGTGGACTGACGATGTTTTGTCCGAGGTTGTGGGAGCTGACGAAGAGTTGACTTATCTCAGCAGCCTTTTCTGCAGGAGTTATCAAGCGATCCCTAGAGCCATTGCTATCTAGTGGGATCAACGGTGGAATGGGCCTTGGCTTAGTTTTCAAAATTTTGGACAACTTCCAGAACGGCTTTGCACAATCTGGGAGAGAGCGGATCTTGTCAGAAAAATTGTTATTTTTAAGGTCCACCATTCTGGCCTTGATAATTTTTGTTATCCGATTGCAATGCGTTTTTAAGGTAGGCAGACCAGTTCGCTGGTATTGCCTTCGGATGGCGTTGCGCATTTGTATTAATTCTTTAGTGGGTCTATCAATGGGTACAGAGTTGCTCACCTGATCAATCACTGGTACATGTTGCTCCCGGGCCTGGGAGATTGCTTGCTCGATGCTCTGCAGCTGCCGATCGATGTCATCAGTTGACTCGAGGTGCACGGTAAAATCGACGGTGTCGTCGACATGTTGTCGGAACCTCTCCCATCTGGCACGATGGTAGTTCCGTCTGGTGATCCGATGCCAGTTGACCGAAGACCCAACTTCGGCCACCACTGGATAGTGGTCCGAGCTGAGCTCCTGGTGTACTACCGGCTGGGCGATGTTGTTCCCCATGTTGGTGAGGAAGATGTCGATTGTCGAATGTACTCCGGATCTGCTCAACCGGGTGGGAGTATCCGGGCCCAGGACGGTGTAATGTTCCTCTTCCAGGTCTTCCTGCAAAATTATTCCGTTCCGGTTGCGTCGGGTGTTCCCCCAGATTTCGTGTTTCGCATTTAGGTCGCCGGCGATGATAAACTGCCCCTGCCTCCGAGTTAGCTTGCGAATGTCGTTCCGTAGGACCGTTGTTGTTCCGTTAGCGGTGCTAGCTTGCTTGGGACAATAGGCCGCGATGATGGTGATGGGGCCGACGGCAGTTTCGACCTTGATTCCGATGGCTTCGATAGACTGCAGCTCAAAACTCGGGAGCAGATGGCAGTTGATGTTGTAGCGCAGGGCGATCGCAACTCCTCCTCCACTAGAGCCGCTACGATCAAGTCGCATAATCCGGTATCCGGGGATGAAAATGTTGTGTTCCGGTTTGAGATGTGTCTCGGTGACGATGGCGATGTCGATGACCTTCCTGTTAGGGAAGTCACCGAGCTCAATTGTTTTGTTCCGAATGGAACAAGCATTCCAATTGAGGATGCTGATGGTGCGATTACGGTCCATACTTGAAAATAAATTTCATCGTCACGGATGTGGCGGCTTTGAGCTGTTCCTCCTTCGAACGGCAGGAACGTAGTTGGCGGTAGAGCTCTTGGACGAATTCGACCATTTGCTCCGTGTCATAGAGCTGTCCATCGGTAGGTGGTTGCGTGGAGGAACTACAACTCGGATTGTACCAGCCTGGAGGAGGAGCTGGCATGGGGGCGTCGGCGGCTGCCGCGAATCGTTGCTGAACGGATGCTGACGGGCGGTTTGCATTGCGATAGTTTAATGGAACTGGCGGCAGGTTCGGCACTTGGTACCGGAGCGTCGGGAAATTTTCTTCGTCCATTCGAGGTTGCGGGCGGCGTTGTCCAGGCCGAGACTTGGTGGACGCCTTCTTGTGGATGGCCAAATACTCCGCTCGTTTGGGACAAGCACGGTTGCTGCCTTCGTGGTTAGCGCCACAGTTGGCGCACTTTGATGGGGCACCTTCATCCATCGGAGCGCACACCGGGGTTTCATGTGGCAGTTTCGGGTCCCATGACCGAACGCCAGACACTTGCTGCACTGTGTCACGTCGTGTTGCCTCGGGCGATATCGGTCCCACTCGATAATGACGTTGAAAAGGGCCCGTGTTTTTAACAGGTCCGCCATCGTGACGGAACCCTTCTCCAAGTGGACCAGATAGAGTTGGTCCCGATGATTTCCCTGTTCTTGACGTCTGATTGGGAACTCCTTCACTGGTTTCAGAGCCGCCGCTTGCAGCTCAGCGACTATTTCCTCCGGAGTGAATTCTGGAAGGCCACGCAGAATCACCTTCAGCGGCTTGTTTCCGGGTGCGTCGTGGGTGTAGAATTCGTGTTGCTTGGCGACTAGGTGAGCGCCAACAGCACGGTAGTCAGCCTTCGTCGAGCACATTATCTTTGTGCCCGTACTGCACAGCTTGTACAGCGGATTTACTTTAATCGCTGCAAGCTCCGTCCTAAGGGCAGCGATGTTTCTTGACGTGGTGAAAAGCGGCGGAATCCTCGCCTTTTTCGGTATCTCCTGTACCGGGAGCGTAGCAAACCGATTGCTCGCTAGTAGCCGGGCGTTGGGGTCCAATGGTCCGGTGTCGTCATGCCGCAGACGCTTGCTGCTGCTTGGTTTCGGTATGGCTTCAGGAGCTGATGTCGCTGGCGTGGATGTCACCACGTGTTGATTTTTTCGACCCATTAAAAAAAACTTTCAACCCAAACACCCCCCAAAAAAAAAAAAAAAAAAACCCCCAGGGATGTTGAATTTGCCGTGGTGGTTTTTTTTTGTTTGGCTCTCTGTCATGCGTTGCGTTGGTTTTTTTTTTTTTTACAAAGCGGGGTGTTTTCGCATAGCTTACTATAAATTTTTTTTTGTTTCCCGCTAAGTTGATAACACTCAAATCGAACGATTAATTGAATGGTAAATTAATACTCTTAAAATCCTATAAAGCATCATAACATTTCTTTCATACATTCTATTTATTTATTTATTTATTTATTTATTTATTGTCGTCAATCATAAGTAGACCATATAATATATATTAAATATAATATAATATTATTCATTCTTGTATGTTCTGGTTTCTTATGGAGCTAAAATACTGTTTTAGTTTATGCCGAGACATTGTAAAGTCAATGATTTCGCAGTGTTTATTGTAAGAAGCCATCATGCGATTTATTGGTCCATTTGTTGCATAGTTTGTGCGATGATGGCTGATGGCGAATAGGTTACGATTTCGAAGTTGCCGAATAGGTGCATATATGTTTAATTTTGATAAAAGTTCTGGTGAGTCAATACGCTGCGAAACGATATCGTTTACAAATGAAACGCTTGCATACTCACGACGCTCTTTCAATGTTTGGATGTTTATAAGCATGCAACGCGCTTCATATGATGGAAGACGAAATGATGTCCAACCCAACCTACGAAGAGCATATAATAGAAATTGCTTTTGTACTGATTCTATTCTGTTTTCGTGTGTGGTTAAATGAGGAGACCATACAATGCTGCAATATTCCAGAATAGACCTAACATAAGCTATATATAGTGTTTTAATAGTGTATGGGTCCTGAAAATTATGACAAAAGCGCTTAATAAAGCCCAGCATGTTATTTGCCCTGTGAATAATTGTGTTGTAGTGGTCTATGAAATTAAGTTTGGAGTCTAAGATTATTCCTAAGTCCCTAACTCTTTCACATTTTTCTACTTTCTGATTACCTAGTGAAATTGATATGTTTGGTGTTGTTATTTTTTTGCTAAATGATATTGAGTTGCATTTTTTTACATTCAGCTCTAATAGGCTTTTTTTACACCATGTGTAGAATATGTTTATTTCATTCTGGAATAAATTGATGTCTTCCTTATTTCGTATTTCCAAATAAAGCTTCATGTCATCGGCATAGATTAGTACTTTAATATTTTTAAGAATGAAGGAAATGTCATTTACGTACAAAATAAAAAGAAGGGGTCCTAAATGAGAGCCTTGTGGGACACCAGAAGTGACTTGAATAGGATTTGATTTCTTTCCATTTAATTTTATTATTTGTTGGCGGCTGGTTAAGTATGATTCAAGCCATTTCAAGAGTCCAGGTTCAATCCCATGTTTTTGTAGTTTGAAAAGTAGCATTGGTATGTCAATACGATCAAAAGCCTTGCTAAAGTCTGTATAGAGAGCTTCTACGTGGTTTCCATTATCCATTGCATTCAATGAATAGTCTATAAATTCAATTAAATTTGTCGAGGTTGAACGGCCCTTAAAAAAGCCGTGTTGCTTGTCAGTTATTTGATTTTTGATTTGGAGAAATAATTTTTCATTGACAATTGCCTCGAAAAGTTTAGGAATGCAAGAGATAATGGCTATTCCACGATAATTACGTACGTCAGATTTTCGTCCAGATTTGAAAATAGGGACCAGAAATGAGCTTTTCCAAATTGTTGGGAAAATTCCTGATTCCAGTGACATATTAAAGAGCCAAAACAATGGAGATGTGAGTTCCATTGCTAAACTCTTCATGAACACTGGAGGAATTCCGTCAGGTCCAGGACCTTTTGCGGCGTCCAAATTTTTTAATGCTTGGAAAATATCTTGCACATACAGTTGGATGACGCCAATGCCCCCAGTAAATTCAGGGTAAAATGCAAAATATTCGCGATCGCGATCCTCTTCAGAAAATGTCGTATAGATTTCTTGAAAAAATGTTGCAAAAAGATTGCAATTTTTTTCCGAGTTATCACCGACACGTTCATCAAGGTACATTGTGGATGGAAAATTGTCAGATTTTAATTTGGTTTTTACGTAATTGAAGAAGTTCTTCGGGCATGACTTTATTTCAAGTTCAGTTTTTGTATTGTATTCTTCAAGTGCAATACCCATGGCTAGATTCAATTGGTCGCATATGTCCAGATAGTTTGCTAAATTTTCACTGCTGTTGAATTTTTTGAAAATTTTGTGAGCTTTCTGCTTTCGATTTTTTAAATTTTTGATTTGTCTGTTAAACCAGACTGGATCACTCGTATTTCGGTGACGTCGTTTTTTCTTCAAAGGTATTTCTTGCAAAATTATTTCCGATAAAATTTTATAAAAAATGTCTACAGCAGTTTCGACATTTCCTTCATTCTTGAAAATTTCCTGCCAGTTTACATTGTTTAGTTTGCTTCTGATATTCGCATAATTAGCTAGTCTGTATTCAAAGACTTCTTCATATTCACAGTCGTTGGGTCTTTGATATTCATGTATAAATAAAGAATATTCGATTGCCGTGTGACGCATTTCATTTTTCCATAATGGGTTCAGCGATTCAGTCACACAGAAATCTTCTTGAATATTCGTGAGCAAGAAGTCCAAAAAACAATTTTCTTCATTTCTGATGTGGTTTACTTGATTAAGTCCAAGTTTTGCGATTTCGTCGAATATGAATTGCAAAGTAATATTCTCCCCAACGACTGGGAGTAAGATATTTTCATTTTCGGAGTCTAGAATGAAGTCAGCGTCGCGTTGATTAAAGTCCCCATAGATGTGAACTTTTACTTCAGGAGGAAGTTCAGATAAAAAAATTTTTCTGCACATTCGAAAAACTTTTCATATGTATTTTTATTAGCATTATATGGTGGAAAATACACAGAGGCAAATACGTGTGTTTCACCTGCTATGTGAGATTTCACCCAAACATGCTCAAATTCATTAAATTTTGATGAGAGAATTATTTCTGAGTTGAATTTTGCAGAGATGGCTACGAGGACTCCACCGCCTGACTTCTTTCCAGACTCAAGAAAATTCCTATCATTTCTGAATACGTTATACGCACTTCCGAAAATTTCTTCACTTTTTACACTTTCATCCCAGCTAGTTTCAGTTGCCAGAATAATCGAAAAGGATGTACCAAGAAGATTTTTATGAATTTCCTTCATTTTTGCTGGGCTTTTCATGCGATTGAAATTTTGACAATAAATCAAAATTTCAGTAGCATTCTGTTTTGGTGAAGAAATTGTGGGAAGCGCGTCGGTTGATGAAATATTTACCGATATTGATGATGTTTCTTCATCTTCTATGGAGGGCGTCGTTTCTTCTTCTTCTATGGAAGGCGTCGTTATTTCCGAAAATGTGACCCTGGGGAGGTAGAGTAAAATTTGGTGCTACTCTCTCGTAGTTGCTGCAGGCGGTGTGTTCGATCGCTGGATAAAGATGTGCGGTGTGACTGCAGGTCTGCCAAGGCGTCATTGCGTGATACTCCCATCTCTTTGTATACGTCCAGGAAAATTTCACGCAGAAGGTTGGTGTCCGTAGGTAAACCTTCCGCTGCTAGCATTACTGAGGCACTTATTTTAGTCATTCCGCGAGTACATACATTTGTTGGCTGGTCATGGAGATAAGCAAGGTAAGTCCGCACCGTCTCCATGATTCTGTAGTCCCGCAAACGAGCTTTTAAGTAACGCCTGTCCCCATCAGCTGATTGCTGCGTTAAGTTTACGATGGGTGGACGCATGGGGTCGGGTGTCCAGTGAGGTGTCGAGTGCGATTCCAAATGTGTTGATGCCGTGGTATTTTCCGCTGGTGATTCATTGTTGTTATGGTGTACCTTGTTGTTTGTACGGTAAGGGTTTATGGTTTCACCCTTTCTGAATTCGATGAGTTTTGGCACGGAGAGGCCTGGTATTGGGTGGTCGGTTGATGATGGTGGGCCGGCAAATTGTACTTTTGCTGTGGCCAGTAATTTTTTGTCCGATTCGTTGGAACGGGTGTGTTCATTCTGTTGAGTGCTTTTGGATTTGGGTGCTGTTAGATTTGTATTGCTGTTGATGTTTGTTGGTTTGATTTGTTGATGTTTCCTGCGTTTTCTGCTGCGCTTAGCAGCAGCTTTTTCCTGGAGCTTTCGCGTCTTTTGTTTTTCGTCATATTTTGACCAGTCCTTCATCCAGCGCCATTTGTTGCCCAAAAATCGCCATCCCGGAGACGAATGATCAGTTTTCGGCTGAATTCCACTGTTGACTGGGGAATTTTCAGCTAATTCCTCCTCCAGTGTCTTCTCTGGTGGGGAGACATTAGCTTTCGTACAAGATTGTAGGCTGGAAACAGCACCAGAAACAATTTTTATTTCATGTAAAATTTCTTCAAGGGCTGCCTCACAGTTGAGTTGTGGTGTTGATTCAGTAGTTTCTGCTGTTGTTGTTGTTGTTGTGTGTGATTTCTGCTACTGCTGCGATCGCAGCCGATTTGGCTACCAATTCGATTGCCGTCGATGTGTCTGCTTCCAAAAATGCCGTGATTTCATGTTTTATTTCTGCTACACTGTTTTTGCAGCTGGTCTCGATTACACTGCACATGTCTTTGTTATTGTTGTTAATTTTTTTTAGGGTTTCATTGACATCGTTTAGTTGTAGCTCGATATTCTCAAAAAATTCTGAGACAGCAGAAAATCTTTTCAAGTCAGCGGCAATTCGATGGTTGGCGTCAGTTTGTGAACGGATTGCTTCCACAAGTTGTTCCTGTTGATGTAGCAGTTTTCTCACATCGGCTTCCTTCCGTAAAATTTCCTGGCAGTCAGCACACATAGGCACCATGAAGGCGGTGATGAAATCCTCCCGTTGGCGTTGTACTCCCACGCAGGCCGCATGGAATCGTTTTGTGCAGAACTCGCATTTCCATAGGAAACGGTCGTCCAAACTACTACACGATTTCATTCCGCACGGCATGGTTGAAGTTTGTTGAAGTGGTCTTCGTCAGGTTGGATAAAACAGAAAAAAAAAAATGTTTTCGTCGCGATAAACGTAGTGGCAAGCGCGCGGGGCAAAAAAGTATTCACTAGGTTACTGTTGAAAACGCTTACGCGACGATAATGTAAGTAAATTAAAAATAATTATACGCGCGCGGTACGTACGGAGCAGCGAATCGAAAACGCGTGCGTTCTGTACGACGGCCACTTGCTGAAAAAAAAAAAAACAGTGGGTGGTCGTATTCGGGTCCTCCACTGGGTAGGCACAGGTGTCCGTCCAGTTTCTGGTACATTAATTCATCTTTATGCCTACACAGCAAAAAAAAAAAAAGTAATACACGTCAACGTAATTGATTCTAACGTATTAAAAACTGATGTAATCAAGGAAATACGATGCACAATAACATCCACTTGATGTGATATTACGCCTTCAAATTACATCAGAACAAAAATTTAGTTGCATGAGTGTAATAATCACATATCAAAAACATAAATATTACACGAAAACCTACGCACATAAAGGACTCCGCAAGAAATGTTAAATATTACACGATTTTGATGCTTTATCGCATTTAGTTGTTATGTAAAATTCAATCTCGCAACACTGTCATATTTTTTCTTAATATTTTTCATCTCCAGCGACACTGTTTTCTTGTCAAAACAAAGTCAATCGTCACGGTCATGATACTGTTGCATCCTGAAGCTAAACCAGTTGAAGTGCGAAATTGTTTATCAGCCGTATTCAGATGATGCAAACTGGAAACACGCCATCCCTCTGAGACGAACAGATATTCGTCTGCAATCGGTACGTATAGGATCCGTGGGTGTATCTGGCGATTTTATTCATCAGCCATTTTCATCAAAGGTAGCCATATTTCGTCGCCTCTACCGAAGAACCGATGTTATGCTCGGAAGTGGATGCAATCGTACCGACACTGCAGATTATATTCAAACAAGGTGCTGGTGAAACGAGAAAAAAAACTCCGGCTGTGTATGATTCGGATGCGAGTCACAAGACGGAACTTCAACATGTCCAATGGGGCGGAATATGGACAAAGAATAGCGATAATTCGCGGGATAATGGCGAAGTAAAGAAAATGATGGTGAAAGTAAACAAGGTGAAAGCAATGCAAACCCACCAGCATCATCTGAGTGAAGTAGTGATGGATAATCTTCGCTTGCTAGTGGAGCGGCTGGTGCTGGCGGGGGTGACGATGGTGACGACCGCAAGAAAGAAGAGTTTCCGCTTCCGTTCAATATTAAGTCCGGAAAGGATGAGGACGAAAAAAAAATGAAGGACGAATCGACGGCTTCGGAGGATATCGAAGTATAAACTGAAAAACCGGACGAAGAAACGACAGATCCGCCTCTGGCTGAAACACATTTCTGTTTAAATAGAAATAAAAGCAACATTTTGTTTTAATCTCCGTTGTAACTCTTTTTTTTTCATTGCTTTTTTAATGTTTACATTGCTCCCTTTACGTTGCTTTAATTTTTACATTGCTCCCTTCACGTCGCGACGATTCACGTTGTCTCGATTAGTTACGTTGTCTCGTTTACATCGACCAAATTACATCGATAAGCAGTGCATTATTTTATTGTGTACATCGAGACAACCTAACATTACACAATTTATGGAATGACCCATGTGCATCTGATTCTGTTTAATATTCAACAACTTTATTGTGTGTAACTGAATTATTATTACTTAAAAGTTTTGAGAAAACCCGTGTGTAAGCCGGCTAATCGGTAGTAATTTGTATTGCACTCAATTGGCCATAATAATATGAGAACTCCATACCGAATTCTTCAAAATATTATTAACATTATAAACATTTTAGAATTGGACCGTTTAAAATGTTCTCATTTATACCCTTTGGATATTGAGTTTAAGCAACATTCCATAAACCCATCTTATTAAATATTTAAATATTTTTTCCAACAACCAAATGAAAACGTAGAAGGTGCCCTGCATTGATTAACAATAAATACTCCTTCGGGGGCGACCCCGGCGTAGTGGTTAACATCCATACCTCTCACGCCAAAGTCACGAGTTCGAATCTCACCCCCGGACAAGTTACGAAAATACCCAAAAAGAGGTATTTGAGTGACTACAACGGGAGATGAACCAGCCCGAGGCTGAAAATCTCGATAATCCAGACAAAAAAAAAAAAAAAAATACTCCTTCAAGCATTCCCCTTAACCATCCAAAACCTTCATTCATTCCACCCTTCCAAACTTCATCATACCCAAACCTTTTTGCTGAAAAGCTATATCTGATGAACTCAGTCGGCTGTTCTACTTAAATAGTCAGATACACACAGAGCCAAATTTGATAGTCAATTCTACCATTAGTGGGGGTTAGGATGACTATTGCAGTATAGTGATTTTGAACCGACTATGATCATGGTCAAAACGGCCATTAAAAATAGTTGATTCAACATTTACCATAATGTCGGAATAGTCCTTGTTACCATGATCATAGTCAAGAATGCCATGAACGTGGTTAATTCGTCCATTTTCATGGTTAATGTATCCATGCAATAGTCATCTTGACCATGATTTAATTGTCGGTATAACGATAGAATTTTTCTCAGAGCATGTTATGGTCGCCAGAAGTTTAATCCTATCATCTTAGTCGAGCAGGAACTGGCAAACCAGGTCATGGCTACGACAGAAACTATCTGCATTAATTCGGACACGCGGTATGCCCTCTTTGTCCGGAATGCGCTGATGTCGAAGAGGCACCGGATCTCCTGATTTTTAATGGTCACGGTTAGGCTCAATGCGGCAAACGCGATGATTATCACCAGCGGGCAGACATCAGCCCAGACGTTGTCCACAGAATGTGTCGCGAGCGAAAATAGCGTGAAGATTAAGCGAGCGGTTGAATGAGAACGGCCCCTCCAGCAAAGTCGGTGAATAGATCAGGTGCAAGTGTCTCATAAGAGTGGCTGTGAAGGAGAGCTTGTCATGGCCGTCGGCTACTTCATATCGGTACACGTCTCGATGGGTTCACATGGCCTTCCCTTGGTTACGGGAGACTACAGAAGTAAAATGCTATGAAGTTTCAGTTATTTTGGCTCTTTGATTTGGTTCATGATTTAGGAGAAACGTAATACCCAAATTGTCTCGAATGAACTTCAATCGTCTACAGCAGACGAGCAGTTTAAAGAGACGTTAAAGCAAGTAAGCAACACCCAAAGCCAAAAACATGAATATTAGGCTTTTTATCATATCCTCTAATTGGAAAAATAGGAACATTTAAACTAACACTTTACTTGTTTTTCTATATATGTATGTATTATAAGTAAGCCTGTAGCGACTGCTGTAAGACTGCCTGTCCAATGCTCGACTTGATGAAGCCTGTAATTCTTTAAATCGAGTATTCGACACTGAAGAAGTCTGTAAGCCGCAGACGAAATCAAGATTTATTTAGTATTTATTTACTAATGGACAATTATTGATGCTGTGGAGTATCTTGACATAATTCAAATTAAATCAAACCACCATCCGCTGTCAACCCTCCGAAGCCCAACTAGTTTTCCAGATAAATGAGGCTTAAGGACATACGGGATCAAGTCCCTATCACTTCGAAGTTTGCTGAGCACAAACCTCAAATACTATTAAGACTTCAGACGTGAAATTTTCATGAATCGTTTGCTCCACTGGAGCATCCATTGGTTAGCAATATGAACGTTGTTTGTTTTGTTTTGTCTGTGATGTTTAGTCTCCAAAATCGTGATGTGATAATTAACCTAACCTATAAATCATATGGAAAAAGGACTCCCTCCAGTTTCACCTTAAATCATACGGGAATATAGTCTTATACAGCAATTGTATAGAAAAAGATATACGATCTCTCAGAATTTCATAACAGTTTTGTTCCATAATCAAAATTATCAGACTCGTTTTTTTCCATTGACCTTTAGGGTGATCCGAAAAACTAACTTACATAACTAACTAACAACATATTTAACAAAAATAAAAGTTATTTAAATATCATTTTTCATTGGTCAGTGAACAAGCGAACGGTGCAATTCGTTCGGTCCACTCTCTGTTGCTTTGGAAGCTTTTCACGAGTTGTTTCAATTCTTCAGTATTGTTATTTTTCGCGATCGCGAGTGAAATCGAGTCTTGGTTTTGAAGAAGAAAAAGTTGTGTGTTAAGCAGTGCAACAACGTCGATAATTGCAATTATCAATATTGCCACGATCTAAAAGCCATACTGCTCCGCATCTATACGGCACGCACACCAGCAGTCCATCGTGTGTGGCGCGCATTCGTCCATCCACCAACTACCACCGACCAGCAACATCATCATCGTCATCATTATCATCATCGTTCAGCTCCACGTCTACATTTAAGATAAGTTTTTTTGTGTGTGAGTGTGTGAGAGTGAGTGAGTGTGTGAGAGTGTGTGAGAGAGTGTGCTTAGCTTTAGTTTGTTTAGCTGTGATTGATTGTATATAATTGCGTTAGTGGTTGAGCGCCATAAGCCCCCACAAGCGAGCCATGGATGATTTGTCGCAAGATGAATCATCTATGGCACGAAATGATGAGGTAGCGCATAGAGTTACCAGATCACGTGCATATCCAGATAGTTCAGCTGGTCCATGGGTTGTTTACTTCCAGCCCAAAACGAAACCTCTAAACGTTTATCAGATCAGTAATGATCTGACGAAACGATTCTCGGCCGTGACCGAGATAATTAAAGTCAGGCCAAATAAACTTCGGGTCGTTGTGTCCAACCTCAAGCAAGCTAATGAGATTGCTGTCTCCCAGCTCTTAACACTAGAATATAGAGTGTATATCCCAGCTCGGGGAATTGAAATTGAAGGTGTGGTCACCGAAACAAGTCTGACCCCTGAGATCCTGCTAAAGCAGGAAGTTGGTCGATTCAAGAACCCTCTGCTGTCTCCAGTTAAGATACTGGATGTGCGCCAACTAGGCACAGTATCGACCAATAAGGGTGAAAAGATGTTTACACCGTCAAACTCGTTTCGAGTGACCTTCTCTGGCTCAGCCCTCCCTCAATACGTCGAGTTGGGAAAACTTTGACTACCTGTGCGGTTGTTTGTACCTCGGGTCATGATCTGCCAAAAATGCAAGCAGATAGGACATACGACCTCCCATTGCGGCAATAAGGCACGCTGCTCCAACTGCGGGGAGAAACATGAGGATGGCGCCTGTGCAGACAGCACACCAAAATGCGCTTTCTGTAAGGAAACTCCTCCTCATGCTCTCTCATCATGCCCGGCGTACAAACAACACGGTGAAAAATTAGAACGCTCGCTAAAACAGCGTTCCAGGCAATCTTTCGCCGAAATGGTGAAAAAAGCCTCCCCATCACCCAATGCCAATACAAATCCCTTTGCTCCTCTGTCAGATGATGAGTCTGACTTTGATTTGGCTGAAGAGGGAACATCAGTCAGTTTTCCGGAATGTGCCCCACGGAAGCGAAGACGCGTCCGCCCACGGAAAATTGCCGAGCTGGAGCCCAAAATCAGCCTGCCCATTTCAAGGAAAGATGGAAAAAAGTAAAATCCAATTCCTCCTGGTTTCCGTAGTGCTAACTACACCCAGGACTTCCCATCCCTTCCGATTGCCCCGATTTTAAGAACAGAAGCCCCTACCTCGACTGGGCTGTTCTCATTTGATGACATTGCCGAATGTATCTTCAAGTACCTCGAAATTTCTGAACCTCTCAAATGCATTGTTTTGGCAATGCTTCCAACAGTGAAGACTTTTTTGAAGCAATTGACAATTAAGTGGCCCCTCCTTGCAGCTATCATTTCCTTCGTTGGATAATTTTCCAAATGAGGTCGGGGATTTGATCACTGTTCTACAGTGGAATTGTCGAAGTTAGATTCCTAAATTGGAATCATTCAAATTTTTAACTCACAATACCGGTTGTGATCATCTCACTTCGTTCAGCGAAAGAAGAAAGTCCGTTCGATCCAGCGCTCCGTTATTTTGGAAGATTTATTCGAGTGCGATCCTTGGAAATAATTAGTTTTTTTTTTTCTCAAATCTATTCACTTCAGTGAAAAAAGTGAAAGTGAGTTTTTTTTTTTCCTAAAAAGGCAGTGTGGTTTTCCAGTGAAATAAGAAAATCAAGCAGTGCTTGCTGGCGAATTATCATCCCGCTCATTTTCGCTTCATCTCCGCGTGGTGACGCTAACCAGCGATACACTACTACATCGCCAATGGTCATCCGACATCGTTGAGCGAGTGCACCAGAAGGCGATCGGATACACCCGTACACCCACGCAGCGCACCGCTCCCCACTGCCCGCATAGAAGTGCGACGTTCAGCCATACGGTGCGTCAGCAGCAGTAGCAGCAGCAGCAGCACCAGCAACAGATCAGTAATATTAGTTAAGTCTTTTCCCCTGTCTCTCATCCCACTAGAGTTTAGCGTTAATTTGTGTGTGTTCCTATTTTGTGTTTGTGTGTGATTTAAATTGTTGGGGGCGTTCAACGCTCCCACGAGTAAGGCAAATCGTGCATGTTGAAGAGGTTTCTTCGACATGGACGGTTTAGCTGAAAAAGTGCCTTTGCCACCTGATGATGGTGAGGCACAAACAAAACTCCGACCGCGATCGTATCCAATGGACTCGGTCGGTCCATGGGTTGTCTACTTTCAGCCCAAAATTAAACCTCTGAATGGGTACCAAATTACTACAGATCTGACGAAGCGATTCTCAGCCGTGACAGAGATCACGAAAGTAAAATTTAATAAACTCCGTGTTGTTGTCTCTAACCTGAAGCAGACTAATGAGATTGCTGCTTCCCAGCATTTTACACTGGAATATCGAGTTTATATTCCAGCCCCTGATGTGGAGATTGTAGGAGTGGTCACAGAGGCGAGTCTGTGCCCTGAAATTTTGGGGAGGCAGGCGATTGGCCGGTTCAACAACCCTCTGCTTCCCCCAGTTCAGATACTGGAAGTGCAAAATATGGTAAAAGTATCGCACAGCGAGGGTAAAAAAAAGTTTCCCCCACAGACTCGTTTCGAGTGACGTTTTCTGGCTCTGCCCTTCCTCACTTCATAGAGCTGGGAAAACTTCGGCTACCTGTGCGGTTATTTGTACCCCGGGTAATGATCTGCCAAAACTGCCAGCAGATGGGGCATACGGCCTCCCATTGCGGTAATAAGGCACGCTGTTCAACTTGCGGGGAGAAACATGAGGCTGGTCCCTGTGCAGATAACACACTAATATGCGTTTTCTCCAAGGGAACTCCTCCCCATGCTCTTTCGTCATGCCCGGCGTACAAACAACGCGGGGAAAAATTGGAACGTTCTCTGAAACAACGTTAAAGGCAATCTTTTGCAGAAACGCTTAAGAAAGCCTCGCCATCCGATATCAATACAAATCCTTTTGCTCCTCTGTCAGATCACGAGTCTGATTCGGACTTGGTTGAGGAGGGGACATCTTTCAGTTTTCCGGAAGGTGCTTCACGGAAGCGAAGACGCATCCGAGCAGGGAAAGTAGCTGAACAGAAGCCCAAAATCAACATGCCCAATTCAAAGAGCAGTGGAAATAAGGATAATCCAAATCCTCCTGGTTTTCGAAGTGCCATCTACACACAGGATTTCCCATCTCTCCCGGGGACATCCAAAACCCCTGATGCCCCGATTTTAAGAACAGAAGCCCCCTCTTCATCTGGGCTGTTCTCATTTGATGATATTGTGGAAGGTATTTTCAATTTCCTCGAAATGCCTGACCCTCTTAAAAGCATTGTTATGGCAATGCTCCCCTTTGTAAAAAGTTTTTTGAAGAAATAAGTGGCCCCTCCTTGCAGCTATCATTTCCTTCGATGGATAATTTGCCAAAAGAGGTCGGGGATTTGATCACTGTTCTGCAGTGGAATTGTCGAAGTCTTATTCCTAAATTGGAATCATTTAAATTTTTAGCTCACAATATCGGTTGTGATGCATTTGCTCTTTGTGAATCATGGCTTTCACCCGAAATCGATCTTCCGATTCACGATTTCAACATTATTCGGCTTGATCGTGAGGATTCACGTGGAAGAGGAGTACTTTTGGGGATCAAAAAGTGCTACTCCTTCTATAGAGTGAATTTTCCTCCTATTCCAGGTATTGAAGTTGTCGCATGTCAGGCTGTTGTTAAAAACAAAAGCCTTTGCATTGCTTCGGTTTATATTCCTCCTAGAGCCTCAATAAACCAAAAACAACTTTCAGATATTTGTTCGGTTCTTCCTGCTCCGCGGTTGGTCATGGGAGATTTTAACTCTCACGGTACAGGCTGGGGAGAACTGTACGATGACAACCGGTCTTCCTTGTTATATGACCTCTGTGACAACTTGAATATGACAGTTCTTAACAATGGAGAAGTAACACGTTTAGCTGGTCCATCCTCAATTGGCAGTAGATTAGACCTCACACTTTATTCGGATTCATTATCGTTGGATTGCACATGGAATGTGATTCAAGATCCCCACGGTAGTGATCACTTGCCCATACAAATTTCGATTGCCACCGGGTTCAATCCGTCGGAATCCATCAACGTCGCGTATGATCTTACCCGTCACATCGATTGGACAAGGCTTAGGACAGCAGTAGAGGAAGCCGTAACTACGGTAGAAGAGCTTCCACCGCTGGAGGAATATAACTTCCTCTCCAACCTGATCTTAGACAGCGCACTTCAAGCTCAAACTCGACCAGTTCCAGGAACGTCATTTCGCAGGAAACCTCCTTATCCATGGTGCGATCAGCAATGCACCGAGGTTTACCGTAAAAAGTCCGACGCGTTTAAAGTTTTTCGTAGACGTGGAACACCTGAGCACTTCGAAGTATACACGGCTCTCGAGCGCGAACTTAAGAGCCTCATCAAGGCCAAGAAACGCGGTTACTGGCGAAAATTCGTGGACGGGCTATCGCGCGATACGTCGATGAGTACTCTTTGGAATACGGCGCGAAGATTGCGTAACCGAACTACGTACAATGAGAGCGAGGAGTACTCGGACCAATGGATCCTAAAGTTCGCGCGAAAAGTTTGTCCAGATTCGGTGCCGGCACGGATGATTCCTCGCGAAACCGAAAATTCGATAGATGAGATCAGCCAACCTTTTTCAGTGGTAAAACTCTCTCTCGCACTCCTTTCGTGTGGCAATACGGCTCCAGGGGCTGATAGGATCAAGTTCAACTTGCTTAAGAACCTCCCAGACGTCGCTAAGAGGCGCTTGTTGAACTTGTTTAATCAGTTTCTGGAACTCAACATTGTACCGGATGATTGGAGAAGGGTGAGAGTTATGTATGATGTATGATATGTACTACCACCCATTGTAGCACGGAAACTAAGTCCGACAGCAATGGGCCCTCCCCTCTGTTAGACTTGATCAAGCTTTAATAACCACTGATTATCCTAATCATGCCGTTGTATGAAGGGCCAAAAAGGGGTTGGGTGGATCGATATGCAACATCACTTATACGTATCCACAGGGATATAAAGAATCTCCTTCCAACAACAAGACTGAACAATTGGTCGAAAGAGCAAGCTATCTAACATGAGGATGCCCCAATGGGCGGGGATAAGAGCCCGCCCTCTATTCACAAACTGTTAGCAATGGGGAGTTGGCATTCCCACTCTCCCCATCCAGAGTGCTTCAATCGGGAGCCCTGATGGTCCCTCCCATTCCCATGAAATATTTATATAATAGTGTATATATGTATATGTAAATGAAAAATACTACAAGCACTCGTATCTATTATATATGATATTCATTCGGTTGATCCTGAAATGCAAGAAATGTTGTAAAGTGTTAAAGTGGCACTTAAGCACGTTTTCGTTCGTTTTCAGCGATAGCAGCAATTCACCACAACCTTGATTTGAGGTATCCTGAAAAAGTTTGTTAAATCTATTGAAATTTTACAAAACTAACATTTATACATTTTAATTTACTGTTGCCATGGTCACTATTTGCTACTTGATGCTGATTTTATAACAGCAATCCGCTTTTATGTTTGCTAATTTAATAGTTATTGCTACCGAGTTAGGAATGGGAAGATTTAACTGGAAGGGAGTTTAAGATAAATATAATGATATTGTATGTTATGATGAAGTAATGACAAAGATTGAATGTAAAATCAAACACTAGCCAAATGGCACACATCGCTGCATGAATCAGCTCAGCTCAGAATTGGTAAAAAATCCATTTGCAAACCGGAAATGAAAAATACATTCAGCAATAAGTGCAAAAGCCTACCACAGATTCCGTAATTTTCAAAAGCCTACCACAGCTGTAATTTTCTGCGTTATATACTGGACATATATGGAATGCTAGATGTCATAAATTGAAGGGATATTTCGTGTTTAAGCCAGATACCACCTAAATCAGGTTTTTTGTATGAAAATGTGAAGGGTATGATATGATGGAAATAATACGATGTTGTAAAGAAATACTACATAATGTACATATAATAATTAAATGCCGCTATTTGCCTCTTCCGCTGCGATGTTAGATGATTGAAACTCTAAAATAGCGAAAATTCCAACGTGATATAATGAAATAAAATTGATCACCTGGCCTCCTAGCAAAATAGCAAAGAAAATTTAGGCAAATAAATTTCATATGAGTATGATTACTGCCCAAAAACGGAAACTCAATAAATCCAAAACGAATTTTTTTTTTGTAGAATTTGTCGTATACATTCCTCTCTCTAAAAAAAGGTAAAAACCATCCTATCTTTCCAAATACCTAACGTGAGTTAGGTGGGCCAAAACTTACAACGATGCAAATGCGAAGCTGAAAATAGCTTTAAAAAATATTGTGAAGGGATGTTATAATATAAAATGATAATATCAATTATATTTGTATTGTCTGCATGTCTGCTGATCCTGCTGCAATTGTAGACGGACTTGCATTATCATAGCCACGGGGGAAGAAAACAATTCAAACCCATTACACAATACCCGGGAATTCTATGGATGATCTGAGATTATATACTTCCATTTTTCGATGCAGAGTAAGATTTCAGCATGCTACTTAACCGGGGTCACGCTGCCTACCTCGCCTTGGTGCGGCTGCCACCTAATGTATAGTTGACATGATACTGCGTTTCTTACTCAGATACAAAAATTTTTTTTTGGGGGGGGGGAAAAAACCCACTCCCCCGTTTTTTTCCCCCCCAAATATATTTAGTTTTTTCTAAAAAAAAACAAAAGGGTTTTTTTTTTTTGGGAATCAAGGGGGCTTTTGATTCAGTATATGTTGAAGTTCTTTCAGATAAACTCCACGCTTGTGGCTTTTCTCTATTAATGAATAATTTTTTGTACAATTTGCTGTCAGAGAAACATATGAGCTTTTCTCATGGAACCTCTACAGCTTCTCGATTTAGCTACATGGGTCTTCCCCAGGGATCATGTTTAAGCCCCCTTTTGTATAATGTACGTTGAGACAACTTGCAGATGACGGTGTAGTGTCTGTCACTGGACCCAATGGGGTCGATCTGCAAGGACCCTTACAGGATACCTTAGACAATTTGTCTACTTGGGCTCTAGAGCTAGGTATCGAATTATCTACGGAGAAAACTGAGTTGGTGGATTTTTCTAGGAAGCATAATCCAGCACACTACGCGCGCGCTATAATCCAGCACAACCGAAGCTTCAAATTTGGGGTACACCGATAACTCATTCCATGTTCTTTAAATATCTTGGGGTCTGGTTCGATTCAAAGTGCACCTGGAGATCCCACATTGAGTATCTGAAGCGAAAATGCCTGCAAAGGATCAACTTTTTCTGCACAATAACTGGAACCTGGTGGGGAGCAGATCCGCAAGATCTTCTAACGTTGTACCGGACAATGATTTTGTCGGTTATGGAATACTGTAGTTTTTGTTTTCAGTCGGCGGCTCGGTCGCATACCATTAAACAGGAACGTATCGGTGTCTTCGTATCGCGTTAGGTTGTATGCACTCGACTCATACGATGAGTCTGGAAGTGCTGGCTGGCATGTTGCCACTCTCGGATCGGTTTTCAGAATTGTCTTTCCGTCTCCTCACCAGGTGTGAAGTTATGAACCCCCAGGTAATCGAAAACTTTGAGAAGCTTCTCGAGTTGAATCCTCAAACTCGCTTTATGACTTTGTACCATTTGTACATAACACAGGATGTCAGCCCTTCGCCGAATATTCCCAATTGTATTTGCTTCTCCGACTTCGGCAGTTCGGTTCATTTTGATTTATCCATGAAGCAAGAGCTTCGTGGAATTCCAGAGACCCCAAAAAAAAAACCAAAAAAAAAAAAAAAACCCCCCACCCATTTTTTAAAGTTGAGAACCCCAAAAATCGTAAGAAAAAAAACCACACAAATTATAAGGGTTGGTATATACAAAAAAATTTATAGCGCCAATCGTAAACTTCAAGGTCCTTGTTCCGTATATGTCGCCGAATTAGCGGCAATACACTTTACGCTAGAAATAGTTGCCTCACTAACACCGGATCAGTACTTCATTTTCACGGATAGTCTCAGTTCTATAGAGGCTATTCCATAGGCGTAGCCAGGGGGGGGGGGGGGGCCGTTGCCCCCCCCCCCCCTAAGTTTTGATTTTATTTTTAGAATTTTATTATTTGTTTCAATATATTATTATTTATTTTTTATCTCTAGAAGGTTGCAAGGTAACTTGTTGCAATACAGTTGATGTTACTCCAATACTACTCAATTAAGTCACAATCAAGTCACTGTAACCAAATATGACGATTTTGTGTTGCTTGGGATGTTTGTCAGATTGCTCCTTTGCCTAAATGAAAAAGCCAAATTACGCGAAGTTGCCTCGATTTTGTAACAAGTTGTAGCAAAAAAGCGTAAAAAATTGACATCCATGAGAAAAAAGTTGTAATTATATAATAGTTTTTAAATAGTTACGAGTAACAATTTTATTACAATATTTTTCCTTTAACCTAGAACCCAACCTATGTAGCCTAAAGTATCTAAAAACCCCAAGCAGCACACAACAGTCAAAACTGGTTTCAGCAGCTCTATTGTGACTTAATTGAGTCACAGAGCAGTCACCTTTACTGGGTTGAAACAAATGTGCTACTAGGGAAATATCTCTTAATCTGTAATGTTAGCTATTAGATAAGCATTGATTGATTTTTTTCCCCACTAGCTGAAAGTTGAAGAAGCTATGCTCAATAAAATGTTCAGTTCTTGGTTAATCAAAAAACTGAATATTCAAACCTATGCTATAGCTTTCAGAAGCCAAATAATACTTGATTAAGAAACACAGTTGATAGTTAGAAAAAGTATCAACGAAAAATATTTATTTGAACTATTCATGGCATGGGTCAAACCGCCCCGTTACCCCGCTTTCCCCGTTTTAGGGTACTGTAGTTTCGTATTATTGAGAATATATGTTGATCATATCTTACAGTTTGATTCAGCGTGTGAGAAGCAGAACAGCAAGCTAGTCAGGGCGAGAAGTTTCAGTTGTCTTATCCTATTCAAATAATTTATCCGTTTTTATTAGCATGAGCAGGATAATAAGCATGATTGACCGCGCGAAGTTGTTATTCCGTTACTGCCAGTTCAGCTGTTATTACTCAGAAGATCAACAGATGATGCAAACATGCTCAATGTGTAAAACTGGTGATCCCAAACTAAGGCAATACCGGCGCTGGCCTCGCCCGAATGCAGGTCAAATAAGGAAAGGGTAGGAATGCGTTAACGTTTATTTGGACGTTTTATTGGAAGCCGAGACCACCGCCGCACTTCCACGAGAAATCACTGGGATTTTGGATGACAAGATTGGGTGGCAGCAGGGTTCGTTTTGGTAAACAATAAGCTGAATTCACGCTTCGTTTAGTAAAATATTTAAATACTAGTACCGATTTCTGATTCGAACCGATTACAACAGTAAGGATGCTATTGGGGCCACACACAAAGTGTAATGGTGTTTTTTCATCGTAAAAACAAGGTGATTTTTTATAATGTTGGAAATCCGATTTGATCTGAGTTAAACCAATAATAAGGATGCTATTGGAGCCATTCACAAAGTGTGATGGTGTTTTTCCGTTAGGAAAACAAGGATAATTTTATGAACGCTTGAGAGACGCTTTGTTGTTCTCTTACTGTGCTCACTCGATCACTCGTTACACCGAATTATAGATAACCGAAACAACACGAAACGCGCCAGGCTCGATAGGAAAATAGTGCGTAATAAAGCATCGACACAACCTTTCACAGCCGATGCTCGAACCAAACTCTTTTTTCGTAACTTACAATTTTTACTACTGTATTCTACAATCTATTGCACTGCTGTAACTAATAACTGTATCAATCAAGTTGAAGTGTCTAATGAACAATCTATGCTAATCCATTAAAAATTGAAATTGAGGGATTTCATAAAAATAAGAGTCCGTAGATGCATTTTGTGCCTTCTGGTAACTTTATGTTTCTATTGATATCCATGCTCATCGGTTTAATACCAACCGGGAGAGACTTGGCCTTATACAAATGGATTTCATTATCTCCAGTCCGCTCAACCAATCGCAACGTTTTGTGATAGATTGGACGGATTATTATAATTTGAGATAACTCCATGCAGATGTCTTCCAAGTTTGGCAGATCGACAAGCAATCGGTGGAGAGTTTAGAGGAAGACCGGAAGAATAAGCGATGGTTCTGCGCGTGTTTATAAACAGAAGAACCTTCATAACAAAACGAATCATCGGGTAAAATACATACGGTTTTTTTTTAATTATAAGCAGTCTAAAGCAGTTATTTGATTCATTTTATCCAGAAGTACCATAAATGGACATTCGAAAGTTTTTCAAAAGTAAGTATAATATTTTCCAGCATGTAATTAAAAAAAACAAGCAAACAAAACAAAACGAATGTTTTTTCATGCAGCTGAAATAACCACGAATAGAAAAATATGCAAAATTTGTCGAATTTGAACAACAATTTTAATGTAATTCAATGATACACCGTTTTGGTTTCATACTACTTAGATACACATGATTGCTACATATACCGTGTTTCGACAGAACGTGTTTCAGTTGGATCATATCAGATAAATCGGTACAAATTTCAAAACGCAGATGCAGATGTGTATATAAATTATTTTTAAAATATTGAGGAATAGCTGTTGGAACGCATATGAATTTCTTTTCGGCAAAACACAAAAAACACAGCTTGCTTACATTTGTTACTTACGTCGTTTTAAAAGGTTATGTTTGATGTTCCTGTTTAGAAAATATCAGATAAAATAATTATACTAAAGGTGAGCAAAGGGGACACAAACCATAAGCTATAAACCACCAAAACTCAAAATGTATGTTTGTTAAAAGCTAATCACTTATTATTTGAACAACCATTAAAAAAATATAATCTATTCAAACGGTGTGAGCATGGTGAGTAAAAAACGGTGTTTCTACTGTGTTGCTTTGGGTGAGAGGGTCGCGGATGAAAAGTACATTTTCAGTACAAACTGCAAACAAATTCGGTGGTTATTCTATACAAAAATCCAACATGACCCGTTAAATGTTTGGCCTTCAATGCGGTTTGATTTAAAAACATGGGAAAAATCGAAAGTTTTTAAAATCGTTTTTTTTATTCCAGAACAAGCCTAGAATTGTTTAATCTTGTTGCAAGAAAAGGACGGGTATTGTCAAATACTTTGGGTGAGAGTAGAGAAGATAATCCACCCGCATTCAGGCGTAATGTCACATAAATGGGGCTCCATCTGTCGGAACATGAAAATGACCCTACTCTACTGGTCCACCGGGCGTTGTATTGTCCGTTAAGTGTCCGTTAATGTTAATTGTTCAGTATGTGCAACCACTGGTTGGAGACGATGTAATTCTCTCTCTCTCTCTCTCTCTCTCTCTCTCTCTCTCTCTCTCTCTCTAAACAAAAACTCGCCCCCCCCCCCCCCCCCTATTTGAAATCCTGGCTACGCCTATGGGCTATTCGCTCTTTGAGGCCGGTAAAGCGCTCCTCGTATTTTCTCATGAAAATACAGGAGCTTCTAAGTGCTTTATCTTCGCGTTATTTTATCATCACCATTGTATGGGTCCCTTCTCATTGTTAAATTCTGGGGAATGAGAAAGCGGACTCGCTTGCAAAGGTGGGCGCTATGGAAGGCGATCTTTATGACCGACAAATCGCCTTCAATGAATTTTTTACTATTTTTCGTCAACAGTCACTCGTCAGCTGGCAGTATAAATGGAGTAAAGGAGATTTGGGGCGATCGCAACATTCTATCATCCCAAAGGTGTCGAAGAAATCTTGGTTTAGGGGGATGGATGTGGGACGAGACTTCATTCGTGTCATGTCTCGCCTCATGTCCAGTCATTATTATTTGAACGCTCATTTATACCGGGTTGGGATGAGCGACAGCAATCTCTGTGAGTGTGGACAAGGCTATCAGGACGCAGATCACGTTATTTGGTCTTATGTTAAGCATCGTGGAGTCAGATCGGAGCTTAATGATTCCTTTCGGGCTCGAGGTAGACAACCCAATGTTCCAATTCGAGATATTTTGGCTTTGCGTGATTTGGAGTACATGAAATTAATTTATGTGTTTTTGACTAACATTAGCCTTAGATTGTAGTTAGTTTAACCTGTATGTTTACTATAAATTTTTTTATCTGTGTATGTGTGTGTTTTATTTCTTTTTCAAAAAATGTCCAAGTCAAAAAAAACCATAAATTGTATAGTTATAAGTGTTTAGATAATTTAGAATTTAAATTTAATGTGTTTCTTAAACCATACTTTAAATTCCCACCCATCTTCCCATCTGTATTTTGTAATTCCTATTAACCTCAAGACGGCCGCGAGTAATCGGTTCTGTCCCCCTAACTTTAGTGTTAAGATAAATGATGTATAAAAATATGAAAACTTGGCTCTGTAAAGTTGATTCGATTGAGCCTGTACAAATAAATGATTAATAAAAAAATAAAAATATCATTTTTTGAAAAAAAAAAAAAAAAAAAAAAAAAAAAAAAAGACCTAGCTTTCGACATTTATTACAAAACTGTGGAATATATTTGTTTTTCATGGTTTTCATGGTCGCGGGACCAAAGAGCCTCCTCGTTTTTATACATATTTTTAAGACTGTGATCATTTTACACAACATATCAACAAATTGGCAATGCATGTATTTTAACTTTTGAGCTTTATTTCAGCCAGATTTTGTGTTTGTGTCGTGCCAGATATATTTCAAAAATATATAGGGGATAAAAGGGTATTTAAATTTGGAAAAACTTCAATTATGTTGTCTCATGTACTGAGAACAACGATATCTTTTTCTCCCTCAAAGCTTTTTATTTCGATTTTTAAAATAAGGTTTGAGGCAAAACAAAAATTTGACAGAGTCAAAATTATAATTTCAATCTTTCCGGAGGGTAGTAAGTAAGATGCTGATTTTTTCTAATTTAATTTCACTTTTATTTAATTATTCAAAAAACCCTGGACATGGTAGTTCACCTAAATTTATTGAGTTATATTTTCTTAATTAAACTTAATTATTTTTCATCGCGACACTCGTTTTACAATTAAAATCGGTAAAATTGAAGCTGCGGAAAAACCCTGCGAAGAACCTGATCGTTCCTAAGAATATATGTAGTATAGCCTATTGAAATTTAAATGCATTAAAACTTCTGCACATTTAATGTCCATTAGGATGATTCCTGATTAAATTAAAATTTTTGATAAAAACAGAATCAGCTCATCAACATCGACGCGGTTGGGTAGCTCAGTGGTTACCCGTTCTGCTTACTGAGCAGATTGTCGGGAGTTCAATCCCAGGCCCGTCCCCTTCCTTGCCATTTTTCACTTGCCTCTTTCTATCACCACTAGATTTAAAATAAAAAGCAGTCTACTGCGCTTTCTTTCATTGATCGCATCACTTACCACAGTGCATCCATGATCTAAAAATAACCTACCTCACTAACACAACTATCCTTCCCTTGGCAATTGTAGAGATGCAGTGGTGTTCACGGTCTCTAATAACAACGATTGTCAAACTAATCATCCTTCCCCCCTCCCCAAAAGACCGTGAGGACGTGGCCGGCGCCGGTACTGATCTATAAATAGAATTAGTGAACTTGTACATTGAAGATGTAAAGCTACTCCTAAGCTCCATCTATGTGGTTCTCTGTGCAATTACACTAGTTCTGTCAGTAAGGGAGTAGCAACTACGAAATTGCACGGTCTTTTTTAAAAAAAAAAAAAAAAAAAAAAAAAAAAAAAAAAAAAAAAAAACAAAAAAATAAAAAAAAAAAAAGAAAAATTATTTTTATTTTATTAAAAAAACAAAAATATTAAAAAAAATAATTAAAAAAAAAAAAACCCCCCAAAAAAAATAAAAAAAATTTTTAAAAAAATTTAAAAAATTTTTTTTTATTTGGTTTTTTTTTATAATAAATTTTTTTAAATATGAAGAAAGGGTGCAGCAAAAGCGCCCAAAAAGTCCACAAGGTGGAAAAGTCTTAACAACCGCCCCCGCGCCCCCGCGGTTCCCCCCCCCCCCCCGGCGCCCCCCGTCCCCCCCCCGGCTTTCCCCCTCCCCTCGAGGGCCGGGGTTTTTATATGCCCCCCCGCCGCTTCCCCCCCCCCCCAAAAGCCCCACCGTGACCGGCCCTTTCCCCCCGGGGTGGAGCCAGTTGTTATTACAAACCATCTAACGTAATTGCTTCACTGCTTTCGCCATGGCTGCCGTAAAATAGGTGATAGAGCGTCAATTTTTTTTCTGTATGTAGCCTACTTATATTTATTTATGATTCATTGGAGGACCTCAAACCTCACATTTTAGGTGAACCTCAAACGGAGGATCTACTCCAATAATTTTGATGATGTACCATCTATTGTTTTAAGGTAACTTTCCATACCACTGGAATAATCTGAAAAACAATTTGATCAGGATTCTATTGTTGTTTGCGATCATCAAGCTCCTGTATGAAGGGCCAAACACGTTTGGGCAGGCCCGTAAGCAGAGGCACTTACGCGGAACCCGTGAATATAGGGAAGAGAATCTCCTTCCTAAAGCAATTTCACACTCACAGCACTAGAATCGAGCCCTCGATTGACAGAATAAATCCAATAGATAGGGCCGAATAGCCTGCCTTCTTTCCACGAAATGTTACAATAGGGAGGAGGCAGTCCCATCCCAAGTAACATTGTCAAAACCATCCATCTTTATCACGTTTTATTAAAGTTTTACGAAAGCCACTAGAAATCAATTTGGTTTTATTGTAGCACCAACAGGTGCCACTAGGTTTCATATTTTAGTCAGAGAATGAGAACCTACACAGCTTGGGGAAGGTCCATTAATTATGTCACGCAGTAGGGGGGGGAGGGGGGTTCGAGAAAACGTGACGATCCATACAAAAAAATTTGAAGGTCCATACAAAAAACGTGACATGGGGGGGGGGGGGGGGGGGTTTACAAAAAGTCAATTTTTGCGTGACGTAATTAATGGACGTTCCCTTGTTTACAACGATCTTAAAACCTTGTTCTCCCAAATTTCCTTCACTCCTATCAAAGGTTTTATTTCGACTCTATGAACTCGTAAAATGCTGTTTTTAAATGCCGTTTTAGGACTAATTAATATTGTCTGATTTCGGTCAGTTGAAAAAGCATTTAAAACCAATTTGCCTCTAGTAAATGCATTATACGGCAAATTGGTAGTGAGGGAAGTCACCAGTTGACCAAATAGTTTTAAAGTAGTCATAGCGAAGATAAATTAACTTTTTGGCAAAGCTGTGAATTTCTCATAAGTGTTCGTTTTCAGTTACTTAATGCTAAGCCAGATTTCCTGGATACCACGAAATGTGTGGATGTGATAAAAAATACTCAAAAATGTCCTCCTGAACATGTTTTGTAAAATCATTAACTATGGCTTGTTGACGAAAGCGAAGCAACCAACAAATTAAGTGACCCGAATCGCTGGCTTAGTCCATCAGCTGGACGACTAACGAATCCGGGTTTCAGACTGGGCATTGTCTTTCACTGCCGCTATACATCCCAAGTCGATTTTCCACCAGCCCATACGACGAAAGGAGCCTTGACATCTCTTGATAAGTATTATCCGACGTAAGATTTTGACAGTTTACTCCCTTAAATTTTGGTAACCGTAATATCTCGCGTAATATTTGAAAAGGGCCTGCTGCCAACATGTAAACTAACGAAAAAAAAAAATATAAGAAATTTTGAGAGTGAATTTATATCCCTATTTAAGAAAAATAATCAATTCTTAGCAACGCGACAAAACTTTTTGATTAGGGCCTAACTGACAAACGTAAACGATGGCTTCTTCCGTAAATTTCTCGCGGCACAAAAGCTACTCATGTAAGCCTCCAATTCTATCGGATAGATGAACTCTTGCTCTTCGAAACGAGCGCAGTGGATTGATTAGGGGAGTTTTCAATGACGAGAAATTCGCGGAAAATGCCATTGTTTACGTTTGTCAGTTAGGCACTAATGAAAAATCTTTTTCGAACTATATATGTTTCAGTTTAACAATGATTGGTTTGTAATACCGAATAATACTCGAAATATACGAATTGTTCAAGAATATACAGTAAAACTAATGTAATAAAATTTCACTAATTGATAAGTTGTTTTTTTTTTTGCAAAACTTTTCTAGGCCTAGGCCCTATTTATAAGCAACTTTATTAAAAGTCTAATCACATATATCACAGAGATAATCGGCCTACGGTTAGCAACACGGAAAAGAATCAATTTGGAAAATGCGGGTCATCGCCCGGCTACATCACGTGAAATATCAATGGAACGGAAAAACAAAAGTGATAGGCCGTTTAGCGTTTGGGCCTATGATGAGAAAAACAAACAAAAAAAAAAATCTTGATGGTCACTTCCGAAATTAAGGTATTTTTAATGATCTCTTCGATAATGCGGAATGTTCCCATACGATTGATAGCTACTTAGAAGTGATATAGAATGGTATCAGAACACATTTATTGGCATTTCAACCGTTTTAAATGTTATGCGGAATATTTGTTTCTCCCCAATTATTATGTTTTTTTTTTGTTCTAAAGGACGTTTCCAAGCTGATAGTTGTGGTATCTGTCTAGAAGTTGACTTACTTATATTTAACGACAGGCATATATGGCCGTGGATGAATGACAATCTACTCTTGTCGGTGGATGGCCCTAGATTAAGGAACAGCAAGAGAAGTTCAATTAAAGAATAAAAAAAAATTGTTATTGTAATTGTAGTTTATTTAAACGGCAGCCTGTTAGTTACAAAAACTTTTGCTCAGGTCAAGGAAGTTGAAAATGACGACATAATACGAGTATCTTAATGTCACTAATCCTTAAGAAGCATTACACCCGTAGAAAATGAGCTGGCTACAGGGGGTCGTGAACTAATAAAATTACAATAACAAAAACTGGGATTCATTTATGACCTTTGAACTGTTAAAAAAAAACAAATCAAAGTTTCCCAATGACTAATGTATGCATACAATAAACACTAAACATGAAAAAAAAAAACAATTACATATATTATTCCTCTTTATACAATCACGAAAACAACATTTACATACTGCTTGATTTGCCGAAACGTATAATCAGCAGGGTGTAGTAAATAAATTACAATTATTTTTTATATCTCACTTTCGCTGCGATTACGATTAGTCGCAAGTTTACTTACCATTTAAGTCTTTAGTTAATTGAGATCTAGTCGACATTTTGCCCACATCGAAGTTTTTAATTTAATGTTACATTTAATTTAATTGATTATCGTAAGCTTCAATCCAGCATTGATAGACTATACCCACTAATCTTCACGGAACAGTAAAATTGTTTTCATAATTTACTGTCAACCATTTTGCTTTCTGAAATGTCAATGAGGAGCAAGCACGCTCATCCGAATGAACGAAAAAATAAGTAAATTAGGCTTAGTGACTTGAACGCACGCACACTAAAGCGCCTTTAGATTAAAGGAGTGCAAGTAAGAAAGAAAATCTTTTGGAGGAAAACAAACCATCATTCTTCTGCATGTGCCAGAATGGGTGAGGTGATTAAACGTCAAAAAGCCTAATATGTTTGCATGATTCGACAAAGATGTTTCATTAGGGTATAGATCATTGCACTCATTGCACGATAGCGTCATCAATGCAGTTTTGACAGTTCAGGAAGCTTATTTACGTGGACTTAAAATATTTTCGGTATGATCGGTTTGAGATTGTGTGCTGTAAATTTATTACGATTGAACTAAAACAGCCGGAAAACAAACGCCAGTGCTTATTTTTACACAATTTCCTAAATCTAATTGTACAGAATCCGGAAAAAGCCAATGAAAAATTTCGTTTGAGCGGTTCGAATTCTAACACCTTGTAAACAAGCTCCCTGAACTGTCAAAAAAGTGAGGTTAATACATTCCGTGCAATGATCTATGTAAGAAATGGGTTCGTCCGCAAATTTCTGGTCGTACGAAGTCTACCCATGTAAGCCACCAATTACATCGGATAGGAGGACTCTTTCTTTTCGAAATCATATTGTTTGATTGAGCGAAGTTTTCAATGACGAGAAATTCGCGGAAGCAAACATTGTCTACGTTTGTCAGTTAAGCCCTAATGATAAATATATATATATATATGAAAAATCTTTGTAAAATTATTGCATACAACTACACGCTAATCCAGAACTATACATTAACGAGTACAATTATATTAATTTTTATGGAAACTGGCTTCACACATGAAATGATAAACCAACACTCATGACTGACCCACAATTGATACGTTACGGATGCGTTGACGTAAATTTGACAGAAAACCTATGGGAAAACTGTCAAATCCACGCAAACGCATCCGCAACGTATCAATTGTGGGCCAGCCATCAGCCAAATGAATTTAATACTTATGACAGAAATACAACGATGACCGTTGTACGAACTGCCAACTACTTTAATCCAGTACAGGAAAACACGTACACTGTAACTGGCCAGTACCCATTAATGGGTAAATATGTACCCATTTTTCGATAGTATATGAAACTGTCAAAAAATGGGTACTTTAAAAATCAAAATAATGCATACTAAAGACCCATTTTTTATTTTTAATGAGAGATCAAAAGATGGGTATTTTTCTACCCATTAATGCGTAAAAAATATCTTAGCATTTTCTTGGCTCGCTTTGTTTATTTGAAAGTGCGTGGTTCGAAAAATAGAAAAACTTCGCAGAATCCATTCTACGAAAATGCGAAGAATATGGAAGAACTGAAGGTTAAACTGGATAGCGAAAACTTCCAAAAACTAAGAGGTACGTTAATAATTTATTATTATAATATAAAATGCTTCAATTTCATCAATAGAATCGTACTTCCGAGTATGTGTCTCTTCCGGGGCGTAAAATCCAAGCTTTCATCAAGTTGACGTCAAAATCATTTAAATCCTTTCAGATATATTCCACGGATATCCTCTCTGGAGGATAACGATGTGATGACCGCTTCTATGGACCACTTGAACGTCGCCGGAATATTTGCCGGTGTGAAAACTCCCGAACGAAACTTAACATACCTGATAGGTAAAAGGTCTGAGGCTAAAGGGTTGTCAAAATACAAATACACATTCAGTTATTGCGATCTATTATGTTTATTCTAATGCTCATTATTCAATATCACAATTAAAAACAAATCACGAAAAATGGGTATTTCATACCCATTTCGCAAATAACAAACATTTCGAAAAATGGGTATTTCATACCCATTTCCCAAATAACAAACATTTTGAAAAATGGGTAAAAAATACCCGATAGCCTGATGTACAGGCTCTTTACCCATTAATGAGTAAAATCGTTTTACCCATTAAAGGAGTTAACCCACTTAAGTTCGAAATGGGTGATATTTTACCCATTAATGGGTATTGGCCGGTTTCAGTTTACTAGACTAAAAGAACAACACCCCGCACTGTGTTTTGCTCCCCCCCCCGCGAAGAAGAGAAAACCAAAAAAACAAAAAAAAAAAAAAAAAAACCCACAAAAGCCCAAACCCCAAAATAAGCAGAAAAAACAAATACCCAAAAATGGGTAATGGTATTGAAAGCAGATTAACGTTGAAAATAACCGTTTTTTTATCGTTACTTTTTACTGAAAATTAGGTATTATTTTGTAGTTATATTTTACAGAATGCTTCAAAATAGACAATTTAACAATTTATACATTCGGATAAGTATTTCAATTTCGGAACTTATAGAGAAACAAAATTTAATGTTCAAACGTATAAAAATCTCAGTTATTTTATTCTGTATTCAAGAAATAAGTATCAATAAAGTATGGAGGAATTCATGTAAAGCTTAAGTGAGGTTAAACATCAAAGTATCAAAAACTGAAATTGATAATAACTTTCTGGCTATTTTTCAAACTGTATGGAATTGGTCAATATCATCATTATCAACGATTATCTACTCTTTTTAATCAACAATTACTCTGCTTAAACAGCTCGAAAAAGAATTTTTCAAGAGCGCCATCAACGACGTTTAACCTCTTTTTTGCTTTACCTGGATTCCTTCAATACTGATATATTTTTTCTGCATCAACCCAACATTTTGGGTTCACACACGTTCCTTTTTTTTTTTTTTTGCTCCGGAGTGAAGCCGAATTGCACTTCGGGATTCTCGTCGGAGCTAGAATCTAAAAAAAAGAATGCAAAAGTTATTGCTTCAAATATTGGATTAATTAGAAAAATAATTACGTTTTCGCTTAGAAAAATATGGCGACCGCGTTGCTTCATTGTTGAAAATTTATTCAATTTTGGGTAAATAATAACGTCCAATAATGACAAATGAACATTACCCAAATATCAGTAAAAATGACTGTTAATTATCGTTTAATTTTACCGATATTTTGGGTATTGTCAACAATACCTTATTTTAGGTAAAATAAATACCTAATTTTAGGTATTCTCATCTTAGCGTGGCAGGCATAAAAACTCCATAAGGTACACACGGTAATTCTGAGGTAGTCATTTTTTGACTACATTCTATGCATTTTAATGAACATCCTCCATACGCAAAAAATGCCTACTTTTTAATCCCTACAAATGAATAAGTATTAGTCCTTTTTTAATGCCATTGTGATAGAAAAAATGCATAAAAACAATGCTATTAACAAAGTGAAAACATCAATTTGTGCTAGTTGACTGGCATTGCCTTAAAAAAAGTAAAAATAAAAAAAATTGAGTTCTTGCTAGCAAAACTTAAACCCAGTATCATCAACAAGCCACAAGGCAAGTAATCTTGAAAAGGTTATTGTGTAAATTAATTAAAATAAAGATTTAAAAGGTAGTTAGTGTCTTTTCACCGGCTGCCGTGCACAAATTGATGGTTATGTGCAGGAGCTCAAACTCCACGTCAAAAATTAGCACAAAATTAATACAAGTTTGAGGAACGTGGTGCCATTTCGCTGACCATATTGTATGTACATTGTTATACTGTATGAAATGTTGTTTTTAAGTGTTGAATAAACTCAAATCTGTATAGAGCCATTTTATAAGCCTAGTTCAATGCCAACAATTCACAAGCGCGGATCTGCCGTAACCAATTACAATAACTGGAAGAAATAACAACTTTCTCCTACAAATCAATAATCTCAAGTGCAAGAAGTTTCTAGAAACATTTTCGTACCTTATGGTGTATTTGAAATATTGGCGCTGAGTTGCTTATCTCATCTTCATTTCATAAAGTGACTAGTTTATATACACAGCCACGTTATAAAAATGTATAGTTTCTAATCATTTTCAAATGCTGCAAAATGCCTAAAATTTATTCACTTTTTGACGTATAAGGGAAGGTCCATTAATTATGTCACGCAGTAAGGGGGGGGGGGGGGGTGTAAGAGATAATATAAATAAAGAATATATTAAGTTTAAAATCATCCCCTAGAAAAAATATACATATATAAATATATATTCCGCAGATTGGAGATGATCCATAAACTCTCATTCCAAATTTTATAGCATAAACTCATATTCTAAATTTTATAGCTAGTAGTTCCGAACCCTTTCTAATCGAACGGGAGATGTTGCGAAAAAGTGACGAGAGAATGTAGGTTTGAGTATTGCTTTAATTCTCTCTTTCGTCAGTCTTAAAATTAATTTGTTGAGTGGCGGTTGTGTTTGGCTGCTAGTGCGAAAAGTTTGAAAACAAAAAGAACTAAAACGTGAAAGAGGAAAAAAAGGGAAAGAGGATGATACGAAGGAATTACGGACCGACACCGGGACATGAGACCCAGGATCACGACAATGGCCCAGAAGGTAGCGAACCTGGCGCTCCCAAACAGTGAGTTTTGTTAAAGTGATTGCATTGTGGTTCTGTGAAAAATACGGATGGTTTGTTTACGGAGGAACAAGTGATGGCATCTGTTCAGCAAGTTGATCATTTTTTTCCTGTCTCGGCCACGACAAATCGACAGAGGCTTATGTGTGGATTAGGGTGCCAAAAAAAATCGACTTTTCGAATTTCAAAAACGGGTAGTGCTCAAAAGTTTCGTCTCCTCAAAAAAAAGTCCCCATGCAAAATTTGAGCTCAATCGGACTTCGTTAAGTGTTGGACCAAAGCGGTCAAAGTTTGACTTTTTTGAAACACGAAAAATTTCCCAAGGGGGGGGGGGATGAAAATTCCGAAATCGATTTTTTGTTTTTGATGCCAAATGTCTTAGAAATGCATGAAACGTCGAGATCTGGTGTTATCTCAAAAAAAAAAAATTTTGAAAAAAATTTACATTTTGGGACTTAGAATTTTTTTGAGGTGGAGTAGTGAAATGAATTTGATATGGAGGATTTGAATTCAATTGCTGAGATATCCATGGCAATAGTACTGAAACATGTCTTATATCATCGTTGGCAACTGCTAGCATATTATGTGATATTTCATTAGGGTGGTTCACTTGTTTTGCATTAGGGTGGTCCATTTTATAGAAAAATAAAAGAAATAAGATAATAGTATCAAAACATCTCTTATATAATCGTAAGCCATTATCAATATTAAATATATGATATTTCATTAGGATGGTTCATTTATTTTCCATTAGGGTGGTCCTTTGAGTTGGAAATTAAAAGCAACAAAATATTTCCAGCAAATTTACCAGTCAATATTTTTTGTATAGTTTGAAACCATGATTCTTTTTTGGCATACTACACTTCGTTAAGATATTTTTATTATGTTTTTTTTAATAGTTAACAAAAATGTGCCGTTACCAAAATATGGACAAAAATAAGGAAAAAAAACGATTTTTGATGTACCCAAATTATTACAATAGCTTGATAGGCGACTACGAAGTGCAACAAAAGTTTTTTGTTTATCTTTTCTAAAGAGGTTCTTGGCCTTGGACTGCTTCATTTCCGAGAAACACAAGTAGGTACGTTATAGGGGATCAAAACAAAAGTACGTTACCTGCCGCTTGCTGTGGTATACGCGCTTCGGTAGTGACAACGTCTGCTTCGAATGCTTTTTGTTCTGAAGTGTTATCTACCCAAACAAAATATAAGCTACCCGTAGGCAACGAATACGTCCCAAGCGAGCAGTTTTGAAAGACTGAGTAGGTAATGAAATGGCCACACATTTGGTATATAAGGAATTGTTATTTTTAGTTTTACTCATTCAGTATTTTTATATTTGAACGAGGAACCGCGGTCTAGTCAACAGTTTTTTGTTTTTCAAAATGGAGGATATTCGGCTAGTTGGAAAATACCTACCTTTGTTCCCCGAATCTTCGAATTTGCCTACATACAACGAAGTTTTCCGGAAATTCATGTTTCATTTGCGAGCAGAGAAGCAAAAGACTAAACCAAGTGCACTTAACAATACAAGCTTTGAAAGTATCATGGAATAAAAAGCATTTGAACCATTTGCTCGACGACAGGACAGTACAACATAAAATCTTGCGGTACTACGAAACTTGGAAAATCTTGCAGAAGCGCAAGCTAAGAATGTCGGCGAGAGAAATTGAGAAGAGAAAGGATTTCTCTGATTCATTGC
Organism: Aedes koreicus; assembly: GCA_024533555.2. NCBI lineage: Eukaryota > Metazoa > Arthropoda > Insecta > Diptera > Culicidae > Aedes > Aedes koreicus. Next base: position 9,268 of record JAHHFK020003219.1, on the reverse strand, counting down.
AGAACCTTTTCGATATCGGGAAGAGGTATAAACCGAAGAATAAAGTAGAAAGAAAAGCATATCGGTATTTGCAAGAACAACGAGAACTAACTCTTCCAACAACAAGTGAGTCTTTTCCAACGGCAACTATCTCGTGTAGTGATTTTGAGGAGGAAGAAACAGCAGAGGCGACAACAGAGACTAATCCACGAACAAGTGAGCAGGAAAAAGCAAGTCTACAGGAAAGAAAAAATTTAACTGCTAGTGATTTCGAGTCCTCATCTCAAACCCAGAGTGAGTCCGTTCCTTCTATCAGTACTATCGGCGAAGATTTTCAGATACCGGGTAAGTGTAAATTGAATTAATTTCAAATATGTTTTAAAATGTTTTTCGTGGTTAACAAACGATTGATTCTTAAATTTTCTTCTAGGTCCTTCCAAATCGTCTTCAACTTCTAAATCACCATTAAAAAATGTCATTACTGTCGATGTGGCTGCTGCTTTGGACCGCTGCAAAGTGAGTGATCGAAATGCGGTATTTCTAATATCATCTATAGCGAAATCATTGGGGCACGACGTTTCAACATTAGTGTTAAACAAAGAGTCCATTAGGAATTCAAGAAAAGAAATTCGTGTGCAAAAGCAGAACGAGCTGAGAGCAACATTTAAGCCACAGGTTAACTTAACAGTTCATTGGGATTCAAAACTGCTTCCTAGTATATTGTCGTCTAAAGCCACCCCCAAAACTGAACGATTGGCTATAGTTGTATCTGGTGAAGGCATCCGTAAGCTGTTAGCTGTTCCTCCCATCCAAAATTCAACAGGAATAGAACAAGCAGAAGCGGTGTACAATGCAGTTGTCGATTGGGATCTTGAAGACAGGTAATTTCTATTAGTTTCAATATTATTATTGATAATTTTTAAATTATACCGTTATTCCGTGTTTTAGGGTTATGTTTACATCATTTGATACCACTGCGTCAAACACTGGTCGAAAGAAAGGAGCGTGTCAACATCTTGACAAAATGTTTAAAAGACAGCTGATTGGACTTCCCTGTAGACATCACATACACGAGCTGTTAGTTGGCAAGGCATTCAAGGCACTACAATTTGAAACTGCACAATCTCCAAATGTTGAGATTTTTAAGCGGTTTCAGACGGAATGGCACCGTTTAGAAAAGAGCTCATACCATTCTGGTGTTAATGATGTATTCGTTAAATCATCAATAACAGCCAACGAGAGGGTGGATCTCTTGAATTTTTTTGAGCGACAATTAAAAGAACAACATCACCGCGAAGATTATCGCGAAGTTATTCAGCTTACGCTTATATTTTTGGGTGGAAAAATTAAAGAACATTTTAAAATTAGAGCTCCTGGTGCTTTCCATAATGCAAGATGGATGGCAAAAATTATTTATTCACTAAAAATGTTCCTTTACCGACACACTTTTGCGTTACCTAAGGCAACTCAACAACAGGTAGCACGATTTAATGTATTCATTGTAAAAGTATATTTGAAAAACTGGTTTCTGTCTACGTGTGCTGCAATGTCTGCAAACAATGACCTTAATTTGATAAAATCGCTTAAAATCTACGAAGCTGTTGACGAAGAAGTTGCCAAAGCAGAATATAAAGGGTTCTTGAAACATCTGCAGTATTTGGATAGCAATCTCATCGGATTGTGTTTATTTGATGAAACGTTGGATATCGCAGATAAAAAAAAATATATTGAAGCCTTACATACATCAGGTAATTATTTTGTTCAATTCGATGTACGCAGAACATTATATTTCTAACAATATTTTTATTTTCAGCTAACAAAACAAATGTGTGTGCTAAATCCATAGTCGAATCAAACGACGTTTCAACACTACAGCTGCACTCATTTGTTCAAGGCAGTCAGCATACTAAAAACTTGTTATGTGCTCTAGAGATTCCGGAATCATTGTTGGAAACTGATATTACGCAGTGGAATAGCAAACAAGAATATGAAAATGCCATTAAACGAATTAAAAGCTTGGAAGTAGTAAATGACAATGCAGAACGAGGTATTGCATTAATCAAAACATATAATTCGAAATTGTCAACGGATGAAGATCAGAAACAGTTTATTTTGCACTTAGTTGAAGAACATCGAACAATGTATAAAAGTTCAAAAAAATCAGATGTAATTTAAGAAAATATATGCGATGCAATGTACCAAAAACCTAGCAACATGAATTTTGGAAATATCACAATACCGTTCCCTCCCTTTCGTTACGTGTCTTTTGTCACAACCATTGAAAAGGTTAGTTATATCTGCAAATACCGTATTAATGAGATAGTTCCCCATCTTAGGGGTCCAACAAACAATTTTAGCTGACTAAACTCTTCTTTCTCATATAAACAGCTGAATAAACGTTTACTCGGTCAAAATTGTTAATTAGGTTGCAGTCGAAGACTTCCCACTCTACAATATTCGGTAAATGTAGGATAGATAACTCTGAAATTTTTAATCTTAGCTTGCAACGACGGTGCAAAACAGAAATAAGAAACTCACTGATGCACAATGCTTAATCTCTAAGATTAGTATTAGACGAGGGCACCGATCTGTTTCACCTTAAAGAAGCGTCGCATTCCGAATGTAAGTCTCGCAAAAGTTTCCAAAAGGACCACAAAGAGAGCGTCTCTAGTAAATAATTCTCTTTGGTAGTCCGTACGCTAATCTTACAGTCTGTGGATAGAAATCGGTTGAAATTATTATATTGATGCACTAATTAATGAAAAAGAACGAAAGAAGCGAATTTCTCATTGTAAGATAGGTAATATTGAAAAGTTTTGTGAGAAATCATTAAGCTTTCTGACGTCTATCATCTTTCTCTTTCAAGCACGTAGAAAGAATAGGATTGTTTTCATACGTTTTTTGTTTTTTTTTTCGTATGTAAACAATCTATTCTTTCTACCTGCTTGGAAGAGAAAGATGATAGACGTGAGAAAGCTTAATGGTTTTAACCTATACGAAAAATATTGACTGGTTAAAGCGCTATTCGCATTACAACGGGCCCGACGCGGGGCGAGACCCGCCGGGGTAATATTTTGAAATGATTGCTTGGATTTTGTATGTGACTGTTCTCACTACGCTGATGTGCCGTGCTGGGCGTGCCGTGCCAGCATAGTGAGAATGCTCACATACAAAACCTAAGCAATCATTTCAAAATATTACCCCGGCGGGTCTCGCCCCGCGCCGGGCCCATGTAATGCGAATAGCGTTTAAATTTGCTGGAAATATTTTTTATTGTTCTTAACGACCCTAATGGAAAATAACTGAGCCACCCTAATGAAATATCATATATTTAATATTGATAATGGCTTACGATTATATAAGAGATGTTTTGATACTATTATCTTATTTTTTTATTTTTCTATAAAATGGACCACCCTAATGCAAAACAAGTGAACCACCCTAATGAAATATCACATATAATATGCTAGCAGTTGCCAACCATGATATAATACATGTTTCAGTACTATTGCCATGGATATCTCAGCAATTGAATTCAAATCCTCCATATCAAATTCATTTCACTCTTTTTTTCAAAAATTTTTTTTTCGAGATAACACCAGATCTCGACGTTTCATGCATTTCTAAGACATTTGGCATCAAAAACAAAAAATCGATTTCGGAATTTTCACGTACCACCCCCTTTGGGAAATTTTTCGTGTTTCAAAAATGTCAATCTTTGACCGCTTTGGTCCAACACTTAACGAAGTCCGATTGAGCTCAAATTTTGCATGGGGACTTTTTTTGAGGAGACGAAACTTTTGAGCACTACCCGTTTTTTGAAATTCGATGGTCAATTTTTTCCCATACATGCCATTGGCACCCTAGTGTGGATATATACTTCCATCGTTCATTTTCGCGCAGAGTGCAGAAGAGTTTAGGCTATTATAGAATGATCGTTTTGTAAATAATTTCTTAACAGTACAGGCAAGTGAATAACGGTATAAGTAATATTAAATACAACGCCTATATATTGGATCGCGTTCACACCATCGAGTTGAGTTGTCCGAGCGTTTTGTCTGTCTGTATGTAGCACACGGGGTCGAATGAATGGTTTGTTTTCCCACTATTCTATACACTATCTCGCTCACACTTCTTGGTTCAGATGGTGCATGAGTGTGCACTAATTGTACACAGAGACAAATTTGATAGTCAAATTTACCATTATTGGGGGTTAGCATGACTATTGCAGTATAGTGATTTTGAACCGAATATGATCATGTTCAAAACTACCATTAAAAATAGTTGATCCAACATTTGCCATAATGTCGTAATAGTCCTTGTTACCATGATCATAGTCAAAAATGCCATGAACGTGGTGAATTCGACCATTTTCATGTTTATTGTAACCATGCGATAGTCATCCTGACCATGATATAATTGTCGGTATAACGATAGAATTTTTTTCAGAGTACATGTATATGTAAAATAAATGCCTACATACACACAAAGAGCAACGATAATATCTATCTGTCCGACACTTGAATTTTTGCAATGCGATCAACAAATGATAGCTATTTGCAACCACACATACTTTTCATTTGCCACATAAACTTCATTTGTATTTCTCAGAGGGTCGAGTTTATGTGTGAACACATCAATATTATGTGTAATTCTAGGTTATTAACTCAAATTTGTTCAGAAAAAAAATGATATTTTTTATTGTTAAGATACATAACAACCCCCTTATTCTTTTGTTGATGTCTCAATTTAAAATAGATTCTATTGTAGAAACAGTAAGTCCTAATTTTATCTTATTGTGGCGAAAAATACGATCAATTGTACATACTATTGATTCTATTGTATAGCTACTATACATTTTATTGTCAATCTATTATACTTTTGTATTCGGGTATTCAGGCTTATGAAATTTCAAAGCATCTTTCATACACGGTTGTTTGCGAAAACCCATTGATGGGTAAAAAACCACCCATTTTCAAATAGCCTGCCTATCTGTCATAACATGGGGAAATTTCTTAATCATGCAATGGGTAAAAAAATACCCATTAGCGGAAAACTCATACAATAAATTTTTTTTTTACACATTAATGGATCTATAATGGTCTATTTTTACACATTAATGGATGAAAAAACAGATAAAAATTTATTGATTGATTACCATGAATGTCATAAAATTACAATCTACCAAATTATTTCATAATCTACATGCAAAAATGGGTAATTTTTTACCCATTTTAGCTTCTTTGCAATGAGTGAATAAATACCCATTTTATGGCATAAACTGCTTATACCCATTAAAGAGTAAACTCCCAAGTAACCACAAGCATTATATTATTGCACTTATTCAACCCAAAATCAACATCATTAATGCGGGACCACATTTATTCGACATCATTAATGCGGGATCGCATTAATTCAACTGTTGTCAAGTAATGAAGCGTTAGATTAGATTTAAGAATGAAGTGATGCTTTACCAATGCAATAATGCTACTTTAGCAATGTCTTATGGCATTACAAAAGATATAGCATTAGTTCGATCTTAGTGGGGCCCTTTTCAGCATTAATCCAACTTCTATGATGCACTAGACGTAATGCATATGCCCCATATATGCATGCTATTATAGCCTCGAGGTTACTTGGGTTGGGTGTGCCCATTAAATGGGGAGAGGCACTTCTAGCGACAATGGGTGTTTTTTCACCCATTAATGGGTTTTTGAAAACTACCGTGTAAGTCGAACCTTATTAGGCTTTTTGACGTTTAATCACCTCACCCCTTCTGGCACATGCAGAGGAAAGATGGTTTGTTTTCCTCCAAAAGATTTTCCTTCTTACTTGTACTCCTTTGATCTAAAGGCGCTTTAATGTGCGTGCGTTCAAGGTCACTAAGCCAAGGTGAATTTAATATCTCAGGTGGTCTCAATACTGTATATGATAATTGATATGATCCTCATTAAGTAAAATACTGGTCTGGCATACTGAAGTTGTCTCCTTTACATCTACACGGTAAGCTTCCATTACCCATTAATGGGGACGATTTATTATTATTGTTATTCCTCCTGTGGATTTTTTACACATTTTAGTGAAAAACTGCGTCTACCCATTTAAAGTTTTACGGTAAAATGGGTAAAAATTTCCACAGGAGGAATAACAATAATAATAAATCGTACCCATTAATGGGTAAAGGAAGCTTACCGTGTATGCAACAGTGCCTGTGATGTCAAACTCGCAGCTCCAAACCAAACCAAACGAGTAAAGGAGATGATTAGTTTCACACAGCCAGGCCTGTGTTCTTTGCCATGGGATATGAAGCGTCAGGCTGCAAGGTTTGTTTATCATTATTTCGGAGAAAAAGTGCACGTGTCAATATGTGTGCAAACAAAACGTTTAGCCCATACCGTTTACATTAATATATAACTCTTCACTCCTAGACAAAAATGCAATCAACAACTGTCATTATATGCGTATTACACTAATGAGTATTCCTTTCTCTTTCGCTCCACTGCAAAATCTCATTTGATACCCCGCTACTCCACCCGTCATTCCAGCAAACTGAACAAAATAGACCACCTGAGATATTAAATTCACCTAATGAAATTCTTAAGATTATTTGGCTGTGTGTAACATTTTCCCAAAATTGAGTAAAGGTAACCCAAAATCATATAAATTGGAACTACTCAGAATTGGGGTCACACCCCAAAATCCAAAATAACCAAAATATTAATTTTTTTGATTTTCGCCCCCCTATTTAAAAAAATAAATTTTTTATTAAAAAGAGATGAGAAGGCTTTTTTTTTATTCCTTGAAAAAAAAAAGGGTTTAGAAAATAAGAAGAATGATTAGTAATTTCCATCTAATTCCAACTACCTTTATTGCTTATCTTGACAGATACGCGTATTTCGTCTACAATGTGCAGACTTCTTCAGTGTCGTGTACTAATACTCGACTGAAAGAAAACCTTCGCCACCTGCCGTATTTATCCTATTTCCTAAATACAAACACTTGTACCTACAGCTAACATTTCTTGTACCTAACCTATCCTGAGTCCAAAACAAATATTATGCTTGATATCTACCTCGCCTTTTCCTTATACCTAACCTGATTATTCCGTAGCAGCGGGTGTTCAAAACCGACGCAGTGGAACACCCGCTGCTACGGAATAATCAGGTTAGGTATAAGGAAAAGGCGAGGTAGATATCAAGCATAATATTTGTTTTGGACTCAGGATAGGTTAGGTACAAGAAATGTTAGCTGTAGGTACAAGTGTTTGTATTTAGAAAATAGGATAAATACGGCAGGTGGCGAAGGTTTTCTTTCAGTCGAGTATTAGTACACGACACTGAAGAAGTCTGCACATTGTAGACGAAATACGCGTATCTGTCAAGATAAGCAATAAAGGTAGTTGGAATTAAATGGAAATTACTAATCATTCTTCTTTTTTTCTAGTTAAATCGATTCCACAGCACACAGCCCACAAAATCTCAATAAAAATAGGTCTCGTCTTTCCCCCCTTATCACAAAAAAAAATTAATTATAGTGGCAAAAATATTTTTTGAATGGAAAAAAATTTTCCCATTTTTTTTTTTTTTTTTTCCAAAGATTTAATCTCGCTTTCACCATACAACCTCTACATTAACACATATTGTTAATGTTTGCCATATTGTCATTGAAAGGGTTTCTTATTGTTGTCCGTATTCTAGGTTTTATACCCAATTTTTTGGCATAGAGTACAGCACAAATTTTGTTCGTAAAAATAGCCAATTTTATATGGTAACCTAACTTAACCGCCTATTCAGCATATAGTTATTTGGCCTTTTACCATCTGAAATATTGTTTAAACTATAGAGTAAATTTTTTTTTTTAAGTTTGTAATTTAAAGGGGGAAGTTGGTTCAAAAAAGCAAAAGGGGCGCTAAAAATTGAAAAGAAGGTCAGGAATTGGTTTGTGAATTTGCGGGGAGTTGCAAAATTTTTATGTGCTTTGGTTATGTTGGTTATACTAGTGATCCTCATAGCAAGAGATATGCGGAAATTCGATTCAACGATTTGGCAACGGTGTTTATTTTATTCACAGAGGCTGATAACACTTGCCGCAGTGCAAAATTTGCACGATTGGCTCAGATTTGACAGCTCTCGCTGCACGATTGACTCAAAAATGGCTGCTTCCGCATATCTCTTACTATGAGGATCACTAGGTTATACATGCTCAATAACGTTCACCTTTGATTAAAATTCGAGTTGCTGGAATTTTTATTTCTTCCCAATATCGAGCTGGAGTTGGAAAATCGAGTACATCATGCATTCATAAATTTTTTCATAGATACACACATCATACATACACATATACATACAGCGAGCAAGTTTACCAGATAGTAGCCCAATCCCTGTACGGCACTCGCCAGCGAATTCATCGAAGGGTTGCTCTCCTTCAGCAGTTGATCTTCGACAACACTCATCACGGTGTCCAGAACCCGGTGCTGGTGACCATTGGTCACGCATCGTGGGACTTCCTTGGTCGTCAGTCCGATCAGCTTGGACAGGCTCTGTTGGAAGTGGTTGGTTTCGCTGATTGAACAAATAAAATTTCTAGTATGGATTTATTTTTGGATAATTATTAGAAAATAGAACAAAAAATCATAATACCTTTCAATTTGCGGTACGTTTCCGTATCCAATCCGCTGCAATCTGCTCCTCGTTCTACACCTCACTTTGGAAAAATAACGACTGACGCTGTCTGGTTTTTTTCACTATAGTCTAACAGCTTAATTAAGAATTGAACCAGATATATGAAGAACCGAGTAAGATTTAACCACTTTCATAAATTGCCCTACCCATGGCTTGCGTTTCAACAAAGATGGTAAATGAACAAGATGTCCCAGATATTATTTTCTTGAATAATCTAGAGGATACACTCTCTTTATATGATTGCAACGACGTTTGGTAACAACACATTGTAATATTCGATAATACGTTCACCTATGCTAGCACGGGTCATGCATCGAGATCTTGAGGGGTTTGTTTTGATTCAAAGTTGAAGTGTTTTCAAGTGTCCCATCAGTAAATAATCCGCCAAATCTTTTTCATGAGGGCCTAACTGACAAACGTAAACAATGGCTTCTTCCGTAAATTTCTCGTGGCACAAAAGCTACTCATGTAGAAGCCTCCAATTCTATCGGATAGATGAACTCTTCCTCTTCGAAACGAGTGCAGTGGATTGATTAGGGGAGTTTTTAATGACGAAAAATTCGTGGAAAAAGCCATTGTTTACGTTTGTCAGTTAGGCCCTAATGAAA